>JARQOD010000001.1:701065265-701176536 GCA_033576555.1 Oophaga sylvatica
ATTTTTTTTGTGGTGATTTCTCCATAATAAGATTTGTTTGTGTTTTATTGTACAGTAAAAGAATATTATTTTGGGGCTTTTTTAGCAGCTTTTTTACCATGTTCTTTTTCTTCAGGGTCGTCACAGAATTACAGGAGCCCGGTCCAACTTGTAAAACCCTTCACAGCAACGGGGAAAATTAAACCCTGTACAGTTTTGGGGTTTGAGTTAACCAGTATGAAATCAGTGGTTCAGACAACCCCCTGGAAAGGTCGGAATGGTTTTTGGAAAAAATAGGGGGGGTGCGGGGGGTACTGCTTTACTGATCACTGAAGAGCAAAACCACAATCACAAAGGACACGCCAAAAGCGGGCCTATCTCCAGAGAGTAACATGGGGCTGCAAAGGGAATTATTACTGTGCAAGAGACACAAAATATAAAGTAATGGGGAGATCATAAAAAATCCTGCTGGTCTCACGGGTTATAGGAAACCACAAGAGGAAGAAGAGGAAGAAGATACGTCTGTGACTGAAACAAAAAGGACTTTTTGTAATTGATGTGCACTGGCGAAAGTATCCACTTCTATCCCACTGTAATTTGGGAATGCAAATTCACAATTTGCAAAAAAATATATTCCTTATTTTTTAAAAATATTGCCCAACCCTTGATAGGAAGAAAAAATATAAAAAAAAAAGGGAGAAAAAATAGGGAAATAATCCCCTTGGGATAATGAAAATTACCGTCCTTTTTTACTATGTAAAATTCACATTTTTTCACTTCCCCTGCACCATTATATTACCAGATTTTTTATCAAATCTTGCTTCAGATTAACACTTTGCAATTTATGCGCCAATGGTATTATATGGTGATTAAAATTTTTTGGAAATTTAATTTTGACTTTATTGCGTTAACCAAAAATATTCCATTTAAGAAATTAAAAAAATTTGTGGGGCTTTATGTATCTTACAAAAGGTCACTTTTTTCTTGTGTCCAAATAATATTTAACCCCAGCTTTTTTAGGTTTTGGTTTTTGTTTTTCGACCCCTTTTTCAATTTTTTTATAACGCCATGTGAGGGGGTTTTTTTTTGTGGATGATTGATTTTGGCAACACCATTATTTTAACATTTGGTAGAAA
Source organism: Oophaga sylvatica (assembly GCA_033576555.1). NCBI lineage: Eukaryota > Metazoa > Chordata > Amphibia > Anura > Dendrobatidae > Oophaga > Oophaga sylvatica. Next base: position 701,066,381 of record JARQOD010000001.1, read on the forward strand.
ATTTGGGGAAAAAAATTCTAGGTGCCGTGAAATTGCAAAAAAAGTGCAATCCCACACTTGTTATTTGTTTTGCTTTTTTACTTGGTTCACTAAATACTAGCTGACCTGCCATTGTGATTCTCCAGGTCATTACAAGGTCATGAAAAATAAACATGTAAAGGTTCTTTATTATCTAAGTGGTGAAAAAAAATTCCAAACTTTGTTAAAAAAAATGCGCCATTTTCCGATACCTGTAGTGTCACCATTTTTTGTGATCTCGGGTTGGGTGAGGGCTTATTTTTTGCATGCCGAGCTGACATTTTTAATGATACCATTTTTGTGCAGACACGAACTTTTGAACACCCATTATTGTATTTTCATACACGGTCACGGTGACCAAAAAAAAGTAATTCTGGCATTTTGACTTTTTTTCTTGCTACGCCATTTAACGATCAGGTTAATCCTTTTTTATTGATCGATAGGGCAATTCTGAACATGGCAATATCAAATTCTGTCCATGTTTGATTTTATTTTTATTTATTTTGAATGGGGCGAAAGGGAGGAGATTTGAACTTTTATATTTTTTTACATTTTTTATATTTTTAAAAACATTTTCTTTTTACTTTTAGCATGCTTCAATAGTCTCCATGGGAGTCAAGAAGCTGCCACTACCCGATCGGCTCTGCTACATAGAGACGATGATCAGATCGCCTCTATATAGAAGATTTACTCACTTGAAATGAGCGCCGACCACTGGGTGGCGCTCTCAGCAAGCCGGCACTGACAACCATAGAGGTCTCCAGGAGACCTCCGGTTGTCATGCCAACACACTGTTGACCCGCAATCACATGACGGGGGTCACCGGTGTGCATATTTCCAGCCTGATTACTGGAAGTGTTTGTTAAATGCCGCTGTCAGCATTTGACAGCAGCATTTAACGGGTTAATAGCTGCAGGGGGATCACGATTCCACCCGTGGCTACTCCGGACACATGTCAGCTGACATGTCCCGGGAAAGATGTGGGCTCACCGCCGGAGCCCAGATCAAAGGGAGGGAGTCCGACATTGGCGTAAATGTATGCCCGATATCAGAAAAGGGTTAAGTTTCCTGATTATAATAGACCACGTATGTGAAAATATAATGGCACCATATACTATCTCACGTATCGACACCCACATATGTTAATGAGCAACATGAATTACCATGGCTGGCAATAGGCAGCTAGTTTTACAATGTTTGGAGTCCTTGTTGACCAGCAATATCAATTGCCACATAGAGAGATACAAATAGCGACTAAGGATGATGCAAATAGCATTGGATAAATGCTTACCTGAATAGTTTATACCGCTTACCGAATAGCTGCATCGGTAACCTGGATACCTGGAGCGCCCCCGATAATCAGCCCTCCAGCACTGCAGCTGCATGTGTCGCGGCTGTGGGACAGTCACAACACATAAATGGAGAGCCTGTGTGTTATGAATATCACACAGCTGTGACACATGCAGTTGCGGAGCCGAAAAGATGATTATCGGGAACGTTCCAGGTATCCGGGTTTCCGAGGCAGCAATTCGGTAAATGCTATAGCTATTCGGACAAACACTTATCCGAAGCTATTTGATTTATTGTATGTCTATTTGATGTATTGTTCATGTCATCAATTTCCAGCAGATTATGAACAAATCTACAGTGATCTTTAGCTCCCATCTCCTTCCTCTCTTATCCAGATGCCACACTGACACATTATAATGTTACATTGCAGAGTGCTCTGGATGAAGCAGCATCTGTTACACACAGAACGTTCCGGCACAGATGACGGAAACCCTGGCACACTCTGCAAACATGTTTGCTCCACAAGTGCTCAGGGTGTGCCAAGTGTCAGCTGGAAAATCACTTTCAGCAAAAGGCTGAAAGAGGGGCAATATAAACTTAAACCTCAGCGCTGTTAAAAAGTGGCGCTGTGGTTTAAGTACCCTTAACTGCCGCCATTAAAAGGCGTATCGGCAGTCATTATGGGGTTAATTCAACAGGGTTCATGTTGTAAAAATTGCTGTTTCTATGTCTCTTCACCTCCTAAAGAAGGAAAAAAGTTGGTTGCACTTCAAAATGGTACCAACAAAAACGACTGCCATAAAAATAGCAATTCATCCTGCAATAAGCAAGCCCACTTATAGGTATGGTGGCTAATAAGAATCCTACCCAGTTGTGATTATATTTTGGTATGGCATTTCACTATTACTGTATTCAGCTACCTGCTTACCAGTTCAATTTCTTCCATATCTTCTATATATACTTGTGACAAAATGTCCAAACATTGATATGTGCAGTGAGCTTTTTTTTATTTAAGCCACGTTATGTTCTTATCTTATATACCTATGTCTTTGCTAATGTATCCTATGATCATATTTCCTTTAGTAGCATCTCCCTGGCATTGGTTTCTTCAGTGAAGTTGGCTGGCCAATCTGAAGATTTTTCCCTATCAGATTCACACAATGTTTTCATATATTTTGTTGGCAATTCTACTAGCTTTTTAAATATATAATCTTACAATAATATCATCTGCCAAGAAAATGGGTATGTACATCCAGTTTACTACAGGCTGTTCTATGGCTGAACTGCTGCATCCAGGATGCTAACATGTCATCCAAATTTCTTCATCAATGCCCCAATGAAACAAGTTACTAAGAAAAACTAGTAAGGTTGTAATTCAGTAGAAAAAGAGACAGAGCTTACTTTGACCTGTGGTTGCTGTAAGCTTTTTTTTATTTGTCAAGGTCTATCTAAGATATTCATCTGAAATATTCTGGCAACTGAAAAATACTGAACTGTGGAAAGAAAAATAAATTAACTGTTTATAACAAATGAACTCTAACTCTACTGTCTGACAGAGAATGTGAACAGTTTTACTACTCCTACATATGTAAGAAGAATAAAAATCCAAAGCATTGTATTCTTATTTTCATTACATTTTACTCAGTGACTAAACTTTTCTGGAACTGGGTTTGTATGTCAATGAAAAGACTGATACACATGATTTTTATGTAGAATATTTTTAAGATAATTGTCATAATTCATAAAAGAACTGAAATCATATTTATTACCTCCAGGGTCTATGATGTGGCTGGGTTTTCTTTGTGTATGTACAGTACATACCATACATTGCAGCGACTGAGTGATATCAATAGCTCAGAAACCGGACAGCGTAATCCTCCATACAGTATTATAGGCAGCATATAGTTCTCCATACAAAATAAAGCCCCATATATTGCTCCATACAGTATTATGGGCACCACAGTGCTCCATACAGAATAATGAACACCATATAATGCTCCATACAGAATAATGGCCCTCATACTGTATATTGCTCCATACAATATAATGAGCCCCATATAATGTCCATAAAGTATAATGAGCCCCATATAATGCTCCATACAGTATACGATGAGCTCCATATATTGCTCTATACAGAATGGGCCCCATATAATGCTCCATACAGAATATGCACCATATAATGCTCCATTCAGTATATCATGGGCACCATATAATGCTACAGTATGTGATGGGCCCCATATATTGCTCCAAACAGAATGGGCCCTATATAACACTCCATATATAATTGGTCCCATAAGATGCTCCATAAATAATTGGCACTATATAATTCTTCATATATAATTGACCCCATATCCTGCTCCATATGTAATTGACCCCATATACTTCTCCATATGTAATTGGCCCCTTATAATTCTCCATATATAATTGGCCCATATACTGCTCCATACAGAATAATGAGCCCATACATTGCTCCATATAAAGAACCCCATATAATGCTCCATACAGAATAATGGGCCCATATAATGTTTCATAAAGAATAATGAGTCCTATATATTGTTCCATACAGAATAATGAGCCCCATACATTGCTCCATACAGTATAATGAGCCCTATATAATGTTCAATACAGTATAATAAGCCCCATATAATGCTCCATATATAATTGGCCCCATATAATCCTCCATACAGAATAATGAGCCCCATATTGCCTAATATAAAGAGCCCATATAATGCTCCATGCAGAATAATGAGCCCCATATATTGCTCCATACAGAATAATGGGCCACATATAATGCTTCATACAGAATACTGAGCCCATATAATGCTCCATGCAGAATAATGAGCCCCATTATTGCTCCATACAGAATAATGGGCCACATATAATGCTTCATACAGAATACTGAGCCCCATATATTTCTCCATAAAGTATAATGAGACCCATATAATGCTCCAAAAAGTATATGATGGGCCCCACATATTGCTCCATACAGAATAGGCCCCATATAATGCTCCATACAGTATATGATGGGCACCATATAATGCTCCAGTATATGATGGGCCCCATATATTGCTCCAAACAGAATGGGTCCTATGTAATACGCCATATATAATTGGCCCCATAAGGTTCTCCATATGTAATTGGCCCCATAAGATGCTCCATATATAATTGGTCCAACAAGATGCTCCATAAATAATTAGCCCCATAAGATGCTCCATATTTGATTGGCCCCAAATACTGCTCCATATGTAATCGACCTCATATGCTGCTCCATATTTAATTGGCTTCATAAAATACTCCATATATAATTGGCCCCATAAGATGCTCCATTTGTAATTGGTCCCATATAATACTCCATATATACAGGTCCTTCTCAAAAAATTAGCATATAGTGCTAAATTTCATTATTTTCCATAATGTAATGATTACAATTAAACTTTCATATATTTTAGATTCATTACACACCAACTGAAATTTGTCAGGTCTTTAACTGTTTTAACCCCTTAATGTCCAATGACGTGCAGAGTCCGTCATGACAAGGTGCCAGTTCCGGCACCAGGACGGACTCTGCACGTCATGCCTTTGATCTACCACAGCGTGTAAACACGCAGTGGCAGATCAGTGCCGACAGCTGTCACAGACAGCTGACAGGCACGGCAAGCGGTGCGGGACCTTGCCGTCGGTCCCCGCACTCACAGCGCTGTGGTTGGTCAGTCAATCTGACTGACCAAACACAGCAGCGATCGCGCAGGAGAAGCTAAAATTTCAGCTTCCCCAGCGCGATCAGTGCAGGAGCCCGGCGCTGCAGTGGCCATGCTTCCTGCACTGACAGCCAGGAGCGGAACCCCCACCGCCCCTGGCTGTTAACCCCCTGACTGCTGCGATCGAGCGCGATCGCAGAGCTCAGGGGGGGAGGGCAGAGGGTCGGGTGCTCCCTCTGCCTCAGATCAGCGTCCCAGCGATGTAATCGCAGGGCTGATCTCTGCCTTGATGACCCGGGGGTTGTCATGACAACCTCCGGGTCATCTAGCTACGGGAAGCTGCTGTGATCATGTCACAGCAGCTTTCCCCATAGGTACAATGCATTGCAATGCCAGAGCATTGCAATGCATTGTAACTGCAATCAAAAGTAAAAAAAGTGAAAGTCCCATAAAGGGACAAGTTGAAAAAAATCATTTTTTTAAAAAATTGTAAAAAAATATAAAAAAAATAATTTAAAAAAAATCCTCTCAAAAATAAACATTTTTATGTAATAAAAAAAATAAAAAACAAAAAAAAATCACATGTTAAGTATCGCCACGTCCGTAAAAATCCCATCTATAAAAGCATAACCCTAGTTAACCCCTTCAGTGAAATCCGTAAAAAAAAAACTCAAAAAAGTAGTAAAATTATACTTTTTCCAAGCGGTATCATTATACCGCTTGGAAAAAGTGCAATAACACGCGATAAAAAAGTCAGATATAAATAATCATGGTACCGCTGAAAACGTCATCTTGTCCCGCAAAAAAACAAGCCGCTATACAGCATCATCAGCGAAAAAATAAAAAAGTTATAGCTCGCGGAATAAACTGATGCAAAAATAATTATTTTTTCTATAAAATTCTTTATTGTGTAAAAAACGCCAAAACATAAAAAAATATATAAATGAGGTATCGCTGTAACCGTAGTAACCCGAAGAATAAAGCTGCTTTATCAATTTTACCACACGCAGAACGGGGGAAAAAAAAAAAAAAAAAAACCCATCCTGAATTGCTGGTTTTTGTTCATTCTGCTTCCACAAAAATCGGAATAGGAAGCGATCAAAAAAAGTTATGTGCCTGAATTGGTACCAATAAATACGTCAGCTCGTCCCGCAAAAAATAAGCCCACAGATAACTCTGTCGGCCGAAAATATGGAAAAATTATAGCTCTCAAAATACGGCGATGCAAAAAATTCTTACAAAAAATTATTCCAAAAAAAAGCATCTTTTAGTGTGTGACAGAAGCTAAACATGAAAAAAGGGAGTAAATCTGGTATCGCTGTAATCGCACCGATCCGAGGAATAAAGTCGCCTAATCAATAATATCGCACGAGGAACGGCGTAAAAAAGAAAACCAATTCTTCACCTTTGGTAGATTTGTTCATTGTGCCTCCCAAAGATCGCAGTAAGGCGATCACAGTGGTTCCCCCCCGCATATGGGGTATCAGCGTACTCAGGACAAATGCACAATAGCTTTTGGGGTCCTATTTCTCCTGTTACCCTTATAAAAATAAAAATTTGGGGGCAAAAAGGTCATTTTTGTGGAAAAAAATATGATTTTTTTTATTTTCACGGCTCTACGTTATAAACTTCTGTGAAGCCCTTGGGGGTTCAAAGTGCTGACCACACATTAAGATAAGTTCCTTGGGGGGTCTAGTTTGCAAAATGGGGTCATTTGTGGGGGGTTTTCTACTGTTTAGGCACATCAGGGGCTCTCCAAGCGCGACATGACACCCGCAGACCATTCCATCAAAGTCTGCATTTAAAAACGGTGCTCCTTCCCTTCCGATCTCTGCCATGCGTCAAAATAGTGGTTCCCCCCCACATATGGGATATCAGCGTACTCAGGACAAATTGCACAATAGCTTTTGGGTCCTATTTCTCCTGTTACCTTATAAAAAATAAAAATTTGGGGCAAAAAGATTATTTTTGTGGAAAAAAATATGATTTTTTTTATTTTCACGGCTCTATGTTATAAACTTCTGTGAAGCACTTGGGGGTTCAAAGTGCTCACCACACATCTAGAAAAGTTCCTTGGGGGTATAGTTTCCAAAATGGAGTCACTTGTGGGGGGTTTCTACTGTTTAGGCACATCAGGGGCTATCCAAACGTGACATGACACCCGCAGACCATTCCATCAAAGTCTGCATTTGAAAAAGGCGCTACTTCCCTTTCGAGCTCTGCCATGCGTCAAAATAGTGGTTCCCCCCACATATGGGATATCAGCGTACTCAGGACAAATTGCACAATAGCTTTTGTGGTCCTATTTCTCCTGTTACCATTATAAAAATAAAAATTTGGGGCAAAAAGATTATTTTTGTGGAAAAAATATGATTTTTTTATTTTCACGGCTCTACGTTATAAACTTCTGTGAAGCACTTGGGGTTCAAAGTGCTCACCACACATCTAGAAAAGTTCTTTGGGGGGTCTAGTTTCCAAAATGGAGTCACTTGTGGGGGTTTCTACTGTTTAGGCACATCAGGGGCTATCCAAACGTGACATGACACCCACAGACCATTCCATCAAAGTCTGCATTTGAAAAAGGCGCTACTTCCCTTTCGAGCTCTGCCATGCGTCAAAATAGTGGTTTCCCCCCACATATGGGGTATCAGCGTACTCAGGACAAATTGCACAATAACTTTTGTGGTCCTGTTACCTTTGGAAAATAACAATTGGGGGTGGAAAGATCATTTTTGTGGAAAAGATATGATTTTTTAATTTTACTGCTCTACGTTATAACCTTCTGTGAAGCCCTTGGGGGTTCAAAGCTCTCACCACACATCTAGATAAGTTCCTTGGGGGTCTAGTTTCCAAAATGGGGTCACTTGTGGGGGGTTTCCACTGTTTAGGCACACAGGGACTCTCCAAATGCGACATGGCGTCCAATCTCAATTCTAGCCAAAAAAGTCAAATGGCGCTGCTTCCCTTCCGAGCTCTGCCATGCGCCCAAATAGTGGTTTACCCCCACATATGGGGTATCAGCGTACTCAGGACTAATTGCCCAATAACTTTTGGGGTCCTTTTATCCTTTGGAAAATAAATTGGGATGAAAAGATCATTTTTGTGGAAAAAATATGATTTTTTAATTTTACGGCTCTACGTTATAACCTTCTGTGAAGCCCTTGGGGGTTAAAAGCTCTCACAACACATTTAGTTAAGTTCCTTTGGGGGTCTAGTTTCCAAAATGGGGTCACTTGTGGGGGGTTTCCACTGTTTAGGCACACAGGGACTCTCCAAATGCGACATGGCGTGCAATCTCAATTCCAGCCAAAAAAGTCAAATGGCGCTGCTTCCCTTCCGAGCTCTGCCATGCGCCCAAATAGTGGTTTACCCCCACATATGGGTATCAGCGTACTCAGGACTAATTGCCCAATAACTTTTGGGGTCCTTTTATCCTTTGGAAAATAATAATTGGGATGAAAAGATCATTTTTGTGGAAAAAATATGATTTTTTAATTTTACGGCTCTACGTTATAACCTTCTGTGAAGCCCTTGGGGGTTAAAAGCTCTCACAACACATTTAGATGAATTCCTTGAGGGGTCCAGTTTCCAAAATGGGGTCACTTGTGGGGGGTTTCCACTGTTTAGGCACACAGGGACTCTCCAAATGCGACATGGCGTCCAATCTCAATTCCAGCCAAAAAGTCAAATGGCGCTGCTTCCATTCCGAGCTCTGCCATGCGCCCAAATAGTGGTTTACCCCCACACATGGTATATCGGTGTACTCTGGAGAAATTGTACAACAAATATTGTGGTTCATTTTCTCCTGATACCCTTGACAAAATTTAAAAAAATTGTGTCGAAAGAAAAATTTTGGGAAAAAAAGTTAAATGTTCATTTTTTCCTTCCACATTGCTTCAATTCTTGTGAAGTACCTAAAGGGTTAATAAACTTCTTGAATGTGGCTTTCAACACGTTGAGGGGTGCAGTTTTTAGAATGGTGTCACTTTTGGGTATTTTCTGTCATATTGAACCCTCAAATTCACTTCAAATGTGAGGTGGTCCCTAAAAAAATGGTTTTGTAAATTTTGTTGGAAAAATGAGAAATTGCTGGTCAACTTTTAACACTTATAACTTCGTAACAAAAAAAAATTTTGGTTCCAAAATTGTGCTGATGTAAAGTAGACATGTGGGAAATGTTATTTATTAACTAATTTTTGTGACATATCTCTCTGATTTAATGGCATAAAAATTAAAAGTTTGAAAATTGCACAATTTTCAAAATTTTTGCCATATTTCCATTTTTTTCATAAAAAAACGCAAGTTATATTGAAGAAATTTTACCACTATCATGAAGTACAATATGTCATGAGAAAATAATCTCAGAATCGCCAAGATCCGTAGAAGCGTTCCAGAGTTATAACCTCATAAAGAGACAGTGGTCAGAATTGTAAAAATTGGCCTGGTCTTTAACCTACAAAATGGCTTGGTCATTAAGGGGTTAATACTGATGATTTTGGCATACAACTCCTGATAACCCAAAAAACCTGTCTCAAAAAATTAACATATTTCAACCGTCCAATAAAATAAAAGTGTTTTTTAAAACACAACAAAAAACCATCAAATAATAATGTTCAGTTATGCACTCAATACTTGGTCGGGAATCCTTTTGCAGAAATGACTGCTTCAATGCGGCGTGGCATGGAGGCAATCAGCCTGTGACACTGCTGAGGTGTTATGGAGGCCCAGGATGCTTCGATAGCGGCCTTAAGCTCATCCAGAGTGTTGGTCTTGCGTCTCTCAACTTTCTCTTCACAATATCCCACGATTCTCTATGGGGTTCAGGTCAGGAGAATTGGCAGGCCAATTGAGCACAGTTATACCATGGTCAGTTATCCATTTACCAGTGGTTTTGGCACTGTGAGCAGGTGCCAGGTCATGCTGAAAAATGAAATCTTCATCTCCATAAAGCATTTCAGCCGATGGAAGCATGAAGTGCTCCAAAATCTCCTGATAGCTAGCTGCATTGACCCTGCCCTTGATGAAACACAGTGGACCAACACCAGCAGCTGACATGGCACCCCACACCATCACTGACTGTGGGTACTTGACACTGGACTTCAGGCATTTTGGCATTTCCTTCTCCCCAGTCTTCCTCCAGACTCTGGCACCTTGATTTCCGAATGACATGCAAAACTTTCATCAGAAAAAAGTACTTGGGACCACTTAGCAACAGTCCAGTGCTGCTTCTCTGTAGCCCAGGTCAGGCGCTTCTGCCGCTGTTTATGGTTCAAAAGTGGCTTTACCTGGGGAATGCGGCACCTGTAGCCCATTTCCTGCACACGCCTGTGCACGGTGGCTCTGGATGTTTCTACACCAGACTCAGTCCACTGCTTCCTCAGGTCCCCCAAGGTCTGGAATCGGTCCTTCTCCACAATCTTCCTCAGGGTCCGGTCACCTCTTCTCGTTGTACAGCGTTTTCTGCCACATTGTTTCCTTCCAACAGACTTCCCATTGAGGTGCCTTGATACAGCACTCTGGGAACAGCCTATTTGTTGAGAAATTTCTTTCTGGGTCTTACCCTCTTGCTTGAGGGTGTCAATGATGGCCTTCTTGACATCAGTCAGGTCGCTAGTCTTACCCATGATGGGGGTTTTGAGTAATGAACCAGGCAGGGAGTTTTTAAAAGCCTCAGGAATCTTTTGCATGTGTTTAGAGTTAATTAGTTGATTCAGAAGATTAGGGTAATAGGTCGTTTAGAGAACCTTTTCTTGATATGCTAATTTTTTGAGACAGGTTTTTTGGGTTATCAGGAGTTGTATGCCAAAATCATCAGTATTAAAACAATAAAAAACCTGACAAATTTCAGTTGGTGTGTAATGAATCTAAAATATATGAAAGTTTAATTGTAATCATTACATTATGGAAAATAATGAAATTTAGCACTATATGCTAATTTTTTGAGAAGGACCTGTAATTGGCCCCATAAGATGCTCCATATGTAATTGGCCCCATATACTTCTGCAATATAATTGGCCCAATGTAATGCTCCATATATAACTGGCCCCATAAGATGTTCCATATGTAATTGGCCCCATGTACTGCTCCATATATAATTGGCCCATAAGATGCGCCAAATGTAATTAGCCCCATATACTGCTTCATATGTAAATGGCCCCATATATTTTCTCCATATATAATTGTCCCCATGAGATGCTCCAAATATTAAAAAACAAATTTTAAAAAAATGAAATACTCATCTCTCCTCACTGGCTGCTGCTCTGCTATGGACTCCTCAGTGTCACTGTCTTCCGGCTCTCTGCACTGTGACTGTTCAAGCAAAGGTTGCACACTAGTGATCTCACCATGCCCATTGACATGAACGTCACAGAGTCAGGAGATGCGGAAGATGCTGCAGCGGTGGAGCCGGGAAAGGTAACGCACTGGCACAGGCACCGAATGCCCACAGGGTGTCGGTGTCCCCGACGGCGAATGGATACCTCTGCCTGCTCAGGGCCCCGGGACTTGCCCAGGTACATAGGGAGCCAAATAGTTCAAAAAGGCAGGTAAAAAGGTATAAACTTACCCCATACTACGAAAATATTTTCTATAAAACCTCTAGACCAAATGGTGGGCATCATATATGGGTGCTATCAGTATAAGGCCGTAAAAAATAATAAATAACCGATAAGGAGGTCTACATAACAAGGCCCTTCCCAAAACAGATACACTAAAAAAGAAAGTGAAAGTGGGCAAACATCAGGAATAAATTTTATTGAATAATCAATATAAAAACAGGAAAAGAAACACACAAGTGTAGCAACACCATAGGCACAACAAACATGTATGCAGGAAAAAAGTGGCCCATATGTGTAACAGGGTATAACAGGTATTTAATAATAATAATAATAATCTTTATATATATAGCGCCAACATATTCCGCAGCGCTTTACAGTTTAACAGTTTCAAAACACAATTTGGCAATATCTGAGCAAATAAATTACCACAAAATTATATATGGGACAAAAATGTGAATAATAATATCAAGACAAGGCAAGTCTCAGATAAATTCCATAGATGTATGAGTAGTTTATGCCAAGTGGCTATTCATATACCTCAGCAGTGGAGATATCTTGCTCTGAATGTATATACAGATAATGTACCACAATAAAAAACCACAGTCAATATTCACATTAGCACAAAGAGGTACCAAGGGAATAATTGCTGACCTATAGGCAGTAAACAGTCCAGCTAGATGGTACACAGTATAGTCATGGCCAAAAGTTTTGAGAATGACACAAATATTATATTTTCACATGATCTTCTGCCCTCTGGTTTTTATGTGTGTTTGACAGATGTTTTTATCACAGACAGAAATATAATAATTGCAAACATATGAGTAACAAAAGCTTATATTGACAGTTAGAATGAGTTAATGCAGCAAGTCAATATTTGCAGTGTTGACCTTCTTCTTCAGGACCTCTGCAATTCTCCCTGGCATGCTCTCAATCAACTTCTGGACCAAATTCTGACTGATAGCAGTCCATTCTTGCACAATCAATGCTTTCATTTTGTCAGAATTTTTAGGTTTTAGTTTGTCCACCCGTCTCTTGATGATTGACCACAAGTTCTCAATGGGATTAAGATCTGGGGAGTTTCCAGGCCATGGACCCAAAATCTCTATGTTTTGCTCCCTGAGCCATTTAGTTATCACCTTTGCTTTATGGCAAGGTGCTCCATCATGCTGGAAAAGGCATTGTTGATCACCAAACTGCTCTTGGAGGGTTGGGAGAAGTTGCTCTTGGAGGACATTCTGGTACCATTCTTTATTCATGGCTGTGTTTTTAGGCAAGACTGTGAGAGAGCCGATTCCCTTGGCTGAGAAGCAACCCCACACATGAATGGTTTCAGGATGCTTAACAGTTGGCATGAGACAAGACTGGTGGTAGCGCTCACCTTGTCTTCTCTGAATGAGGCGTTTTCCTGATGTCCCAAACAATCGAAAAAGGGATTCATCAGAGAAAATAACTTTACCCCAGTCCTCAGCAGTCCACTGCCTGTACCTTTTGCAGAATATCAGTCTGTCCATGATGTTTTTTCTGGAGAGAAGTGGCTTCTTTGCTGCCCTCCTTGAGACCAGCCTTGCTCCAAGAGTCTCCGCCTCACAGTGCGTGCAGATGCACTCACACCTGCCTGCTGCCATTCCTGAGCAAGCTCTGCACTGCTGGTAGCCCGATCCCGCAGCTGAAACACTTTTAAGAGATGGTCCTGGCGCTTGCTGGTCTTTCTTGGGCGCCCTGAAGCCTTTTTGGCAACAATGGAACCTCTCTCCTTGAAGTTCTTGATGATGCGATAGATTGTTGACTGAGGTGCAATCTTTCTAGCTGCGATACTCTTCCCTGTTAGGCCATTTTTGTGCATTGCAATGATGACTGCACATGTTTCTTTAGAGATAGCCATGGTTAACAGAAGAGAAACAATGATGCCAAGCACCAGCCTCCTTTTAAAATGTCTAGTGGTGTCATTCTTACTTAGTCATGACAGATTGATCTCCAGCCATGTCCTCATCAACACCCACACCTGTATTAGGCTATGGTTCCACGGTCCGGAACCATAGCGCTTTTGACGGAGCGGAAATTCCGCTCCGTCTAAGCCCCGCCCCCTTTCTGACGCGCGCTCTTTCCGGAGGTGTTCAGGACACCTCCGGAACACCTCCGGAAAGAGCGCAGGGCTACATAGCCCTGTGTTAATTATGTTGCGGCGACGCACCGTCGCCGCAATACGCGAGGACATGCTGCGGTCTGAAAAGACGCGCCGCATGTCCGTTTACGCAGGTTTGCCACCTGCGTATTGTTACGCATAGTGGAGACGGGATTTCTTGAAATCCCTCCACTATGCTGTAACATCTGGACGCTGCGTGTTTGGCGCTGCGCCAGCGCACAGCGCCAAACACGCAGCGTTTCCTGACCGTGGAAACTCACCCTTAATGGAGCAATCACTGAAAAGAGGTTAGCTGGTCCTTTTAAGGCAGGGCTGCAATGATGTTGAAATGTGTTTTGGGGGATAAAGTTCATTTTCTAGCCAAATATTGACTTTGCAAGTAATTGCTGTTAAGCTGATCACTCTTTATAACATTCTGGAGTATATGCAAATTGCCATTAGAAAAAGTGAAGCAGTAGACTTTGTAAAAATTAATATTTGTGTCATTCTCAAAACTTTTGGCCATGACTGTATATTGCACATAAGCCCATATCCATAGCATGCCACAAAGGGACACAGAGCCTGTAAACATGTATACGCAAAGCAAAGTGCTGTGTGCGTTTACCTGGCGTTGAAAAATGAAACAGTATAAGGCCGTAGTCACACTCAACTGCCGAGAATCGCACCAATGATCTCCGTACAGTGATCCGTGTGTAATCCGTTTGCAATGCGATGATGCGATTTAAGTATCCGTGTGACATCTGTATGGCATCCTTTTGTGATGCATATGCCATGGTTTTATCACAGCCTTGTAAAATTAACGTATAATGGATCCATGGCCTGAAATTAATTTAAATCCTAATAAGCAACCCTATTTATTGGCTCTACAACAGGTTCCACCCTCCAATCTTTGCATTACAGTCCGTGCTTGTGTTGTGGTATTGCTGCTTTGTGTCAAACATGTCAGACAGGCTTACTTTAAACACTACTGAGCGGGTTCTGTTCTTTTCCACTGGGTTTTGTCCGACGTTTTGGGGATGACCTGCAAAACAAGCGGTGGATACCAAGTTTTTTTTCTCTGGGGGACCCACTGATCACCACTGCCGCACCTCTAGCTCAGCAATCAGAAACTACATCAGGTACTAAACACAGCTGCAATACTATATCCAGTGGCAGAGTTTCTCATTTGTTGCCCCATATTGTCTCATACAGCACTGGCGATTGCTATACACTCTAAATGTAAACCTTCACTCTCTCTTCTGATTTTAAACATAAACAGGCATTTGAAAGGTGTCTTCTCATATTACCTTTCTAACTTCGTTTTCATCTCCACTTTTTCTTCAAGTAGTCAGACTGAAGAAGGTCCATGTTGGACCGAAACATTTCTCCCTCACGGACTGCAGAATAAAAATTACTATAATAAGACAAAAGTTGAGTGCCAAGTTTTTTCTTTCTCTTTGCCATGTTATTGACCCCAGTTTGCTGAAAAAAAAGTAATTACCTACAGGCCAGATATTTTAAACCGGGCTTTGTCCGCCACATGGATCATATATCAATGCGCTCAAAATTGTGCCATTTCAGGCCTTCTTTTACATTTTTTGCTGTGTCTTTACCAAGTTATTGACAGCAGTTTACTGAAAAAAATAATTACCTACAGGCCAGATCTTTAAACTGGAGTTTGTCCCTCACACGGATCACATATCAGTGCTCTCAAAATCGTGTCATTTCAGGCCTTCTTTTAAATTTTTTTGCTGTGTCTTTACCAAGTTATTGACGGCAGTGTACTGAAAAAAATAATTACTTACAGGCCAGATCTTTTAAACTGGAGTTTGTCCCTCACACGGATCACATATCAATGTGCTCAAAATTGTGCCATTTCAAGCCTTCATTTAAATTTTTTTTGCAGTGTCTTTGACAACTTATTGACAGCATTATGCTGAAAAAAAAAGTTACCTACAGGCCAGATATTTTAAACTGGAATTTCTCCACCACATGGATCACATATCAGTGCGATGAAATTTGTGCCATTTCAGGCCTCAATTTTAATTTTGTTGCACGGTCTAAGTCAAGGTATTGACACCAGTTTGCTGAAAAAAAATAGTTACCTACAGACCAGATATTTTAAACTGGGATTTGTCCATCAAACGGATCATATATCAGTGCTCTCAAAATTCAGACCTTTGTAGTGAACGTGTAAAATATTGTCCTCCATTTAAAATGGGCAAGACACGTGACAAGGTACGGGGAACTGGACGTGAAGGTGATGGTGCATTCAGATGCCAAGGCCATTGGCAAGCTGAAATTGTGCCACAACAAACACCCACGTATTCTTGCATGACCTTCCTGTCCTAATTATTAGGGGACAGCAGCACACCACTATTGAACCCAGAGCAGTGTCAAAAGGTTGTTGGTTGGATAGCAGATAATGCTTCCAGTCACTTTGCCACCACCACCACTCTGTCTTTCACACGGTCAAGTCTCAATAGCCATGTGTCTGGACTGCATATTCCTCACCCTGATCCTCCTTCCTCACAAAATGCAGAGTGTCAAAGAGGCAACTGATCCTTCACTTGGACACTCCGAAGAGCTGTTCACTTTTCCATTTATAGATTCGTGTTATGTTATGGTAGCTGAGGAGGCAGGAGCAAAAAACCACATAGGCAGCCTAACACAGAGAGGTTGGAAACTAATAGGTTGCAGACCCCTAAACTAACTGCACAACTAGAAGCAGCCGTGGAGCATACCTACGGTGGTCCTAGACGCCTCGGCACAGCCGGAGAGATAGCTATCCCTGAAGATGGAAAGAGGAAAGCTAACTGCCCTGGAGTAGACCCCAAAAGAGTAGGAAGCCCCCAAACATATAATGGCGGTTAGACAATATGAAAATACGAACACAGACAGAAAATAGATTGAGCAAACGCTGGGGCCCAAAACTGTCTAGATAGGACAGCACAGGAGAGAATACTGTCTGCAACCCAGAAAAACCCTAGGAAAAACTCCAACACTTCTGAATCCAAAAATACTGAGACCACACGGTCTTGACCACCTATATCAGATCTCTGGTGTGGACACGTAGCTACCCAGCAGTAAAATATCACAAGAACTGAGCAAATGAACAAATATAAAAAGAGAACGGAGACCAGCCCAAGCCCCCCAAAGGGGACCCGGCTGAACTCAAAAAAGCGATGCAGCAAAAAACAATGAAATTCAAACCACAGTAAAAAAAATTCTGAAAGTGACTTATCTGAATGCAAGCAGGAGACAGCAGAAAAGCAAGCTGAATTCCAACCTAAACCAGGAAGAACAATTGATCACCAGCAAGAATCATGGGAGGTCAGCTCACTTATATCAGGCCAGTCAGTACCACCTGACACCCACTCGTTATCTGCGGGTGTAGGACTCTTGGTATTCAAGATAGGTTCAATACCCTCAGCAACCACCAGAGGGAGCTTCAGCTCCGAAGTCATCTCCAAAATGTTCACAACCGTACCCCCCCTTGAGGAGGGGTCACCGAACCCTCCCTTGTGCCACCAGGATGATCAGGATGAGCTCAGTGATAGGCACGGACCAGTCTTTCAGCATGAATGTCAGAAGCAAACACCCACGAATTGTTCTCCTGACCATAGCCTTTCCACTTCACCAAGTACTGGAGTCTCCGCCTGGCCAAGCGAGAATCCAATATCTTCTCAACCACCTCAACCACAAACTCCAAATTGCCCTCAACCAAAACAGGATCAGGAGGCGCAGCCATAGGAACCACTTGTTCGACAAACCTCTTCAATAAAGATTTGTGGAATACATTGTGAATCTTAAATGATCCTGGAAGAAGCAAACGGAAGGAAACGGGATTAAGAATTTCCACGATCTTATAAGGTCCAATGAACCTTGGCTTAAATTTTGGAGACGCAACCTTCATAGGGATATTTTTTGATGACAACCAAACCAAGACATCCACTTTAAATCGAGGACCATCAGTCCTATGCCGGATGGCAAACCGCTGGGCCTTCTGCTGAGAGAGAGAGAGCTTATCCACTACTTGATCCCAAATCAGCTGCATTCTCTCCACAATAGAGTCAACACCAGGACAGACAGAAGCCTCCACCTGCCCTGAAGAAAATCGAGGATGAAACCAGAAATTGCAGAAAAATGGAGACATCAAGGTGGCAGAACTAGCCCTATTATTCAAAGCAAACTCAGCCAAAGGCAAAAAAGAGTCCCAGTCATCTTGATCAGCAGACACAAAACATCTCAAATAAGTCTCCAAGGTCTAGTTTGTTCTCTCAGTTTGTCCATTGGTCTGAAGGTGGAACGCAGAGGAAAAAGACAGCTGAACTCCCTGGTTGGAACGAAATGTCCTCCAAAATCTGGAAACAAACTGGACTCCTCTGTCAGACACAATGTTCTCTGGAACGCTGCGCAACCGAACCACCTGTTGAAAAAACAAGGGCACCAACTCGGAGGAGTATGGCAACTTAGGTAGTGGCACAAGATGTATCATCTTGGAAAACCTATCACAGATTACCCAAATAACGGTCATTCTCTGAGAGACAGGGAGGTTGGAAATAAAATCCATAGAGATATGGGTCCATGGCCTCTTGGGCACAGGCAATGGCATTAACAAACCACTAGAGCGAGAGCAAGGTTTGGACCGAGAACAAGTTCCACAGGACTGCACAAAGTCCCTGACGTCACGAGACAAAGTGGGCCACCAAAAGGACCGACTCACCAAATCTCTGGTACCAAAAATACCAGGATGGCCGACCAATGTGGAGTAATGTATCTCGGACATCACAATCTTCCTCCACTGGTCTGGGACAAACAATCTCCCAGCAGGGCAACGTTCTGGTTTATCCTAATGAAATTTCTCCAAAGCCAGTTTCAAATTGGGTGAGATAGCGGAAAGAACCACACCCTCCTTCAGAATAACAGCAGGCTCAGTTACCTCAGGAGAATCCAGAAAGAAACTCCTCGAGAGGGCATCCGCCTTAACATTCTTAGTGCCCGGGAGAAAATAGATCACAAAATTAAAACGTGTGAAAAACAAGGCCCACCTGGCCTGTCTAGGATTAAGTCGCTTGGCTGATTCAAGATAAACCAGGTTCTTATGATCCGTGAGGACCACCACCTGATGCTTGGCTCCTTCCAGCCAATATCTCCACTCCTCAAAAGCCCACTTCATGGCCAATAACTCCCGATTACCCACATCATAATTACGTTCCGCTGGGGAAAATTTTTGAGAGAAAAAGGCCCAAGGGTTAATCTTAGAGGTCTCCGGATCCCTTTGGGACAAAACGGCTCCTGCACCAATCTCAGAAGCATCAACCTCCACCTGAAATGGTAGAGAAACATCAGGTTGGCGCAGAACAGGAGCAGAAGTGAATCTCCGCTTAAGCTCCTGAAACGCAGAAACTGCCTCAGGAGACCAATTCACTACATCAGAACCCTTCTTGGTCAAATCAGTCAGTGGCTTCATAATACCAGAGAAATTAGCTATAAATTTACGATAAAAATTAGCAAAACCCAAATATCTCTGAAGAGCCTTCAATGTAGTGGGTTGAACCCCATCACGAAAGGCCAGAACTTTGACCGGGTCAATTTCAATAACAGACGGAGACAAAATAAAACCCAGAAATGAAACTTTCTGTACGCCAAAAAGACATTTTAATCCCTTCACATGCAATGCGTTTTCTCTCAAAATCCGGAATACAGTCCGAACATGTTCCACATGAGAATCGCAGTCATCGGAAAAAATCAAGATATCGTCCAAATAAACAATCAGAAATTTATCCACGAAATCCCAGAAAATATCATTCATAAAGAATTGGAAGACGGAAGGGGCATTAGTGAGCCCAAAAGGCATCACTAGGTACTCAAAATGCCCCTCTGGGGTATTAAATGCCATCTTCCATTCATCTCCGTGCTTGATGCGAATAAGATTATATGCCCCCTGAGGTCAAGCTTGGTAAGCCAACAAGCACCCTTCACTCTGGAAAATAGGTCAGAAATCAAGGGTAACGGATATTGATATTTAACAGTGATCTTATTCAGGAGACGATAATCAATACACTGCCTCAATGAGCCATCCTTCTTGGCCACAAAGAAAATGCCAGCGCCCAAGGGTGAAGAAGATGGACTGATATGACCCTTATCTAAACACTCTTTGATATAAGATCACATGGCCTCAAGGGTATGCCACACTAAGCGAGATCGCAAGCGAGATCGCTAACGAGATTGCAACTGCGTCACCATTTATGACGCAGTTATGATCTCGTTAGCGACTTAGCTGTGTGTGACATGTAGCAACGATGTGGCCCCTGCTGAGATGTCGTTGATCGCTTATGAATGTTCTGAAACATTTTTTGATTGTTGGTGTCCCGCTGGTGAGCCTGAATCGCTGAGTGTGACACCCTTTATGAACGACTTCACCAGCGTCGCAGGTGGGACTAGGTTTTCCCAATGACCGCAGTGGTCGTTATACAGATCGCTGATGAGATGTGTTTGGAATCACAGATCGCTGATGACTTGTGTTTGGAATCTAACAGCTAAGTCGCTAACGAGATCGCTACTGCATCATAAATGGTGACGCAGTTGCGATCTCGTTAGCGATCTCGCTTAGTGTGGCATACCCTTCATGCTCAGGTACAGATAAATTAAAGAGCCGACCCTTGGGAAATTTACAACCGGGTACTAAGTCAATTGCGCAATCATAACTCCTATGAGGTGGTAAGGATGCAGACTTACTCTTACTAAACACATCAGAAAAATCAGTAAAATAGTCAGGAACATCCTGAGACTGGGGGGAGGCAGAAAAAACATTTTGAGACTGGGGGGGAAGCAAAAACAGGAGTGTCAGTACGAACACATTGACAACCCCAACTGGTCACAGACACAGACTTCCAATCCAAAACAGGATTGTGAGTCTGTAACCAAGGAAACCCCAGTACAACAATGTCATGTAAATTATGTAACACCAAAAATTTCCAATTCTCTTGGTGGTCCGGGTCAACCCGCATTATCACTTGGGTAGAAAAACTGGGGTTTATTCTCCGCCAAGGGGGTAGAATCAATGCCCAGCAAAGGAATAGACTTCAGCAGGGGTATCATAGGAAAACCACAACGTTTGGCAAAAACAAAATCCATCCGGTTTATAGCTGCCCTGAATCATCAAAAGCCTGTGCTGAAAATGTGGACATGGAGCAAATCAAGGTAACAGTCAATAGATATTTAGTCTGAACACTACCCAAAACAACTGAGCGCGCAAAACGTCTTCCCCGCTTGGGGTAAACGGAAATAGCATGAGAAGCATCACCACAATAGTAGCACAACTTATTACGCTTGCGAAATTCATGATGCAGTGCCCGAGAAGTCACTCCATCACACTGCATGGGCTCAGGGGCTGGCCTGCAAGGCATCACACTCTCACGCATATTTCTACGCACGCGCAGACGTCTGTCAACTTGAATAGCTAATGACATAGAGTCATTGAGACCAGAGGGGACAGGGAATCCCACCATAACATCCTTCACAGTCTCTGCCAGACCCTTCCTAAAAAGAGCTGCCAGAGCATCATCATTCCATTTAGTAAGGACTGCCCACTTTCTGAATTTCTGACAATACAGCTCAGAGGCTTCATGACCCTGATTCAATGCCAACAAGGTTTTTTCAGCTTGATCAGTAATATTAGGTTCATCTTACAATAACCCCAGAGCCTGAAAAAACACATCAACATCATTCAAAACAGGATCCCCAGGTGTCAGGGAAAAAGCCCAATCCTGAGGGTCACCGCGCAACAGGGAGATGACAATTTGAACCTGCTGCGTTGTGTTCCCTGAGGATTTAGGCTTCAAAGCAAAAAACAACTTACAGTTATTTTTAAAATTCAAAAACTTAGACCGATCCCCCAAAAATAAATCCGGCAGAGGGATCCTAGGTTCCACAGCAGGCAACCCAGCAAGATATATAGCAATACTCCGATTTCAAGCAAGCTGCTCCACACGATCGGACAAATGCTTGACCTCCATTGGGGAAAAAATTCCTCCTCAGCTCCCAGAGAAAAAGAGGGAAAAAATGCAACGAACAGGGAAAAAAAAAATAAAAAATTCTGACAACTCTGACAACTTTTTTTTTTCCTTTACTATTTTTCCCTTCTATTGAGTACCATAGAATTTTCAGTATGGCCGGTGATTCTGTTATGGTAGCTGAGGAGGCAGGAGCAAAAAACCACATAGGCAGCCTAACACCAGAGAGGTTGGAAACTAATAGGTTGCAGACCCCTAAACTAACCGCCCAACTAGAAGCAGCCGTGGAGCGTACCTACGGTGGTCCTAGATGCCTCGGCACAGCCGGTAAGAGAGCTATCTCTGAAGATGGAAAGAGGAAAGTTAACTGCCCCGAAGTAGACCCCAAAAAAGAGTAGGAAGCCCCCAAACATATAATGGCGGTTAGACAAGATGAAAATACGAACACAGACAGAAAATAGATTGAGCAAACGCTGGGGCCCAAAACTGTCTAGATAGGACAGCACAGGAGAGAATACTGTCTGCAACCCAGAAAAACCCTAGGAAAAACTCCAACACTTCTGAAACCAAAAATACTTAGAACCCACGGTCTTGACCACCTATATCAGATCTCTGTGTGGACACGTAGCTACCCAGCAGAAAAATATCACAAGAACTGAGCAAATGAATAAATACAAAAAACGAACGGAGACCAGCCAAAGCCCCCCCCATAGGGGACCTGGCTGAAGACAAAAAGCAGTGCAGCAAAAAGCAAGGAATTCAAACTACAGTAAAAAAAACTGAAAGTGACTTATCTGAATGCAAGCAGTAGACAGCAGGAAAGCAAGCTGAATTCCAAACTAAACCAGGAAGCACAATTGATCACCGGCAAGGATCATGGGAGATCAGCTCACTTATATCAGGCCAGTCAGTACCACCTGACACCCACTCGTTATCTGCGGGTGTAGGACTCTTGGTATTCAAGATAGGTTCAATACCCTCAGCAACCACCAGAGGGAGCTTCAGCTCCGAAGTCGTCTCCAAAATGTTCACAACAGATTCAGGCCTCTCGTCCGGTCCACTTGAAGCGGGGCAAGAGGAGATCGTATGTAGCGATGCCCAAATATTTGAGCAGCCATGGTCATACAAAGGCAACGGTTGGAAGTTGTCACAAGAGTCTGCGGGTGACATCACTGCTTCTTCTGCTGTTATGCAGGCAAGCCAATACATTGTCCATGGTGCCTGCGAAGATGCCTCCTGCCCTGCACCTGTCATTGCACACAGTCAAATAGCACTATCAGCAAGCATTTCCACGTCCTTGTCCTAGCGCAGCATTCAGTTGTCCATACCTTAGTCCTTGGAACGCAAGTGCACATACGCAGCCAACGCCCCAATGGCCACACTACTAAATTCACACATTTCATGACTGCTTGCACTCAAAATGTTGCCTTTTAGGCTCGTGGAGACGGAAGCTTTCCGCAACCTGATGGCAGCGTCCGTCCCTCAGTTTTCAGTCCCTAGCCACCACTATTTCTCCCGGTGTGCCATCCCCCCATTACACAAGCACATGTCCCACAACATTAGCCATGCACTCAACAATGCAGTTATGGGAAAGTTCACCTAACCACGGACACGTGGACAAGTGCTTCTGGGCAGGGATGCTACATGTCGCTGATGGCATATTGAGTTAACATAGTGGAAGCCGGGACCCAGTCGGACTTTGGGATGGAACACATCCTTCCGAACCTGAGGATTGTGGGCCCTAGGCCACTCAGGGTTGTCACCACAGTCTACAGCTCCTGCACCTCATCCTCCCCCTCCTCTTCAGCCTCCATCTCTGAAATGACCACTTCAGTCACAAGCTGGAAGCACTGTAGCACTAGCTCAGCCAAGCAGCAACAGGGTGTGCTGAAAAGAGTGAAGGTACAAAATTACTGGACCCATATAAATGTTAAAGTCCACATATTAAATTTTGCACCACTATAGTAGGCTAGGCATAATGATTTTTATGTGAAAATCTGACCTTTTCATTTTCCACTGAAACAGTTTTAGCACAATCGATTTGTAGTAGCTAATTGGGCATATTGGCTGCACCACTATATTAGACCTAACAATTTTTGACAAGCAGCACCACCAAGTCTTTCATACAATCCAGTCTCATTAACCAAGAGGCTTGGCCTCAGATTCCTCAATCTGGTTCTCATTCCTTCCCCCATCAAGAGTCCCAGGAGTCATATGACCCCAACGCTGGCCACTCCGAGGAACTGTTTACATTCCTTTGTAATTATTCAGGCCTGTGAACGTGCACCATTAAAGAGGGTCATGATTAGAGATGAGCGAATATTTCAATATTTGGTTCAGCCCACGATCACCAAATTTGCAATATTCGTCGATACACAGCACAAAAGCCGGTGTTTCCCACGTTTCCACGTTGTGTGACAGGGTGGGAAACACCGACTTAGCACTTCTGATTGGCAGTGAAAAAAAAAAACAAGGCAAAAAAAACAATGCTTTATCATCATACCACCAAACAAAAAGTGAAATAAAACGCGATCAATAAACATGGTACCGCTGAAAACGTCATCTTGTCCCTCAAAAAAACGAGCCACCAGACAGCGTCATCAGCGAAAAAATAAAAGTTATAGCTCGCAGAATAAAACGATGCAAAAATAATTATTTTTCACATAAAATTCTTTTTAATGTGTAAAAGTGCCAAAATATAAAAAAATGATATAAATGAGGTATCGCTGTAATCATACTGACCCAAAGAATAAACCGGATTTATCAATTTTACTACACGTGGAACAGTAGAAAGGCCCCCCAAAAAGAAATTCATGAATTGCTGGTTTTTGTTCATTCTGCCTCCCAAAAATCGTAATAAAAAGCAATCAAAAAATGTCATGTGCCCAAAAATTATACCAATAAAAACGTCAACTCGTCCCGCAAAAATGAAGACCTCACATGACTCTGTGGGCCAAAATATGGAAAAATTATAGCTCTCAAAATGTGGTGATGCAAAAAATATTTGTAACAACCCTGCCGGCATCACTGCATGACCTCCCATCCCCTCAGTTTACTCACCAATCCGGGCCATGCTGTGAGTTCTGTCTGCTGCCGGTTCTGTGCTGGATGCCTCTTGTCTCCTGTCTGCTCTGTGCATGTTTCCTGGCTTCGTGCATAGGGGGGCAACGCAGGCTCTTCCTGGTTCTTATAGAATCAGTGTGCACCTGCCTATGGTGTCCCCAGCCAATTACACAGGGGCCTTTGGTATTTAAGGCAGCTCCACCCGGTGGAAGCTACCTGAGCAACACCTTTACTCAGTTAGTGTCTTACTGCGGAGCTGCCAGGTGCTATCCTGTATTTCGCCTTCTCTGGGGGCTTGATTCCCAGACCTGTATCTGTACTTGTCCGTTCCGCCATCCAGGAGGCAGAATATCCTGGTTTCTGTGTCTTTGTTCCTGTAATTTGTCTTGTACCTTTCCCTGCCTGTATTCTATCCTATACCTGTGTCTGTTGTATCCCAGGCTGAGGCCTGTCCTTCCCTGCACTGCATACTTTTGTGTTTACTCCCTCTGTCTTACCTGCTGCTTGCGGTTCCGCTTTGTTTCACTCCCGTTGCTGCATAACCTCTTGCTGCAGCTCCTCTCCGCATACCTTACGGTTCTGCTTTGCTTCACTCCTGCTGCTGCAAACCCTCTTGCTGCAGTTCCTCTTTGCATACTTTGTGGTTCCGCTTTGCTTCGCTCCTGCTGCTGCAGAACCTACCTACCGGTCTCCACACACTACTCTTACCTGTTCCCATATGTCTCTCATTCCAGTTTTTGTCCCTGTCCTTCCTGAACCAGCCCCAGCTTCTCCAGTCTGAACAGGCCCCTGTTGTGAATGGGTTTGAGATGAGTTCTGAGCAGAGGCTCCCTCTGGTGGTTACAAGCGGTGCTAGTGAAGATTGTGAGGACTGGGAATCAGGTGTTACTGACTGGTCTTATATAAGGGAGTCATTTTCCCATCAGGGTTGCCGGTGATCAATTGTTCTGGTCTGAATCCTTCATTCCAGTTTCCCTTGTGGCCTGCTGTGTCGTGTCTGCATCTCCTGCTTACAGATAAAACTTTTGCTTCTTTTGTGTTTTTGCTATATTTTTGCATTTTGTCCTGCACTTCTTTGGGGGCCTTCAGGGTCCCCTCCGGGGGCTTCTGCCCTCTCAGTTTAGTTCAGCCACTGAGTTTTGTTCTTTTGCTTTTTCCAGTTTTTTCAGTGGCTGCTGTTTTGATTTTGTTACACCAGAGAACTAATTTAGGTGGTAGAGGTCGTGTGATCTCAGGTGATTTTGAAATTAGTAGAGTTGGTGCTTTTCAGGGTTTTCTGGGATTGCAGTAAGTACCCTTCCTATCCTTTTCTATTTAGATAGTTTGGGCCCCAGCGTTTGCTCATACTATTTTCTGTCTGTGTCAGTATTTCTTCTTGTCTAACCGCCATTACTTGTTTGGGGGCTTTCTATTATCTTTGGGGTTCTGCTCCGGGGCAGATAGCTTTCCTATTTCTATCTTTAGGTGTAGTTAGTTTCTCAGGCTGTGACGAGGCGTCTAGGACCAACGTAGGAACGCTCCACGGCTGCCTCTAGTTGTGGTGGTTAGTCAGGGTACTGCAATCTCATAGATTCCAACTGCTCTGGTGTATTGCCTTTTTGCCTGCTCTCCTCAGCTACCGAAACATAACAGTATCACCGGCCTAAACTGAAAATTATATTGTACTCACAGAAGGGAAAAATATTGTGAAAGAAAAAAGTTATCAGAGTTGTCAGAGATTTTTTTTATTTTTCTGTTTGTTGCATTTTTTTTTTCCCTCTATCTCTGGGTGCTGAGGAGGATTTTTTTTTTTTTTTATCCCTCTCAATGGAGTTTGCACAGTTGTCTGGCCGTGTGGATCAGCTTGCCACTGAAGTTCGGAGTATTGCAACCTATCTTGCTAGGTTGCCTGTTGTGGAACCTAGGATTCCCATGCCAGATTTGTTTTTAGGGGATCGAGCTAAGTTTCTGAATTTCAAAAATAACTGTAAATTGTTTTTTGCCTTCAAATCTAAGTCCTCAGGGAACGCAGCGCAGCAGGTTCAAATTGTCATCTCTCTCCTGCGCGGCGACCCTCAGGATTGGGCTTTTTCCCTGACACCTGGGGATCCTGTTTTGAGTGATGTTGATGCGTTTTTTCATGCTTTGGGGTTATTGTACGATGAGCCTAATGTCACTAATCAGGCTGAAAAAACTTTGTTGGCATTAAGTCAGGGGCTTGAGGACGCTGAGTTATACTGTCAGAGATTCCATAGGTGGGCAGTCCTGACCAAATGGAATGAAGACGCTTTGGCGGCCCTTTTCCGGAAGGGTCTGTCAGATAATGTAAAGGATGTTATGGTGGGATTCCCTGTCCCTCTGGTCTCAATGATTCTATGTCATTAGCGATTCAAATTGACAGACGTTTGCGTGAGCGGAGAAGTATGCGTGGAATGGTGTTGCCTTGTGAACCAGCTTCTGAACCCATGCAGTGTGATAGAGTGGTGTCTGGGGCACAGCGTCATGAGTTTCGAAAGCGCAATGGGTTATGTTTCTACTGTGGTGATGCCTCTCATGCTATTTCAGTCTGCCCTAAGCGGGGAAGACATTTTGCACGCTCAGTTGTCTTGGGTAGTGTTCAGACTAAGTTTTTATTAACTGTCACTCTGATATGCTCTCTGTCCTCATTTTCTGCTCAGGCTTTCGTTGATTCTGGAGCAGCTATTAACCTGATGGATTATGATTTTGCTAAACGTTGTGGGTTTCCCTTGATACCCCTACAGAAGTCTATTCCCCTACTGGGGATCGATTCTACCCCTTTGGCTGAGAATAAACCCCAGTTTTCTACTCAGGTGATAATGAGGGTTGAACCTGATCACCAGGAGTGCTGCAAATTTTTGGTTCTATATAATCTGCATGACATTATCGTGCTGGGTTTCCCTTGGTTACAGTCTCATAATCCTGTTTTGGATTGGAAATCTGTGTCTGTAACCAGTTGGGGCTGCCAATGTGTTAATACCAACACTCCTGTTTTTTCTGCCTCCCCCAGGCTCAGGATATTCCTGACTTTTTGTTTGATTTTTCTGATGTGTTTAGCGAAAGTAAATCTGCATCCTTGCCTCCCATAGGAGCTATGACTGCGCTATTGAATTAGTGCCGGGTAGTAAATTCCCTAAAGGTCGCCTTTTTAACTTGTCTGTACCTGAACATGACGCTATGCGGTCTTATATCAAGGAATCATTGGAGAAGGGTCATATCAGACCATCCTCTTCACCCTTAGGTGCCGGTTTTTTCTTTGTGGCCAAAAAAGATGGTTCATTAAGGCCGTGTATTGATTATCGTCTCTTGAACAATATTACTGTGAAATATCAATACCCGTTACCCTTGATTTCTGACCTGTTTTCCAGGGTGAAAAACGCTACTTGGTTTACCAAGCTTGACCTCAGGGGGGCGTATAACCTTATTCGCATTAAGCACGGGGATGAATGGAAGACGGCATTCAATACCCCTGAAGGGCATTTTGAGTACCTAGTGATGCCCTTTGGGCTCACTAATGCTCCTTCCGTCTTCCAGTCCTTCATGAATGACATTTTCAGGGATTTTGTGGATAAATTTCTGATTGTTTATTTGGATGATATCTTGATTTTTTCTAATGACTGGGACTCTCATGTGAAAACATGTTCGAACTTATTCCAGATTTTGAGAGAGAATGCTCTGTATGTGAAGGGATCAAAGTGTCTTTTTGGCGTACAGAGGATCTCATTTCTGGGATTCATTTTGTCCCCATCTGTTATTGAAATGGACCCGGTCAAGGTTCAGGCCATCTGTGATTGGGTCCAACCTACTTCATTAAAGGCTCTTCAGAGATTTTTGGGTTTTGCCAATTTTTATCGTAAATTTATTGGTAATTTCTCGGTTATTGTTAAACCATTAACTGATTTGACCAGAAAGGGTTCTATGTGGTCAATTGGCCTCCTGAGGCAGTCTCTGCATTTCAGGAACTTAAGCAGAGATTCACTTCTGCTCCTGTTCTACGGCAGCCTGATGTTTCTCTGCCATTTCAGGTGGAGGTTGATGCCTCTGAAATTGGGGCAGGTGCCGTTTTGTCCCAAAAAGATCCAGAGACCTCTAAAAGTAACCCTTGTGCCTTTTTCTCTCGAAAATTTTCTCCTACTGAACGTAATTATGACGTGGGTAATCGGGAGTTATTGGCCATGAAGTGGGCTTTTGAAGAGTGGAGACATTGGCTGGAGGGAGCCAAACATCAGGTGGTGGTCCTTACGGACCATAAGAATCTGGTCTATCTGGAATCTGCCAAGCGACTCAATCCTAGACAGGCCAGGTGGGCCTTGTTTTTCACACGTTTTAATTTTGTGGTTTCCTTTCTTCCTGGCACTAAGAATGTTAAGGCGGATGCCCTCTCGAGGAGTTTCCTTGCGGACTCTCCTGAGTTATCCGATCCTTCTGTTATTTTGAAAGAGGGTGTAGTTCTTTCCGCCATCTCGCCCAATTTGAGACTTGCTCTGGAGGGGTGTCAGGAGGATAGGCCCGAGCGCTGTCCTGTTGGAAAATTGTTTGTCCGGACCAATGGAAAAAGAGTGTGATGTCTGAGATTCATTGTTCCGCATTGGCTGGGCATCCCAGAATTTTTGGTACCAGAGACTTGGTTAGTCGGTCCTTTTGGTGGCCTAACTTGTCTTGTGATGTCAGGGAATTTGTGCAGTCCTGCGGGACTTGCTCTCGCTCCAAGCCTTGCTCTCGCTCTAGTGGTTTGTTGATGCCATTGCCTGTGCCCAAGAGACCATGGACCCATATCTCTATGGATTTCATTTCCGATCTTCCTGTTTCTCAGAGAATGACCACCATCTGGGTAATTTGTGATAGGTTTTCCAAAATGATACATCTTGTGCCATTACCTAAGTTGCCTTCCTCCTCTGAATTGGTGCCGTTGTTCCTTCAGCACGTGGTTCGTTTACACGGCATTCCTGAGAACATTGTGTCTGACAGAGGAGTCCAGTTTGTTTCCAGATTTTGGAGGACTTTTTGTCCTAAACTTGGTGTTCAATTGTCTTTCTCCTCGGCATTTCATCCTCAGACCAATGGTCAAACTGAGAGAACAAACCAGACATTGGAGACTTATCTAAGATGCTTTGTGTCTGCTGATCAGGATGACTGGGTCTCTTTTTTGCCTTTGGCTGAGTTTGCTCTTAATAATAGGGCTAGCTCTGCCACTTTGATGTCTCCGTTTTTCTGTAATTCTGGGTTTCACCCTCGATTTTCTTCAGGACAGACTGAGGCTTCTGTCTGTCCAGGTGTTGACTCTGTTGTGGAGCGTATGCAACAGATTTGGGACCAGGTAGTGGAGAGGTTGTCCCTCTCTCAGGAGAAGGCCCAGCGGTTTGCTAACCGGCATAGGACTGATGGTCCTCGGTTTAAAGTGGGGGACTTGGTCTGGTTGTCCTCAAAGAATATTCCTATGAGAGTAGCATCTCCTAAATTTAAGCCTAGGTTCATTGGACCTTATAAGATCATGGAGATTATTAATCCTGTTTCTTTTCGTTTGCTTCTTCCAGGGACATTTAAGATCCATAACGTGTTCCACAAGTCCTTGTTGAAGAGGTTTGTTGAGCCAGTGGTTCCTGCTGCTGTGCCTCCTGAACCTGTTTTGGTTGAGGGCAATCTGGAGTATGTGGTTGAGAAAATATTGGATTCTCGTTTTTCTAGACGGAAACTCCAGTATTTGGTTAAATGGAGAGGTTATGGTCAGGAAGACAATTCTTGGGTGTTTGCTTCGGACATCCATGCTAGGAGACTTATCCGTGCGTATCATAGAACTCATCTGACCGACCTGGTTGCTCAAATGAGGGTTCGGTGACCCCTCCTCAAGGGGGGGGTACTGTTGTGAATGGGTTTGAGATGAGTTCTGAGCAGAGGCTCCCTCTGGTGGTTACAAGCGGTGCTAGTGAAGATTGTGAGGACTGGGAATCAGGTGTTACTGACTGGTCTTATATAAGGGAGTCATTTTCCCATCAGGGTTGCCGGTGATCAATTGTTCTGGTCTGAATCCTTCATTCCAGTTTCCCTTGTGGCCTGCTGTGTCGTGTCTGCATCTCCTGCTTACAGATAAGACTTTTGCTTCTTTTGTGTTTTTGCTATATTTTTGCATTTTGTCCTGCACTTCTTTGGGGGCCTTCAGGGTCCCTCCGGGGGCTTCTGCCCTCTCAGTTTAGTTCAGCCACTGAGTTTTGTTCTTTTGCTTTTTTCCAGTTTTTTCAGTGGCTGCTGTTTTGATTTTGTTACACCAGAGAACTAATTTAGGTGGTAGAGGTCGTGTGATCTCAGGTGATTTTGAAATTAGTAGAGTTGGTGCTTTTCAGGGTTTTCTGGGATTGCAGTAAGTACCCTTCCTATCCTTTTCTATTTAGATAGTTTGGGCCCCAGCGTTTGCTCATACTATTTTCTTTCTGTGTCAGTATTTCCTCTTGTCTAACCGCCATTACATGTTTGGGGGCTTTCTATTATCTTTGGGGTTCTGCTCCGGGGCAGATAGCTTTCCTATTTCTATCTTTAGGTGTAGTTAGTTTCTCAGGCTGTGACGAGGCGTCTAGGACCAACGTAGGAACGCTCCACGGCTGCCTCTAGTTGTGGTGGTTAGTCAGGGTACTACAATCTCATAGATTCCAACTGCTCTGGTGTATTGCCTTTTTGCCTGCTCTCCTCAGCTACCGAAACATAACAGGCCCCTACCTGTTCCCTTGTTCCATTCTTTCCTGCCTGTGTTCCTGTGCCTCCCAAGTCAGTTCCTGTCCCTTCCTGTCCCTTCTGTCTCTGCCCGCCTGTCTGCCAGTGTCTCAGCCGTGCCCGCATGTCTGCCAGTGTCTCAGCCGTGCCCGCCTGTCTGCCTGTGTCTTAGCCATACCCGCCTGTCCACCAAGAGTGCCTGCCGTGCCCACCATAGTACCAGTCGTGCCTGTCGACTCTTTCCCGCACCAGTCACAGTGCTCTGGTTCCAGTGGGATCAGCAGCCACAGCCAGACAACACTATGGAGTGGCACCTGGCAGCTACCTGCCGCACAAGCTTGAATCCACCATCAGAGTCTCCAGTAAACACCAAGGTAGCTGCTTAGTCCCGCCCCTTACAGGGTAGTCTGGTTTGTGGCGCAATCGGGCCGCAACCCTCACGCTCATGCCAACCAGTCAGGGCGCGAGCGAAATACTATTTTTTGAAAAAAAAAAAGCATCTTTTAGCATGTGACAGCAGTCAAACATAAAAACCCGCTCTGAAAACCCGCTATAAATAGTAAATCAAACCCCCCATTCATCACCCCCTTAGTTGGGGAAAAATAATAAAATTAAAAAAATGTATTTATTTCCATTTTCCCATTAGGGATAGGGTTGGGATTAGGGTTAGGGCTATAGGGTCAGGGCTAGGGTTTGGATTAGGGTTAGAGGTGTGTTGGGGTTAGGGTTGGACTAACTAGAGGTGATGGTGCACAGCAAAAATACAAATCACAGTACACACGTTGTGCAAAAAAATGGTCCTATATCATAACCAGAAAAAAGAGGAAAAGAAGACAACTATGGATAATGCACACCACCATAATATAATTATAGAAAATAGGAATTTTATTGACACTACAAGATAAAAACATTTAAAAACAATATAATCCCCGCATGGTGCCCGCTACCATCACAATGGCCAATATACAATACAGAAATAAGGCAATGTTCCACAAAAAAATATATATGTATACAATAACACTAGTGAGAAAGCACAATGAATTAAACCAATATAAATTGCCAAAAACTGATCCTGTGTGAACAAGAGCCTAAAATTGCAGCATAATATTGCCCTACAAGATCGATGTGAAGAGCCTGGGCAGAATGATCCACCCAAAGAACCAAGAGGTAAACCCTGACCTTAGAATAGTGTCCTAAAACCCCAGTGGGTCTAAGAGAATTAGGCAGAAACAAGCTGTCATTGAAATAAATGAGCATAAAATGTCAGGGATACCAAGGGTCCTATAAACCCAGGGGTTAGGTTTGGAGCTAGAATTGG
Organism: Oophaga sylvatica; assembly: GCA_033576555.1. NCBI lineage: Eukaryota > Metazoa > Chordata > Amphibia > Anura > Dendrobatidae > Oophaga > Oophaga sylvatica. Next base: position 701,099,164 of record JARQOD010000001.1, read on the forward strand.
GGGTTTTCCACTGTTTAGGCACGTCAGGGACTCCAAACGCGACATGGCGTCTGATCTCAATTCCAGCCAATTTTGCATTGAAAAAGTCAAACGGTGCTCCTTCCCTTCCGTGCTCTGCCATGAGCCGAAACAGTGGTTCCCCCCACATATGGGGTATCAGTGTACTCAGGACAAATTGCAAAATACCTTTTGGGGTCCAATTTCTCCTGTTATCCTTGGGAGAATAAAAAAATTGGACCTGAAATAATTTTTTTGTGAAAACAAGTTATATGTTCATGTTTTTTTAAACATTCAAAAAATTACTATGAAGCACCTGTAGGGTTAATAAACTTCTTGAATGTGGTTTTGAGCACCTTGAGGGGTGCGGTTTTAAGAATATCACTTTTGGGTATTTTCTATTATACAGACCCCTCTAAAAGTGACTTCAAATATGATGTGTTCCCCCAAAAAAATGGTGTTGTAAAAATGAGAAATCGCTGCTTAACTTTTAACCCTTATAACTTCCTAACAAAAAAAATTTTGGTTCCAAAATTGTGCTGATGTAAAGTAGACATGTGGGAAATGTTACTTACTAAGTATTTTGTGTGCCATATCTCTGTGATTTAAGGCATGAAAATTCAAATTTGAAAAATTGTGAAATTTTCTAAATTTTCACCAAATTTCAGTTTTTTTCACAAATAAACGCAAGTTACCGTATATACCCATGTATAAGCCGAGATTTTCAGCCCATTTTTTAGGGCTGAAAGTCCCCCTCTCGGTTTATACGCGGGTCATATACGAGGGTCGGCGGGGGGAGCAGGGGTGTCGGATCATACTCACCCTCCGCCGGCGCGGTCTCTGCAGCCCCCTGCTTCTACCACGATCTCTGGCTCCTTCCTGCAGCTGTCACATGGCACCGCTCATTAAAGTCATGAATATGCACATATTCATGACATTAATGAGCGGTAGCACGTGACCGCTGCAGGACTGAAGCGCTGTGGAGAGGCCGGGAGAAGAGGAGAGGCTGCAGGGACGCGCGGCGGAGGGGTGAGTATATGCTATATTCACCTGTCCCTAGGTCCACCGCAGCGCACTGCTCCCTCTGTCCAACTCCTCTGTGTGTGAATGATCAGGCAGAGGGCGCGATGATATCGTTAGTGCGCGCCCCGCCCCCTGCCAGATCATTCACACACAGAGGAGTCAGACCGAGGGAGCAGTGCGCTGCGGTGGACCGAGGGACAGGTAAATATCTCAGGTGCGGGGTCCTGAGCTAGCGGTGACACCGGCACCTGTCCCCCATAGCGCGCCGGTTTCACCGCCTGCTCAGGACACCGGCACCTGGCCCCCAGCGACGAGAGGTGAGTATGTCATTTTTTTTTTTTTTTTTTGCAGCAGCATATGAGGCCTATACTTTGGGGCATAATTGTGCAGCATATGTGGGCATAATCTGGAGCATATGGAGGCATAATATGGAGCATATGGGGGCATAAGCTGTGGATCATATGGGGCATAATCTGGAGCATATGGGGGCATAATATGGAGCATATGGGGGCATAAGCTGTGGAACATATGGGGCATAATATGGAGCATATGGGGGCATAATATGGAGCATCTGGCATAATATGGAGCATATGGGGCATAATTTGGAGCATATGGGGGCATAAGCTTTGGAACATATGGGGCATAATCTGGATCATATGGGGGCATAATATGGAGCATATGGGGGCATAATCTGGAACATATGGGGGCATAATATGGAGCATATGGGGGCATAATCTGTAGAACATATGGGGCATAATCTGGAGCATATGGGGGCATAATCTGTGGAACATATAGGGCATAATCTGGAGCATATGGGAGCATAACTGTGGATCATACGGGGGCATAATCTGTGGAATATATGGGGCATAATCTGGAGCATATGGGGGCATAATCTGTGGAGCATATTGGGCATAATCTGTGGAGCATCATATGGGGGCATAATCATTTTTCACCCTAGGCTTATACGCGAGTCAATAAGTTTTCCCAGTTTTTTGTGGCAAAATTAGGGGGTCGGCTTATACACGGGTCGGCTTATACTTATTAGTATATTAAAGAAATTTTACCACTAACATAAATTACAATATGTCACGAGAAAATATTGTCAGAATCACTGGGATCCATGGAAGCGTTCCAGAGTCACTACCTCATAAAGGGACAGTGGTTAGAATTATAAAAATTGGTCCGGTCATTAACGTGCAAACCACCCTTGGGGGTAAAGTGGTTAACAGGAGACTGCGGTGATCTGGGGGGGAGCCTTGCACAGTGCCAATTATATAGTGGTGATAGCAGGAAGTTAGCGGAATTAGACTGAGGCGTGGATTCAGAAGCATTGTTCGTGCATGCGCCTTGGAGTCTAGACAGGAGAGAGACTCGGAACGCATGGATAAAGGTGCATAGTGCTGGGTTTGCTCAGCTCATGCGCTGTATATGGTCGCTGAGCTGCAGAAGTGTGGAATCTACATGAAAGGAAAAGTATGCCTATGCTGAGGGGATATGAAATATGTAGCAGAGAAGAATGGTGTGATCTATGAAGGGAACGTTATGAGAGGGCATGTAACAATAAAAGGAGAAATGAGATATTAAGAATAATTAGAGAAAAGTGAAAAAATGAAATAAAAGTGAAAATGAAAAAATAAAAATAAAAATAAAAAGTAAAAAATAGGAACTAAGAAATAAAAAATAATTAATATTAAATGTTATTAGTGGCAGTAGGTGTAGGCTGATGGGAGTAATAGTCTCAAAAGTCACCACCTGCTGTCATTGTTCTCACTTGAATATAACTCTCATCATTCTCTCCTGCTTGTGCTGATCGCTGGCAGAGCAAGGGAGAATGATGAGAGTCATCTTCAGCACCAGCGCTGGAGAACAGCGGTTACTGTAGCGCGTCTTCTCTGGCACCTGACTGTGTGATATTAAAGCTGCACACAGTTGTCACACGTGTGCTGCAAGTATTACACACACACATTGACACCTCCTGTACCGTTTTGATGTTAGCTTAAGCACCGTGGGAGAATTTGTTATGGCGCTCGTGCTAACTTCAGATAGGTGAACCTTTCTGAAGACATCGGGAGCGTGACAACTTCCTCATGCTCGCATTGACGTCAAACAGGTCCTGCGAGTTCACTGCAAGACAATGGGCAGCAGTAGCAGACGCTGCTCAGTGTCTCTGCTGGATGGTAGACTGTAAGTTGCATCATGCAACCATGCAGAGTGCCATATAAATGTAGCAGGGTTAGACCGTCCTGGGACAAATGTATTATCATCATCTCTGCAGAAAGGTGAGGAATATTCTTGTTTGCTTTTTTAACTCTTTTGCATATGACAAGTGCATCAGGGGAATGGACGAGGTCATAAGTATGGTTTTATAAAGATTATTAAATGTGTCTGTCATTCTTTCAATTAAAGGACTTTTTTCTGGGTGTCTGTGTTTCATATAATGTGACTTTGGGGTTAGTAATGGGGGCGTCTTATTGACGCCTCTCTATTACTAACCTCGGGGCTTAATGTCACCTGACAATGCAAAGGTGACATCAACCCCAACTATCACCCCACTTGCCACTGCTACAGGGCTAGTGGGAAGAGCGAGGCTAAGTGCAACAGAGAACAGGAAAACTCCCAGAAGATTTTAAAAGGGCAAATGTTGTCACTACCTTCAAAAAAAGGAAAGAAAATGGAGCCAGGAAATTACAGGCCTGTGAGCCTTACTTCTATACCAGGAAAGATATTTGAACAAATTATTAAACAACATGTATGTAAGTACTGGGATAAGAATACAGTAATTAACCAGAGCCAGTATGGGTTTGTAACAAACAAGTCATGTCAGACTAATCTAATTTCCTAATGTCCATTGCATACAATAGCCATTGTTAACCTTTGTTTTTTGTGTCAGCAGCACTCCAGCCCAGATTCATGTTTCTCTACAATGCCTAAACCGAGTGTGTCTGACAGTGAACATCACCATGTGCTGACCAAAGTAGATAAGGAAGGAGAAAGTGGAGAAAATTACAACTAGTAGTAACTGAAGAGTGAAGTGCACGTTCTCTGAGGGAGAACATTAGAGGAGACACCAGGACAGGTGACAGCTGTGGTGCAGTTAATAATTATAAAAATCCTGGTAAGACAGGGAAGGGGAGGAGTTGGCTCCTGGACCTGTAGCAGGATGGATGTGTGAGCAGTATGGTTGGCTTATAGCACCATTACGAGAGACCAGATCGGAGTGAAGTCTCGAGGAACCAGATACAAGGGTGGAACCAATAGATCAGACCAGGAGTCGAGAGACCTGAGTTGGGAGATTCAAGTTGTGTAAGCAGGGCCCGAACCTGGAGAGGTGACTGGGCTGCAGAAGATGGTCATTTGCGTGACTTGAAGGCCCTGGTACAAACATATGGTACAGAGTGGAGATCAGAGCCATGCTTCAAGAAATGAATTCAGCCAGCATGTTGGATGTGCCAAGGAACTCATCAATTTGGGACTTGAGGCCTAACAGGGAGTAACGTAGACACCTGTTGGGACCTGTACCGCGCTTTATATTGCTTAGGGAGTAGTGTTGAGCGATACTTTCCGATATCCCTAAGTATCGGAATCGGAATGGTATCGCCGATACCATTAAAATATCGGCGATACCCGATTCCGATACCGGAAATCCAATGTAAGTCTATGGGAACAAAATATCGGAACTAAAAAAAACCCCATTCTCTCCTTGTAAACACTAAATATACACACATAGAATACATATATATATATATACATGTCATTGTGACATATATATATACATATATGTATAGTTTATACACTTTTACATAGTAAAATATCCTCTGATTCAATTGCCGGGTAAAGCCGGCTTCAGTGAAAAGACAGAAGCACCCGACATGAAATGACACTTGGTGTACATAGGGTTAACCATGTCTTTTCATGTCCTTTGCTATCTGATTTTCACAAACAATTAAATCAGTCTATGTGTGCAAAATTTCACACCTGTAGGGGTTAATTAAAGGTGTAAATTCGTTGTAAAAAAAACGGACTTTTTTGCTACGAATTTACACCTTTAATTAACCCTACAGGTGTGAAATTTTGCACACATAGACTGATTTAATTGTTTGTGAAAATCAGATAGCAAAGGACATGGTTGACCCTATGTACACCAGTGTCATTTCATGTCGGGTTCTGCATTTTCACAAAAGCCGGCAATTGAATTAGCGGCTATTATACTATGTAGAAGTGTATGAACTATAAATTATATATATATATATATATATATATGTGTCACAAACTCAATGACATGTATATATATATATGAGGTGTAAAATTGCTGAAAAAAAATGCGTGGGCTCCCGCCCTATTTTCGCAACCAGACAGACAAAGCCAGTGAGTGGGGGCAGATAATAATAGCCCAGAGAGGGACCATTATTTTTGGCCCCCCCCCGGCTACTAACATCTGCCCCCAGACACCCCAGAAAGGGCAAATCTCTAATTAGATTTGCCCTTTCTGGCACTTTGCCCGTCTATTCCCATTGCCCTGTAGCGGTGGCGAATGGGTTAATAAGGGGTTAAAATGACCTTGCAATTGAAAGGTCACTTTAAGCCAGGTTAATAATTGAGAGCTGTCAATTAGACAACTATCAATTATTAATCCTATTGTATGAAAGAAAAATCAAACACACACACTTTAATAAAAAAGAAGTTTAATGAAATAATCACACAGTTTTTGACCATATTTTATTTAACTGCTAAAACCATTTCCTGTAATAAAAATAAAATAATAAAGCAAAATTATTCTTACCAATCCGATGCACAGTCAGGTCCCACGGTTGTAATCCTTCAGAAAGGGTTAATGTTTACTGCAGGGACCGCAGCTAATGCTGCAGCCTCACAGTAAACCCCCAAATGAATGAGTTCCTCTCCTGGCTGACAGGAGAGGAAGTGGAAAGCTTAATTGATTGCTTTCCACTTTCACTTCAGGTCAGCCAGGGACACCATCAGTGACGTCAGAGGGAACTGATTAACAAAAATAGGGGTTCCCTTCGAAAAAAAAATGGCGTGGGGTCCCCCCTATTTTTGTTAACCAGCCAGATGAAGCAGACCGCTGAGGCCTGGATTTTCAGGCTGTTAAGGAGCCAAGATCCATGGACCTTGCCAGCCTGATAATACCAGGCCACAGCAGTCTGCATATCTTGGCTGATTAACAAAAATAGGGGATCCCCTCGAAAAAAATTAGCGTGGGGTCCCCCCTATTTTTGTTAACCAGCCAGATGAAGCAGACCGCTGAGGCCTGGTTTTTCAGGCTGGTAAGGATCCAATATCCATGGACCTTGCAAGCCTGATAATACCAGGCCACAGCAGTCTGCTTAGCTTGGCTGGTTAACAAAAATAGGGGATCCCTCGAAAAAAAAACGGCGTGGGGATCCCCCCTATTTTTGTTAACCAGCCAAGTAAAATGCAGACTGCTGCGGCCTGGTATTAAAAGACTGTCAAGGCCCATGGATTTTGGCCCTCAACAGCCTGATAATACCAGGCTACAGCAGCCCCACATTTGGCGCATCAAAAGATGTGCCAATTGTGGCACTTTACCCGGCTCTTCCCACTTGCCCTGTAGCGGTGGCAAGCGGGGTAATAAGGGGTTATTGTCACCGTTGATTGCACGGTGACAATAAGCCCGGTTAATAATGGAGAGGTGTCAATAAGACACCGATCCATTATTAATCCCAAAGTTATTAAATGTTTAAAAAAAAGACACAGCAAGAAAAAAGTCTTTTAATGAAATAAAAGAGACAACACAGTTTTCATTTCTTTTATTATACACTCATTCCTGCGACGCCATCGATCTCCTGTAAAAAAATAAAAAAAACAAACCAACAGTATACCACCTGTCCGACGCAGTCCATAGTAACGATTGTCCCAGACGATCCAGCTCTGCTACATCGCAATGACAGGCAGAGCCTGTCATCGCGACGCAGCACAGCTGATTACCTGCTTCCCGGCGGTGACGTCATCGGACTGCTTTACGGCCGCGATTACCCAGCAGTCACTGCAGTTATCGCGAGATACTGCATGTGACCGCCGGGGAGAAGAGGATGGCGGCCATTAAGCAGCCCGGGATGTGACCGCCGGAGATCTTCTGCCGGGTAAGTGCCGCTGACTCCTGACAGACCCGACAGACGGACACTGACAGTGACAGTGACATTCCGATTCCGGTATCCGATATGACGAAAATATCGGAAATCGGAATCGGAATTCCGATACAGCCAATATCGGCCGATACCCGATATTTGCAGTATCGGAATGCTCAACCCTATTAGGGAGTGACGACAGTGATGAGACTGTTAGTGACGGTGACGCACCCTAGGTCAAGGTATTAGGACCGAGATGTTGTTGCTGTTAATAGTTGCTTAATAGTGAATATAGAACGACAGCATGTAAATTACCTTGTGTAAATACTCTGTTTTAACCATATTACCATGATACTATTGTACCATAATTTACTGTGTTGCCACTGTTCACTTTTACTTTTGATATTGTGCTGCAGGCATTAGGTATATATTCATTTGTGTTAATCAAATAAATAGCTGTTTGTTAAGTACCACTTTGTCCTCATTTTCTGTGCTTTTGCATTCACGTAGCTGTTTACAGTGGCGGTGAATGGGAGATGCGGGCACGTGATCACAAGTATGTGATTTGCTTACATGCAGTCACGTACTAACTAGATGGGTGTGGCTTTATTAATAAACTTGCATTGAACGAGTCCAGACACAATCTAGTCGAAATGCAAATCACATACTTGCAGTCACATGACCACCTGTGAGGATTCACAAGTCTGCAGTCACATAGAGTGACTGCAGACTTGTAGTCTGAGGCTGGGAAAAACTTCCCTATATCATCCTAATTATGCATGCGATGCAGTCCAAATATATTAAAATACTTACAAATCAATATCTTCCATGGTTACCAGAACAAGTCCAGTCCTTTTTTAGCCATGTGACCTAAAAACAAATTACCACCCAACTTTTTAGTGCTCCCTAAGAAATTCTGAGCACTTTCAGGATTAAAAATTAACCACAATATGTCTTATTTTATCCATAATTCAACAATTTTTCCTTCTTGGTGTTGCAATTTCAAAATACAGGACAGCAACTTTCTCCAACCAGCATCCAGCTCTAAAAGAGGTTGTTCTTGAAGAATGTAAAAAAATGGATGTTGCAATATGTCACCAACTTGTTCATTCCATATTTAGAAGACTTTTTGCTGTGCTTAAAAATGTTGGCAGTCATACAAAACACTAGATATGATAGTTTTTGATGTGAGGATGTGTTTATTTTTACATTAACTAATTTGAGTAAAAATGAATAGTGAGAGTTATTATTAACCTTATTTTCATGTTGTGTGTTAAAAAAGTTCTATGAAACAGGCTTGCCAAAATTTAGAAAATTGTTTTAGTGTTCAGTGCTATATTGATTAAAATCTTTCTTTTCAAATGGGTGTACTCATATACAGTCATGGCCAAAAGTTTTAAGAGTGACACAATTTTGATTTTCACAAATTTTGTTGCTTAGTGTTTTCAAGACATTTAATCAAATGTTTCTCTGGTTACTGAGGTACAATTATAAGCATTTCATATTTTTTCAAACTTTGACAAATACATCAAATCTATATAAAGACTCATTTTATAATGTTGATTCGTATTTTTCAAGACTTTGGCACTTCGCCCTGGTATGCTGGATATCAGCTTTTGGGCCAAATTCTGACTAATGGCAACCTGTTCTTGCCTAATCAGTGCTTGGAGTTTATCACAATTTCTACTTTTTTGCTTCACTACTCGCTTTTTGAGGATTGACCACAAGTTTTTAATGGGATTTAGACCTGAGGAGTTTCCTGGTCTTGGACCCAAAAGTTCAATGTTTTGTTCACTGAGTCACTTAGTTATCATTGTGCTTCACCACACTTGAAAGAGCAATGGTCATCACCAAATTACTCCTGGATCACTGGGAGAAATTTCTCATGGAAGACGTTTATATACCATGCTTTATTTATGGCAGTGTTCTTAAGAAAAAATTGTGAGAGAGCCCACTCCCTTGGATAAAAAAATAATTCCACTCATGAATGGTCTCAGAATGCTTTACTGTTGGCAGGACACACAGGACTCGTGGTAGCACTCAGCTACCAGGGAAATAACTTTGTAGAAAGTACAGGGTTTGGACTGTAGAAGACTAGAGTAAAGTTATTTTTTTCTGCTAAATCCATTTTCAGACTGTTGGGGCATCTAGAAGAATTATTGTAAAAAGAGAAGCTGAGAGTTGGGATATGTTCTCACTGCCGTATATTCTCTCTTGTGAGAGAATTGGGCCAATTGTGCTAATGACACTCAGCTCAAGCTGTGTCAGAGTTTAAGCCGAGTAACATCTGAGCATGATCCATTTCTCTCACATGAAAGTATGCTATCACAGGTATGGAGAAGATGGAGAATTTATTTATTTTTTCCCACTTGTATATACCCCATTGTTTCCTACATGTGCAATTTGGCTTTGATTTCTTTCCCCCTGCTTGTCAATTATCCTGTTGTATTTAATAAAGTAATTATTTGTTTCATACTTTAATTTTTCTCTGGGGATTTTTTTGATTGTGGTTTTTCTTATGTGTTTGCATTTATGTTTGCGATTAAGCCGTTATGTTTAAATCCATAATTTTCCCATTACATTGTCAGATATTGGTCATTATCTTATCACTGTATATGTAATGGGTGTATTTTCCATGAGACTTTTAACCCCTTAACCCCCAAGGGTGGTTTGCACGTTAATGACAGGGCCAATTTTTACAATTCTGACCAATGTCTCTTTTTTGAGGTTATAACTCTGGAACAATTAAACGAAGGTTGGAGCGAGCCCAATGTAGGCAAAGGATTCAGTAGGCACCAAATTTTACCAATCCTTTGGGGTCTCCGACTTGGACTAATGTACTGAGGGAACCTCTGGAGGGTCATCAGGCGGAAGCTAAATCCCGTTCCATATGCCCATTTCCAGTTTGTCAGGTTTCTGGGCAGGCTGGTCATGTCAACAACAGGTGCACCAAGCATCAGGGAGAATGTTCCTCTGTAGTAGTTGTTGGAGGTGGCACTCCAGGTTAGTCTGAGGTGTCCTCCAATTTAACCTTTAAAGTGACACTGTCCTATGGGTCGACCTCACTCATTGCAGAGGCTTGTGTGGATTCCGGGACAGAGGGTAATTTCATGTCCTCTTCCTTCGCCCAATGGCATTGTAAGGTTCTTTGTCTCTGTTGACATGTTCCTTGAAACTCAGTTTTTCGTCGGCCATTTTGCTTTCTGTCTTTCTGCAGCTCTTGCCCTCAGTTAATATGGAGTTTCCAGTTTTCATGTTCCCGCCCTGATTCTTCCCTCTTGCTTCTTAAGCAGCCTCAGCTGAACAATCAGTGCTCCTGAATCAAGCCTCAGTCAGTCTGTGACCTGACTCCTGGAAGCCTTGGACTTGTACTCCAGCTATTCCCTACTGAGGAACCTTGGAACACTTTTGGACTCTGGAAACCTGCTGTTTGGTGAATCCATGTTTGCAGAGGAATTACGGTACAGAGAAGAGATCCTGAACCTGCTTTGGAGATTTATTGTAGTGCTTGAAGTTACTCTGGCCTGCTGTGTCTCCTGTCGCTGTTCCTGCAAACTGTGTGAACTTTTCAGCATGCTTGTATGAAGTAATACAAGTCATTTCATTTCAACCTATGTCTCCTGTGTTTTCCTCGCACCCAAGCACAAGACGCTATAGGAACTGTACACTATACATGACAAGATTCAGGAGCCAATGTTTAGTGTCTGCTGGGACTGGGAAAGCCGTGTCTGCTGTGACTGTGGATATCAGATGTCCGTTTAATACCTTATGTGATGACAGTGGTTGTGAGTTCTCACAACCATTCCAGGTGAGCGCATTCCCTTAAAATTTTACTCTGGAGTGTTATCACAGGTAAACACTATTGTTTTTTTTTTTTTTCCTTTCCTCTTCCAGCACTTCTGCCTTAAAAGATCTGGAAGATGGAGGCCCGCATAAAGGAACTTTGCGGGGTGACTGATACAATCCTTTCAGATGTACAGACTTTAAAAACCCGTTTTGCAAGCCTACAGGACCTCACTAATCATAATTTGCAAGTGTTTGGACAGACTACCAGGAATTGCGAGCCAGGATTGAGGCTCTAGAGGAACGAGCCCAGGCTCCTGCCATAACCCCGAGTTCTGGGATCCCCAAATTACCTCCTTTTCGTTTTGGCGGTGAACGTGAGAAATTCAGGGGATTTATTAATCAATGCAATTTATTTTTCTCTGCACATGCTTCACAATTTCCCACTGAACGATCCAAAGTGCTTACTATAATCATGTTGCTTACCAATAAGGCTTTGATGTGGGCAAACCCTCTGATTGAGACTGAGGATGATTGTTTGAATCACCTTGATGCCTTTATTTCAGCCATGGGGCAGGTGTTTGATGACCCCAATCGAGGTGCAACAGCTGAAGCAGCCATGTTAACTTTGCGCCAAGGTAAGCGTTCAGTAGCCGAATATGCCCTGGATTTCAGGAGATGGGCTCTTGATACCACTTGGGACACTTCCGCTAAAAAATCTATTTTTCGGAAAGGGTTGTCTCCACTGATTAAGGATGAACTTGCTCGTGCCGACCCTCCCACTGCGTTAGGTGACTTTATTAACTATTGTATCCGTATTGATGCTCGTCTGACTGAACGCAGACAAGAGAGATGGTTCGAAAATAATCGCACTAACCTTTTACTACCTCCCTCCTCAGCTAAGGAACCTTTGAGTAGGATCACAAGGGAACCAGAACCTGAACCCATGCAGGTGGACTCTTTACAAAGACGGGTTAGTGATGCACGCAAAGAACATCGTATAAAGGAAAATCTATGTTTCCACTGTGGTAAGTCAGGGCACTTCATTATAAACTGCCCCAGCCGTTCTCGTAAGACTACTGCAGCAGTCATTCACTGTGAGTGTTGCGAGAGGAGCTCTGTCATGTCCGAGTCTCAGGCTCCAGAGAGATCTGCTGCAAGAGATCTTGATTTCTCTGACTTAAACTCTGTTAGTTCTGGGGACGATGATGGTATAAACGCTGCAATTTTTCAAGTTTCCTCAGCGGTGTCCCAGCTGAGTTGTAAAAGAAACAATTCTCATTGCTTCCTTTCCATCAAACTCTGGGTTGACTCAGTCTGGGTGTCTAGCTCTGCTATGATCGACTCAGGAGCAAGTGGAAATTTCATGGATATCTCCTTTGCTCTGAAACAGGGGATACGTTCAGTGAAGAAGGCTACTCCAGTACAGATGGAGACTGTGGATGGCTCTCTACTGACTTCTGGACCAGTGGATCAAGAAACAGAGCCTTTGAGGGTCCTTATGGGTAAAGATCATCAGGAGAAAATATCTTTTTTGCTTATATCTTCTCCTCACTTTCCCATTATTCTAGGGCTACCATGGCTGCAGGCGCAGAATCCTACGATTAACTGGGAGACCAAGGAATTACACTTTCCGGAGAAACAGATGAGTCAAGGAGTTTCAGCTTGCTCTGTTCCTAAAGGAACCATGTCAGTCCCTGAACTACCAGCTGTATACCAGGACTATGTGGATTTATGTGACAAGAAGAACGCTGATCAGCTTCCTCCTCACCGTCCATATGATTGTCCAATTGAATTATTGCCTGGAGCCGAGATACCTTTTGGTAAGATCTACCCCCTAGCGGGGCCCGAGCTAAAAGCTTTGAAGGATTATATAGACGAAAATTTAGCCAAGGGCTTCATACGCCCCTCTTCATCTCCCGCAGGTGCACCCATCTTCTTTGTGAAGAAGAAAGATGGATCTCTGAGACCCTGCATAGACTATAGGGAACTCAATAAGGTTACTATTAGAAACCGTTATCCATTGCCTTTAATCCCTGAGTTGTTGGAGAGAGTGCGGCATGCCAAAATTTTCTCTAAATTGGATCTCCGTGGGGCCTATAACTTGGTCCGTATTAGACCTGGGGATGAATGGAAGACTGCTTTCAGGTCACGCTATGGACACTTTGAATATCTAGTTATGCCTTTTGGTCTGAGTACCGCCCCAGCCACTTTCCAACACTTCGTGAATGATATCTTCAGGGATCTCCTAGATACATTTGTGGTGATTTATCTGGATGATATTCTAATTTTTTCTAACTCCACAGAGGAACATCATGGACATGTGAGAATGGTCTTAGAACGCCTAAGACAAAACCATCTCTACATCAAACTTGAAAAATGTGAATTCCATAGGACCGAAATTCAATTTCTGGGGTATGTACTTTCTACGCAAGGGATTAGTATGGATGGAAGCAAGACCCAAGCCATCAAGGATTGGGCAATTCCTAGAAATGTGAAGGAGGTGCAGCGTTTCATCGGGTTTGCCAACTTCTATAGACGTTTCATTAAGAATTTTTCTGAGGTAGTGTCACCTATCACCCAACTTACCCGGAAACAGTCTAGGTTCTCCTGGACCCCGCAAGCTCAGGAAGCATTTTCCTGTTTAAAGGATAAATTTACCACCGCACCTATCTTAGTACATCCCAACCCCGAGCTTGCCTTCATAATAGAGGTGGATGCTTCAGACTGTGCCGTTGGAGCTATACTCTCTCAGAGAACAGGTGAGAAGAATGTCTTGCATCCCTGTGCCTTCTTTTCCCAGCAGTTGTCTTCGGCTGAGAGGAACTACGATGTGGGCAATAGAGAATTGTTGGCCATTATTGCCGCCTTCAAGGAATGGAGACACCTTCTTCAGGGAGCTGCACAGCAAATAGTCGTCCTGACAGACCATCGTAACCTTGAATTTATCAGGTCGGCTAAGTGCCTGACTCCTCGCCAGACTCGCTGGAATCTTTTCCTAAACCAATTTAATTTTGTCATTTCTTATAGACCAGGATCGCGCAATGGAAAGGCTGATGCACTCTCTAGGATTCATTCAGCAGAGACACGTCCACTTACTCCTCCTAAGACTATTCTTCCTGACTCTAGATTCCTGGGAGTGATTCATAATCAAGACCTACTTAAGGACATCAAGGAAGCATACCATGCGGATTCTTTGTTGGCTCAACCCCCAAGGGACGTAAGTCTTGTCTTTAAGAATGGTGTGTGGATTCAGGGACAACGTCTGTATATACCTGAAACAGTCAGATTGAGAGTATTGCAACTACCCACGATTCCGAGATAGCCGGGCATAGGGGAATTCTAAAGACACAAGAATTTCTTTCTCGTTTCTTTTGGTGGCCCACTTACAGGAAAGATGTCTTAAACTATGTCACTTCATGTGAAGTCTGTGCAAGATGCAAAACACCTCGCTCCTCACCAACTGGTCTGTTGCAACCTCTTCCCACCCCGTCCCGCCCGTGGGGATCCATTTCTATGGACTTCATTGTGGAGTTACCAACCTCTCAAGGGAAGAACACCATTCTAGTGGTGGTTGACCGTCTAACAAAGGCAGCTCATTTTATCCCTTTTGTCGGCTTACCCACTGCAAAACAGACATCAGACTTGATGATTAAGAATGTGTTTCGCTTACATGGAGTACCGGATGAGGTCATTTCAGATCGAGGGGTGCAATTCACTTCAAGGTTTTGGCAAAATTTCTGTGCAGCATTGGACATTAAAGTAAACCTTTCTTCTGCTTTTCACCCCCAGACTAATGGACAGACAGAACGAACCAATCAGACCCTGGAGCAGTATCTCCGCTGTTTTATCTGCCACCTACAGGATGATTGGGTGGATCTACTTCCACTGGCTGAGTTTTCTTATAACAACTCTCAGAGCGCCTCCACTAAGCAGTCTCCTTTTTACTCCAATCTAGGTTATCATCCTAACATTCTTCCTCGATTTCCCATAGATACGCCCTTGCCGGCAGTGGCTGAAAGAATCACTTCTTTACAAAAGAATATGGATCTTCTAAAGGAAAATCTAGAATTGGCTCAGGAAAGGTACAAGAAAGCAGCAGATAAATTTCGTAAACCTGCACCAGCTTTCAAGGTAGGAGATTTGGTCTGGCTGTCAACCAGAAATCTTAAATTAAAGATTCCATCGTCTAAATTGGGACATAAGTACATTGGACCTTATAAGATCAATAAGATTATAAGTGCTGTTGCTTGTCATCTTCAACTGCCCAGAACTATGAGAATCCACCCTGTCTTTCATGTATCCCTACTAAAGGCTGCAACACCCAATACGTTTCCTGGACGTTCTTCTCCTTGCCCTGACCCAGTGCTGGTCGATGGTCAGGAAGAATTTATGGTGGAAAGGATTCTAGATTCCAGGTTGTACAGAAATCAGTTGCAATATTTGATTAAATGGCAGGGCTACCCAGTGGAGGACAACTCATGGGAACCAGTCAATAATGTAAATGCTCCTCGCCTGCTCCGCCAGTTTCATCAGAGGTACCCTGACAAGCCTGGTCTGAGGTCATCCGGAGGTTGTCCCTAAGGGGGGAGTAATGTAAGGTTCTTTGTCTCTGTTGAATGTTCCTTGAAACTCAGTTTTTCGTCGGCCATTTTGCTTTCTGTCTTTCTGCAGCTCTTGCCCTCAGTTAATATGGAGTTTCCAGTTTTCATGTTCCCGCCCTGATTCTTCCCTCTTTCTTCTTAAGCAGCCTCAGCTGAACAATCAGTGCTCCTGAATCAAGCCTCAGTCAGTCTGTGACCTGACTCCTGGAAGCCTTGAACTTGTACTCCAGCTATTCTCTACTGAGGAACCTTGGAACACTTTTGGACTCTGGAAACCTGCTGTTTGGTGAATCCATGTTTGCAGAGGAATTACGGTACAGAGAAGAGATCCTGAACCTGCTTTGGAGATTTATTGTAGTGCTTGAAGTTACTCTGGCCTGCTGTGTCTCCTGTCGCTGTTCCTGCAAACTGTGTGAACTTTTCAGCATGCTTGTATGAAGTAATACAAGTCATTTCATTTCAACCTATGTCTCCTGTGTTTTCCTCGCACCCAAGCACAAGACGCTATAGGAACTGTACACTATACATGACAGGCATGCAATACCCCGGAGTGATGCTCCTTAAGCACATTACCATCCGAGTGGTTAATGGCTCTGCACTACCCTACCAAATCACCCATCAGACCATTCCTATTACCCTCGAGCTTTCTCCAAAACACCAGGAGGTAATCTCCTTGATTGTCATCCCCAAGGGTACTGATCAGGTGTTGCTGGGTATGCCCTGGTTGCGCCACCATTCACCCCATATTGATTGGGCTATGGGGAGTATACAGGGATGGAGTAGGGCATGCCAGGGATAGTATCTCAAGGCCCAAGTTCAGGTTGGGTCGTCCGAGGTTTTCGCAGATCTAACCTCGCTTCTCAAGCATTACTGGCAGTATGCGGACGTGTTTTCCAAGAAAGCCGCGGAGACTCTTCCTCCCGATCGTCCCTATGATTGCCCAATAGACCTCATCCTGGTGGCAGAGCCACCTGATGAGTGTGTTTACCCTTTGTTGCTCCCGGAGACTGAGGCAATGTCTGAGTATATAAGGGAGAATCTGGCAAGGGGGTTTATTCAAAAATCTGTGTCTCCTGCTGGGGCTTGGTTCTTCTTCATCGCCAGAAGAAGAACGGGGAACTCTGTCCTTGTATAGATTATAGGGGTCTGAGCGCCATCACCATTAAAAATAAATATCCTCTGCCACTTATCTCCGAGCTGTTTGACAGACTGCGGGGTGAGAGGATATTTACTAAATTAGATCTGCGAGGCGCATATAATCTAATAATACGCATTCGAGAAGGTGACGAATGTAAGACAGCGTTTAATACTCGGGACGGGCATTATGAATACTTGGTAATGCCATTTGGTCTTTGTAATGCTCCGGTCGTCTTCCAGGACTTCATCAATGACATCTTTTGGGAGATGTTATCCACCTCAGTAGCTGTCTACTTGGATGACATTCTTATTTTCTCTCCAGATCTGGATGCTCATCGCAGAGACGTTGCCAGAGTTATTGAACTGTTACATGCCAACTCTCTCTATGCCAAACTTGAAAAGTTTGAGCAGGAGTCCCTACCATTCCTTGGCTATATTATCTCAGCCATGGGTTTGGCTATGGATCCTGCCAAGGTGGAATCGGTGTGGAACTGGCAGGAGCCACATTCCCTCAAAGCGGTACAGTGCTTTATGGGATTTATTAACTACTACCGCCAGTTCATTCCCCACTTTTCTACTCTGGAGGCTATCTTGGTAGCTCTCATCAAGAAGGTAGCAAACCCTAAGTTTTGGTCTAAGGAGGTCTCTGAGGTCTTTGTCTCCTTAAAGTCCCATTTTGCTAAGGTTCCTGTGTTACATTGGCCAGATGTGAAAAAGCCCTTTATTCTGGAGGTTGATGCCTCTTCCGTCAGTGCTGGAGCTGTGTTGTACCAGAAGGATGCTAACGGTCGGAAATGGCCCTGCTTCTTCTTGTCTAAGTCTTCCTCACTGGCGGAGAAGAAATATTACATTGAGGATAGGGAGCTACTGACCATGAAGTTGGCCTTCTCCGAAAGAAGCTATTTCCTGGAGGGAGCTAGGCTTCCCTTCCAGGTGTTCAGGGACCATAAGATTCTGCTCTAACTGCAGACGGCCCAATGGCTAAATTCTCGCCAGGCCAGGTGGTCTCTATTCTTCTCCCGTTTTAAATTTACCAAAGTTACGGGCTGATGCCTTGTCCCTTTCCGTCGTCTCTTCCGAAAAAGGGGATGAGCCACGGCTAATTGTTCCCTCGGAGAGTCTGTGAACGGTTGGTCCGGTTTCGCTAGAGTCGGTGTTTCTGGGCAAGACTCTTCTACCACCGAACCTGCGGCCAGAGGTCCTCTCTTGGGATCACACATCTAAGTTGGGTGGGCACTTTGGGGTTATTATTATTATTATTATTTCTATAGCACCATTGATTCCATGGTGCTGTACATGAGAAGGGGTTACATACAAATTACAGATATCACTTACAGTAAACAAACTAACAATCACAGACTGGTACAGAGGGGAAAGGACCCTGCCCTTTAGGGCTTACATTCTACAGGATGGGTGACGGAGACAGCAGGTTGGGGGATTGCAGCAGTTCCGGTGTTGGTTGAGGCGATATCTCCGGTAGTGGTGAGGAGGCAGTGGGGTCATTGCAGGCTGTAGGCTTTCCTGAAGAGATAGGTTTTCAGGTTACGTCTGAAGGATCCGAGAGTGGTTGATAGTCGGACGTGTTGGGGCAAAGAATTCCAGAGGATGGGGGATATTCGGGAGAAGTCTTGGAGGCGGTTGGGTGAGGAGCGAATAAGTGTGGAGGAGAGAAGGAGGTCTTGGGAGGACCTGAGATTACGTGAGGGAAGGTATCGGGAGATTAGTTCAGAGACATATGGGGGAGACAGGTTATAGATGGCCTTGTAGGTCAGTATTAGTAATTTGAATTGGATTCGCTGAGGGAATGGGAGCCAGTGAAGAGATTTGCAGAGGGGAGATGCGGAGGAGTAGCGAGGAGAGAGATGAATTAGTCGGGCAGCAGAGTTAAGGATGGACTGGAGAGGTGTGAGGGTGTTAATAGGGAGGCCAGAGAAAAGGATGTTGCAGTAGTCGAGGCGGGAGATGATGAGGGCATGCACAAGCATTTTAGTAGATTGAGGGTTGAGGAAGGGACGGATTCTGGAAATATTTTTCAGCTGGAGGCGACAGGAGGTAGAAAGAGCTTGGATGTGTGGTTTGAAGGACAGGGCAGAGTCAAGGGTTACTCTGAGGCAGCCGACCTCCGGTACGGGGGAAAGCGTGGTGTTGTCAATTGTTATAGATAGGTCAGGTAAGGAAGATCTGTGGGATGGGGGAAAGATGATGAGTTCAGATTTGTCCACATTGAGTTTGAGGAAGCGGGAGGAGTAGAAGGAGGATATGGCTGATAGACACTCAGGGATTCTGGACAGCAGAGAGGTGATGTCTGTGCCAGAGAGGTAGATCTGAGTGTCATCAGCATAAAAGTGGTACTGGAATCCGTGGGACTTTATGAGTTGCCCCAGGCCAAGTGTATAGATTGAGAAGAGTAGGGGTCCTAGAACAGAGCCTTAGGGGACTCCAACAGAGAGAGGGTAGGACGAGGAGGTAGTGTGGGAGTGGGAGACGCTGAATGTGCGATTGGAAAGGTATGAGGAGATCCAGGATAGGGCAAGGTCCTTGATGCCAAAGGAGGAGAGAATCTGTAGTAGAAGGCAGTGGTCAACTGTGTCGAAAACAGAGGACAGGTCAAGAAGGAGGAGTAGAGTATTGTCCGTTAGCTTTGGCTGTGAGTAGGTCATTTTTGTCAGGGCTGTCTCAGTGGAGTGATGGGGGCGGAAACCAGATTGTGGATTGTCAAAGAGCAAGTTAGATGAGAGATGGGAGGAAAGTTCAGCGTGGACGTGCTGTTCCAGGAGTTTGGAAGCGAGTGGGAGCAGCGATATTGGGCGATAGCTGGACATAGCGGTTGGGTCGAGGGTTGGCTTTTTGAGGATAGGCGTGATTGTGGCATGTTTGAAAGCAGAAGGGAAGGTACCAAAAGTTAGTGATAGATTGAAGAGGTGGGTTAGTGATGGGATAAGAGTGGTGGCGAGGTTGGGGAGGAGGTGGGATGGGATGGGGTCGAGTGCACAAGTGGTGAGGTGTGATTTGGAGAGAAGATGAGCAAGCTCCCCTTCCGTGATGTTGGGTAAGGAGGTTATGGGGTTTGGGCATTGGTCAGATATAGAAAGGGGTTGTGGTGGTTGAATAATAAAGACTTGCAGTGTTTGGTCTATCTTGTTTTTCAAGTGCATGAGGAAGTCCTCAGCAGAGATAAGGGAGGTAGGAGGGGGCAGTGGTGGGCGAAGGAGGGAGTTAAAAGTATTGAACAATTGTTTGGGGTTGTGGGATAAGGAAGATACAAGGGATGTAATGTAGGCCTGTTTAGCAGAGGTGAGAGCTGATTTGAATGCAAGTGTTGCTTGTTTGAGTGCAGTGAAGTCGTCTTGTGAATGCGTTTTCTTTCAGCGCCGTTCAGCAATTCTGGATGCTTGCCGAAGCTTTTTTATGGTGTTATTGTGCCAGGGTTGTCTATTGATTTGTCGCAGTCTATTATGCATGACAGGGGCGACCGAGTCGATGGCTGATGCAAGAGTGGCATTGTAGAAACTAGTGGCTGTGTCTGTGTCGTGGAGTGAGGATATGTGTTATGATTTGGTAGCTGAGGAGAGCAGACAAAAACGGCAATACACCAGAGAGGTTGGAATCTACTGGATTGCAGTACCCTGACTAACCACCAAAACTAAAGGCAGCCGTGGAGCGTTCCTACGTTGGTCCTAGACGCCTCGTCACAGCCTGAGAGGTTAACTACACCTAAAGATAGAAAGAGAAAAGCTATCTGCCCCGGAGCAGATCCCCAAAGAACATAGGAAGCCCCCAAACATGTAATGGCGGTTAGACAAGAAGAAATACAGACACAGACAGAAAATAGTAAGAGCAAACGTTGGGGCCCAATTTGCCTAGAAAGAAAAAGGATAGGAAGGACACTTACTGCAATCCAAAAAACCCTAAAAAATACCAACTCTACTAATTGCAAAAACACCTGAGATCACACGACCTCTACCACCTAAATTAGTTCTCTGGTGTAACAAAACTAAGCCGCAGCCACTGAAAAAACTGGAAAAGGCAAATGAACAAATAACAGTGGCTCAGATAAACTGAGAGGAGCACACGCCCCGGAGGGGACCTGGCTGACCTCCACAGAAGTGCAGGGAACAATGCAAAAAGCAAGCACAAAAATAAAAACAGAAAATATCTTATCTGAGAGCAGGAGAAGAGGCAAGACTCAGCAAGCTTCCAAGTGAACCAGGAACCACAGTTGAGACAAGAACAATTGATCACCGGCAACCATGATGGGAGGGAACCTCCCTTATATAAGTCCAGTCTGTAACTCCTGATTGCCAATCCTCATTGAATGGTTCAGTACTGTTTGTAACCACCAGAGGGAGCTTCTGCTCAGAATTCATTTCTAACACATTCACAACAGTACCCCACCTTGAGGAGGGGTCACCGAACCCTCATTTGGGCAACTAGGTCGGTCAGGATGAGCTCTGTGATACGCACGGATCAGTCTCCTAGCATGGATGTCCGAAGCAAACACCCAAGAATTGTCCTCCTGACCATAACCTCTCCACTTAACCAAATACTTGAGTTTCCGTCTACAAAAACGAGAATCCAATATTTTCTCAACCACATACTCCAGATTGCCCTCAACCAAAACAGGGTCAGGAGGCGCAGCCATAGGAACCACTGGCTCGACAAACCTCTTCAATAAGGACTTGTGGAACACGTTATGGATCTTAAATGTCCCTGGAAGAAGTAAACGAAAGGAAACAGGATTAAGAATCTCCATGATCTTATAAGGTCCAATGAACCTAGGCTTAAACTTTGGAGATGCAACTCTCATAGGGATATTTCTTGAGGACAACCAGAACAAGTCCCCCACTTCAAACCGAGGACCATCAGTCCTATGCCGGTTGGCAAACCGCTGGGCCCTCTCCTGAGAGAGGGACAACCTCTCCACTACCTGGTCCCAAATCTGCTGCATTTGCTCCACAACAGAGTCAACACCTGGACAGACAGAAGCCTATGTCTGTCCCGAAGAAAATCGAGGGTGAAACCCAAAATTGCAGAAAAATGGAGACATCAAAGTGGCAGAGCTTGCCCTATTATTAAGAGCAAACTCAGCCAAAGGCAAAAAAGAGACCCAGTCATCTTGATCAACAGACACAAAGCATCTCAGATAAGTCTCCAATGTCTGGTTTGTTCTCTCAGTTTGTCCATTGGTCTGAGGATGAAAAGCCGAGGAGAAAGACAATTGAACACCAAGTTTAGAACAAAAAGTCCTCCAAAATCTGGAAACAAACTGGACTCCTCTGTCAGACACAATGTTCTCAGGAATGCCGTGTAACCGAACCACGTGCTGAAGGAACAAAGGCACCAATTCGGAGGAGGAAGGCAACTTAGATAATGGCACAAGATGTATCATTTTGGAAAACCTATCACAAATCACCCAGATAACGGTCATTCTCTGAGAAACAGGGAGGTCGGAAATTAAATCCATAGAGATATGGGTCCATGGTCTCTTGTGCACAGGCAATGGCATCAACAAACCACTAGAGCGAGAGCAAGGCTTGGAGCGAGAGCAAGTCCCGCAGGACTGCACAAATTCCCTGACGTCACGAGACAAAGTAGGCCACCAAAAGGACCGACTAACCAAGTCTCTGGTACCAAAAATTCCGGGATGACCGGCCAACGCGGAACAATGAATCTCAGACATCACACTCTTTTTCCA
This sequence comes from Oophaga sylvatica, assembly GCA_033576555.1. Taxonomy (NCBI): domain Eukaryota; kingdom Metazoa; phylum Chordata; class Amphibia; order Anura; family Dendrobatidae; genus Oophaga; species Oophaga sylvatica. The sequence continues at coordinate 701,121,510 of JARQOD010000001.1, forward strand.
CCGGTCTGGGACAAACAATTTCCCAATAGGGCAGTGACGCGCACCACACTGAGGTGGTACCAGGGCTATGGGGTACTCGGAGCCGAGCCCATGGAAGTCTATGGGAGTTGTCACTGGCAGCGGGACTCGGTCCGTGGCCCTGGGCGATCTTGCAATGGGGGATATTTACAGGGGAGTTGTAGGTAGTTCGTGACGCCACCTGTGGTATCTGATCAATTGGACCAGCGCTGCTATAAGGACCTTCACAGGGGATGTTATGGGGCAGCTGGGTGGTAAGTCTCCCACAGGTGAGACGGGTCCCTGGAAGTCTATGGTGATGATGCAGGGTGTAGTTAAGAATTCAGTCACACACAATACAGCTTCTTTTCATACCTTTACTGGTAGATGGTTCAGGCAGGTCCCGGGGAGCTGGTCGGGGTGGAGAATGCACATTTGGGTAACCGCTGAGCAGGTTAGAGGCCTCCTTAACTTCAAAAATATCCGAGTCTAAACTTGCGTGAAGCGAAGTTAACTCTGCAACCTCCAGCTTTCTCTATAGCTGAAATGCCCGGCCGACGTTGTGGTGGAGCCTTCTATGTCTCTGACTAGCAGATGTTGAGAGAACTAAGTCCTTACTTTTGTCTGGCCTTGACTCAAAGTCCCCGTTCTCTCTGACTCCGGTTACGTATCGACGCTTAGGGCTGCTCTCTGCGACCTGTAGTCCAGATGCCTCCGGTTTTCTTATCACTAGGCATGAAGCTCTAGTAATGCTTCGGACCCCGGTGTCCGGCAATTTAGTGCAGGCAATCCAATACCTGATGCACTTCTCTTTGTCTTCTCCACTGCGCCCTTCGCCCTGCTTCCCGCTCTTAACATAAGCACTTGTAGCTTTTGATGGTAATGTCAGCTTTCTTCTAGAGCTCACTGAATAGCTCTCAGTATCCTCCAAGTCCAGACTGGACTGAGACTGAACTGCCCTGCACTCAGACAGGAAACAGACTGAGGGATGACTCACTCCTGAGCCACCCGGAGCTTGACTGAACTCTGGCTGAACTCTTCTCCTCTCCCTCCAAGACTAGAATGACTGACTGCTACGTGTCACTCCCTTTTATACCCCTGATGGGTGTGTCTGAAAGTGTGAGTGAAGTGAATGCATATCAAGCGTTGCGGTTACCTTACTGTGCACTCTCCTGGATATGTGTGCCTTACATAGCTGGGCCACACATCCCCCCTTGGTTAAACACAGCACTCCCGGGCTGTAAAAGAGAAAAAGAAAAACATTTTTGTTTTGCATTAACAACAACATTTAACTCTTCCCATCCGGGAGGTAAGACTTCTTGAACGATACAATTTGTACATTAGAAAAATACAAGAGTATCAAAAGCATCAAAACATTCTCATAATACAAGACAAATTCTTGTGGAGGACCCGCACCAAAAACCTCCCACGTGGGTCCTGGGTGGGCTGCAGGACTTCTGACTGCAGACCTCACTCTAGGCCACACCATACGGGTTTTTCTTCAGAGGTAGATAGTAATGGTTTCGTGTAAAACCAAGATGGTGCACCGTAGTGCAACTATTTACAATATAAGTTCTTGGGCTGGCACAGTCCACAGCCACACAGTCCATTGGCATGAGAAAAAAGGCACATATATATATACAAATTTCAAGTATTCATCAATTCTTCACTTTAACTTTCACTTTACCCCGCCGGGTATTCTATTTTAAATATGTAAACTATGTAACATTTTCATACATATCAGTAAAAGACAATAAAGTGCAATTCTGCCAACTTCTTCCAACTTTTTACATTCTTTAGTTGCAGTAAACCCCTGTCTGGGTCCTACTGGCTTTCATTTTTCTTGTAAACTTCAATAACGTCTTCCACTCCTGGGGCTGGAACGACGCGGTGTTCTTTTGAACGCATAACAAACAAGTCATGGCCTGCTATCAGCGTTTGAGTGGCCACGGTTCTCATTCTAACTGTGGTCCCAACGGGTACTTTCTTCAGGTCTGACGCAAATGGCGTTGCTGAAGATGCCGCAGAATAAGATCTAGATTGCGATGCAGTATGGGTCACAGATTGCGATGCAGTATGGGTCACAGATTGCGATATAGGGGGTGACGTAGGTCGAGATGAGTATGCAGGGGGCGATGCCGGGGCACAGCCTGGTGCGGTGAGAGCCTGCGATTCCGAGTAGGACGCAGGTGTGCGCAGTGGCTCAGTTGGGAACGCACTAACCTGCTGCTGTCGCTGCTCCATCTCTTCCCAGTCGCTCTCCATCACTGACGGCTGGGTTCCCTCCGGTGTCCCTACCGGGGGACTGTGCTCCGCTGTGGCCTCCTGGCCTGGCTGGTATACCGGTCCGTCTCCCGCGGCTTCATCGGTGGAGTTGGGTTCAGCTCCTTCATAGCTGGTCTCCGGTTTCCCTTCAGCCGCTGGCGTTGGTGGCACAGGGGACGCAGGCAACGATTTTGTTCCTGGAGGGGTGAGCACAGCGTCCCACAGCAGCCGCTGTTTCTGGGCACGCCAGCGTTTCTCAATCTCTTTCATTCCTTTGCGGTGGCGGGCCATAACTTTCAGCACCGCATCCACCTTCTCCATGACATAGAGGATCAGGTACAGCTCTTTTTGGGGGCGGCCATAACTTTCGCGCCACAGGGGGGTACACGCCCACGAATGCACGCCCACCTTCTTCACCAGCGCCTCAGGGCGCGAATATGGCGGTAAAATGGCGGAATTTGGCGCCAAATACAGCAAACAGTCTTTTTCACCAAACAGTTCAATATAGGCACACAGGACTCACAATTGCAAGCTTCGCATCCTGTTCGTGACGCCAAGTTAAGATGACGCGCACCACACTGAGGTGGTACCAGGGCTATGGGGTACTCGGAGCCGAGCCCATGGAAGTCTATGGGAGTTGTCACTGGCAGCGGGACTCGGTCCGTGGCCCTGGGCGATCTTGCAATGGGGGATATTTACAGGGGAGTTGTAGGTAGTTCGTGATGCCACCTGTGGTATCTGATCAATTGGACCAGCGCTGCTATAAGGACCTTCACAGGGGATGTTATGGGGCAGTTGGGTGGTAAGTCTCCCACAGGTGAGACGGGTCCCTGGAAGTTTATGGTGATGATGCAGGGTGTAGTTAAGAATTCAGTCACACACAATACAGCTTCTTTTCATACCTTTACTGGTAGATGGTTCAGGCAGGTCCCGGGGAGCTGGTCGGGGTGGAGAATGCACATTTGGGTAACCGCTGAGCAGGTTAGAGGCCTCCTTAACTTCAAAAATATCTGAGTCTAAACTTGCGTGAAGCGAAGTTAACTCTGCAACCTCCAGCTTTCTCTATAGCTGAAATGCCCGGCCGACGTTGTGGTGGAGCCTTCTATGTCTCTGACTAGCAGATGTTGAGAGAACTAAGTCCTTACTTTTGTCTGGCCTTGACTCAAAGTCCCCGTTCTCCCTGACTCCGGTTACGTATCGACGCTTAGGGCTGCTCTCTGCGACCTGTAGTCCAGATGCCTCCGGTTTTCTTATCACTAGGCATGAAGCTCTAGTAATGCTTCGGACCCCGGTGTCCGGCAATTTAGTGCAGGCAATCCAATACCTGATGCACTTCTCTTTGTCTTCTCCACTGCGCCCTTCGCCCTGCTTCCCGCTCTTAACATAAGCACTTGTAGCTTTTGATGGTAATGTCAGCTTTCTTCTAGAGCTCACTGAATAGCTCTCAGTATCCTCCAAGTCCAGACTGGACTGAGACTGAACTGCCCTGCACTCAGACAGGAAACAGACTGAGGGATGACTCACTCCTGAGCCACCCGGAGCTTGACTGAACTCTGGCTGAACTCTTCTCCTCTCCCTCCAAGACTAGGATGACTGACTGCTACGTGTCACTCCCTTTTATACCCCTGATGGGTGTGTCTGAAAGTGTGAGTGAAGTGAATGCATATCAAGCGTTGCGGTTACCTTCCTGTGCACTCTCCTGGATATGTGTGCCTTACATAGCTGGGCCACACATCAGCGCTCGGGTTTATCCTCCTGACACCCTTCCAGAGCCAGTCTCAAATTGGGCGAGATGGCGGAAAGAACTACACCCTCTTTCAAAATAACAGCAGGATCAGATAACTCATGAGAGTCCGCAAGGAAACTCCTCGATAGGGCATCTGCCTTAACATTCTTAGTGCCCGGAAGAAAGGAAACCACAAAATTAAAACGTGTGAAAAACAAGGCCCAACTGGCCTGTCTAGGATTAAGTCGCTTGGCTGATTCCAGATAAACCAGATTCTTATGGTCCGTGAGGACCACCACCTGATGTTTGGCTCCCTCCAGCCAATGTCTCCACTCTTCAAAAGCCCACTTCATGGCCAATAACTCCCGATTACCCACGTCATAATTACGTTCAGTTGGAGAAAATTTTCGAGAGAAAAAGGCACAAGGGTTACTTTTAGAGGTCTCTGGATCTCTTTGGGACAAAACGGCACCTGCCCCAATTTCAGAGGCATCAACCTCCACCTGAAATGGCAGAGAAACATCAGGCTGCAGTAGAACAGGAGCAGAAGTGAATCTCTGCTTAAGTTCCTGAAACGCAGAGACTGCCACAGGAGGCCAATTCACCACATCAGAACCCTTTTTTGGTCAAATCAGTCAATGGTTTAACAATAACAGAGAAATTACCAATAAATTTACGATAAAAATTGGCAAAACCCAAGAATCTCTGAAGAGCCTTTAATGAAGTAGGTTGGACCCAATCACAGATGGCCTGAACCTTGACCGGGTCCATTTCAATAACAGATGGGGACAAAATGAATCCCAGAAATGAGATCCTCTGTACGCCAAAAAGACACTTTGATCCCTTCACATACAGAGCATTCTCTCTCAAAATCTGGAACACAGTCCGAACATGTTTCACATGAGAGTCCCAGTCATTGAAAAAAATCAAGATATCATCCAAATAAACAATCAGAAATTTATCCACAAAATCCCTGAAAATGTCATTCATGAAGGACTGGAAGACGGAAGGAGCATTAGTGAGCCCAAAGGGCATCACTAGGTACTCAAAATGCCCCTCTGGGGTATTAAACGCCGTCTTCCATTCATCCCCGTGCTTAATGCGAATAAGGTTATACGCCCCCCTGAGGTCAAGCTTGGTAAATCGAGTAGCACTTTTCACCCTGGAAAACAGGTCAGAAATCAAGGGTAACGGATATTGATATTTCACAGTGATATTGTTCATGAGACGATAATCAATACACGGCCTTAATGAACCATCCTTTTTGGCCACAAAGAAAAAACCAGCACCCAAGGGTGAAGAGGATGGTCTGATATGACCCTTCTCCAATGAGTCCTTGATATAAGACCGCATAGCGTCATGTTCAGGTACAGACAAGTTAAAAGGCGACCTTTAGGGAATTTACTACCAGGCACTTAATCAATAGTGCAGTCATAGCTCCTATGGGGGGGCAAGGATGCAGATTTACTTTCGCTAAACACATCAGAAAAATCAGTCAAAAAGTCAGGAACATCCTGAGCCTGGGGAGAGACAGAAAAAACAGGAGTGTTGGCATTAACACATTGGCAGCCCCAACTGGTTACAGACACAGATTTCCAATCCAAAACAGGATTATGAGACTGTAACCAAGGGAAACCTAGTACAATAATGTCATGCAGATTATACAGCACCAAAAATTTGCAACTCTCCTGATGATCAGGTTCAACCCTCATTATCACCTGAGTAGAGAACTGGGGTTTATTCTCAGCCAAAGGGGTAGAATCAATCCCCAGTAGGGGAATAGACTTCCGTAGGGGTATCAAGGGAAACCCACAACGTTTAGAAAAATCAAAATCCATCAGGTTAATAGCCGCTCCCGAATCAACAAAAGCCTGAGCAGAAAATGTGGACAGGGAGCAAATCAGGGTAACAGTCAACAGAAATTTAGTCTGAACACTACCCAAGACAACCGAGCGTGCAAAACGTCTTCCCCGCCTAGGGCAGACTGAAATAGCATGAGAGACGTCACCACAGTAGAAACATAACCAATTGCGTTTTCGAAACTCATGACGCTGTGCCCCAGAAGCCACTCTATCACACTGCATGGGTTCAGAAGCTGGTTCACAAGGCAACACTATTCCACGCATACCTCTACGCTCACGCAAACGTCTGTCAATTTGAATCGCTAATGACATAGAATCATTGAGACCAGAGGGAGCAGGGAAACCCACCATAACATCTTTTACATTCTCTGACAGACCCTTCCGAAAAAGGGCTGCCAAAGCATCGTCATTCCATTTGGTCAGGACTGCCCACTTTCGGAATTTCTGACAGTACAACTCAGCGTCCTCAAGCCCTGATTTAATGCCAACAAGGTTTTTTCAGCTTGATCAGTGACATTAGGTTCATCGTACAACAACCCCAGACCCAGAAAAAATGCATCAACATTACTCAAAACAGGGTCCCCAGGTGTCAGGAAAAAAGCCCAATCCTGAGGATCGCCACGGAGGAGAGAGATGACAATTTGAACCTGCTGTACTGCGTTCCCTGAGGACTTAGGTTTTAAGGCAAAAAACAACTTACAGTTATTTTTGAAATTCAGAAATTTAGCTCGATCCCCAAAAATAAATCTGGCATGGGGATCCTAGGTTCCACAACCGGCAACCCTGCAAGATAGGTAGCAATACTCCGAACTTCAGTGGCAAGCTGATCCACACGGCCAGACAACTGTGCAAACTCCATTGAGAGAAAAAAAAAATCCTCCTCAGCACCCAGAGAAAAAGAGGGAAAAAATGCAACAAACAGAGGAAAAAAAAAAAAATTCTGACAACTTCCCTTTTTCTTTTTCCTTTTACTATTTTTCCCATCTGTTGAGTACCATATAATTTTCAGTTTGGCCGGTGATAATGTTATGATTTGGTAGCTGAGGAGAGCAGGAAAAAACGGCAATACACCAGAGAGGTTGGAATCTACTGGATTGCAGTACCTTGACTAACCACCAAAACTAAAGGCAGCCTTGGAGCGTTCCTACATTGGTCCTAGACGCCTCGTCACAGCCTGAGAGGTTAACTACACCTAAAGATAGAAAGAGGAAAGCTATCTGCCCCGGAGCAGATCCCCAAAGAACATAGGAAGCCCCCAAACATGTAATGGCGGTTAGACAAGAGGAAATACAGACACAGACAGAAAATAGTAAGAGCAAACGTTGGGGACAAAGCTGCCTAGAAAGAAAAAGGATAGGAAGGACACTTACTGCAATCCAAAAAACCCTAAAAAATACCAATTCTACTAATTGCAAAAACACCTGAGATCACACGACCTCTACCACCTAAATTAGTTCTCTGGTGTAACAAAACTAAGCCGCAGCCACTGAAAAAACTGGAAAAGGCAAATGAACAAATAACAGTGGCTCAGATAAACTGAGAGGAGCACACGCCCCCGGAGGGGACCTGGCTGACCTCCACAGAAGTGCAGGGAACAATGCAAAAAGCAAGCACAAAAATAAAAACAGAAAATATCTTATCTGAGAGCAGGAGAAGAGGCAAGACTCAGCAAGCTTCCAAGTGAACCAGGAACCACAGTTGAGACAAGAACAATTGATCACCGGCAATCATGATGGGAGGGAACCTCCCTTATATAAGACCAGTCTGTAACTCCTGATTGCCAATCCTCATTGAATGGTTCAGTACTGTTTGTAACCACCAGAGGGAGCTTCTGCTCAGAATTCATTTCTAACACATTCACAACAGATATGGATGCCAGTGGTAGAATAGAGTCAGAGAGTTTGTGGGTGTCTAGGTGAGCAAGGTTTCTGCGGGGGTGCGCATGTTGCTGGACATGGGTGACAGGTGAGGAGGACAGGGATGAGAAAGTGAGTAGATGGTGGTCAGATAGGGGGAGAGGGGAGGTTGTGAAGTTAGATAGGGAGCAGAGACGGGTGAAGACGAGGTCGAGTGTGTGCCCGTCTGTGTGCGTGGCTGAGGAGGACCACTGGATAAGTCCAAAAGATGATGTAAGGGATAGGAGTTTAGAGGCTGCCGACTGGTGGGTGTCAATGGGGATGTTGAAGTCACCCATGATGATGGTGGGTTAAGAGGACTACTGAGCTTCTGGCAAGGTCATATTGGTGGCCACGGATGGCACATGACGTTAGAGACTATGTTCAGGTATGTGTTTCTTGTGCCAAGAACCGGCCTTCCCGGCAGAGGCCCGCGGGTTTATTACATCCCCTGCTTGTGGCAGATAGGCCCTGGGAAATGGTCGGGATGGACTTCATTGTGGGTTTGCCTAAGTCCTGTAACAATTCTGTCATCTGGGTAGTCACCGATCATTTCTACAAGATGGTGCATCTGGTTCCTCTTCCGCGTGTACCGTCGGCATGGGCTCTGGCCCTGCTTTTCGTGAAGCATGTCTTCCATCTTTAGGGGGTGCCTGATAAAATAGTCAGTGACCGGGGTCCCCAGTTCGCTGCTCGCTTCTGGAGAGAGCTCTGTCGGCTGCTCAGTATTGATCCTAATCTCTCTTTAGCATATCATCCTGAGACAAATTGATTAGTGGAGAAGGCCAATCAGTCTCTGGTCACGTATTTTTGGCACTTTGTTTCTGCTTGGCATGATGACTGAGCAATCCTTACTACCCTGGGCAGACTTTGTCCTTAATAATGACTTCGCCGATTCTACAGGGCCAATGCCTTTTCTCCTCAACTACGGTCAGCATCTGAGCATCCCCGTGCCCATGCCCATCTCTTCTACCAACTCTAGGGTGGTGGACTGGGCTGTGGAGGCTCGTGACATCTGGGACTGCACACAGGATGCTATTAAGGCCATTAAAGAGAGGATGAGAGTCTCTGCTGACGCGCATCGTCGCCCCCGCTTCTGTCTTCCGCCCGGCGATTTAGTGTGGCTCTTTGCCCGTAATATCAAGTTGCATGTAGAGTCCACTAAATTTGCTCCTCGCTATTTAGGTCCTCTCAAAGTCCTTGAGAAGGTAAATCCTGTGGTATATCGCCTGTCCCTTCTGCCGTGCCTGAATATTATGGACACCTTTCACGTCTCCCTCTTGAAACCGTTCACATGTCTGAGTCTTCTGCAGGGACTTCGGGTGCATCTTTGAACGATTTTTAGGTGAGCGCTATTGTCGGTGCATGGCAAAAAATTATTTTTGGTCGATTGGAATGGTCTTGGGATAGAGGATAGGACCTGGGAGCCAGTGGAGCAAATTCATGCTCCTCAGCTTATTGCAGCCTTCGAGTGTGGTGAAGCTAAGAAGGGAGGTAATGTTAGGCGCCAGGATTCTCCCTCTGCACGGGATGGATCCCAGACCTTGTCTTCTCCTGTGGTCCCCCATTCGGTTTCAACCACAGTGGATGCTGCTCAGCAAAGATGTCTGTCCCAGCATCTTGCTCAGACTTGTGCTGTTCGCTTGATTACTGCTGGCTATCCAGCCAAAGTTATAGTAAACAGCAATAGGCAGTGGCGAACAGACGGTTATGAACCTAAGTCCAGAAATTACTCTACTGAGCATGCTCGGGAGGCGACATCTCATTGATGGTCGGTCGTAAGCTGCTCAGGTGACGTTGCAGTTCCGGATTGGACTTCATATGATGTGTCCAATGTAGGCAAGTTGGTGATCCTAGCTTTGAGTGACATGTCTGGCTTGATTTGTTCCAAAATTGATTTGTTTGTTCTTCCTGTCATCCGTGATATTGATAACATCCCTCTCCAGCACCACATTTTGAAGGCATTGATTCTTCTTTGACTTGTTTCTGTATTATTCAGGTTTCACATCCATATGTTACTACATTAAAAAAAGACTATGTACTAGGCGTGTCTTCATCGCCTGTGAAATATTCTTCAATTTAAAGACCTTGTCCAATGACTTCATTGTTGATTTGTCCATTGCTATTCTCCTATTGACTTTTGGTGTCATCGCTGCATCGAGTGATCATTGATCCACATAGGTTGAAGTCCTTTATACATTCAATCTCAAATGTGTCCCGGTCATACTTGGCAGTATATTTTTGCCTTCTTTGTATTGAGTAACAGTCCCATGTTCAAGCTGTCCATCTTGACACTCCATAAAAAGTTATAAAAAATTCTTTATTCCATTTACTCTTGATGCTATAGTCTGCATATCTAATATTGTTGATGATTTGTCCAGCAATTTTGTTATCTTCTTCTTTTTCTTTGCTGATTTGTGAGAGTGTGACAATGTGTAACATATCAGACACATTAAAAGTTTAAAATGAGACATTTTCCAAAATTCCTGTGTATTTTTAGTTTAATATTTAACCCCTCTCTGACATCAGACATACTATCCCGTCCATAAAACCCGTGCCAATCTGACCATGGACGGGATAGTACGTCACTGATTATCACAGCTGACACCCGTGACTGTGTGTCAGGAGCGGTCAGGACCGCTCCCGGCACATTAACCCCTAGCACACCGCGATCCAACATGATCGCGGTGTACTGGGGCACAGGGGAGCATCGCGCAGGGAGAGGGCTCCCTGCGCGCCCCCCTGAGACCCTCAGACCAGCGCGATGTGATCGTGCTGTTCTGAGGGCTTCCTCCCTCCCAGGACCCGGATCCAAGATGGCGCCGGGGTCCAGGAGGGAGGCGGCTTCATCAGTGCCTGCTGAGAGCAGGCACTGAGAAGCCTGCTGCACTGCCTGAGCGATCGCTAGTGTGACAGAGTGCTGTGCACACTGTCACACCAGCGATCTGATAAAATACAGTGATGTCCCACCCTGGGACAAAGTAAAAAAGTTAAAAAAATAAAAATAAACATGTTTTAAAAAAAAATCCAAAATAAATAAAAAAAAAAAAAATATTCCCCAATAAATTCATTTCTTCCTGTAAATAAAAAAAACAAAACAATAAAAGTACACATATTTGGTATCGCCGCGTCCGTAACGACCCCCCCTATAAAACTGTCCCACTAGTTAACCCCTTTAGCGAACCCCTTAAAAAAAAAAAAAAACAAAGCAAAAAATCAATCCTTTATCATCATACCGCTGAACAAAAAGTGGAATAACACGCGATCAAAAAGACCGATATAAATAAACATGGTACCGCTGAAAACGTCATCTTGTCCCGCAAAAAACAAGCCGCCACACAGCATCATCAGCAAAAAAATAAAAAAGTTATAGCTCACAGAATAAAGCGATGCAAAAATAATTATTTTTTATATAAAATTGTTTTTATTCTATAAAAGCGCCAAAACCTAAAAAAATGTATAAATGAGGTATCACCGTAATCGTACTGACCCGAAGAATAAAACTGCTTCATAATTTTACCACACGCGGAACGGTATAAACGCCTCCCCCAAAAGAAATTCATGAATTGCTGATTTTTGTTCATTCTAACTTCCCAAAAATCGAAATAAAAAGCGATCAAAAAATGTCACGTGCTCAAAAATGGTACTAATAAAAACGTAAACTTGTACCGCAAAAAATAAGACCTCACATGACTCTGTGGGCCAAAATATGCAAAAATTATAGCTCTCAAAATGTGGCGATGCAAAAAACTATTTTTTGCAATAAAAAGCGTCTTTTAGCGTGACAGCTACCAATCATAAAAACCCGCTATAAATAGTAAATCAGACCCCCCTTTATCACCCCCTTAGTTAGGGAAAAATAATAAAATAAAAAAATGAATTTATTTCCATTTTCCCATTAGGGTTAGGGTTAGGGTTGCGGCTAAAGTTAGGGTTAGGGTTGGCGCTAAAGTTAGGATTAGGGTTGGGATTAGGGGTGTGTTAGGGTTAGGTTTGTGGTTAGGGTTGGGACTAGGGTTAGGGGTGTGTTGGGGTTAGGGTTGGAGTTAGAATTGGGGGGTTTGCACTGTTTAGGCACATCAGGGGCTCTCCATATGTGATATAGCGTCTGATCTAAATTCCAGCCAATTCTGCGTTGAAAAAGTCAAACGGTGCTCCTTCACTTCTGAGCTCTGCCATGCGTCCAAACAGTAGTTTATCCCCACATATGGGGTATCTGCGTACTCTGGACCCCAAGAGTTATTGTGAAATTTGTCCTATTTCTTCTGTTACCCTTGGGAAAATAAAAAACTGGGGGCGAAAATATCATTTTTGTAAAAAAAAAAATGATTTTTTTGTTTTTACGGCTGTACATTATAAACTTCTGTGAAGCACTTGGGGCTTCATAGCGCTCACCACACATCTAGATAAGTTCCTTGTGGGGTCTATTTTCCAAAATGGGGTCACTTGTTGGGGATTTCCACTGTTTAGGCGCATCAGGGGCTCTCCAAATGCGACATGACGCCCTCAGACCATTCCATCAAAGTCTGCAATCCAATACGTCACTACTTCCCTTCCGAGCCCCAACGTGTACCCATACAGTAGTTTTCTCCCACATATTGGGTATCAGCGTACTCAGGACAAATTGGACAACAACGTTTGGGGTCCAATTTCTCCTGTTACCCTTGTGAAAATAAAATATTGGGGCGAAAAAATCATTTTTGCAAAAAAAAAAAGATTTTTATTTTACGGCTGTGCGTTATAAACTTCGTGAAGCACTTCGGGGTTCAAGCGCTACCACACATTAGATAAGTTCCTTGTGGTCATTCAAAATGGGGTCACTTGTGGGGGTTTCCACTGTTTAGGCGCATCAGGGGCTCTCCAAATGCGACATGACGCCCCAGACCATTCCATCAAAGTCTGCAATCCAAAACGTCACTACTTCCCTTCCGAGCCCTGACGTGCCCATACAGTAGTTTTCTCCCACATATTGGGTATCAGCGTACTCAGGACAAATTGGACAACAACTTTTGGGGTCCAATTTCTCCTGTTACCCTTGTGAAAATAAAATATTGGGGGCAAAAAAATCATTTTTGTAAAAAAAACAAACATTTTTTATTTTTACGGCTGTACGTTATAAACTTCTGTGAAGCACTTCAGGGTTCAAAGTGCTCACCACACATCTAGATAAGTTCCTTGTGGGGTCTATTTGCCAAAATGGAGTCACTTGTGGGGGGTTTCCACTGTTTAGGTGCATCAGGGGCTCTCCAAATGCGACATAACGCCCCCAGACCATTCCATCAAAGTCTGCAATCCAAAACGTCACTACTTCCCTTCCGAGCCCCGACGTGTGCCCATACAGTAGTTTTCTCCCACATATTGGGTATCAGCGTACTCAGGACAAATTGGACAACAACTTTTGGTTCCAATTTCTTCTGTTACCCTTGTGAAAATAAAATATTGGGGGCGAAAAAATCATTTTTGTAAAAAAAAAAAAAGTTTTTTATTTTACGGCTGTACGTTATAAACTTTAGTGAAACACCTGGGGGTTCAAAGTGCTCACCACACATCTAGATAAGTTCCTTGAGGGGTCTAGTTTCCAAAATGGTGTCATTTATGGGGTTTCCACTGTTTAGGCAGAACAGGAGCTCTCCAAACACGACATGGCGTCCAGCTAATTCTGCGTTGAAAAAGTCAGACGGCGCTCCTTCCCTTCCAAACTCTGCCATTCACCCAAACAGTGGTTTACTCCCACATATGGGGTATCAGCGCACTCAGGACAAATTGCACAATAACTTTTGGAGTCTTGTTACCCTTGGAAAAATAAAAATTGGGGTGAAAAGATCATTTTTGTGGAAAAAATATGATTTTTAAATTTTATGGCTCTACGTTATAAACTTGTGTGAAGCACTTGGGGGTTCAAATTGCTCACCAAAGATCTAGATAAGTTCCTTAGGGGGTCTAGTTTCCCAATGGGGTCATTTGTGGGGGGTTTCCACTGTTTAGGCACATCAGGGGTTCTCCAAATGCAACATGGCATCCAATCTCAATTCCAATTTTGGTTGGAAAAAGTCAAATGGTGCTCCTTCACTTTCGAGCTCTGCCGTGCGCCCAAACAGTGGTTCCCCCCCACATATGGGGTATCAGCATACTCAGGACAAATTGGACAACAACTTATGTGGTCCAATTTCTCCTGTTACCCTTGTGAAAATAAAATATTGGGGGCAAAAAAATCATTTTTGTAAAAAAAAAAAAAAAAAATTTATTTTTACGGCTGTACGTTATAAACTTCTGTGAAGCACTTTGGGGTTCAAAGTGCTCACCAAAGATCTAGATAAGTTCCTTAGGGGGTCTAGTTTCCAAAATGGGGTCACTTGTGGGGGGTTTCCACTGTTTAGGCGCATCAGAGGTTCTCCAAACGCGACATGACGTCCAATCTCAATTCCAGCCAATTTTAGTTTGAAAAAGTCAAACGGTGCTCCTTCCCTTACGAGCTCTGCCGTGTGCCCAAACAGTGGTTTTCCCCCACATATGGGGTATTGGCGTACTCAGGAGAAATTGCACAACAACCTTATCTGTCCATTTTATCCTTTTACCCTTGTGAAAATAAAAAAAAAAGTTTGTAAAGATCATTTTTGTGGCTAAAAAGTTAAATATTCATTTTTTCCTTCCACGTTGCTTTAGTTCCTGTGAAGCACCTGAAGGGTTAATAAACTTCTTGAATGTGGTTTTGAGTACCTTGAGGGGTGCAGTTTTTAGAATGGTGTCACTTCTGGGTATTTTCTGCCATATAGACCCCTGAAAGTGATTCAAATGTGAGGTGGTCCCTAAAAAAAATGGCTTTGTAAATTTTGTTGTAAAAATGAGAAATCGCTGGTCAACTTTTAACCCTTATAACTTCCTAACAAAATAAAATTTTGGTTCCAAAATTGTGCTGATGTAAAGTAGACATGTGGGAAATGTTATTTAGTAACTATTTTGTGTGATATATTTCTCTGTTTTAAGGGAATAAAAATTCAAAGTTTGAAAATTGCAAAATTTTCAAAATTTTTGCCATATTTGCGTTTTTTTCAAAAATAAACGCAAGTTATATGGAAGAAATTTTACCACTAACGTGAAGTACAATATGTCACGAGAAAACAATCTCAGAATCGCGAAGATCCGTTGAAGCGTTCCAGAGTTATAACCTCATAAAGAGACAGTGGTCAGAATTGTAAAAATTGGCCCGGTCATTAACGTGCAAACCACCTTGGGGGTGAAGGGGTTAATAAATGAAAAAACTTATCAACAAAAAGCTATTATTATCGTACAGTACTATGTGAATAAACAGTCTTAGCTCTAATGGAATAAACAAAGATATTACAAAGTTATTATTATGTAAAATGACACATGTCAGATTCGACATTTTCCGCTTAAAACTAGATTTATGATCTTTCCTGACCTGATGATTTTATACAGATATATATAAAAAAAATTAATTTGTAATTTCCATTTTTTATCTATATTCCAAAGTGTGAAAATTGTCCTAGCTACCTAAAGCACAAAAAGCTCTAGCAGCAAGAGGTTTAAAGAGGTTATCCTAAATTCGGCATGTACTACACTACTCAAAAAAAGCCTGGAACACTCAAATAACACACCCTAGATCTGATGAATTAATATTCTCATTGAATACTTTGTTCTGTACAAAGTTAAATGTGCTGACAACAAAATCACACAAAAATCATCAATGGATATCAAATTTATTAACCAATGAAGGCCTTGAATTGGAATCTCACCCAAAATTAAAGTGGAATGTAATGTCCTTAAAACATATCAAAATTATGCTCAGTAGTGTGTGTGGCCTCCACGTGACTGTATGACCTCCCTACAACGCCTCGGAATGCTCCTGATGAGGCGGCGGATGGTCTCCTGAGGGATCTCCTCTCAGACCTGGACTAAAGCATCCGCCAACTCCTGGACAGTCTGTGGTGCAGCGTGACGTTGGTGGATGGAGCGAGATATGATGTCACAGATGTGCTCAATCGGATTCAGGTCTGGGGAATGGGTGGGCCAGTCCATAGCTTCAATGCCTTCATCTTGCAGGAACTGCTGACACACCCAAGCCACATGACGTCTGGTATTGTCCTGCATTAGGAGGAACCCAGGGCCAACCGCACAAGCATATGGTCTCACAAGGGGTCTGAGGATCTCATCTCGGTACCTAATGGCAGTCAGGCTACCTCTGGCGAGCACATGGAGTGCCGTGCGGCCCTCCAAAGAAATGCCACCCCACACTATTACTGACCCACTGCCAAACGGGTCATGCTGAAGGAGATCGCTCTTCACGGCGTCTCCAGAATCTGTCACGTCTGTAACATGTTGCTCAGTGTGAACCTGCTTTCATCTGTAAAGAGCACAGAGCGCCATTGGCGAATTTGCCAATCCTGGTGTTCTGTGGCAAATGACAAGCGTCCTGCATGGTGTTGGGCTGTGAGCACAACCCCCATCTGTGGATGTCGAGCACTCAGACCATCCTTATGGAGTCGGTTTCTAACCGTTTGTGCAGACACATGCACATTTGTATTGTACCACAACGTTATAGCACAACCGTATAGGGAGGGTGCACGAGTAGGGTCCTAACCCCGTGTTAAATGTAGAGAAAAACTCGGCACACCATGAGATAAGAAAGTATCCAAAGTGATTTTTAATCATGAATTAGTACATACACTGACGTTTCGGTCTGAACTTAGACCTTCATCATAGTATCCGTAGTGGAGAGCTGACTGGGAAAAGTAGCGTTTCAGTGACTATGGAGCACGACCGCTGTGGTATGGACGCGGAGTCCACCGCTTGTCCTGGGAGCACCTAATTCATGATTAAAATCACTTTGGATACTTTCTTATCGCATGGTGTGCCGAGTTTTTCTCTACATGCACATTTGTGACCTGCTGGATGTCAATTTGCAGGGCTCTGGCAGTGCTCCTCCTATTCCTCCTTGCACAAAGGTGAAGGTAGCGGTCCTGCTTCTGCGTTGTTGCCCTCCTACGGCCCCCTCCACATCTCCTGGTGTACTGGGCTGGCTCCTGGTAGCGCCTCAAGCCTCTGGACACTATACTAACAGACACAGCAAACCTTCTTGCCACAGATCGCATTGATGTGCCATCCTGGATGAGCTGCAATATCAGAGCCACTTGTGTGGGTTGTAACGTCTGTCTCATGCTATCACGAGTGTGAAAGCACAACCAACATTCAAAAGTGACCAAAACATCAGCCAGAAAGCATGGGTACTGAGATGTGGTCTATGGTTCCCATCTGCAGAACCACTCCTTTATTGAGTGTGTCATGATAATTGCCAATAATTTCCATCTGTTGTCTATTCCATTTGCACAACAGCATGTGAAATTGATTGTCAATCAGCGTTGCTTCCTAAGTGGACAGTTTGATTTCACAGAAGTTTGCTTTACTTGGAGTTATATTCTGTTGCTTAAGTGTTCCTTTATTTTTTTGAGCAGTGTATATCTCTACTTGAATTAAGGATGGGTAGATACAAGCCCCCATTTTGACAATTGGTGGGGGTTCAAGCATTGGGAACCACATCAATTTAACAATTATCACTTAGTAAATTGCAGAGAAAACTGCAGTTAGGTTTTTTTTTCAAAAAAATGCTTTGTGTGAGACCATCCTAAAGTCAGCAGGGAAATATGAAAATCAAACTTTGGAATCTCCTCCCTGTGGTAGAGAAATAATGCGTGATTGTGTGATATCTGTGAATTATATAATTTATACACCCAGGTAGGATATCTTATGCAAATTACTAGTATTGTTTTGCCACTTAAAGGTCAGAACAGCTCACTATATTATATCAGCTCAGTATCTCAGTTTGATGATTTTTCTCCAAAAAATGGATTTCTTTTTACTTATCTTGGCTTTTTCTCCAATAAGTAAGTTCTAGACTGCATGACATACTGCATTTCAAATTGTACATAGAATTTAAGACTTTATTATGTTTTGTATACAGGTGTCCTTAGCTCAGACTTTACAGGAGTCCGGTCCAGGATTGGTGAAACCTTCACAGCAATTGCAACTGACCTGTACAGTCACTGATATTGATTTAACCAGCATTCCCATAAGCTGGGTCAGACAAGCACCTCAGAAAGGATTGGAATGGGTTGGTGAAATGTATCATAATGGTAGAACTTTTTATGCTGATTCACAGAAGAGCAGAACCACAATTTCAAGAGATATTTCTAAGAAGCAGGTCTATCTCCAGATGAGTAATATGCAGGCTGCAGACACTGGAGAATATTACTGTGCAAGACGCACATTAATATAAAGTTATGAGTAGTGTTGAGCGATACGATACCGCAAGTATCGGGTATCGGCCGATATTAGCTGTTTCGGCCTTTCGATACTTAGTTCCGATATTTTCCATATATCGTATACCGGAATCGGAAGTTCCCATAATTCTTTGAGAGGCAATGTGATTTTAGTCAGCCAATGAGGAATCCTAAGAAGTGTGGGCACATCCTGTACTGCTGCGGTCATGTTAACTAATGGCATGGCTGTGATTGGATGCTGAAATGATGTCAGAATGCACTATAAAAGGCGCCGCCGCCATTTTAGCGTCACTGTGCTGTGAATTCAGTAAGGGACAGAACGCTGCTGTGCTGACTCTGAGGGACAGTTAAAGATTGCAATTTAGTGTACTGTGCTGTAGGCAGGCTAGCACCAACCGCTGTGTAAAGCTTCCTTTTGCCTGCAGTGTTGTTTTAACAGCTCTGCAAGGTGTGTGTGAGTGCAGGTGACGCTGCAGTTTGCTCTGCATGCAACGCTGTCTGTAGGCATCTGCACGTGTCACTCACAGACTTTTTTTTTTCTTCAGTGTAATTCTTGCTGCTCCATGCAATTTAACTATTAGTGTGACGCGCTTCCATCCGTATCCAATACATTGGTTGCAAACACTATAGAAGTAGACAAAGGAGTAGCCTTTCACAGATTGTGAACAGTTGTGTTTCAGTGTTCATTTCAGTCTGTGTTTTTTATTTTTTGAGTGCACATCACGCTCCAGCTACTTGTTCAAGCACTGCTGCTTGTACTCTGCTGAGCGTGTCTCAGTGCCTCATCCTTTTCATTTCTCTCCAATTGGTTCTGCTCCATTCCATTTAAAATAAATATAATCTATTAGTGTGACGCACTTCCATCCGTATCCAATACATTGGTTGCAAACACTATAGAAGTAGACAAAGGAGTAGCCTTTCACAGATTGTGAACAGTTGTGTTTCAGTGTTTACTTCAGTCTGTGTTTTTTATTTTTTGAGTGCACATCACGCTCCAGTTACTTGTTCAAGCACTGCTGCTTGTACTCTGCTGAGCGTGTCTCAGTGCCTCATTCTTTTCATTTCTCTCCAATTGGTTCTGCTCCATTCCATTTAAAATAAATATAATCTATTAGTGTGACGCGCTTCCATCCGTATCCAATACATTGGTTGCAAACACTATAGAAGTAGACAAAAGAGTAGCCTTTCAAAGATTGTGAACAGTTGTGTTTCAGTGTTCACTTCAGTCTCTGCGTAATAACCACACTTAGGCTTATAACTTTTCTGACTTTCTTTATCAATCTACCAAGATGAAGAAGGCAGGGAGTAAGGCACGTGGTCGTGGCCGTAAAGTTTCAGCAGGGAGAGGACGTGGGGATTCTGTGGCTGCTGCCGCCCTCAGTGACACAGCATCCACCAGTTTTACCCATGAGCGTTCCTTTATGCGCAGTTTGGTAGGAGCTCGGCGTTCCCCCCTGCTGCGGGAAGAACAAATTGAAGCCGTTGTTGGTTGGATGGCAGCCAATGCATCGACTTCAATTCCTTCCACCTCCTCTCAGGAACACAACACTGTTGAGCAACCATCTGTCTGTTCACCGCCTGTCAAATTGCCCAGGCAGTCAGAGAGTTCTGTACAGGAGCCAGCTGAGTCTCTGCTTCTGTTCTCAGAATCTGTTGGCTCGCAAACACGGGCACAGGCAAGCAGCATTCTGCAATTTGAAGAAGAGGGATATGCAGTGATGCGCAACAGCTGTGTCTCTCTCAATCTGAAGAGGCGGGTGAGCCAGTGCCGATGGACAGCACACCGCAGAACGCATCTTATGATGATGATGAGACTCAGGTGCCAGGTTTTGTGGAGCATGGAGCTGCCCAGACCATCCAACAGCAGCAGGTGTTGGAAGAGGGTAGTGGAGATGATGAAGTCCGAGACCCAACATGGCGTGAGCAACAGGAAGGTGGTGGGAGCAGCTCTGAGGAAGAGATTGTCCCAACGGTACAAAGAGGAGGGAGAGGTAGGCTGCAGACTCGCTTGCCTGTAGCCTCCAGTTTGGCACCTGTTGGGAGCAGTTCTCTTAGAAATGTCAAAATTGGCGCTCCCATGACTTGCACTGCGTGGTCCTTTTTTGACAGACTTGTAGATGATATTTGCTATGTTCAATGCAAGCTGTGTAAGCAAAAAGTTAAAAGAGGTAAAAATATCAGTAACCTGAATACCACAAATATGTGGAAACATGTACGGACAAAGCACGTAGCTGAGTTACAAAGACACACTGGAGATGTAGGCCAACCTACAGCAGCACCTACATCTTCAGGTCGTGTTGGAGCCTCTACCTCCAGCTCACACACACCTGGTTCGGCTTCCTCACAGGATCTCCATGGAAGAACCTCGGTCACTGTTGTCCATAGACAAACTGTTATTCCACCCACAGCAGCAAGTTCACAGTCATGTCACACTCCCAGACCACAAAACAGCCATCGGTACCACAGGCATGGGATAAAAGATGGCCATACTCGGCAAACCATCCACGAGCACAGGCTCTGAATGCTGGCATTGCAAAACTCCTGTCCCTTGAAATGCTGTCATTCAGGCTGTTGGAGACTGACAGTTTCAGGAACTTTATGGCATTGGCAGTCCCACAATATAATGTGCCAAGCCGATTTTATTTCAGCAGGCAAGCTGTCCCTGCTCTGCAAAAACATGTCGAGGGAAACATTAAACATGCGCTACTAAACGCCGTCAGTAGCAGGGTCCACCTGACCACCGATGCGTGGATCAGTACCCATGGCCAGGGACGATACCTTTCCCTCACTGCCCATTGGGTC
Source organism: Oophaga sylvatica (assembly GCA_033576555.1). Classification (NCBI taxonomy): domain Eukaryota; kingdom Metazoa; phylum Chordata; class Amphibia; order Anura; family Dendrobatidae; genus Oophaga; species Oophaga sylvatica. Next base: position 701,142,352 of record JARQOD010000001.1, read on the forward strand.
AATGTTGTGGAGCCGGGTACAGATCTTGCCAGTGGCGCTGTACGTGTTCTGCCAACTCCAAGGATTGCAGGAATCCAGTCTGTACACATTGATTCCTCCTCCTACTCCAGTTCCTCAGAATCATCGCTGCACGAGCCGTCACGGTATACCTCCACATGGACCCGTGAACGCTTACCTGTTGCGACCGATATGAGCACAGCCATGGCCAAACGTCAACAGGCCGTCCTGAAATTAATTTCCATGGGGAATCGAAGCCACACAGCGCAGGAGCTCTGGGATGCCATCAAGCAGGAGAGCGACGTGTGGTTTTTGTCAGCTAATCTCCAGCCAGGCTTGGTAGTGTGTGACAATGGCCGAAATCTGGTGGCAGCTCTGGGCCTTGGCAACCTCACTCACATACCATGTCTGGCACATGTGCTCAACTTGGTCGTGCAGAGTTTTTTGAGGGACTATCCGGATCTTGATGCACTGCTGCACAAGGTCCGCCTAGAGTGCGCTCACTTGCGACGTTCCAGCATGGCCAGATCGCGCATTGCAGCTCTGCAAGTCAAATTTCGCCTTCCTGAACATCGCATCATATGTGACGTACCCACCAGGTGGAATTCCACGTTACATATGTTGGAGCGGTTGTGTGAGCAGCAGCCAGCAGTAATGGAGTATCAGCTGCAACAGGCGCAATCAACTCGCAATTTGCGCCGTTCACACTTCACCACTACTGAGTGGGCCTCTATGAAAGACATCTGCGACGTTTTGCGTGCGTTTTTCCGCGGATGGCGAGTGCAGATGATGCACTAGTCAGCATGACTGTCCCCCTTATCTGCCTGCTTCAGAAATCACTGAAAGCACTAAAGGAAGAGGTTTGGAAGAGGTGGAGGATGAGGAGTCACAAATTCAATTACCTTCAGGACAGTCATCGCAACGTGGTTCCTCACAAAGGGCTGGGCAGGGCTCACTTTGTGAGGAGGATGAGGAGGAGGAGAAGTCAATGGAGGAGGAAGAAATTTCCCCACAGAGGGAGGTACACAACGCTCTAGTCAGTATGTAGAGCGAGGGTGGGGTGATGCAGAGGAGGCAGAGATGACGCCTCTTCCAGAGGACAGCCTTTGTTGGCCAGTTGGGAGTCTGCAGCACATGGTTGATTTCATGCTTCAGTGCCTGAGAAACGACCGCCGCATCGCCCACATTCTCACCACGTCAGATTATTGGGTGTACACCCTCCTAGACCCTCGCTACCGGGACAACTTACAAACCCTCATCACACCGGTGAACCGGGACCGTAAAATGCAGGAGTACCAAGACACAGTGGTGCAATCCATACTGTTGTACATTCCAGCCGAGAGAGCTGCTGCTGCTGCTACTGCTTTACAAAGCAGCTCTGTGCGTCGAGGCAGTGTAGACACCTCTACAACAAGAGGGAGCACAAGCAGCGCCTCTGCACAGGGCAAGAGCTGTATGTTACAAATGTGGCGAAGTTTTGTGACAGCGCCAGCAAGGTCTACATCATCCGAGACGGCTCCAGTCACCAGGAAGAAACGTTTCCGTAAGATGGTGACAGACTACTTGGCTTTCCCTCTAAGTGTACTCCCAGATGCCTCTTCCCCTTTCAAATTTTGGGTCTCTAAGTTGGATACATGGCCAGAGCTTAGCCAGTATGCATTGGAGGTGCTGGCTTGCCCTGCTGCCAGTGTATTATCTGAGCGCGTCTTTAGTGCTGCAGGTGGTGTAGTAACAGACCGTCGCATGCGACTATCCTCAGAGAATGTAGACCGGCTTACTTTTCTGAAAATGAACAAGGCATGGATCTCACCTGAATTTGCCTGTCCGTTTTCAGATTAAATAACTGTTTGGCAACGTTTTCCATGTCTCCTGTTATGTTCATCTTATTACCACCTGAACTCTACTCCCTGGGCTACAACACCGCCATTTGTTGCTCGTAAGTAATTGGCAGGGTACTGACTCCTGGCCAGCCTGGTTACAGCACGACAGCTGTTTCCTGGCAGTGTGAACGTCAATTATCCTCCAATAAGTTGTGCTGTCGTGTTGCATTCGGGTTAGCCGACTCTATGGTGCCTGCAGTTTAGGTGATTCCTATGTGTGCTGTGGGATATGTAAATAAAGGCTGTTTCCATTGTGACAATAGGACAAGCACCCACTGTAGGACTGTGTGATTCGGTAACTGCGGACGGCTTGCGTCCTGTCAACTTACATTTTCATGGTGCGTTCTGCTACCCGTCCGGGGTCCAGTACCGTCAACTGGTTCTCCCCAGTGCCTTTGGCCTAGGTGCCTCCATCTCCGTATCCGAGTTCCACCAACGTCTGCTGGTCCTTGGTAGTGCTTTGGAGCACAGGTACCTCCTGCTTAGTAACCGTGTCACAGTAACGTCAGCTGGTACTCGTTGTGACATTGCCTCTTTTCCTTCTGCTACCCGTCCGGGGTCCAGTACCGTCAACTGGTTCTCCCCAGTGCCTTTGGCCTAGGTGCCTCCATCTCCGTATCCGAGTTCCACCAACGTCTGCTGGTCCTTGGTAGTGCTTTGGAGCACAGGTACCTCCTGCTTAGTAACCGTGTCACAGTAACGTCAGCTGGTACTCGGTTGTGACATTGCCTCTTTTCCTTCTGCTACCCGTCCGGGGTCCAGTACCGTCAAGTGGTTCTCCCCAGTGCCTTTGGCCTAGGTGCCTCCATCTCCGTATCCGAGTTCCACCAACGTCTGCTGGTCCTTGGTAGTGGTTTGGAGCACAGGTACCTCCTGCTTAGTAACCGTGTCACAGTAACGTCAGCTGGTACTCGGTTGTGACATTGCCTCTTTTCCTTCTGCTGCCCTTCCGGGTTCCAGCACAGTCAGCTGGTCCTCGTTACTTCCATTGTCTCTTGCTCCATCTGATACCCGTCAGGGTTCCAGTAACGTCAGCTGGTTCTCGGAAATTAGACGACCTTAAAGACCACCCAGAAGAAGATGACGACAACAAGGACGACGAGCATGAAGCCAACCAGCCTGAACACCATCACAAAGAAAAAATAAAAGATTACCCAGAAGAAGATCATCAACAGGACAAAGAAGGTTAAGACAAACTACAAGATACAGAACAAGAGACAGAAGAACAATAAGCAGAAGATCAAAAAGCAGAAGAACATGAAGTATAAGACCAAAATGAAGAGCAAAATATATGCTCTAAATTCTAAGCAGAAGAAGACTAAGCAGTGTATGGGGGTGAGTCCGTTCCTCCTCGTGGTGCCCCTGGAAAATGCCTGCTGCTGCAGGCTAAACTGAACACGGACAAATACTGTTGTAATTTAAATCTTTTGTGACAGCAAGAACGGAAGGATGAACAATTCATACTTTTACAGATTACAAGTACATGAATCTCTGTCACAAATAAGAATATGATGAAGAAGATGAAGAGGAAGAAGATGAAGAATTTGAATATGAAGAAGATTAATTAGTTTAATAATAACAATATGAGTAATGTAAACAAAAACATGAATAGCAAAAGTTTAAGAAGAAGATTAAGAAGGTGAAGATGAAGAATAATTTGATGAGAAAGATGATGCTGCTGAAGATTATGAAGGAGAAAGTGTGGCACTGGCAAAAGTTAAAAAGGTGAAGAGCATGGAAGTTGTGAAACATACATATTTGCCAAAATAGAAAAAAGGTTAACAACATTGTCAATTTGTTAGTCAATCCAAACGTATTTCCAAAAAAAAAATATATTAATGCTATTCCAATGCATTGGGTTAAACATGTATGCCTTTATTGTCTCCTCAACCTCCCCCAATACATTCTACATTAGTCTTTGTTGTTTTCCTTCATGTACAATTAACCAACAAGGCAAGAATGGGTTTTTTTAATGTCGATATTTGGTTCCCATAGACTTACATGGGACTTCCGGTATCGGAATCGGATATCGACGATATTTAGTGATATCGGCGATACCATTCCGATCCGATATTTTTAGATATCGAGCAGTATCGCTCAACACTAGTTATGAGGAACTTAGGCAAAAACCACAAGTAAGAGGGAAGTGCTACTGAACCAAGAAAGGGAGCATTAGCCATCTAAAACCACTGAAAGTTTTATAATACAGTCTATTTAAAAGGCTTGACCATAATAAATATTTTTTCCCTAAATCAACTCCTCTTATCCATCTTGTTAACTTTTGTAACACACTCTCATTATTGATAATGCTTGACCTCTATTTAGCAATCCTTTGATCTCCTGTATTATGATAATATCACGTCTACCAGTCACGTGGTCTTCAGTCCTCTTAGATCTGCAACAAGCTCCACTTGATCCACGATCTCTTTTTACTTCCCGCAACCTCTCCTTCCTGGCCCTCACTGAGACCTGGCTGATGCCCCCAGACACGGCCTCCCCTGCTGCACTGAGTTACGACGGCCTCCACTTTACCCACACTCCTCGCTCTGGTAACAGACATGGTGGAGGCGTGGGTTTCCTTCTTTCTAATAACTGCTCCTTAAACCCTATCCAACCCCCACCCTCCCTTTTCCTCCCTTCCTTTGAGGTCCACTCGGTCCGTATCTACTCTCCCTCTAATCTCCAAATGGCCGTCATATACCGACCACAGGGCTCAGCCACTGCCTTCATTGACCAATTCTCCACCTGGCTTCTTCACTTTCCTTCTGCTGACATCCCCACCATCATCATGGGTGACTTTAATATCCCTATTGACACCTGCCAGCCAGCATCCTCCAAACTCCTGTCACTTCATCTTTTGGACTTACTCAGTGGTCCTCCACAGCCACCCACACAGATGGACATACATTGGACCTCATCTTCACCCGCCTCTGTTCCCTATCTAATCTCACAACCTCTCCCCTCCCCCTATCCGACCACCACCTACTTACCTTCTCATCCCTGTCCTCCTCACCTGCCCCCTATGTCCAGCCACTGGCACATCCTCGCAGAAACCTCGCACACCTAGACATTTACAGACTCTCAGACTCTCTTCTACCTCTGTCCTCCATATCTCCACTCCACGACACAGACAGCACCACCGCTTTGTATAACACCACCCTCACATCGGCCATAGACTCAGTCGCCCTTCTCACGCATGGCAAAGTGCGACGAATCAATAGGCAACCCTGGCACAACAACCTCACCAAAAAACTTCGACAATCATCCAGGGTCGCGGAGCGGCGTTGGAAGAAAACACTACTTTCAAACAAGCTACACTTGCCTTCAAAATAACCCTCACCTCTGCTAAACAGACCTATTTCACAAACCTTGTATCTTCATTATCCTACAACCCAAAACAACTGTTCAGCACATTCAACTCTCTCCTCCGCCCACCACTGCCACCTCCAACTCCCCTCATCTCTGCCGAGGACTTTGCCACCTACTTCAAAAATGCGATCGACCAAACAAGGCAAACCTTTACTGTTCCACCACCCCAACCACTCCATATACCAGACCTCTGCCCTTCCCCAGTAACCTCCCTCTTCAACATCACTGAAGGAGAGCTTAATCACCTCCTTTCCAAATCACACCTCACCACCTGTGCACTTGACCCCATCCCTTCCCACCTGCTCCTAAATCTCACTAACGTGCTCATTCCAGCCCTAACCCATCTCTTCAACCTATCGCTATCTTCTGGTACCTTTCCCTCTGCCTTCAAACATGCCACCATCACACCCATCCTCAAAAAACAAACCTTGACCCTACTGCTATGCCTAGCTATCGCCCAATATCATTGCGCCCGTTTGCTTCCAAACTCCGTGAGCAGCATGTCCACGCTCAACTTTCCTCCCACCTCTCATCTAACTTTCTCCTTGACAACCTCCAATCTGGTTTTCCCCCACCACTCCACTGAAACTGCCTTGACCAAAATTACTAATGACTTACAGCCAAAGCTAACAGACAGTTCTCCATCCTCCTCCTCCTTGACCTGTCCTCTGCCTTCGACACAGTCGACCACTGCCTACTGCTACAGATTCTTTCTTCCCTTGGCATCAAAGACCTTGCCCTATCCTGTATCCCCACTTACCTTTCTGACCCACTCCCACACTACCTTCTCATCCCGCCCCCTCTCTGTTGGAGTCCCTCAAGGCTCTGTCCTGGGGCCCCTATTTTTTTACATCAATACCCTTGGCCTATGACAACTCATAAAGTCCCATGGTTTCCAGTACCACCTGTAAGTGGAAAACACTCAGATCTACCTATCGGGCCCAGATGTCACCTCTCTGCTGTCCAGAATCCCGGAGTGTCTATCAGCCATATCCTCCTTCTTTACCTCTCGCTTCCTAAAACTCAATGTAGACAAAATGGAACTCATCATTTTTCCTCCATCTCACGTATCTTCCATACCCGATCTATCTATTATGGTAAATGGCATCACGCTCTCTCCCGCACCTGAAATCCACTGCCTTGGAGTAACTCTCGACTCTGTCCTGTCCTTCAAACCACATGTCCAAACTCTTGCCACCTCCTGTCGCCTCCAACTTAAAAACATTTCCAGAATCCGTCCCTTCCTCAGCCCTCAATCTACTAAAACTCTTGTGCATGCCCTCATCATCTCCCGCCTTGATTACTGCAACACCCTCCTCTGTGGCCTCCCCGTCAACTCTCTTGCACCACTCCAGTCTGTCCTCAACTCTGCTGCCCGACTAATCCACCTTTCTCCTTGCTACTCCCCTGCTTCTCCCCTCTGCAAATCCCTCCACTGGCTCCCAATTCCCCAACTAATCCAGTTCAAACTACTAACACTGACCTACAAAGCTGTCCATAACCTGTCCCCTCCCTATATCTCTGACTAATCTCCCAATATCTTCCTTCACGTAATCTTCGATCCTCCCAAGACCTCCTACTATCCTCCACACTTATTCGTTCCTCACACAACCGCCTCCAAGATTTCTCCCCAATATCCCACATCCTCTGGAATTCCACGCCTCAACATGTCCGATTATCCACCGTCCTTTGATCCTTCAGACGGAACCTGAAAACCCATCTCTTCAGAAAAGCCTACAGCCTGTAATAACCATTCTGCTGCCTCACCACCACCCGAGCTTCTGTCACGCCACCACCACCAGAGCTTCTGCACCCCGACCTTCTGTTTCTTCCTCATTATCCCGTAGAATGTAAGTCCGCAAGGACAGGGTCCTCTCCCCTCTGTACCAGTGTCATTGTAAATTTGTTTACTGTAAACGATATCTATAACTTTGTATGTAACCCCTTCTCATGTACAGCACCATGGAATTAATGGCGCTATATAAATAAATAATAATAATAATCTACCCTGTTGATCGCATATCACTAATGATGTCATATTTTGAAACAGCTACTAGTGTTGTTTGTAAAGCCTTTAGAAATAGACTGTAACAGGCATGAAGCTATATGAAACACAATCACATTAGTAATGTGAAGCCTGGGAAAATGTAGCATCCGCATCACACTGAAACTACCGTCAGACTGCCTCATTGCTTCTTTTGGATGTGCATTAGCATGGAATGGTGGGAAAAGGAAATTCAGGAAGAAGAAATAAAAAGCAAATCTAGAAATGTTTGGACTGATTATGAGCTATGGCTGTTAATTGGATGATATTTGAGTTGCTTTATCTAATAATATATAATTTATTTAACAGGACACTGTTGTATAATGTGAATTTTCATGGTGTAACACAATTCATCGCATCAACATAAGCAAGATCCTTAGAACATAATACATAAACCCGCACACCAGAAGACTTCATCCACTTCAAATTTATGCTAAGAACTTATAATGCTGCCCTTCACCTCGCCAAACAGACCTACTTCACCACCCATATCTCCTCACTAGCTGACAACCCGAAGAAACTTTTTGACACTTTTCACTCCCTCCTCAGGCCAAAAGCACAAGCCCCTATCACGGACATCTGTGCTGATGACCTGGCCTCCCACTTTATAGAAAAAATAGATAATATCCATCAGGAAATCTGCTCTCAACCACCAAGTGCTGTGACTCCCATCCCTCCCTGCATTTCCCCTGGCTCACTTTCCACATTTGATCCCATCACAGAAGAAGAAGTCTCCAGACTCCTTTCCTCCTCTCGTCCGACTACATGCACTACTGACCCCATGCCCTCACATCTCCTCCAGTCTCTCTCTCCAGTTGTCACAACTCACCTTCATCTCTAAACTCTTGGAGCGCCTAGTCTACTCCCGCCTTACCTGTTACCTCTCCACTTACTCCCTCCTAGACCCTTCACAGTTCGACTTCCGCCCCCTACATTCGACTGAAACTGCGCTCATCAAAGTGACCAATGACCTGACAGCAAAACATAGCGGTGAACACTCTCTGCTCATTCTTCTCGACCTTTCTGCAGCTTTCGACATGGTTGACCACAGTCTCCTACTCTCTAGGCTCCAGTCACTTAGGCATTAAAGACACTGCTCTCTCCTGGTTCTCTTCCTATCTTTCTGACCGCTCCTTCAGTGTTTTGTTCTCTGGCTCCACGTCATCTCCTCTTCCTCTCGCTGTCGGGGTACCTCAGGTCTCAGTCCTTGGCCCCTTCTCTTCTCTCTCTACACGGCCCCAATTGAACAGACCAGCAACATATTTGGCTTTCAGTACCATCTTTATGCTGATGACACACAACTATACATGTCATCCCCCGACATTACCCCTGTTGTACTACAGAACGCCACTGACTATCTATCCGCAGTCTCCAACATCATGTCCGCTCTCTATCTGAAACTCAACCTCTCCAAAACTGAACTTCTTCTGCTCCCGCCATCTACTAACCTCCCTAAATCTGACATTTCCCTCTCTGTGGGTGGCACCATAATAACACCCCGGCAGCAGGCTCACTGTCTGGGTGTTATGTTTGAAACCAATCTCTCTTTCACCTCCCATATACAATCTCTTGCCCGCTCTTTCCGTCTACACCTAAAGAACATCTCTAGAATCCGCCCTTTTCTCACCATGGAAACAACAAAAACCCTCATAGAAGCACTGATCCACTCCCGCCTGGACTACTGCAACGCTCTATTACTTGGCCTCCCCATTACTCGACTATCCACTCTCCAGTCCATCCTTAATGCAGCAGCCAGGGTCATCCATCTGGCTAATCGGTACTCGGTCGCATCCGCTCTTTGCCAGTCCTTACATTGGCTGCCCATTCATTATAGGATCCAATTCAAAGTACTTGTTCTCACCTACAAAGCTCTCCATAGTGCAGCACCCCCCTACATCTCCTCCCTCATTTCTATCTATCGGCCTAACGGAAAAAAACGGAAAAATGGAAGGACATGCGGCGCGATATGGCACTAATGTTACCCAATGATAAAAAAACATCCGGCGGTATAAAAAACGGATTGCACCTGATGCAAAAAAACAGATGTGTGAAAGTAGCCTAAGAGAGCACCTCCACTTTGTCAGCATTTGGGTAATTTTGATATTTTATGCTTAGTTTTTTCGTGTACATTTTTCAGTAAATTTTGTTTCTCTTTATTTGGGATGATTCTGCTCTATTTTTTTGTGTATTCATCACATCACTTGATGCCTACCGAGTAGAAATCACAAGACGTTCAAATGCCATAGAGCCTAGTTAATGGTAGAAGCACTCAGAATGCTGGCCACAGAAGTAAAGAGTACACTGATCAGATTGCCATGGATGACCGAACTATATGTTTGCCCAATTCTATGCCGTACCAATGGCCTGAACATACACATCTGAGAGCCTGTATTGTTGTAAGTTGAATGAATTGAAGAATGATTGTGGCTCAGTGGATTTCGCTGATTCTTTATAGTGCTGGGTCCTAGCTTTGTGTCTAACCAAAGACAATATTTGCATGACATTTTAATGTAATGTTGTACGTGTGTAATTTATCCTAAATATATAATTATATGGATGACAATACCGAGAAAGTGTTATGGTATTTTAGATGCAATCTTTCTTAAACTAACACTCAAGAAAGACAGCAAAAAGTTAACTCTAAGCAGTAAAAGCCATTGAATTTGGATTGTTAGGTGTTGAGTTACACTTATTGGGATATTTATGTGCATTGTGATATTTTATCTTTGGAATTCTAAAAAAGGCTACATCAGTATATAAGTATAATAAATAAATAAAATCATACTTTCATATCCATGCATACCCATATAATAAACTTTGATGCTTAAGCTAAAAGCACTTTTTAATGCAGGAAACTCCGTTCACAGGGGAGCGCAAAGGACACAGCTGTTCCGTCGAAATGCATTGTGGATTTAAATAAACGAAGAAATTTTTTTTAATTTTCTCATCTGTGTCCTTTGTGCTCCCCTGTGACCGGAGTTTCCTGCATTTTATTGTTTTTTCCTCTCTTGAGGCACCCGCTAGCAGCTGCATCAGACCCCTCTTATCATATGTCCTTGTTGACCGCCAGCCTGGCACTCCGTCAGCTTGTCTTCCTTGAATTTATTTAAAAGCACTTTTTAGTCATAGTATTAGAAGTTGTATTTGTGTAGCCCAGCTGCGCTCTGGAGCCACATGTTACCCTGGAGGATGCATGAAAGGTAATTCACAATCACCTGATATTCATTCACACTCCACATTTTCCTGGTGCCACCAGAGGGAGCCCTTTAGAGTACGTAGGTATATAAGGGTGTGGAGATGGGATTAGTGTGTGGTAGGAGTTGAGAGGAGTTGAGTTGGGTTCAGTTCAGTTCGGTACAGCCACCTCAGAGAGGTCAGTCAGCTAGTCATCTCAGAGAGCTCAGTCAGTCTGCAGTCCGCAGTCTAAGAGCAGCAGAGCTGAAGAGCAGCAGAGCTGAGAGAAAACTGCTATTCCATTGTGCTTATGTTAAAGGTGTGAGTAGGACGACAGGCAAGTGGAAAAAGGGAAAGAGAGAGTGACAGAGGTCGACAGCATTGATAGCTTACCTCCACTCTGCACTACCGGACACCGGGTCCGAGCTTGCTAGCTTCTTCAGGACTAGTAGGAAAAACCAGAGACCCTGCTGGATTCCAGATCGCAGGGCCCAATTGTGCTGATACGTAACCGGGGTCAGGAAGAACAGGAGTCTAGCAGTGCACTGCATATAGAGACTTAGTTCTGTCCACAAGAAGGCTCCACCACAAGATCAGCCGGGCGTAGCAAAGAAGACGGAGTTAAACTTTGTTTTATGCAAGTTAGAAACTCACACATATAAAGAAGTAAGGAGGCCCTACACCTACTCAGTGGATTACTGGACATGCATCCTCTACCCTGACAGCTTCCCGGGACGTGCCTGAATCTACTACCAGTAAAGGTACCTAAAGAGACTGTGTTGTGTGTGTCTGCATTATTGCTCCTGCACCCTTACACCGCCATTTACCCTGAGGGATCAGTCTCGCCTGTGGGAGACTTAACACCTTGCTGCCCCATACCCTCAGAGGATCTACACTGCAGCGCTGGTCACCCTGACCAGGAACCACAGGTGGCGTCACGAACATTTCTACAATCCCCTGTAAATATCCCCCCCTTAGTGAGCGCCCAGGGCAACGGAGCGAGCTGCGCTACCCGTGACATCCCCCAGTGAAGTGAACGGGCTCGGTGCCGAGTACCCCAAAGCCCTGGTACGTGCGACTCATCTTTTGCCGTCACGAACAGGATACAAAAATTGCAATATGTGAGTCCTGTGTGCCTGGAATGGACTGTTTTTGTGAAAAAGACTGTGTTGCGTTTTTGTGATATTTTGGCACCATTTTCCGCCATTTTGCCGCCATATTCGCGCCCTGAGGCGCTGGTGAAGAAGAGGGGCGTGTATTCATGGGCGTACCCCCCCTGTGGCGCGAAAGTAATGGGCGCCCTGTCTAAATGTTACTACAATGTCCGAGCCTGCCACACTGCAAGGGAGATCCGCCTCCTCTTCATCCTCTATGCTAAGAAGAGTAAGCGAAAGTCCCGCCTCCACGGAAAAATCCAGAGTGTTCCAGATGAAACACACAGTCTGGCCTGGAGTGAGATGGCGGAAGGACAGGAGTCGCTGTGTGGAGGAATGGCGGTGCACAGACCCCGTTCCCCTGAAGAGCTGCAGCCTGTGCCTGAACCGTCCCCAGGTCGGGAGAACGACCCGAGAATGCAGAGAGTGGATGAATTGGATGAGGCGCTGAGGGATATGGCCCGACACCGTGCAGAGATGGAGGCGATGGAGCAAAGCTGGCATGCCCTGAAACAGCGGCTGCTGTGTGACTGGCTGCTCTCCCCCCTGGATGCACAACCGTCAACTGCGCCACCACTGGAACCAGCGGCTGAGGAAGAACCGGAGGCCGGCCCCAAAAGAGCTGATCCTGACTCCGCCGAGGACGCGGCGGGAGGGAAGGAGGCTGAGGAGGCCTTACCCGGACCGAACGGCCGCCAGCCTGGAATCAGAGGCCGCAACGGAATGCTATCTCCCGGTAGGGACACCGGAAGATCCCCAGCCACTAGCGATGGAAATCGACTGGGAGGAGATGGAGCTCCTGGATGACGTGGAGTACGCCGCCCAGAAGGAGAACGAGTGGAGATGCCGTGAGCAGGAGCAGCGGCAGCAGCGGGAGCAGCGAGAGGCGCGGCAGGTTCGCCAGAGGTACCGGGAGAAAGATCTTGCTGACAAGGAGATCATCAGGCGAGACAAAGGTACGCTCCGGGAACCGCGGCGCCAGGGGGCCATTAGAGACTTCAAACTCCAGGGAGGCTGCGGATTCATCCATGAACCAGGCCTGTACCAGGAGGTTTTTGTAAATCGCAGAGATGTAGAGTCACACCTGCCAGAAGGGCACCCGGGACGGGATCTGTTAATTGGGGATGTTGTCACCTACACGCGGCACTGTGGCCTTAAGGGGTGGCATGCCCTGAATGTCTCCCGAGTCAGCGACCCAGTCCCTGAAGCCGGGAACACACCCCGCGTCTCAGCGTCCCAGGCCCCAGCCACACCAGCGCCCGGCCGCGCACCTGCGTTCCATTCTGCCACGCTAAAGAGTGCAACGATTGCAAATGCGCCCTCCACTGAGCCACTCCGTGCACCTGCGTTCCATTCTACAACGCTAAAGAGCGCAGCGACTGCAAGTGCGCTCTCAACTGAGCTAGACTGCACATCTGCGTCACAATTGGAAATGCTGCAGAGCCTAAGTTTAGAAGAGGCACCTGTCAGGCCTCCAGGAAATCGCAAAGTCAGAGTTGAAATGAGAACTGTAGCTACACAGACACCGGTAGCAGGACACGATCTTATTGTGATGCGTTACAGAACGCACAGTATGCTTCCAGCTGCAGGTATGGAAGATGCTGCCATGTTTAAAGAAGACCAGTAGGACCCGGACAGGGTTTACTGAACTGTAGAAAGTTATGAAGAATTGCACTTTATTGAAAATGTTATATGATGATGTTTACATGCTTGAAGTATGGTACCCCAGTTGGGTAAAGTGTTAATGTGATATGTGAAAAGCTATTCTGAAGGACTGCGTGCTGAGGACTCTTGCAGCACAGAACTTAATTGTAAATAGTTGGCACTCGGTGCCCCATCTTGGTTTTACGTAAGCCATTCTACCTCAGAAGAAAAACCCGTAAGGTGTGGCCTTGAGTGAGGTTTGCAGCAAAGAAGTCCTGCAGCCCACCCAGGACCACCATGGGAGGTTTGGTACGGGTCCTCCACAAGTATCCTGTATTTATTTGCACCGTGAAAGTATTTGATATTTTCTATTGCTAATTTGTATACATTGAAACGTTCAAGTGTCCTTACCTCCCGCAAGGGAAGAGTTATGTTATTGTTGTTATTATAAAAATTGTTTTCTTTTTCAGCCCGGGAGTGCTGATATTAACTAGGGGGGGATGTGTAGCCCAGCTGCGCTCTGGAGCCACATGTTACCCTGGAGGATGCATGAAAGGTAATTCACAATCACCTGATATTCATTCACACTCCACATTTTCGTGGTGCCACCAGAGGGAGCCCTTTAGAGTACGTAGGTATATAAGGGTGTGGAGATGGGATTAGTGTGTGGTAGGAGTTGAGAGGAGTTGAGTTGGGTTCAGTTCAGTTCGGTACAGCCACCTCAGAGAGGTCAGTCAGCTAGTCATCTCAGAGAGCTCAGTCAGTCTGCAGTCCGCAGTCTAAGAGCAGCAAAGCTGAAGAGCAGCAGAGCTGAGAGAAAACTGCTATTCCATTGTGCTTATGTTAAAGGTGTGAGTAGGACGACAGGCAAGTGGAAAAAGGGAAAGAGAGAGTGACAGAGGTCGACAGCATTGATAGCTTACCTCCACTCTGCACTACCGGACACCGGGTCCGAGCTTGCTAGCTTCTTCAGGACTAGTAGGAAAAACCGGAGACCCTGCTGGATTCCAGATCGCAGGGCCCAATTGTGCTGATACGTAACCGGGGTCAGGAAGAACAGGAGTCTAGCAGTGCACTGCATATAGAGACTTAGTTCTGTCCACAAGAAGGCTCCACCACAAGATCAGCCGGGCGTAGCAAAGAAGACGGAGTTAAACTTTGTTTTATGCAAGTTAGAAACTCACACATATAAAGAAGTAAGGAGGCCCTACACCTACTCAGTGGATTACTGGACATGCATCCTCTACCCTGACAGCTTCCCGGGACGTGCCTGAATCTACTACCAGTAAAGGTACCTAAAGAGACTGTGTTGTGTGTGTCTGCATTATTGCTCCTGCACCCTTACACCGCCATTTACCCTGAGGGATCAGTCTCGCCTGTGGGAGACTTAACACCTTGCTGCCCCATACCCTCAGAGGATCTACACTGCAGCGCTGGTCACCCTGACCAGGAACCACAGGTGGCGTCACGAACATTTCTACAATCCCCTGTAAATATCCCCCCCTTAGTGAGCGCCTAGGGCAACGGACCGAGCTGCGCTACCCGTGACATCCCCCAGTGAAGTGAACGGGCTCGGTGCCGAGTACCCCAAAGCCCTGGTACGTGCGACTCATATTGAACTATGAGATTTGGCAATCTGTTGTTGAAATTGTGGTGACTTTTCCTGTGTTAACTGATGACATCAGGATTGGTAATCCTGAATGAAGGAGAGACATCAGTTCTCCTCTCCTGTGCTTACTGTGGTGAACATTGCAACTCTAGTAGCCTTGCGCTGCACTTCTTTATGTGGTGTGGATCCATCTTTAAAAGTGTCTGTGTTTCACAGATTGGCTGTGCATGTGTGCAGCAGGGCACATGAGTGGTAGTGAGTAGTGTTGAGCGATACTGCTCGATATCTAAAAATATCGGATCGGAATGGTATCGCCGATATCACTAAATATCGTCGATATCCGATTCCGATACCGGAAGTCCAATGTAAGTCTATGGGAACCAAATATCGACATTAAAAAAAAACATTCTTGCCTTGTTGGTTAATTGTACATGAAGGAAAACAACAAAGACTAATGTAGAATGTATTGGGGGAGGTTGAGGAGACAATAAAGGCATACATGTTTAACCCAATGCATTGGAATAGCATTAATATATATTTTTTTGGAAATACGTTTGGATTGACTAACAAATTGACAATGTTGTTAACCTTTTTTCTATTTTGGCAAATATGTATGTTTCACAACTTCCATGCTCTTCACCTTTTTAACTTTTGCCAGTGCCACACTTTCTCCTTCATAATCTTCAGCAGCATCATCTTTCTCATCAAATTATTCTTCATCTTCACCTTCTTAATCTTCTTCTTAAACTTCTTGCTATTCATGTTTTTGTTTACATTACTCATATTGTTATTATTAAACTAATTAATCTTCTTCATATTCAAATTCTTCATCTTCTTCCTCTTCATCTTCTTCATCATATTCTTATTTGTGACAGAGATTCCTGTACTTGTAATCTGTAAAAGTATGAATTGTTCATCCTTCCGTTCTTGCTGTCACAAAAGATTTAAATTACAACAGTAATTGTCCGTGTTCAGTTTAGCCTGCAGCAGCAGGCATTTTCCAGGGGCACCACGAGGAGGAACGGACTCACCCCCATACACTGCTTAGTCTTCTTCTGCTTAGAATTTAGAGCATATATTTTGCTCTTCATTTTGGTCTTATACTTCATGTTCTTCTGCTTTTTGATCTTCTGCTTATTGTTCTGCTGTCTCTTGTTCTGTATCTTGTAGTTTGTCTTAACCTTCTTTGTCCTGTTGGTGATCTTCTTCTGGGTAATCTTTTATTTTTTCTTTGTGATGGTGTTCAGGCTGGTTGGCTTCATGCTCGTCGTCCTTGTTGTCGTCATCTTCTTCTGGGTGGTCTTTAAGGTCGTCTAATTTCCGAGAACCAGCTGACGTTACTGGAACCCTGACGGGTATCAGATGGAGCAAGAGACAATGGAAGTAACGAGGACCAGCTGACTGTGCTGGAACCCGGAGGGGCAGCAGAAGGAAAAGAGGCAATGTCACAACCGAGTACCAGCTGACGTTACTGTGACACGGTTACTAAGCAGGAGGTACCTGTGCTCCAAAGCACTACCAAGGACCAGCAGACGTTGGTGGAACTCGGATACGGAGATGGAGGCACCTAGGCCAAAGGCACTGGGGAGAACCAGTTGACGGTACTGGACCCGGACGGGTAGCAGAAGGAAAAGAGGCAATGTCACAACCGAGTACCAGCTGACGTTACTGTGACACGGTTACTAAGCAGGAGGTACCTGTGCTCCAAAGCACTACCAAGGACCAGCAGACGTTGGTGGAACTCGGATACGGAGATGGAGGCACCTAGGCCAAAGGCACTGGGGAGAACCAGTTGACGGTACTGGACCCCGGACGGTAGCAGAACGCACCCATGAAAATGTAAGTTGACAGGACGCAAGCCGTCCGCAGTTACCGAATCACACAGTCCTACAGTGGGTGCTTGTCCTATTGTCACAATGGAAACCGCCTTTATTTACATATCCCACAGCACACATAGGAATCACCTAAACTGCAGGCACCATAGAGTCGGCTAACCCGAATGCAACACGACAGCACAACTTATTGGAGGATAATTGACGTTCACACTGCCAGGAAACAGCTGTCGTGCTGTAACCAGGCTGGCCAGGAGTCAGTACCCCTGCCAATTACTTACGAGCAACAAATGGCGGTGTTGTAGCCCAGGGAGTAGAGTTCAGGTGGTAGAAAGATGAACATAACAGGAGACATGGAAAACGTTGCCAAACACTTATTTAACCCCTTCACTCCCAAGGGTGGTTTGCACGTTAATGACGGGCCAATTTTTACAATTCTGACCACTGTCTCTTTATGAGGTTATAACTCTGGAACGCTTCAACGGATCTTCGCGATTCTGAGACTGTTTTCTCGTGACATATTGTACTTCACGTTAGAAGTAAAATTTCTTTGATATAACTTGCGTTTATTTTTGAAAAAAACGCAAATATGGCGAAAATTTTTAAAATTTTGCAATTTTCAAACTTTGAATTTTTATTCCCTTAAAACAGAGAAATATATCACACAAAATAGTTAAGAAATAACATTTCCCACATGTCTACTTTACATCAGCACAATTTTGGAACCAAAATTTTTTTTTGTTAGGAAGTTATAAGGGTTAAAAGTTGACCAGCGATTTCTCATTTTTACAACAAAATTTACAAAGCCATTTTTTTTAGGGACCACCTCTCATTTGAAGTCACTTTGAGGGGTCTATATGGCAGAAAATACCCAAAAGTGACATCATTCTAAAAACTGCACCCCTCAAGGTACTCAAAACCACATTCAAGAAGATTATTAACCCTTCAGGTGCTTCACAGGAACTAAAGAAACGTGGAAGGAAAAAATGAATATTTAACTTTTTAGCCACAAAAATGATCTTTTACAAACTTTTTTTTTATTTTCACAGGGGTAAAAGGAGAAAATGGACAGATAAGGTTGTTATGCAATTTCTCCTGAGTACGCCAATACCCAATATGTGGGGGAAAACCACTGTTTGGGCACACGGCAGAGCTCGTAAGGGAAGGAGCGCCGTTTGACTTTTTCAAACTAAAATTGGCGGGAATTGAGATTGGACGCCATGTCGTGTTTGGAGAGCCCCTGATATGCCTAAACAGTGGAAACCCCCACAAGTGACACCATTTTGGAAACTAGACCCCCTAAGGTACTTATCTAGATCTGTTGTGAGCACTTTGAACCCCCAAGTGTTTCACAAAAGCTTATAATGCCTGGGTGTGAAAAAAAAACAAAACAATTTTCCACAAAAATGATTTTTTAGTCCCAAATTTTTGAATTTTCCCAAGGAAATTGGACCCCAAAAGTTGTTGTCCAATTTGTCCTGAGTACGCTGATACCCCATATGTGGGGGGGGGGAACTGTTTGGGTGCACGGCAGGGCTTGGAAAGGAAGTAGTAACGTTTTGGAGTGCAGACGTTGATGGGGGTCATGTTCCGTTTGCAGTGCCCCAGATGAGCCTAAACAGTGGAAACCCCCCACAAGTGACCCCATTTTGGAAACTATACCCCCTAAGGAACTTATCTAGATCTTTGGTGAGCACTTTGAACCCCCAAGTGCTTCACACAAGTTTATAATGCCCGGGCATGAAAATAAAAAATCCTATTTTTTTCCCACAAAAATTATCTTTTAGTCACTAATTTTTTATTTTCCCAAGGGTAACAGGAGAAATTGGACCACATAAGTTGTTGTCCAATTTGTCCTGAGTACGCTGATACCCCATATGTGGGGGGGAACCACTGTTTGGGCGCACGGCAGAGCTCGGAATCGAAGGAGCACCATTTGACTTTTTCCAACCAAAATTGGCTGGAATTGAGATTGGATGCCATGTTGCATTTGGAGAGCCCCTGATGTGCCTAAACAGTGGAAACCCCCCAAAATTACCCCATTTGGGAAACTAGACCCCCTAAGGAACTTTTCTATATCTTTGGTGAGCAATTTGAACCCCAAGTGCTTCACACAAGTTTATAACGTAGAGCCGTAAAATTTAAAAATCATATTTTTTCCACAAAAATGATCTTTTCACCCCAATTTTTATTTTTCCAAGGGTAACAAGACTCCAAAAGTTATTGTGCAATTTGTCCTGCGTGCGCTGATACCCCATATGTGGGGGTAAACCACTGTTTGGGTGCATGGCAGAGTTTGGAAGGGAAGGAGCGCAGTCTGACTTTTTCAACGCAGAATTGGCTGGACGCCATGTCGTGTTTGGAGAACTCCTGATCTGCCTAAACAATGGAAACCCCCATAAATGACACCATTTTGGAAACTAGACCCCTCAAGGAACTTATCTAGATGTGTGGTGAGAACTTTTAACCCCCAGGTGTTTCACTAAAGTTTATAACGTACAGCCGTAAAATAAAAAATCTTTTTTTTTTTTTACAAAAATGATTTTTTCGCCCCAATATTTTATTTTCACAAGGGTAACAGAAGAAATTGGAACCCAAAAGTTGTTGTCCAATTTGTCCTGAGTACGCTGATACCCAATATGTGGGAGAAAACTACTGTATGGGCGCACGTCAGGGCTCGGAAGGGAAGTAGTGACGTTTTGGATTGCAGACTTTGATGGAATGGTCTGGGGGTGTCATGTCACATTTGGAGAGCCCCTGATGCACCTATACAGTGGAAACCCCCCACAAGTGACCCCATTTTGGCAAATAGACCCCACAAGGAACTTATCTAGATGTGTGGTGAGCACTTTGAACCCCGAAGTGCTTCACAGAAGTTTATAACGTACAGCCGTAAAAATAAAAAATCTTTTTTTTTTACAAAAATGATTTTTTTGCCCCCAATATTTTATTTTCACAAGGGTAACAGGAGAAATTGGACCCCAAAAGTTGTTGTCCAATTTGTCCTGAGTACGCTGATATCCAATATGTGGGAGAAAACTACTGTATGGGTACACGTTGGGGCTCGGAAGGGAAGTAGTGACGTTTTGGATTGCAGACTTTGATGGAATGGTCTGGGGGCGTCATGTCGCATTTGGAGAGCCCCTGATGCGCCTAAACAGTGGAAATCCCCAACAAGTGACCCCATTTTGGAAAATAGACCCCACAAGGAACTTATCTAGATGTGTGGTGAGCGCTATGAAGCCCCAAGTGCTTCACAGAAGTTTTAATGTACACGTAAAAAAAAAATATTTTTTTTGTACAAATGATATTTTCCCCAGTTTTTTATTTCCAAGGTGACAGAAGAAAAGGACAAATTGCACAATAACACTTGTTGGTCCAGAGTACGCTGATACCCCATATGTGGGGATAACTACTGTTTGGACGAAAGGCAGAGCTGAGAAGTGAAGGAGCACCGTTTGACTTTTTCAACGCAGAATTGGCTGGAATTGAGATCAGACCATGTACATTTGGAGAGCCCCTGATGTGCTAAACAGCAGGAACCTCCCAATTCTAACTCCAACCCTAACCCAACACACCCTAACCCTAGTCCAACCCTAACCACAAACCTAACCCTAACACACCCCTAATCCAACCCTAACCCTAATCCTAACTTTAGCAGCAACCCTAACCCTAATGGGAAAATGGAAATAAATACTTTTTTTTAAATTTTATTATTTTTCCCTTACTAAGGGGGTGATAAAGGGAGGTTTGATTTACTATTTATAGCGGGTTTTTATGATTGGCAGCTGTCACGCTAAAAGACGCTTTTTATTGCAAAAATAGTTTTTGCATCATCACATTTTGAGAGCTATAATTTTTGCATATTTTGGCCCACAGAGTCATGTGAGGTCTTATTTTTTGCGAGACGAGTTGACGTTTTTATTGGTAGCATTTTTGAGTACGTGACATTTTTTGATCGCTTTTTATTTCGATTTTTGGGAGGTTAGAATGAACAAAAATCAGCAATTCATGAATTTCTTTTGGGGGAGGCGTTTATACCGTTCCGCGTGTGGTAAAATTGATAAAGCAGTTTTATTCTTCGGGTCAGTACGATTATGGCGATACCTCATTTATATAATTTTTTCATGTTTTGGCGCTTTTATAGAATAAAAACAATTTTATATAAAAAATAATTATTTTTGCATCGCTTTATTCTGCGAGCTATAACTTTTTTATTTTTTCGCTGATGATGCTGTATGATGGCTCGTTTTTTGCGTGACAAGATGACGTTTTCAGCAGTACCATGTTTTTTTATATCGGTCTTTTTGATCGCGTGTTATTCCACTTTTTGTTCGGCGGTATGATGATAAAGCATTGATTTTTTGCTTTGTTTTTTTTTTTTTTTTTTAAGGGGTTCACTAAAGGGGTTAACTAGTGGGACAATTTTATAGGGGGGGTCGTTACGGACGCGGCGATACCAAATATGTGTACTTTTATTGCTTTGTTTTTTTTATTTACAGGAAGAAGTGAATTTATTGGGGAATATATATATATTTTTTTTATTTATTTTGGATTTTTTTTTAAAACATGTTTATTTTTATTTTTTTAACTTTTTTACTTTGTCCCAGGGTGGGACATCACTGTATTTTATCAGATCGCTGGTGTGACAGTGTGCACAGCACTCTGTCACACCAGCGATCGCTCAGGCAGTGCAGCAGGCTTATCAGTGCCTGCTCTCGGCAGGCACTGAGGTAGCCGCCTCCCTCCAGGACCCCGGCGCCATCTTGGATCCGGGTCCTGGGAGGGAGGAAGCCCTCAGAACAGCGCGATCACATCGCGTTGCTCTGAGGGTCTCAGGGGGGCACGCAGGGAGCCCCCACCCTGCGCGATCCTCCCCTGTGCCCCCAGTACACCGCGATCATGTTTGATCGCAGTGTGCAAGGGGTTAATGTGCCGGGAGCGGTCCGTGACCGCTCCTGACACACAGTCATGGGTGTCAGCTGTGATAATCAGCTGACACCCGGCCGCGATCGGCTGCGCTCCCCCCGGGAGCGCGTCCGATCGCACGAGACGTACTATCCCGTCCCCGGTCATACGGGCCCAGGTACCATGGATGGGATAGTACGTCCAATGGCAGTAAGGGGTTAATCTGAAAACGGACAGGCAAATTCAGGTGAGATCCATGCCTTGTTCATTTTCAGAAAAGTAAGCCGGTCTACATTCTCTGAGGATAGTCGCATGCGACGGTCTGTTACTACACCACCTGCAGCACTAAAGACACGCTCAGATAATACACTGGCAGCAGGGCAAGCCAGCACCTCCAATGCATACTGGCTAAGCTCTGGCCATGTATCCAACTTAGAGACCCAAAATTTGAAAGGGGAAGAGGCATCTGGGAGTACACTTAGAGGGAAAGCCAAGTAGTCTGTCACCATCTTACGGAAACGTTTCTTCCTGGTGACTGGAGCCGTCTCGGATGGTGTAGACCTTGCTGGCGCTGTCACAAAACTTTGCCACATTTGTAACATACAGCTCTTGCCCTGTGCAGAGGCGCTGCTTCTGCTCCCTCTTGTTGTAGAGGTGTCTACACTGCCTCGACGCACAGAGCTGCTTTGTAAAGCAGTAGCAGCAGCAGCAGCTCTCTCGGCTGGAATGTACAACAGTATGGATTGCACCAGTGTGTCTTGGTACTCCTGCATTTTACGGTCCCGGTTCACCGGTGTGATGAGGGTTTGTAAGTTGTCCCGGTAGCGAGGGTCTAGGAGGGTGTACACCCAATAATCTGACGTGGTGAGAATGTGGGCGATGCGGCGGTCGTTTCTCAGGCACTGAAGCATGAAATCAACCATGTGCTGCAGACTCCCAACTGGCCAACAAAGGCTGTCCTCTGGAAGAGGCGTCATCTCTGCCTCCTCTGCATCACCCCACCCTCGCTCTACATACTGACTAGAGCGTTGTGTACCTCCCTCTGTAGGGATTTCTTCCTCCTCCATTGACTTCTCCTCCTCCTCATCCTCCTCACAAAGTGAGCCCTGCCCAGCCCTTTGTGAGGAACCACGTTGCGCTGACTGTCCTGAAGGTAATTGAATTTGTGACTCCTCATCCTCCACCTCTTCCAAAACCTCTTCCTTTAGTGCTTTCAGTGATTTCTGAAGCAGGCAGATAAGGGGGACAGTCATGCTGACTAGTGCATCATCTGCACTCGCCATCCGCGTTGAGACATCAAACGTACGCAAAACGTCGCAGATGTCCTTCATAGAGGCCCACTCAGTAGTGGTGAAGTGTGAACGGCGCAAATTGCGAGTTGATTGCGCCTGTTGCAGCTGATACTCCATTACTGCTGGCTGCTGCTCACACAACCGCTCCAACATATGTAGCGTGGAATTCCACCTGGTGGGTACGTCACATATGATGCGATGTTCAGGAAGGCGAAATCTGACTAGCAGAGCTGCAATGCGCGATCTGGCCATGCTGGAACGTCGCAAGTGAGCGCACTCTAGGCGGACCTTGTGCAGCAGTGCATCAAGATCCAGATAGTCCCTCAAAAAACTCTGCACGACCAAGTTGAGCACATGTGCCAGACATGGTATGTGAGTGAGGTTGCCAAGGCCCAGAGCTGCCACCAGATTTCGGCCATTGTCACACACTACCAAGCCTGGCTGGAGATTAGCTGACAAAAACCACACGTCGCTCTCCTGCTTGATGGAATCCCAGAGCTCCTGCGCTGTGTGGCTTCGATTCCCCATGGAAATTAATTTCAGGACGGCCTGTTGACGTTTGGCCACGGCTGTGCTCATATCGGTCGCAACAGGTAAGCGTTCACGGGTCCATGTGGAGGTATACCGTGACGGCTCGTGCAGCGATGATTCTGAGGAACTGGAGTAGGAGGAGGAATCAATGTGTACAGACTGGATTCCTGCAATCCTTGGAGTTGGCAGAACACGTACAGCGCCACTGGCAAGATCTGTACCCGGCTCCACAACATTGACCCAATGGGCAGTGAGGGAAAGGTATCGTTCCTGGCCATGGGTACTGGTCCACGCATCGGTGGTCAGGTGGACCCTGCTACTGACGGCGTTTAGTAGCGCATGTTTAATGTTTCCCTCGACATGTTTTTGCAGAGCAGGGACAGCTTGCCTGCTGAAATAAAATCGGCTTGGCACATTATATTGTGGGACTGCCAATGCCATAAAGTTCCTGAAACTGTCAGTCTCCACCAGCCTGAATGACAGCATTTCAAGGGACAGGAGTTTTGCAAGGCCAGCATTCAGAGCCTGTGCTCGTGGATGGTTTGCCGAGTATGGCCGTCTTTTATCCCATGCCTGTGGTACCGATGGCTGTTTTTTGTTCTGGGAGTGTGACGATGACTGTGAACTTGCTGCTGTGGGTGGAATAAAAGTTTGTCTATGGACAACAGTGACCGAGGTTCTTCCATGGAGATCCTGTGAGGAAGCCGAACCAGGTGTGTGTGAGCTGGAGGTAAAGGCTCGAACACGACCTGAAGATGTAGGTGCTGCTGTAGGTTGGCCTACATCTCCAGTGTGTCTTTGTAACTCAGCTACGTGCTTTGTCCGTACATGTTTCCACATATTTGTGGTATTCAGGTTACTGATATTTTTACCTCTTTTAACTTTTTGCTTACACAGCTTGCATTGAACATAGCAAATATCATCTACAAGTCTGTCAAAAAAGGACCACGCAGTGCAAGTCATGGGAGCGCCAATTTTGACATTTCTAAGAGAACTGCTCCCAACAGGTGCCAAACTGGAGGCTACAGGCAAGCGAGTCTGCAGCCTACCTCTCCCTCCTCTTTGTACCGTTGGGACAATCTCTTCCTCAGAGCTGCTCCCACCACCTTCCTGTTGCTCACGCCATGTTGGGTCTCGGACTTCATCATCTCCACTACCCTCTTCCATCACCTGCTGCTGTTGGATGGTCTGGGCAGCACCATGCTCCACAAAACCTGGCACCTGAGTCTCATCATCATCATAAGATGCGTTCTGCGGTGTGCTGTCCATCGGCACTGGCTCACCCGCCTCTTCAGATTGAGAGAGACACAGCTGTTGCGCATCACTGCATACTCCCTCTTCTTCAAATTGCAGAATGCTGCTTGCCTGTGCCCGTGTTTGCGAGCCAACAGATTCTGAGAACAGAAGCAGAGACTCAGCTGGCTCCTGTACAGAACTCTCTGACTGCCTGGGCAATTTGACAGGCGGTGAACAGACAGATGGTTGCTCAACAGTGTTGTGTTCCTGAGAGGAGGTGGAAGGAATTGAAGTCGATGCATTAGCTGCCATCCAACCAACAACGGCTTCAATTTGTTCTTCCCGCAGCAGGGGGGCACGCCGAGCTCCTACCAAAGTGCGCATAAAGGAACGCTCATGGGTAAAACTGGTGGATGCTGTGTCACTGAGGGCGGCAGCAGCCACAGAATCCCCACGTCCTCTCCCTGCTGAAACTCCACGGCCACGACCACGTGCCTTACTCACTGACTTCTTCATCTTGGTAGATTGATAAAGAAAGTCAGAAAAGTTATAAGGCCTAAGTGTGGTTATTACGCAGAGACTGAAGTGAACACTGAAACAACTGTTCACAATCTGTGAAAGGCTACTCCTTTGTCTACTTCTATAGTGTTTGCAACCAATGTATTGGATACGGATGGAAGCGCGTCACACTAATAGATTATATTTATTTTAAATGGAATGGAGCAGAACCAATTGGAGAGAAATGAAAAGGATGAGGCACTGAGACACGCTCAGCAGAGTACAAGCAGCAGTGCTTGAACAAGTAACTGGAGCGTGATGTGCACTCAAAAAATAAAAAACACAGACTGAAGTGAACACTGAAACACAACTGTTCACAATCTGTGAAAGGCTACTCCTTTGTCTACTTCTATAGTGTTTGCAACCAATGTATTGGATACGGATGGAAGCGCGTCACACTAATAGTTAAATTGCATGGAGCTGCAAGAATTACACTGAAGAAAAAAAAAAAAGAGTCTGTGAGTGACACGTGCAGATGCCTACAGACAGCGTTGCATGCAGAGCAAACTGCAGCGTCACTTACACTCACACACACACCTTGCAGAGCTGTTAAAACAACACTGCAGGCAAAAGGAAGCTTTACACAGCGGTTGGTGCTAGCCTGCCTACAGCACAGTACACTAAATCGCAATCTCTAACTGTCCCTCAGAGTCAGCACAGCAGCGTTCTTTCCCTTACTGAATTCACAGCACAGTGACGCTAAAATGGCGGAGCGCCTTTTATAGTGCATTCTGACATCATTTCAGCATCCAATCACAGCCATGCCATTAGTTAACATGACCGCAGCAGTACAGGATGTGCCCACACTTCTTAGGATTCCTCATTGGCTGACTAAAATCACATTGCCTCTCAAAGAATTATGGGAACTTCCGATTCCGGTATACGATATATGGAAAATATCGGAACGAAGTATCGAAAGGCCGAAACAGCTAATATCGGCCGATACCCAATACTTGCGGTATCGTATCGCTCAACACTACTAGTGAGACCTGCTGTGGGAGTGGCTGTCTGGGTCAAGTCAGGAACAAGAAGCATGGTCAGGGAGCTTAGTTGGAGGCAAAAAATGAGTGAAGTCTAGGGAAGACTGGAAGTTGGGCAATTATTGTCATGTAGAATGATATGAGCAAGACAAAGAGGTTCTTGAAACTGCAAGCCCTAGAAGGGGTCACTTGTTTGAGAGTAAGCACCAAAGACACTGGTGAGTCTGAGAGATTGTTGTAAAGGGAGTCAGTGAATATGATCTGTTACTGGAGCAAGTTCAGCATAATCTCTAATGATAATAATTAAGAAACATAGAGAGTTTTAATATCCCAGTATTAATGTGGATTGACTATCCCAAAGAGTTTTGCAAATGTCAGAAGCTTGCTATGTCAAAATTACAAAATATCTTTATTGATCCAGAAATAAGATACACAGACAAGATAATATATATAGTGAGTCAATTCCATACATTATTTAATATTAAAAACAGGAAAGCAATACAACCATGGGACATAGGACATCATATGTATAGATCAGTAGGACGCCCTAGACACACGGGCAATAATGTGTACCACAATGTGTACCATATATATGTACTAGGACATTCCCTTCAGAAACATAAATGCTAGGGAAAGAAGAGTAATTGCCAGTTTCCATTCGTTACAACCATGATTCACTAGTTAAATACAAATGAATGGACTGCCAAACATATTATGAGGTAATTATAAAGTGCCACAAGTGCAAATACAGATATGATATAATTGTCTTTAACCCATAATTTATGCCGGACCCATGCACCGAAGCCCTGATGCGTGTTTCGCTTGTTGCTTCCTTGTGGGGTGATGTGTTGTGTGTCAGTGGTGCCCATTAAATATCCCACAGCAATCCCCAATAACCAATGGTGGCAGTGGAGTAATGGAGCTCATGCCACGTCGGACGAGTGCATGCGGGCGGAACTTCCACCACGATAACGTCATGTGCGGCGTCATGGAAGCTGTGCGTATGAGGAGCAAGTGCTCCATTGACGTCAGTGCAATGCACAGCTCCAGAAAGACACCATCTGAGACGCAGGTGGACAGGAAGTCCAGGACGCATGCACTACCCGCAGCGGGAGAAAAGACATACTGAATTACACCATGTGAGATCACCAGACGGCCATTTTAATGTGGGCAACAATAAAGTAAAAACTGACCTGCTGTTATGATTCTCCAGGTCATTACAAGTTCATATGTGAAATATAAACCTAGCACTCAACTTGGCTATATAAAGTGGAAATTTATTGTAGTACACCAGAAAACGTTTCAGTCTGTAATGACTTTTTATATGCTTTTTATATTCTGGTCTAATCCATACTAAGCCTGTGAGCGTCTGTGTCTGACTTCGGAAATATATAAGGAGATTTACAATTACCCCTACACTGCATACATCTGGTATCTTCTGATACATTACCCTTTTTCTGCTTTTTATATTCTGGTCTAATCCATACTGAGCCTGTGAGAGTTTGTGTCTGACTCTGGAAATATATATGGAAATTTACAATTACCCCTACACAGTATACAGCTGGTATCTTCTGATACATTACCCTTTTTCTATTTTTTATATTCTAGTCTAATCCATACTGAGCCTGTGAGCGTCTGTGTGTTACTCCTGAAATATATACGAAGATTTACAATTACCCCTACACTGTATACGCCTGGTATCTTCTGATACATTACCCTTTTTATGGTTTTCATATTCTGATCTAATCCGTACTGAGCGTCTTTGTCTGATTCTGGAAATATATACGGAGATTTACAATTATCACTAGGCTGTATACAGCTGTACGCTTGTGATAGAGTACCATTTTTCTGCTTTTTATATTCTGGTCTAATCCATACTGAGCCTGAGAGCGTCTGTGTGTGACTCCGGAAATATATACGGAGATTTAAAAGTTTCTCTTTCTCCGCATACAGCTGTACGCTTCTGATACAGTACTATATATCTGCTGGTATTTTGGTTACATTTTCACAAACATGAAGAAGTATGGTGGAAGAGGCCGTGTACGTGGGCGTGGAGGGCCAGCTGGTACTGATGGTGGTGGTGGTGCATCTGCTGGTAGTGCCAAAAGAACAATAGCACCTAAGGCAGGAGTTGTTAAGCCTGCGACATCGTCTGGCTCCAGAAGGCCTGGAAGGCTCCCTTTTCTGGGAGCAGGTAAACCGCTTTTAAAGCCGGAGCAGCAGGAACAGGTTTTGGCTTACATTGCCGAAACAGCCTCCAGCTCTATCGACTCCTCTTCTGAAGTTTCAAAAAATGTAAGCACTGAGTCGTCAGTGCAGGCTCTTGGTCAGGAACAACACCTTTCCTTGTGTCCTTCACCCCCACCAAAAGTGAAGAATGTGGCAGGCCACACTTCAGATTACTCCATGGAGCTCTTTTCACATACCATGCCTGGGTTATCAAGTCAAATACTGAATTCCCCAATTTATCCCATAGTAGGAAGAGTTCAGTGTGGCAATTTTTTGACCAAAATCCTATAGATGAGGCAAAGGTTATCTGTAAGAAGTGCGGAAGGACCTTTAGCCGAAGGAAAAATCTCCGAAATTTGAATACCAGTTGCATGCTGAGACATTTAATCACCATGCACTTGCAAGCGTGGACGGACTACAAAACCTCAGGAAGCACATGTGCACTTGCTCCGACTGAAAGTAGCCAGCAGCGCTCCATCACTTCCCCCACTGTAAGCCCACCAGTTAGCACACCACCAGCAAGAAATGTTGAGTGTCATCACAAGGCCAAAGCAGTCAGGGAAGCGCAATGTTTTTGCAACGAAAAACTGAATCTAGGTCATCACCACCACCACTACCACCACCATCACCATCACCAACCCCATCTCAGTCCGTCATGTCCACCGCTAGTTCCCTCATATGCAGCTCTCAAGTCCTGCTCACCCTAGCAGACACTCTGGGTAAGACAAGAAAGTACTCATCCTCTCATCCTTGTACACTGGCTTTGAATGCCTTCATTGCCAAACTGATCTCATTAGAGATGATGCCATTCTGTTTGGTTGAAAGTGCAGCATTCCGAGAGCTCATGGGTAGTGTTGAGCATTCCGATACTGCAAATATCGGGTATCGGCCGATATTAGCTGTATCGGAATTCCGATTCCGAGTTCCGATATTTTCGTCTTATCGGATACCGGAATCGGGATTGTCACTGTCACTGTCAGTGTCCGTCGGTCGGGTCTGTCAGGAGTCAGCGGCACTTACCTGGCAGAAGATCTCCGGCGGTCACGTCCTGCACTGCTTCATGGCCGCAATCTTCTTTCCCCGGCGGTCACATGCAGTTTCTCGCGATAACTGCAGTGACTGCTGGGTAATCCCGGCCGTAAAGCAGTCAGTCCGATGACGTCACCGCCGGGGAAGCAGGTAATCAGCTGTGCTGCGTCGCGATGACAGGCTCTGCCTGTCATTGCGATGTAGCACAGCTGGATCGTCGTGGGACTGTCGTTCTGGACTGCGTCGGACAGGTGGTATACTGTTGGTTTGGTTTTTTTCTTTTTTTACAGGAGATCAATGGCGTCGCAGGAATGAGAGAGTAATAAAATTAATGAAAACTGTGTTGTCTCTTTTATTTCATTAAAATACTTTTTTCTTGCTTTGTCTTTTTTTTATACATTTAATAACTTTGGGATTAATAATGGATCGGTGTCTTATTGACACCTCTCCATTATTAACCGGGCTTATTGTCACCGTGCAATCAACGGTGACAATAACCCCTTATTACCCCGCTTGCCACCGCTACAGGGCAAGTGGGAAGAGCCGGGTAAAGTGCCACAATTGGCACATCTTTTGATGCGCCAAATGTGGGGCTGCTGTAGCCTGGTATTATCAGGCTGTTGAGGGCCAAAATCCATGGGCCTTGACAGTCTTTTAATACCAGGCCGCAGCAGTCTGCATTTTACTTGGCTGGTTAACAAAAATAGGGGGGATCCCCACGCCGTTTTTTTTTCGAGGGGATCCCCTATTTTTGTTAACCAGCCAAGCTAAGCAGACTGCTGTGGCCTGGTATTATCAGGCTTGCAAGGTCCATGGATATTGGATCCTTACCAGCCTGAAAAACCAGGCCTCAGCGGTCTGCTTCATCTGGCTGGTTAACAAAAATAGGGGGGACCCCACGCCAATTTTTTTCGAGGGGATCCCCTATTTTTGTTAATCAGCCAAGATATGCAGACTGCTGTGGCCTGGTATTATCAGGCTGGCAAGGTCCATGGATCTTGGCTCCTTAACAGCCTGAAAATCCAGGCCTCAGCGGTCTGCTTCATCTGGCTGGTTAACAAAAATAGGGGGGACCCCACGCCAATTTTTTTCGAGGGGATCCCCTATTTTTGTTAATCAGCCAAGATATGCAGACTGCTGTGGCCTGGTATTATCAGGCTGGCAAGGTCCATGGATCTTGGCTCCTTAACAGCCTGAAAATCCAGGCCTCAGCGGTCTGCTTCATCTGGCTGGTTAACAAAAATAGGGGGGACCCCACGCCAATTTTTTTCGAGGGGATCCCCTATTTTTGTTAATCAGCCAAGATATGCAGACTGCTGTGGCCTGGTATTATCAGGCTGGCAAGGTCCATGGATCTTGGCTCCTTAACAGCCTGAAAATCCAGGCCTCAGCGGTCTGCTTCATCTGGCTGGTTAACAAAATAGGGGGGACCCCACGCCATTTTTTTTTCGAAGGGAACCCCTATTTTTGTTAATCAGTTCCCTCTGACGTCACTGATTGTGTCCCTGGCTGACCTGAAGTGAAAGTGGAAAGCAATCAATTAAGCTTTCCACTTAAGGGCCCGTCTCACATAGCGATATCGCTACCGAGATCGCTGCTGAGTCACTAGTTTTGTGACGCAGCAGCGAGCTCACCAGCGATATCGCTGTGTGTGACATTCAGCGACGATCAGCCCCCCTGCCGGGTATCGCTGATCGTCGCTGAAATGTCAGGATCTTTTTTTGATCGCTGGTTTCCCGCTGACAGGCACACATCGCTGCGTGTGACAGGCGGGAGACCAGCGATCCGCTGGTAACCAAGGTACACAGCGGGTTTCCAGGCGCGGGGCTGTGCCTAGAAACCCGCTGTGTACCTTGGATACCAGCGCCCTGATGCAGGGAGCTGGTATCCAAGGTACACAGCGGGTTTCCAAGCGCTGCGTGGTGCCTGGAAACCCGCTGTGTACCTTGGTTACCAGCGGATCGCTGGTCTCCCGCCTGTCACACGCAGCGATGCGTGCCTGTCAGAGGGAAACCAGCGATCAAAAAAAGGTCCTGACATTTCTGCGACGATCAGCGATACCCGGCAGGGGGGCTGATCGTCGCTGAATGTCACACACAGCGATATCGCTGGTGAGCTCGCTGCTGCGTCACAAAACTAGTGACTCAGCAGCGATCTCGGTAGCGATATCGCTATGTGAGACGGGCCCTTAAGCGATGTTACCCGCAGTGTCGCTGTCCCAGATCGCTGCCTGAGCTGCCTGTTTGGCAGCTCAGCAGCGATCATGTAGCGATACACCAGCGATCCTGACAAGTGCATATCGTTGTCGGGATCGCTGGTGTATCGTTATGTGACACCCAGCCTTTACTCTCCTGTCAGGCAGGAGAGGAACTCATTCATTTGGGGTTTACTGTGAGGCTGCAGCATTAGCTGCGGTCCCTGCAGTAAACATTAACCCTTTCTGAAGGATTACACCGTGGGACCTGACTGTGCATGGGATAGGTAAGAATAATTTTGCTTTTTTATTTTATTTTTATTACAGGAAATGGTTTTAGCAGGTAAATAAAATATGGTCAAAAACTGTGTGATTATTTCATTAAACTTCTTTTTTATTAAAGTGTGTGTGTTTGATTTTTCTTTCATACAATAGGATTAATAATTGATAGTTGTCTAATTGACAGCTCTCAATTATTAACCTGGCTTAAAGTGACCTTTCAATTGCAAGGTCATTTTAACCCTTATTAACCCATTCGCCACCGCTACAGGGCAATGGGAATAGACGGGCAAAGTGCCAGAAAGGGCAAATCTAATTAGAGATTTGCCCTTTCTGGGGTGTCTGGGGGCAGATGTTAAGTAGCCGGGGGGGGGCCAAAAATAATGGTCCCTCTCTGGGCTATTATTATCTGCCCCCACTCACTGGCTTTGTCTGTCTGGTTGCGAAAATAGGGCGGGAGCCCACGCATTTTTTTTCAGCAATTTTACACCTCATATATATATATACATGTCATTGAATTTGTGACACATATATATATATATATTTATATTTGTAGTTCATACACTTCTACATAGTATAATAGCCGCTAATTCAATTGCCGGCTTTTGTGAAAATGCAGAACCCGACATGAAATGACACTTGGTGTACATAGGGTTAACCATGTCTTTTCATGTCCTTTGCTATCAAAATTTGCACAAACAATTAAATCAGACTATGTGTGAAAAATTTTCCACCTGTAGGGGTTAATTAAAGGGGGTAAATCGTAGCAAAAAAGTCCGTTTTTTTACAACGAATTTACACCTTTAATTAACCCTACAGGTGTGAAATTTTGCACAATAGTCTGATTTAATTGTTTGTGCAAATTGATAGCAAAGGACTGAAAAGACAGGTTAAACCTAGTACCCCAAGTGTCATTTCAGTGGGTGGCTTCTGTCTTTTCATGAAGCGGCTTTACCCAGCAATTGAATAAAGGATATTTACTATGTAGAAGTGTTAAAAAACTATACATATATGTATATATATATTCACAATGACATGTATATATATATATATGTATTCTATGTGTGTATATTTATGTTTACAAGGGAAAGAATGGGTTTTTTTTAGTTGCAATATTTTGTTCCTAACTTACATGGGAACTTCCCGGATCGGTATCGGGTATCGCCCATTTTTTTGTGTATCGGCGATACCATTCCGATTCCCATACTTTAGGATATCGGAAAGTATCGTCAACTCTACTCATGGGTGTTATGTCACGTTTGGAGAGCCCCCGATGTGCCTAAACAGTTAAAACCCCACAAGGACCCCTTTTGGAAACTAGCCCCAAGGAATTATCATATTTTTTTCCACAAAAATGACCTTTTTGCCCCAAATTTTTTTTTTTATAAGGGTAACAGGAGAAATAGGACCCCAAAAGTTGATGTGCATTTTGTCCTGAGTACGCGATACCCCTTGTGGGGGGGAACCACTGTGATCACCTTTACTGCGATCTTTGGCAGGAGAAAAGAACAAATCCACAAAAGGTGAAGAATTGGTTTTAATTTTTACACCCTTCCTCGTTTCGGTATTAGTGATTGGCGACTTTTTTTCCTCGGGTCGGTGCGATTACAGCGATACCAGATTTATACCCCTTTTTTTATGTTTAGCTTCTGTCACACCTAAAAGATGTTTTTTTTTTAATAATTTTTTGTAAGAAATTTTTCATCGCCCTATTTTGGAGCTATATTTTTCCATATTTCGGCGACAGAGTTATCTGCAGGCTTATTTTTTGGGGGCGAGCTGACGTTTTTATGGGTACCATATTCGGGCACATAACGTTATTTGATCGCTTCCTATTCCGATTTTTGGGGGAAGCAGAATGAACAAAAACCAGCAATTCAGGAATTATTGTTGTTTTTTTTCCTCCGTTCCCCATTTGGTAAAAATTGAGAAACAGCTTTATTCTTCGGGTCCTACGATTACAGCGATACTCATTTATATATTTTTTTGTTTTGGCGTTTTTTACGCAATAAAATTTTTTATAAATATAATTATTTTTGATCAGTTTTTTCAGCGAGCTATAACTTTTTAATTTTTTGGCTGATGATGCTGTATAGCGGCTTGTTTTTTGCGGGACAAGATGAGTTTTAGGTTTTTGTTAATTTGTTTTATTATTTTTTCCCCCTTTTTATCGATGTTATTACTTATTCCCAAAAGGGGAGGTTTTGTTTTTTTTTTTTGACTTTCACTGAAGGGGTTAAAAAGGG
>JARQOD010000001.1:701176636-701276323 GCA_033576555.1 Oophaga sylvatica
GGTGGGGGGCTCCCTCGCCATCAGAGACACCGGCGTACAATGAGGGGCCCTGTGCCAGTGCCGTCGGCCATGAGTGGGCCCCCCTGCTTGCTCAGGGCCCCAGCACTTGCAATACTTACCTCTCCATGCTCCACCGCTGTGACGTCTTCCGCGTTTCCTGACAGTGACATTCAGGTCAGAGAGCACGATGACGTCAGGTCTGTACGCCCTCTGCCTTAACAGTCCCAGTGCAGAGAGCTGGAAGATGGCGACGCTGAGGAGTCCAGAGTAGAGCAGTGCCCAGCGAGGAGAGGTATTTCATTTTTTTTAATGTTTGGAGCAATATATGGGGAGCATTATACACTGGAGAATTATATATGGGGCCCAGCATACATTTAAGCATCATAGATAGGGCCCATTATACACTGGAGCATTATAAATGGGGCCCATTATAGATGAAGCATTATATAGGCCCATCATACACTGGAGCATCATCCATGGGTGCCATCATACCCTGGAGCATTATAAATGGGGCCCATCATACACTGGAGCATTATATACGGGGCCCATTATACACTGGAGCATAATAAATGGGGCCCATTATATATGGAGCATTATATAGGCCCATTATACACTGGAGCATCATCCCTGGGGCCCATCATATACTGGAGCATCATATGGGGCCCATTATATATGGAGCATTATATAGGCCCATCATACACTGGAGCATCATCCATGGGGCCCATCATACACTGGAGCATTGTAAATGTGGCCCATCATACACTGTAGCATCATATACGGGGCCCATTATACATTGGAGCATTATAAATAGGGTCCATTATATATGGAGCATTATATAGGCCCATCATACACTGGAGCATCATGCATGGGGCCCATTATACACTGGAGCATTATAAATGATGCCCATTATATTTGGAGCATTATATAGGCCCATCATACACTGGAGCAGCATGCATGGGGCCCATCATACACTGGAGCATTATAAATGTGGCCCATTATACACTGGAGCATTATAAATGGGCCCATTATATCTGGAGCATTATACAGTACACTTTGCATAATTATTAGGCAAGTTGTATTTGAGAGGATTCTTTTTATTATTGAACAACAACTATATTCTTAATCAACCCAAAATACTCATAAATGTCAAAGCTTAATATTTTTGGAAGTTGGCGTGTTTTTTTTTAGATTTGGCTCTCTTAGGATGATATCTGTTTGTGCAGGTAACTATTACTGTGCAGAATAATTTGGCAACCTAATAGAAACCAAATTTATACCCATCTCACTTGTTTATTTTCACCAGTTAAACCAATATAACACAAAATTTAGGAATAAACATTTCTGACATTCAAAAAAAAAAAAAAAAAATCAGTGACCAACATAATCACCTTTCTTTATGATGACACTCAAAAGCCTTCCATCCATAGATTCTGTCAGTTGCTTGATCTGTTTACGATCAACATTGCGTGCAGCTGCCACCACAGCCTCCCAGACACTGTACCGAGAGGTGTACTGTTTTCCCTCCCTGTAGATCTCACATTTTATGAGGGACCACAGGTTCTCTATGGGGTTCAGATCAGGTGAACAAGGCGGCCATGTCATTATTTTATCTTCTTTTAGACCTTTGCTGGGCAGCCATGCTGTGGAGTATTTGGATGCATGTGATGGAGCATTGTCCTGCATGAAAATCATGTTTTTCTTGAACGATACCGACTTCTTCCTTTACCACTGCTTGAAGAAGGTGTCTTCCAGAAACTGACAGTAGGTCTGGGAGTTGAGATTTTCTCCATTCTCAACCCGAAAAGGTCCCACAAGTTCATCTTTGATGACACCGCCCATACCAGTACCCCACCTCCACCTTGCTGGTGTCGGAGTGGAGCTCTCTGCCCTTTACTGATCCAGCCTCGGGCCCATCCATCTGGCCCATCAAGAGTCACTCTCATTTCATAAATCCATAAAACCTTAGAAAAATCAGTCTTAACATATTTCTTGGCCCAGTCTTGACGTTTTATCTTATGTTTCTTGTTCAAAGGTGGCCTTCCTTACCTTGGCCATGTCCCTGAGTATGGCACACCTTGTGCTTTTTGATACTCCAGTAATGTTGCAGCTCTGAAATATGGCAAAACTGGTGGCAAATGGCATCTTGGCAGCTTCACGCTTGATTTTCCTCAATTCATGAGCAGTTATTTTGTGCCTTTTTATTATCAACACGCTTCTTGCGACCCTGTTGGCTATTTGCCATGAAACGCTTGATTGTTCAGTTATCACGCTTCAAAAGTTTGGCAATTTCAAGACAGCTGCATCCCTCTGCAAGACATCTCACAATTTTTGACTTTTCAGAGTCCTTCAAATCTCTCTTCTGACCCATTTTGCCAAAGGAAAGGAAGTTGCCTAATAATTAAGCACACCTTATATAGGGTGTTGATGTCATTAGACCACACCCCTCCTCATTACAGAGATGCAAATCACCTGATTTACATAATTGGGAGTTGGCTTTCAAGCCTATACAGCTTGGAGTAGGACAACATGTATAAAAAGGATGATGTGATCAAAATACTCATTTGTCTAATAATTCTGCTCACAGTGTATAGGCCCATCATACACTGGAGCATCATACATGGGGCCCATCATATACTGCAGCATCATATGGGGCCCATTATATATGGAGCATTATATAGGCCCATTATACAGTGGAGCATCATCCATTTGGCCCATCATATACTGGAGCATCATATGGAGTTCATTATTTATGGGGCATCATAAAGGGTATGGAGCATCATGTGGAGCACATATGGGGCCTATTGTGTATGGAGCATTAAATGGAGCCCATTTTGTATGGAGCAATATATGGGGCCCATCATATACTGTATGGAGCTTTATATGCGACTCATTATACTGTATGGAGCAATATGTGGGTCTCATTCTACTCTATGGGGACCGTCCTATACTGTATGGCACATTATATGGGGACCATCATATACTGTAGCATTATGTGGAGCTCATCATATACTGTATGGAACATTATATGGGACCAATTATTCTGTATGGAGCAATATATGGGGCTCATTATTCTGTATGGCGCACTATGTGGTGGCCATAAAACTGTATGGAGGAATATATTGTCCGGTTTTTGAGCTATTGTAGAATTTAAAATAGATAACAGTAATGTAATGTAAGAAGTCAAGTATTTGTCATTGTACTATACCTATATTTCTCTGCCATATCAGAGCATCATGAATTGTGGTATGTGTTAAAGGGGCCCACTGACACTCTTTTGCCCAGGGCACACGAAAACTTGGAATCAGCCCTACCGCCCCACAACTTTAGCCAAATAACCCCAGTTTTTAATGCGTAACTATTATTATACAGTAAATTAAGGTTGACAAGCTTAAGTAATAAGAATTGATGTCGTTGGCATTGAAATGAGCACTGTAGGTGTGTT
This sequence comes from Oophaga sylvatica, assembly GCA_033576555.1. Taxonomy (NCBI): domain Eukaryota; kingdom Metazoa; phylum Chordata; class Amphibia; order Anura; family Dendrobatidae; genus Oophaga; species Oophaga sylvatica. The sequence continues at coordinate 701,180,079 of JARQOD010000001.1, forward strand.
TACTGTCCCCCACTCCCTGCCAACTTTGCTTCCCCATTGCCTTGCATTGGATTTCGTGTTTCAGTCGGACCTCCGACTTTTACTGATAGTCGGCCGATTTCATTCAACTTGACTTTTGAGAAAGTCGGGTGTCACGAAACCCGACTCGACCCTCCTGGAGGCAAAGTCGCTCATCTCTATGTCAGTGGCTGGTACTATGGGCACACTGACTGGTACTGAGAAAAAGAAGAAAGAACAGAGAGAGAGAAAAAAAAGAACAGAGTGAGAGAAAGAAAGAACAGAGAGAGAAGAGGGGAAAGAAAGAACAGAGGAGAAGAAAGAACAGAGAGAGAGAAAGAAAGAACAGAGAGAGAAAGAAAGAACAGAGAGAGAAAGAAAGAAAGAACAGAGAGAGTAAAGAACAGAGAGAAAGAAAGAGGGGAAAGAAGAAGAACAGAGAGAAAAGAAGAACAGAGAGAGGAGAGAGAGGGAAAGAAAGAACAGAGAGAAAGAAAGAAAGAAAGAAAGAAAGAAAGAAAGAAAGAAAGAAAGAAAGAAAGAAAGAAAGAAAGAAAGAAAGAAAGAAAGAAAGAAAGAAAGAAAGAAGGAAGAGGGAACATAGAAAGAAAGAAACTGGAAAGAAAGAACAGAGAGAGATAGAAAGAAGAAAGAAATAACAGAGAGAAAGAAAGAACAGGGAGAGAGAAAAAAGAAAGAAAGAAAGAAAGACAGAACAGAGAGAAAGAAAGAACATAGAGAGAAAGAACAGAGAGAAAGAAAGAACAGAGAGGAAAAAAAGAAGGAACGGAGAGAGAAAGAAAGAACAGAGAGAAAGAAAGGGGAATGAAAGAAAGAACAGAGAGAGAAAGAGGTGAAAGAAAGAAAGAAGAGACAGAAAGCAAGAGAAAGAACAGAGAGAGAAAGAAAGAGGGGAAAGAAAGAAAGAACAGAGAAAGAAAGAACAGAGAGAGAAAAAAGAAAGAAAGAAGAGAGAAAGAACAGAGAGCAAAAGAAAGAACAGAGAAAGAAAAAAGAGAATGGAGAGAAAAAAGAGAGACGGAGAGAGAATCATAGAATCATAGAATCATAGAATAGTAGAGTTGGAAGGGACCTCCTGGGCCATCTGGTCCAACCCCCTGCTCAAAGCAGGATTCTCTAAATCATCCCAGACAGATGTCTGTCCAGCCTCTGTTTGAAGACTTCCATTGAAGGAGAACTCACCACCTCTCGTGGCAGCCTGCTCCACTCATTGATCACCCTAACTGTCAAAACGTTTTTTCTAATATCTAATCTGTGTCTCCTCCCATTCAGTTTCATCCCATTGCTTCTAGTCTTTCCTTGTGCAAATGAGAATAAAGATGATCCTTCTACAATGTGACAGCCCTTGAGATATTTGTAGACAGCTATTAAGTCTCCTCTCAGTCTTCTTTTTTGCAAGCTAAACATTCCCAAATCCTGCAACCGTTCCTCATAGGACATGGTTTGTAGACCGGTCACCATTCTGGTGGCTCTTCTCTGAACTTGCTCCAGTTTGTTGATGTCTTTTTTAAAATGTGGTGCCCAAAACTGGACACAGTATTCCAGATGAGGTCTGACCAAAGAGGAGTAGAGGGCAATAATGACCTCACGTGATCTAGACTGTATGCTTCTGTTGATACATCCTAGAATTGCATTTGCCTTTTTTGCTGCTGCATCACACTGTTGACTCATGTTCAGTCTGTGATCAATTAGTATACCCAAGTCTTTTTCACATGTGCTGTTACTTAGAAAATACTTAGAAAGGGCTTACTTAGAAAGAAAGAACAGAGAGCGAAAGAAAGAACAGAGAGAGAAAGAAAGAAGGGAAAGAAAGAAGAAACAGAGAGAGAAAGAAAGATTCTATAAAGATACTGCAGCAGCCCAACTCCCATTGTCATGCCCACCTGAGCCTCCGATGCAGGACATATCATGATCCACTCACATGGCAGACATCCCCGATTCCAAGGCTATCCTGCTGTTCGCGCTGTCGGAGGATGACACGGTGATGGATCTGAAGCATTCCCTGAAGTGCCTCCATGGTTCGCCATAATCTCCTCTTGAAATTAACTCATTTCCGGTCAGCTTCCAGCAAATCACTTCCAGTTGAAGTCACATGCGAGTTATAAGTGCTCCTTGGGGCTCCGCCGTGCACTCCTGTGCCCATGGCAAAAGTAAGCTCCCGACCAGGACAGCGTGGCAGACTCTCAAAATCGGGACAGTCCCGCTGGATCTGGGACGGTTGGGAGGTATGAATGCTCACCACCATACACCGATCTCATACATGCACGGTTCCGCACACATCATACACACACAGTTCCACTTTGTATGCCTCGTACACATGCGGCTCCGCTCTGCACACCTCGTACACATGCGGCTCTACTCCGCACACCTCGTAAACACACGGCTCCTCTCCGCACACCTCGTACACATGCAGCTCTTCTCCACACATCTCGTACACACAGGGCTCCGCACACCTCGTACAAAAGTGGCTCCGTTCCGCATACCCCATACACACGCGGCTTTGATCCGTTCATCTCGTACACACACAGCTCTGTTACGTCCACCCTGTAAACCCCTCCTGACCCCACACATATATTTCCCTCATCCAGCACCATGACAACCAGCACAGCAGAGTCCTGCATAGAGTGAGGGCGGCCCCTGATCATGTGACACATGACTCCTCCCCTCCTGTGACCTCATCACAGGTCCTGTGTGCTCAGAGCAGCAATGCATAAGCAACAGGAGCTGATGCAGGAGATAAGAATCTGCCACCCCATATCTTCAGCGACACAGCGTAGCCTGAGGCAGAGTGCTCAACTAGCCTCATGGTAGGTGCGCCCCTGGCTATGAGCGCCGATCACGGGGTGCGCTCATAGCAATCCGGCATCAACAACCATAGAGGTCTCAAGGAGACCTCTGGTTGATATGCCGATGAACCGATGACCACCGATCACATGACGGGGGTCAGCAGTGCGTGTATTTCCAGCACGATGGCCGGAAGCACGCATTAAATGCCACTGTCAGAGTTTGACAGCGGCATTTAACTAGTTAATAGGTGCGGGTGGATTGTGATTCCACCCGCGCCTATTGCGGCCACATGTCAGCTGTTCGAAACAGCTGACATGTCCCGGCTTTGATGCGGGCTCACCACCGGAGCCCACATCAAAGCGGGGAATATTGCCATCGGATGTACCATACCATCCGATGGCAGTAAGGGGTTAAATTAAGACAAAATGGGTGAGGGATCAGTGTAAGGCGGTTATGTTGGAAGCCTTGATACCTCATAAAATAGCCCTGATGAAATAATATAAATATCAGTGAAGTGCTTGGTGCAAAACAACTCCAGTAGGTGTCACTATAGACCCACGGTAATAATATTTATAGTCATAGTAGTGGTATTAGGACGTGATGAGACAACATATTGGCAAGGTAGTCAAAGAAGAAGAAGTTGTATAGTGATGTAGAAAGACTTGGCTGGAAAATAATAGTACTTACAAGAGTAATATAAGGCTCCCTCTCCTGGATGACGTCCACCCCAATGTGCATTTTGGCACGTTGCCTGACAAAGTGAGGCGCTTATAGCAAGTGAGCATTTCTGCTACACAGAGCAGGGCTGCAGCGATCTGGCAATAACAACCACAGGGGTCTCCTGCAGACCCTGGATTGTCATGCCAACACATCGGAGACCTGCGGTCATGTGACACAAGCACCAATTTTCTTGGACAGTGACGCGTTTCCCGTTCGTGCATGTTAAATGACGCTGTCAGAGATTGACAGCAGCATTTATCATGTTAACAGCCACGGGTGGATCACGATTCCACCGGCGGCTGTTAGGGGCACATGACAGCTGATCAGATCAGCTGCCATGTGCCGTAAAAGGTGCAAGCTCATTGCCGGAACTCTCAACGTATAGGAGGAGCTGTCTAATGTCGGATATATCCGTCACTGGACGTTAAGGTGTTAAGTGGAAATCTCGTCTTCTGATTTGCCACTGCAACATAGTTTTAGCACAAATAATTTGGAGTAGCTAATGGTGCTTCCATAGACTGCCATACAGTTTTTGCACAATCTAATTTGATGCTGGAAGATCAATTTCACACAGTACAGGATCCTATTTATAAAGCTGACAAGTTCACTTTCAGCACCAGCACTAGCGCAGGAGCAGCCTCTCTGCACTGTGACACTGAGACAATGGCGCCAGCAAAACAAGATGGACTCTTTTTACATGGTCAGGGGCATGTGACTTCAGCAGCCAATCACAGAAGACCTTGTGTCTTTACGTTGTAAATGGTTTCTGCGCCCTGATTTGCTGCCAGAATCAACACTCATAAAGTTAAGAGGAAAAAAAAAACCATGCTGCTCCTCTAACCTCTCGACATGCTCCTCTAACCTCTCCACACACCCTCCCCTCAAGGACATCTCCCCTTAGTCCCCGCTCTTCATACAGCACCACTATCCTAGCCAAAGTAATAACAAAATCACAGAATTTTGCTGACTTTAAGTGAAAATGCTTATGAAAGCGATCGTGAATCCGAATGTGCTATGTTTGTGTCGAATTTGAAATTGGCGAACGTTTTCTGAACAAGTTCGCACATTTCTAGCTATAAGATGTAAAACAGCATCCAGGGAACCACTCAAATAATATGAAAAAATCACTGAAGGGCCAGATATGATTAAATTAGTCAGTTTTGCCATTTTATTATTTAAACATAGACGTGTGAATGAGGACTGTGTTCACATAGTGCAGAAATACTGTGGAGTTTTTTTTTCTTGCACATGTCCACAACAAACTTAGTATACTATGTAAACTATATAATAACAATCTTCTCTCATAATTGCATTTTTAGTGCATTTTTTTTGTGTTTCACCCTTAAATGCATTTTGGTGCAGATTTGAAGCAGTGTTTTAATGTGTTTTTTTATAATATTCTGCACATTTTTTGCATGCTTTTATTATGTTTCCTCATAAAAGCCAATAGAGAAAAATAAAAGCATCAAGCAACAACTTTACATGCACAATGGGCAGGACATTGGCAGAAATCATATCCATTTTACTTGTACAGTTAACCCCAGCAGATCTGCTGCGCAAAAAACGCAGCAAAAATATGGGTTTAAAGGAGAAACAAAATGAATTATACAATTTTTTAAAGCCATTTACTCCTCACCATAAATAATCTGTTTATTGTGTGTTGTGTCTTTACAATTACAAGGATTCCAAATACGTCTGTTATTCGCTGATTTGTGATGTTTATTTATTTATTTTTTTAAAGTGCATTAAAAATATCATTATTTTAATTGTTTTCATTAGTTTTTAGTAATTTTATAGAAAGAAGAAAATCTGACAGATACCCCTAGACTACAGGTAGTAAAGAATTTTACTAAGACTTGGAAGTGCAGTCTGAGGCTTAGGCCGGGATCACACATGCGACGAAGTCGTCCGACACTCGCATGTGAAATCCCAGCTCTGGAGCCGGCACTCGGGAGTGGAGTGTGCGGCTACATGTAGTTCTATGCAGCCACTCGCTCCATTCCCGAGTGCCGGCGCCAGAGCTGGGATTTCACATGCGAGTGTCGGACGACTTTGTCTCATGTGTGATCCTGGCCTTATACATTTTGCATCTGTATACAATGATTCAGGATGAGTGCTCAAATCTGGGTAACATCAGATCTCAATAAAGAAAAGAGAAATTTGAGATATTTAATCTAATATATAAAGCTGAATGTATGTATGTGTGTATGTGGGTATGTTTGTCCGGGATTGGAATCCGCACCGTCGCACTTAGGGGCATGAAATTTTGCACGCCCGCACGTCTCGACCCCGAAAGAGTCCTAGGCTATGTTTTGAATCGAAATTTTAACCCCGCGCGTTCCAAATCGCCAAACAATTTTGGCCCTATCTACATAATGGGGAGAAAGCTGAATGCTTGTGTGTATGTCCGGCATAGGAATCTGCATTTACGGGCATGAAATTTTGCACACCCGCACGTCTCGACCCCGGGAGCGTCATAGGCTAGGTTTTGAGTCGAAATTTTAACCCCGCGCATTCCAAATCGGCAAATAATTTTGGCCCGGGATAGGAATCTGCACCGTTGTACTTACGGGCATGAAATTTTGCATGCCCGCACATCTCAACCCCAGGAGCATCATAGGCTATGTGTTGAATGGAAATTTTAACCCCCGCATGTTCCAAATCGCCAAACAATTTTGGCCCTATCTACATAATGGGGAGAAAGCTGAATGCTTGTGTGTATGTCCGGCATAGGAATCTGCATTTACGGGCATGAAATTTTGCACACCCGCACGTCTCGACCCCGGGAGCGTCATAGGCTAGGTTTTGAGTCGAAATTTTAACCTCGCGCATTCCAAATCGGCAAATAATTTTGGCCCGGGATAGGAATCTGCACCGTTGTACGTACGGGCATGAAATTTTGCATGCCCGCACATCTCAACCCCAGGAGCATCATAGGCTATGTGTTGAATGGAAATTTTAACCCCCGCACGTTTTGGTGTGTGATTTTTATGTGCAGAATAAATTTTTGTTAACATAGTCTATTTTGTTACAGCTAACAGCAGTTATTAATTAACCCGGGCGAAGCCGGGTACTACAGCTAGTTGTATATAAGTATGTAGAGAGTCAGGGGAGTCAGTGGAAGAGGAAATTCAGAGCAGTGAAGACGGCAGGTGACACATCTCACAAGGTGAGTGGAATTTGGGATATTGCCTTGACCTACAGACACAAGTAGACATCTCCCCCAATCAGGACTGTCCTGCTGGATCCAGAATGGTTGGGAGCTATTCTGTCGGTGAGGATTAGTAGCTCCTTCTGAAATAATATCAGCCCCTACAGCCATTACATGAACCTATAGAGGTCATATTAACCCGTATAAATGTCATCAGCGTGTACAGAAGTGATAATAGTCCCTAATATCAATTGCTGATATGAACTTTTTAGGGGTTAATTTAAAGGGATTTTAAGGGTTAAAAGTGGTTTGGATTTGATTAAAATCACAAAATCAATCATATACAACCGCTGTCACCACTTGATTTCAACTGACACCTTATGTGATGCTATCACCGTTCATCAACTATAGGGTCACTGCAGCTTGTGATTGGGTGCAGGTGACCAGAACATTGTATCATCTGAAATATATCTGACGATGCTCTGTTATGTTTGCTGACATGTTTTTCACTCTATATAAGTAGCCTGATAAACTTGTAGACATAGTAGTGATTACCGGAGAGGCAATATTATTGGACATTTAGAAAGGAGAAGGCTGATGGTGTTTTTGGAATTGTTCATTTTTTGGAATGGCAAATACTTAGTATGGTGAAGAGGCAGGTATTGGCCACTGAAGGTGAACATAGCACGCTGTGCAGTATTGATTTTATTTCGATATCACACATCTATAAATACATTGTAATAAAGAAAGAAAGAAAAACTATGACTTGGATTGTGGACAATGGCAAGAAGTGTGGTGCCATCTGCTTGGTGGGTGTTTGTGGCGGCACTATTACTGCTGTCACATGTAGGAAGGTTTATATTTTATTTATATATAAATATTGACTAAAACTTCCAGTTATACTGTAGTTCAAACTGAAAAGTGCAGAATATTCAGTGACAAACAATGATTTAAGACTTTTTGGTTTTGGAATAAATTCTTCTTCCACAGCAGTTGTCAGCACATTAAAAAATATAAGAAATGTCTCTTCTGGTGATTGCGCCTTAAAGTAGTGTATAAATATATGCTAAAATAATTGGTATGAAACCTGTAAATTTGTTTTGATCAAATTATTGTTGCATAAATTAGATTTCTATTCTTTCATTAGTTTGGAAATCCACATATCTCTTTATACTTTTGCAATAAATGGTCCTTGATATTCTTAATAAACTATATTTACAGATGAATTTCACATAACCATGCAAAATGGAAATAATTAACTACTTCATTGCAATCGATTCAATAGAAGCTATTGTACAGGATTAAAACTATATCTGCTTTCTTCTATAAACGCCTCACATCTGCCCGCTAGTTGTGTACGTCTAGTATAGCAGCAGATTAATGACATTCACATAATGGAAGCTAATCTGCAGGAGCAGACACAACCATTGTAGACATTTGTTGTAATTCTGTCCAAAATCTCCAATGTAACAGAGAAAAGCAATAAGGACATCAGTGACTTATATACAGTAACTGTGAAATCAGAAGATGGACCAGGGGCGGAGCTTCTTATGCAAATAATTAGAGTTTTGAATATAAAAGTTTTAATAATGTAACTGATTGTCTTAGTTATCTGGTAGTTGGTTATTTAGTAAATTGCTCGGTGGTAATGGACGCTCTATTACTTCTCTTGGTGTTTTCACCAATAAGTAAGATTTAGATTACATTTATGTTGGACACGTAATATTAATTGGAATGAACTATAAAACTTTTCATCTTATTTGGATCACTTTTCTTCAGGTGTCCTCGGTCAGACATTACAGGAGTCAGGTCCAGGACTTGTGAAGCCTTCACAGCAACTGAAATTAACCTGTACAGTCTCTGGGTTTGAGTTAACCAGTTATCATATTCACTGGGTCAGACAAGCCCCTGGGAAAGGTCTGGAATGGATTGGAGTAATATGGGCTGATGGTGGTACTCGTTATGCCGATTCACTGAAGAGCAGAACCACAATCACAAAAGACAATGCCAAGAAGCAGGCCTATCTCCAGATGAGTAACATGGAGGCTGCAGACACTGGAGATTATTACTGTGCAAGACACATAAATATAAAGTAATGAGGAGATCATACAAAATCCTGCTGTGTCTCACTGGTTATAGGAAACCACAAGAGGAAGAAGAGGAAGAGAGGTACTAATAATAGCATGGTAAATAATGAGGGGTACCGATTCACACCCACTCTTCAAAGATAACATGGTACAATCTTATATTTGAAAGTCACATTATAAATTCAGCGCTTAAATGATGAGCAGAGAGGTTAACAAAGTTATTAGTTATCGCAAAGCACAATTTTAATAGAATGTTTGTTTATCTGTTTGTGCTCATCATTTAATTCTTCAGTAGCATTTCATCTCCATGAAGCACGAGCTCATATCTTGATACAATTAGTTCAAAGTGCTCATAGGCTTAACGCATCTCCAGAGTACAATCCCATAACATGTTACAGTAGGTAGTGCAGTGGGGTTTTCTATACACATGCCGCTTAGAATTATCACCAAAAAGTTCTATCTTCATCTCATCAGACCAGAGAATCTTATTTCTCATAGTCTGGGAGTCCTTCAGGTGTTTTTTAGCAAACTCTATGTGCTTTCAAATGTCTGGCACTGAGGAGAGTAATGTATAACGCCTCTCTGACATTAGACGTACTATCCCATCCATAAAACCCGTGCCATTCTGCCCATGGACGGAATAGTACGTCATAGGCGATCAGCTGCGCTCCTGAGGGGAGCGCAGCTAATCGCCGCCGGGTGTCAGCTGATTATCACAGCTGACACCCGTGACTGTGTGTCAGGAGCGGTCACGGACCGCTCCCGGCACATTAACCCCTAGCACACCGCGATCAAACATGATTGCGGTGTACTGGGGGCACAGGGGAGGATCACGCAGGGTGGGGGCTCCCTGCGCGCCCCCCTGAGACCCTCAGACCAGCGCGATGTGATCGCGCTGTTCTGAGGGCTTCCTCCCTCCCAGGACCCGGATCCAAGATGGCGCCGGGGTCCTGGAGGGAGGCGGCTTCCTCAGTGCCTGCTGAGAGCAGGCACTGAGAAGCCTGCAGCTATGCCTGAGCGATCGCTGGAGTGACAGAGTGCTGTGCACACTGTCACACCAGCGATTTGATAAAATACAGTGATGTCCCACCCTGGGACAAAGTAAAAAAGTTAAAAAAATAAAAATAAACATGTTATAAAAAAAAATCCAAAATAAATAAAAAAAAAAAAATATTCCCCAATAAATTCATTTCTTCCTGTAAATAAAAAAAACAAAACAATAAAAGTACACATATTTGGTATCGCCGCGTCCGAAACGACCCCCCCTATAAAACTGTCCCACTAGTTAACCCCTTTAGTGAACCCATTAAAAAAAAAAAACGAAGCAAAAAATCAATGCTTTATCATCATACCGCCAAACAAAAAGTGGAATAACGCGCAATCAAAAAGACCGATATAAATAAACATGGTACCGCTGAAAACGTCATCTTGTCCCGCAAAAAACGAGCTGCCAAACAGCATCATCAGCGAAAAAATAAAAAAGTTATAGCTCGCAGAATAAAGCGATGCAAAAATAATTATTTTTTATATAAAATTGTTTTTATTCTATAAAAGCGCCAAAACATGAAAAAATTATATAAATGAGGTATCGCCATAATCGTACTGACCCGAAGAATAAAACTGCCTTATCAATTTTACCACACGCGGAACAATAAAAACGCCTCCCCCAAAAGAAATTCATGAATTGCTGATTTTTGTTCATTCTAACCTCCAAAAATCGAAATAAAAAGCGATCAAAAAATGTAACCTGCTCAAAAATGGTACAAATAAAAACGTCAACTCGTACCGCAAAAAATAAGACCTCACATGACTCTGTGGGCCAAAATATGCAAAAATTATAGCTCTCAAAATGTGGCGATGCAAAAAACTATTTTTGCAATAAAAAGCGTCTTTTAGCGTGACAGCTGCCAATCATAAAAACCCGCTATAAATAGTAAATCAAACCCCCCTTTATCACCCCCTTAGTTAGGGAAAAATAATAAAATTAAAAAAATGTATTTATTTCCATTTTCCCATTAGGGTTAGGGTTGCGGCTAAAGTTAGGGTTAGGGTTGGCGCTAAAGTTAGGATTAGGGTTAGGGTTGGGATTAGGGGTGTGTTAGGGTTAGGTTTGTGGTTAGGGTTGGGACTAGGGTTAGGGTGTGTTGGGGTTAGGGTTGGAGTTAGAATTGGGGGGTTTCCGCTGTTTAGGCACATCAGGGGCTCTCCAAATGTGACATGGCGTCTGATCTCAATTCCAGCCAATTCTGCGTTGAAAAAGTCAAACGGTGCTCCTTCACTTCTGAGCTCTGCCATGCGTCCAAACAGTAGTTTATCCCCACATATGGGGTATCAGCGTACTCTGGACCCCAAGAGTTATTGTGCAATTTGTCCTATTTCTTCTGTTACCCTTGGGAAAATAAAAAACTGGGGGCGAAAATATCATTTTTGTACAAAAAAAAATATTTTTTTGTTTTTACGGCTGTACATTATAAACTTCTGTGAAGCACTTGGGGCTTCATAGCGCTCACCACACACCTAGATAAGTTCCTTGTGGGGTCTATTTTCCAAAATGGGGTCACTTGTTGGGGATTTCCACTGTTTAGGCGCATCAGGGGCTCTCCAAATGCGACATGACGCCCCCGACCATTCCATCAAAGTCTGCAATCCAAAACGTCACTACTTCCCTTCCGAGCCCCAACATGTACCCATACAGTAGTTTTCTCCCACATATTGGGTATCAGCGTACTCAGGACAAATGGGGCAACAACTTTTTGGGTCCAATTTCTCCTGTTACCCTTGTAAAAACAAAATATTGGGGCGAAAAAAATCATTTTTGCAAAAAAAAAAAAAAAGATTTTTTATTTTTACGGCTGTGCGTTATAAACTTCTGTGAAGCACTTCGGGGTTCAAAGTGCTCACCACACATCTAGATAAGTTCCTTGTGGGGTCTATTTTCAAAAATGGGGTCACTTGTGGGGGATTTCCACTGTTTAGACACATCAGGGGCTCTCCAAATGCGACATGACGCACCCAGACCATTCCATCAAAGTCTGCAATCCAAAACGTCACTACTTCCCTTCCGAGCCCTGACGTGCGCCCATACAGTAGTTTTCTCCCACATATTGGGTATCAGCGTACTCAGGACAAATTGGACAACAACTTTTGGGGTCCAATTTCTCCTGTTACCCTTGTGAAAATAAAATATTGGGGGCGAAAAAATCATTTTTGTAAAAAAAAAGATTTTTTATTTTTACGGCTGTGCGTTATAAACTTCTGTGAAGCACTTCGGGGTTCAAAGTGCTCACCACACATCTAGATAAGTTCCTTGTGGGGTCTATTTGCCAAAATGGGGTCACTTGTGGGGGGTTTCCACTGTTTAGGTGCATCAGGGGCTCTCCAAATGTGACATGACGCCCCCAGACCATTCCATCAAAGTCTGCAATCCAAAACGTCACTACTTCCCTTCCGAGCCCCGACGTGTGCCCATACAGTAGTTTTCGCCCACATATTGGGTATCAGTGTACTCAGGACAAATTGGACAACAACTTTTGGGTTCCAATTTCTTCTGTTACCCTTGTGAAAATAAAATATTGGGGGCGAAAAAATCATTTTTGTAAAAAAAAAAAAAAGATTTTTTATTTTACGGCTGTACGTTATAAACTTTAGTGAAACACCTGGGGGTTCAAAGTTCTCACCACACATCTAGATAAGTTCCTTGAGGGGTCTAGTTTCCAAAATGGTGTCATTTATGGGGGTTTCCACTGTTTAGGCAGATCAGGAGCTCTCCAAACACGACATGGCGTCCAGCCAATTCTGCGTTGAAAAAGTCAGACGGCGCTCCTTCCCTTCCAAACTCTGCCATGCACCCAAACAGTGGTTTACCCCCACATATGGGGTATCAGCGCACTCAGGACAAATTGCACAATAACTTTTGGAGTCTTGTTACCCTTCGAAAAATAAAAATTGGGGTGAAAAGATCATTTTTGTGGAAAAAATATGATTTTTAAATTTTACGGCTCTACGTTATAAACTTGTGTGAAGCACTTGGGGGTTCAAATTGCTCATCAAAAATCTAGATAAGTTCCTTAGGGGGTCTAGTTTCCCAAATGGGGTCATTTGTGGTGGGTTTCCACTGTTTAGGCACATCAGGGGCTCTCCAAATGCAACATGGCATCCAAACTCAATTCCAGCCAATTTTGGTTGGAAAAAGTCAAATGGTGCTCCTTCCATTCCGAACTCTGCCGTGCGCCCAAACAGTGGTTCCCCCCCACATATGGGGTATCAGCGTACTCAGGACAAATTGGACAACAACTTATGTGGTCCAATTTCTCCTGTTACCCTTGGGAAAATAAAAAATTAGTGACTAAAAGATAATTTTTGTGGGAAAAAAATAGGATTTTTTATTTTCATGCCCGGGCATTATAAACTTGTTTGAAGCACTTGGGGGTTCAAAGTGCTCACCAAAGATCTAGATAAGTTCCTTAGGGGGTTTAGTTTCCAAAATGGGGTCACTTGTGGGGGGTTTCCACTGTTTAGGCTCATCTGGGGCACTGCAAACGGAACATGACCCCCATTAACGTCTGCATTCCAAAACGTTACTACTTCCTTTCCAAGCCCTGCCGTGCGCCCAAACAGTTTCCCCCCCCCACATATGGGGTATCAGCGTACTCAGGACAAATTGGACAACAACTTCTGGGGTCCAATTTCCTTGGGAAAATTCAAAAATTTGGGACTAAAAAATCATTTTTGTGGAAAATTGATTTTTTTTTTTTCACACCCAGGCTTTATAAACTTTTGTGAAACACTTGAGGGTTCAAAGTGCTCACAACAGATCTAGATAAGTACCTTAGGGGGTCTAGTTTACAAAATGGTGTCACTTGTGGGGGGTTTCCACTGTTTAGGCGCATCAGGGGCTCTCCAAACGCGACATGGCATCCAATCTAAATTCCAGCCAATTTTAGTTTGAAAAAGTCAAACGTCGCTCCTTCCCTTACGAGCTCTGCCGTGTGCCCAAACAGTGGTTTTTCCCCACATATGGGGTATTGGCGTACTCAGGAGAAATTGCATAACAACCTTATCTGTCCATTTTCTCCTTTTACCCTTGTGAAAATAAAAAAAAGTTTGTAAAAGATCATTTTTGTGGCTAAAAAGTAAAATATTCATTTTTTCCTTCCACGTTGCTTTAGTTACTGTGAAGCACCTGAAGGGTTAATAAACTTCTTGAATGTGGTTTTGAGTACCTTGAGGGGTGCAGTTTTTAGAATGGTGTCACTTTTGGGTATTTTCTGCCATATAGACCCTCAAAGTGACTTCAAATGTGAGGTGGTCCCTAAAAAAATGGCTTTGTAAATTTTGTTGTAAAAATGAGAAATCGCTGGTCAACTTTTAACCCTTATAACTTCCTAACAAAAAAAAATTTTGGTTCCAAAATTGTGCTGATGTAAAGTAGACATGTGGGAAATGTTATTTCTTAACTATTTTGTGTGATATATTTCTCTGTTTTAAGGGAATAAAAATTCAAAGTTTGAAAATTGCAAAATTGTAAAAATTTTCGCCATATTTGCGTTTTTTTCAAAAATAAACGCAAGTTATATCGAAGAAATTTTACCACTAACATGAAGTACAATATGTCACGAGAAAACAATATCAGAATCGCGAAGATCCGTTGAAGGGTTCCAGAGTTATAACCTCATAAAGAGACAGTGGTCAGAATTGTAAAAATTGGCCCGGTCATTAACGTGCAAACCACCCTTGGGGGTGAAGGGGTTAAATCTATAACGTGGCACTACTGTGAAGGTGCTCAAGTAGGTTACCCAAACCCAACAAAATATTAAGAGAAACTTGACACTCAACTTGTGTCTTATTATGGTAATTTTATTTTGCAGTCCATAAAGAAACGTTTCGGACCCACATGGACCATCTTCAGTCTATTGCATAACAAAATTGAAAACAACAAATATATATTGATGAGTCATTATACGCTATTTCATTTAAACTCAAAGAAATGCAAAAACACTAACATAAATACGAATGCACATAAATGTGAACAAAATTATGCATGGGTAATCCCAGTGTTTAAGGAAATATTACTAGGCCCAATATGTCACCAAAAGCATATAAAAAATTATTATATTCTGTTACTTCTATCAAAACCTGGATAAGGAGAAGTTTTAAGGTAAGTGAAGTAGGGAGGGAACCTATCTGACTGCTTGTAGAGAAGGAAACAGTCAGGCAATAGCCAAAATATACCTAGATATGTGAGGAATAAAAAAAACACATACTGTATACACACATGCATAGAATAAATGTGTTTACCAATAAATTAATATAAATACATAAGGACAATTTTGAAGCTCAAATCTTTAGGGAACCGAGTATCCAGGGATAAAATCCAATGTGCTTCATGAACTAAAAGCAGTTTAACCCAATCTCCAGCTCTCAGTTAACCCTTTCAATTTCCTGAACTTCAAGAGATGTGGTACCACCCCGGCATTGTCCAAAAGAATGTCTGCCCAACAAGTGAAGCTACTATGGATGATTTGACATGTACCAAAGAAAATAATACAACCAGTCCTAGATACAATGGCTAAAAAATGGAGCTAACTACTGTGAAAGAATTTAAGCCTTGTTGGGGCGATTTAGATTTTGGAGATCATTTGGTCCTTGCCTTAGACTGATTTTATGACCAATTTATGAAGTTATCAAAATAAACTTCAATTTTCTTTGGGTATAGCCTCAGAATGCATTGAACTGTGCTAAGCAAGCCATACAGAGCCTTTGAAGACTACGGCTAATCAGACCAGACCATCTTGTTTGTGTCAATCACTGATTATAACATGTCTTGGTGACTTTAGGATAAAGCTACACCTGAAGCAAAAAATGTTCCAATTGGGTTAGAATATAAGCATTTTTTTAATAGTGCAAAGAAAGTACAGCCTATTGGAGAACATTTTTTAGCTGCCTGTACTGCTTTGCAACAATCAGAAGTGTCAGGGCTTAAGCCAGTCAAGATCTGCTGATAGGTAACTGGTGCATCAAAAAAGCCTTGCGACATGTACTTCAGTTGCCCAGAAGAAGATTTTCGAGCAGTGGCAACAGAAAATGTCTGAAAGAAAGGGCTTACTGAACAGCCACCTTCAGGAACCAAAAGGATTGGTGGACTTTGAGTTACAGCAATTAGATGAGCCAGTGGAAGAAGTTCAGGAAGGTCTCTTCCTGGTAGCTCCTCCCTGGAACCAGCTAACTAGTAAAAAAAAAGTGACAAAAATTTTTGGTTCTTTAATGCCTTAGCAAAAATGAACAGTATATGAGCCCTTTTCAGTCCAATAGCTCATCATAATGCAAAAATCCACATGACTTTGAGATGTAAATCCTTACTAGTGATGGGCAAGCACTAAAATGCTCGAGTGCTCGTTGCTCGGGTCTCGACCCGAGCAACGAGCCCAATGTAAGTCTATGGGAAACTCGAGCTTTTTTGCCGAGGCCCCCCGGCGGTCTGCAGATGGATTAAAAATTGTGGAAATCAATGGGAACAGTACTCAAATGATATGGGAACAGCATAGGGAAGACCCCTGGAAGCCTTTCTGACTCCCAGGTCACTGCCTTGAACAATGCTGTCAGAGTCTTATGCCACTTTTACAGACTCACAATGAAACATAGAAAGACGAAACCAAAATGGATTTTCCTGGGACATATGTTAAAGGAACATCCTTTCCGGGGTAATGACTTGTGTATAAGGCAAAATAAATAACCAAAAACAAAAATACTCCTCCCCATCTTGGGCTTTGTTCACACGTGGTGTTTTTGATGCATTTTTTCTATTAACATTGCTTTCAGCCAAGACAAAAGCATTCACTGGGAAATGTAATTTTAACATTTTACAACCGTATATGGCCATGTGGTGTGTGACACACCATCAGACACATCCTGTTTCATTTATGAAGGAGGGACTCTGAAAGTCACAATGTCTATTTTTAGAGGGCCATCAAGCGACTTTTACTATTCTTAAAGGGCCAGCAGTCATCTCTCACTATTCCTAGGGAGCCATCAGCCGGATATGCTTTCTTGTTCCCATTATTAAACAGTGGGTCTCCTATACTGTTGATACGTATGCAGTGAGTGGCATGGCTGCCCAAGATTTGGACACACCCCAATACCCCTTTGAAGAGATGTACAGGAGGGCCAACTGAAATCAATGTTCCCATTAATAGGAAGTTGGTACTCCCAAACTGCCTATGCAGTGAATGCAACACCTGCCCCAAATTTGGACGCACTCCAATAACCATTTGAATAGATGTACAGGAGGGCCACCTGAAAGCAATGTTCCCATTATTAGGAATTATTAATAAGGCCTGCCCTGCACCAAATTTAGAGGCACCCCAATACCCCTTTTAATAGGCATACAGGAAGTCCACCTGAAAGCAATGTTCCCATTATTACGAAGTTGGTACTCCCATACTGTTTGCCTATGCAGTGAATGCAAGGGGGAAAAATTTTGAGGCATTACAATACCACTTGGTAGAGACGTGGAGGAGGGCCTCATAACAAAATGTTCCCATTAGAATGGAATGGGTCTCCCATAGTGTTTGCCTATGCAGTGAATGCAAGTGCTGTCAAAAATTTGGAGGCACTAAAATGCCCTTTGGTAGAGACGTGGAGAAGAGCCTCATTAAAAATTGTTCCCATTAGAAAGGAGCCGGTCTCCTTTACTTGTAATGGTCATTCACTAAGTGTATGGTGTGACAAACATTTACCACTGGGGAGTGTACATGAACATACTGTATAAAATTTTTTGTTACAGGCATCATAAACACCCTTTAAAAAAATTATGTGAGTGTTGCATCATGGACCACGGTCACTATGATGATATAGTGGTGTTGGATGATGAAGATGAGGAGAAGCAAATAGCCAAAATCAGGAAGCATATACCCATTGGGAAATATCGGATCGGATTGGATCGAACCGATACTCAAAAAGTATCGGATATCGCCGATTCCGATACCGGAAACCAATGCAAGTCAATGGGACAGAAATATCGGAATTAAAATAAACCCTTTCTTTCCTTGCAGGTTAATTGTACATGAAGGAAACCAACTAAGAATAATGTAGAATGTATTGGGGGAGGTGGAGGAGACATTAAAGGCATAGAGGTTTAGCCCAATCAAATGGAATAGCAGGAATAAAAAAAATTTTTTAAGATATTCGGAGTTACAAAGAAATTGACTATGTTGTTAACCTTTTTTCTATTTTGGCACATATGTATGTTTCACTGCTTCCATGCTCTTCACCTTCTTTTTTTACTTCTCCCACACTTTCTCCTTCATGATCCTCAGCAGCATCTTTTTCATCAACTTCTTCTTCACCTTATTTATCTTCTTCTTCTTCACCTTCTTCCTCATTCTTTTTTTTACATTCTTCATATTCTTCTTCTTCAACTATTCTTCTTCTTCATATTCTACTTCTTCATCTTCTTCCTATTCATCTTCTTCATCATATTCTTATTTGTGACAGGCATTCCTGTAGTTGTTATCTCTAAAAGTTTGAAGATTACACCTTCCGTTCTTGCTGTCACAAAAGATTTACAACAGGATTTGTCCGCGTTCAGTTTGGCCTGCAGCAGCAGGCATTTTCCAGGGGCAACACAAGGAGGAACGGACTCACCCCCATACACTGCTTAGTCTTTTTCTGCTTATAATTTAGAGCATATCTTTTGCTCTGATTTTTTGTCTTATGCTTAATGTTCTTCTGCTTTTTGTTCTGCTTTTTGTTCTTCTGCTTCTTGGTCTTCTGTCTCTTGTTCTGTATCTTGGAGGTTGTCTTCATGTTCTTTGTCCTCTTGGTCATCTTCTTCTGGGTAATCTTTTTGGTCTTCTTTGGGGTGGTGTTCAGGCTCGTCGTCTTCATGGTTGTCGTCTTTGGGGTCGCCGTCTTCTTCGGGGTGGTTTTCAGGGTCGTCGTCTTCACAGTCATCGTCAGGGAGATCCAGAGTGATTACCAAAAACCATTTCAAAAATCTTCAACTTGGAAATGTAGCAGAAGGTACAAGAAGGCTGAGTAACTGCCGAGAACCAGCTGACTGTCCTGGAACCCAAATGGGTAGTAGAAGGAAGAAGAGCCAATGGCACTACCGAGGACCAGCTGATGGTACTGGGACACGGTTACTAAGCAGGAGGTACCTGTGCTAGAAAGCACTACCAAGGACCAGCAGACGTTGCTGGAACTCAGATACCGAGATGGAGGCACCTAGGCCAAAGGCACCACCGATAACCAGCTGACGGTACTGGAACCCGGATGGGTATCATAAGGTACAAGAGCCAATGGAACTAACGAGGACTAGCTGACTGTGCTGGAACCCGGAGGGGCAGCAGAAGGAACAGAGCCAATGGCAGTAGCGAGGACCAGCTGATGGTACTGGAACACGGTTACTAAGCAGGAGGTACCTGTGCTAGAAAGCACTACCAAGGAACAGCAGACGTTGCTGGAACTCGGATACCGAGATGGAGGCACCTAGGCCAAAGGCACTGCCAAGAACCAGCTGAGGGTACTGGAACCCAGATGGGTATCAGAAGGTACCCTTGAAAACCAAAGTTGCAAGGCCGCGAGCCGGCCGCAGTTACCGAATCCCACAGTCCTACAGGGGGTGCTTGTCCTATTGGCACTAAGGAAACAGCCTTTAGTTCCATATCCCGCAGCCCACATAGGAAGCACCTAAACTGCAGGCACCGTAGAGTCGGCTAACCCGACCGCAACACGACAGGACAACGTATTGGAGGCAAAGTGACATTGACACTGCCGGGAAACAGCTGGCGTGCTGTAACCTGGCTGGGCAGGAGGGAGTACCCGTGCCAAAGACACTTCTGAGCAGCAACTGGCAATGTTGGAGCCCAGGGATGAGAGTAGAAACAGAGTGGAGGCAGAGGCCTAATTGGAACAAGTTTAAAATCTGTACTTGTGTGAGTGTGGACAGAGCAGGAAAACTTGCCAGATACACAGCTGGGGATCAGCTGACATTACTGAACCCCAATAACACAGGAGCATATGTTGACTGTGCAGATGGCACTTCCGAGCAGCAACTGGCAGTGTTGGAGCCCAGGGATGAGAGTAGAAACAGAGTGGAGGCAGAGGCCTAATTGGAACAAGTTTAAAATCTGTACTTGTGTGAGTGTGGACAGAGCAGGAAAACTTGCCAGATACACAGCTGGGGATCAGCGGACATTACTGAACCCCAATAACACAGGAGCATATGTTGACTGTGCAGATGGCAATTCCGAGCAGCAACTGGCAGTATTGGAGCCCAGGGATGAGAGTAGAAACAGAGTGGAGGCAGAGGCCTAATTGGAGCAAGTTTAAAATCTGTACTTGTGTGAGTTATGGACAGAGCAGGAGACGTTGCTGGCTACACAGGTGGGGATCAGCTGACTTTACTGAACCCCAATAACACAGGAGCATATGTTGACTGTGCAGACGGCACTTCCGAGCAGCAACTGGCAGTGTTGGAGCCCAGGGATGAGAGTAGAAAAAGAGTGGAGACAGAGGCCTAATTGGAACAAGTTTAAAATCTGTACTTGTGTGAGTTATGGACAGAGCAAGAGACATTGCCGGCTACACAGCTGGGGATCAGCTGACTTTACTGAACCCCAATAACACAGTGCATATATTGACTGTGCAGACGGCACTTCCGAGCAGCAACTGGCAGTGTTGGAGCCCAGGGATGAGAGTAGAAACAGAGTGGAGCCAGAGACCTAATTGGAACAAGTTTAAAATCTGTACTTGTGTGAGTGTGGACAGAGTAGGAAAACTTGCCAGATACACAGCTGGGGATCAGCTGACATTACTGAACCCCAATAACACAGGAGCATATGTTGACTGTGCAGACGGCACTTCCGAGCAGCAACTGGCAGTGTTGGAGCCCAGGGATGAGAGTAGAAACAGAGTGGAGGCAGACGCTTAATTGGAACAAG
Organism: Oophaga sylvatica; assembly: GCA_033576555.1. NCBI lineage: Eukaryota > Metazoa > Chordata > Amphibia > Anura > Dendrobatidae > Oophaga > Oophaga sylvatica. The sequence goes on from JARQOD010000001.1 coordinate 701,200,784, forward strand.
TTTAAAATCTGTACTTGTGTGAGTATGGACAGAGCAGGAAAACTTGCCGGATACACAGTTGGGGATCAGCTGACATTACTGAACCCAATAACACAGGAGCATATGTTGACTGTGCAGACGGCACTTCTGAGCAGCAAGTGGCGGTGTTGGAGCCCAGGAATGAGAGTAGAAACAGAGTGGAGGCAGAGGCCTAATTGGAACAAGTTTAAAATCTGTACTTGTGCGAGTGTGGACAGAGCAGTAAAACTTGCCGGATACACAGCTGGGGATCAGCTGACATTACTGAACCCCAATAACACAGGAGCATATGTTGACTGTGCAGACGGCACTTCCGAGCAGCAACTGGCAGTGTTGGAGTCCAGGGATGAGAGTAGAAACAGAGTGGAGGCAGACGCTTAATTGGAACAAGTTTAAAATCTGTACTTGTGTGAGTGTGGACAGAGCAGGAAAACTTGCCGGATACACAGTTGGGGATCAGCTGACATTACTGAACCCCAATAACACAGGAGCATATGTTGACTGTGCAGATGGCACTACCGAGCAGCAACTGGCAGTGTTGGAGCCCAGGGATGAGAGTAGAAACAAAGTGGAGGCAGAGGCCTAATTGGAACAAGTTGAAAATCTGTACTTGTGTGAGTTATGGACAGAGCAGTAGACATTGTCGGCTACACAGCTGGGGATCAGCTGACTTTACTGAACCCCAATAACACAGGAGCATATGTTGACTGTGCAGACGGCACTTCCAAGCAGCAACTTGCAGTGTTGGAGCCTAGGGATAAGAGTAGAAACAGAGTGGAGGCAGAGGCCTAATTGGAACAAGTTGAAAATTTGTACTTGTGAGAGTTATGGACAGAGCAGGAGACATTGCCGGCTACACAGCTGGGGATCAGCTGACTTTACTGAACCCCAATAACACAGGAGCATATGTTGACTGTGCAGATGGCACTTCCGAGCAGCAACTGGCGGTGTTGGAGCCCTGGATCAGTCAGTGTGTAGGCTGAGGCCTAATTGGAGCAAGTATTTTATCTGATGTGTTTTGAAATTGGATGGAGCAGGACAGATTGCCGGACACACAGCAGGGGAGCAGCTGGCGTTACTGAACCCCACTAACACAGGAGCTAGTGTTTTTCTCTGTGCATACAGCACTTCTGAGCAGCAACTGGTGGTGTTGGAGCCCAGGGTCAATCAGGGTGTAGGCTGAGGCCTAATTGGTACAAGTATTTTATCTGATGTGTTTTGAAATTGGATGGAGCAGGACAGAGTGGAGGCAGAGGCCTAATTGGAACAAGTTGAAAATCTGTACTTGTGTGAGTTATGGACAGAGCAGTAGACATAGCCGGCTACACAGCTGGGGATCAGCTGACTTTACTGAACCCAATAACACAGGAGCATATGTTGACTGTGCAGACGGCACTTCCGAGCAGCAACTGGCAGTGTTGGAGCCCAGGGATGGGAGTAGAAACAGAGTGGAGGCAGAGGCCTAATTGGAACAAGTTTAAAATCTGTACTTGTGTGAGTGTGGACAGAGCAGGAAAACTTGCCGGATACACAGGTGGGGATCAGCTGACATTACTGAACCCCAATAACACAGGAGCATATGTTGACTGTGCAGACGACACTTCTGAGCAGCAACTGGCAGTGTTGGAGCCCAGGGATGAGAGCAGAAACAGAGTGGAGGCAGAGGCCTAATTGGAACAAGTTTAAAATCTGTACTTGTGTGAGTGTGGACAGAGCAGGAAAACTTGCCGGATACACAGCTGGGGATCAGCTGACATTACTGAACCCCAATAACACAGGAGCATATGTTGACTGTGCAGACGGCACTTCCGAGCAGCAACTGGCAGTGTTGGAGCCTAGGGATGAGAGTAGAAACAGAGTGGAGGCAGAGGCCTAATTGGAACAAGTTGAAAATCTTTACTTGTGTGAGTTATGGACAGAGCAGGAGACATTGCCGGCTACACAGCTGGGATCAGCTGACTTTACTGAACCCCAATAACACATGAGCATATGTTGACTGTACAGATGGCACTTCCGAGCAGCAACTGGTGGTGTTGGAGCCCAGGGTCAATCAGAGTGTAGGCTGAGGCCTAATTGGTACAAGTATTTTATCTGATGTAACTTTGAATTTGGAGGAGCAGGAGTTATTGCCAGACACACAGCAGGGGATCAGCAGGCGTTACTGAACCCATAACACTGGAGGTAGTGTTTTTCTCTGTGCATACAGCACTTCTGAGCAGCAACTGGCGGTGTTGGAGCCCAGGGTCAGTCAGGGTGTAGGCTGAGGCCTAATTGGAGCAAGTTTCAAATCTGATGTGTGCAGCAACTGGCGGTGTTGGAGCCCAGGGTCAGTCAGGGTGTAGGCTGAGGCCTAATTGGAGCAAGTTTCAAATCTGATGTGTTTTGAAATTGGATGGAGCAGGACAGATTGCCAGACACAAAGCAGGGGAGCAGCTGGCGTTACTGAACCCCACTAACACAGGAGCTGATGTTTTTCTCTGTGCATACAGCACTTCTGAGCAGCAACTGGCGGTGTTGGAGCCCAGGGATGAGAGTAAAAACAGAGTGGAGGCAGACGCTTAATTGGAACAAGTTTAAAATCTGTACTTGTGTGAGTGTGGACAGAGCAGGAAACTTGCCGGATACACAGTTGGGGATCAGCTGACTTTACTGAACCCCAATAACACAGGAGCATATGTTGACTGTGCAGATGGCACTTCCGAGCAGCAACTTGCAGTGTTGGAGCCTAGGGATAAGAGTAGAAACAGAGTGGAGGCAGAGGCCTAATTGGAACAAGTTGAAAATTTGTACTTGTGAGAGTTATGGACAGAGCAGGAGACATTGCCGGCTACACAGCTGGGGATCAGCTGACTTTACTGAACCCCAATAACACAGGAGCATATGTTGACTGTGCAGAAGGCACTTCCGAGCAGCAACTTGCAGTGTTGGAGCCTAGGGATAAGAGTAGAAACAGAGTGGAGGCAGAGGCCTAATTGGAACAAGTTGAAAATTTGTACTTGTGAGAGTTATGGACAGAGCAGGAGACATTGCCGGCTACACAGCTGGGGATCAGCTGACTTTACTGAACCCCAATAACACAGGAGCATATGTTGACTGTGCAGATGGCACTTCCGAGCAGCAACTGGCGGTGTTGGAGCCCTGGGTCAGTCAGTGTGTAGGCTGAGGCCTAATTGGAGCAAGTATTTTATCTGATGTGTTTGAAATTGGATGGAGCAGGACAGATTGCCGGACACACAGCAGGGGAGCAGCTGGCGTTACTGAACCCACTAACACAGGAGCTAGTGTTTTTCTCTGTGCATACAGCACTTCTGAGCAGCAACTGGTGGTGTTGGAGCCCAGGTCAATCAGGGTGTAGGCTGAGGCCTAATTGGTACAAGTATTTTATCTGATGTGTTTTGAAATGATGGAGCAGGACAGAGTGGAGGCAGAGGCCAATTGGAACAAGTTGAAATCTGTACTGTGTGAGTTATGGACAGAGCAGTAGACATAGCCGGCTACACAGCTGGGATCAGCTGACTTTACTGAACCCAATAACACAGGAGCATATGTTGACTGTGCAGACGGCACTTCCGGCAGCACTGGCAGTGTTGGAGCCCAGGATGGAGTAGAAACAGAGTGGAGGCAGAGGCCTATTGGAACAAGTTTAAAATCTGTACTTGGTGAGTGTGGACAGAGCAGGAAAACTTGCCGGATACACAGCTGGGATCAGCTGACATTACTGAACCCAATAACACAGGAGCATATGTTGACTGTGCAGATACTTCTGAGCAGCAACTGGCAGTGTTGGAGCCCAGGGATGAGAGCAGAAACAGAGTGGAGGCAGAGGCCTAATTGGAACAAGTTTAAAATCTGTACTTGTGTGAGTGTGGACAGAGCAGGAAAACTTGCCGGTACACAGCTGGGGATCAGCTGACATTACTGAACCCCAATAACACAGGAGCATATGTTGACTGTGCAGACGGCACTTCTGAGCAGCAACTGGCAGTGTTGGAGCCTAGGGATGAGAGTAGAAACAGAGTGGAGGCAGAGGCCTAATTGGAACAAGTTGAAAATCTGTACTTGTGTGAGTTATGGACAGAGCAGGAGACATTGCCGGCTACACAGCTGGGGATCAGCTGACTTTACTGAACCCCAATAACACTATGAGCATATGTTGACTGTACAGATGGCACTTCCGAGCAGCAACTGGTGGTGTTGGAGCCCAGGGTCAATCAGAGTGTAGGCTGAGGCCTAATTGGTACAAGTATTTTATCTGATGTAACTTTGAATTTGGAGGGAGCAGGAGTTATTGCCAGACACACAGCAGGGGATCAGCAGGCGTTACTGAACCCCACTAACACTAGAGCTAGTGTTTTTCTCTGTGCATACAGCACTTCTGAGCAGCAACTGGCGGTGTTGGAGCCCAGGGTCAGTCAGGGTGTAGGCTGAGGCCTAATTGGAGCAAGTTTCAAATCTGATGTGTGCAGCAACTGGCGGTGTTGGAGCCCAAGGTCATTCAGGGTGTAGGCTGAGGCCTAATTGGAGCAAGTTTCAAATCTGATGTGTTTTGAAATTGGATGGAGCAGGACAGATTGCCAGACACAAAGCAGGGGAGCAGCTGGCGTTACTGAACCCCACTAACACAGGAGCTGATGTTTTTCTCTGTGCATACAGCACTTCTGAGCAGCAACTGGTGGTGTTGGAGCCCAGGGTCAATCAGGGTGTAGGCTGAGGCCTAGTATGAGCAACTTTCAAATCTGGTGTAACTTGAAATTGGGGTAGCAGGACTTATTGCCGTACACAGAGCAGGGGATCAGCAGGCGTTAATGAACCCCACTAACACAGGAGCTAGTGTTTTTCTCTGTGCATACAGCACTTCTGAGCAGCAACTGGCGGTGTTGGAGCCAGGGTCAGTCAGGGTGTAGGATGAGGCCTAATTGGAGCAAGTATTTTATTTATGTAACTTGAATTTGGAGTGAGCAGGACTTATTGCCGGACACACAGCAAGGGATCAGCAGGCATTACAGAACCCCACTAACACAGGAGCTAGTGTTTTTCTCCTGTGCATACAGCACTTCTGAGCAGCAACTGGTGGTGTTAGAGCCCAGGGTCAGTCAGGGTGTAGGCTGAGGCCTAATTGGAGAAAGTATTTTATCTGATGTAACTTGAATTTGGAGGAGCAGGACTTATTGCCGGACACACAGCAGGGATCAGCAGGCATTACTGAGCCCCCACTAACACAAGAGCTAGTGTTTTTCTCTGTGCATACAGCACTTCTTAGCAGCAACTGGCGGTGTTGGAGCCCAGGGTCAATCAGGGTGTAGAAATCACATATAGAGTAGATGACTAGTTCCGCGGCACTTCAAAATGTATATACTCCAAACAAGACAAACGTAAGCTTTACTACGATAAAATGATGAATTTTATTCCAAAATATTTAAATATAGACATTTAAAATATAAGCGCATATATGCACATGGCGACAACAAATGCAACCAAAAAGCCAACATAGGGTATAGGGGTTGAAATGAATGCATACAAGTACATTTCATAATCCAATAATGCTGCCTAAGGAACGGTATGTACACCTGTAATATAGTGCAGACAATGGATGTAGGACTAGTCATCATTATCATTACTTATACGTGACAGTAAAAAATACACTCATTGAGGACAACTCTTAGTTCACCCCCCATATATTAAAGGTCCAGCATCTAATCCTGATAATAAGGCGCAATAATCATGCATAACCTATAAAAAGTGCATCGTGCATAGTGAAAATAGCAATGTATACCTGCAAGTGCAGGTGAAACAACGCCAACGGATAGAAAAGGTATATGCTATCTATGTATCAGAGTGCATAGCGACTGATGGCGAATGGCGATATAATACTGTACCTCAATAAAGGCTGCGACACCCCTCACGCGCGTTTCGCTTGTAGCTTGTTGAAGAGGGGAAGTGCGTGTATGCTTGCGCGTCTGTTTTGCCGCCCAGACTGGCTTCCTGCTCTGACGCGTCAGGTAGGGGAGCAGCTGGGCGTCATATGATGCTGACTTGCAGTGACTTTGCGCAGCGTTCGTCAGCAGTAGCGCCGCTACAAAGCCGCCATCATGACTGATTCCCTCTATAAATATGCACCTATGAGCAACCATACATGCACGTCCCCTCTTGAAGAAGCTACAAGCGAAACACGCGTGAGGGGTGCCGCAGCCTTTATTGAGCTACAGTATTATAGCGCCATTCGCCATCAGTCGCTATGCACTCTGATACCTAGATAGCATATACCTTTTCTATCCGTTGGCGTTGTTTCACCTGCACTTGCAGGTATACATTGCTATTTTCACTATGCACGATGCACTTTTATAGGTTATGCATGATTATTGCGCCTTATTATCAGGATTAGATGCTGGACCTTTAATATATGGGGGGTGAACTAAGAGTTGTCCTCAATGAATGTATTTTTTACTGTCACATATAAGTAATGATGATGATGACTAGTCCTACATCCATTGTTTGCACTATATTACAGGTGTAATAATCAAAAAATTATAAACTACTAGGGTTTAATTAAACCAAAATCATAGAAAAAAACAAAAATGAAATGCTTTATTTATAATTTACCATAATAGGTAGCACCAAAATTGACATAGAAGAAAGATACAAACAGTGTTCAAATTAAAATATTGGGCCCATCTGGATGTCCTTAGATATTTTCTGAGCTGTCTCCTGCCTTGCCGCGGAGGTTGGCACCCTAGGGGGGAGCGTTGTGGCGCCCCCGCTCACCGATGGCTAAAGGGCCCGTCTCACAAAGCGATATCGCTAGCGAGATCGGTGCTGAGTCACTAGTTTTGTGACGCAGCACCGAGCTCACCAGCGATATCGCTGTGTGTGACATTCAGCGACGATCAGCCCCCCTGCTGGGTATCGCTGATCGTCGCTTAAATGTCAGGACATTTTTTTGATCGCTGGTCTCCCGCTGACAGGCACGCATCGCTGCGTGTGACAGGCGGGAGACCAGCGATCTGCTGGTAACCAAGGTACACAGCGGGTTTCCAGGCGCGGGGCTGTGCCTAGAAACCCGCTGTGTACCTTGGATACCAGCGCCCTGATGCAGGGAGCTGGTATCCAAGGTACACAACGGGTTTCCAGGCACCGCGCAGCGCTTGGAAACCCGCTGTGTACCTTGGATACCAGCTCCCTGCATCAGCGCGCTGGTATCCAAGGTACACTGCGGGTAACTAAGCGATGTTACCCGCAGTGTCGCTGTCCCAGATCGCTGCCTGAGCTGCCTGTTTGGCAGCTCAGCAGCGATCATGTAGCGATACACCAGCGATCCTGACAAGTGCATATCGTTGTCGGGATCGCTGGTGTATCGTTATGTGAGACCCAGCCTTAACCCTAGTGGCCCTGTTGTGCCCTATAGACTTAGTGAATCCCACTACCCAATGGCTAAGGGGACCTCTATGTCTAGACAGAGACCTTCTAAACTAGTACATCCCTATGTCCCAATAATGTAAAAACAGAAAACACATGTGGTGGTAACTGGATATCGTTTTTTATGTATATATAACCAAGATTGGTGAGATTAGAGATGATTTTTGATCAAAATAGCCCGGTCTACAGCCGACTTAACAGTGTGGTGACTGTCAACAAGCAAAAAGGAAATGTGTCAATTTTTTGATTAGCTTCAACAGTCTATAGATCTGTCTGATGAATAAATATATATACATGCTGTAGCCGAGAAAAATCATGTACCGCAATTTTTCATATTCATAAGCACCGTTCAATGTCTCAGTGCACTTGTAGTTCAGAAGTATAAAATGCCTTGATGCAATTTGCAAAGAATACAGCGTATCAACGTACTTATGCCAGGGTAGTTCAACGCCTCAATGCACTCATAGCAAGGCGATCGATGATCTCTTAATTTATAGATATATTTAGTGTAACAAGGACCTTTTTATATATATATATAAATATATACCCATGCCTAGGCAATTAGTGAACGCAATGAAAATGACCAAAAATGGCACTTGGATGCACCCATGTGTGTGCGATATGATGCCTCAATGTGCTCCCAATGCAGCGCTTAATAATCACATAATCTATATACAAAATAGCCGCTGCACCATGCACAAGACATCTGCATCTGTCCATCTGACCTCCTGATGAGCCTGTTTAGGCGAAACGCGTCAAGGCGTGAATAGCTATGGTTCTATGGTGGTAAAAGAAAAAAACTGAGAGAGCTAAGTACCGCTGTATATTTCGCATTTTGTCCATTATGCGGTCTTAACCGCTTCTGCTATGGATGTATCCAAATGATGATCTCGAACTAATTGCATTGCGGCATTTGGTATGCCTATTTTGTATATAGATTATGTGATTATTAAGCGCTGCATTGGGAGCACATTGAGGCATCATATCGCACACACTGGGTGCATCCAAGTGCCATTTTTGGTCATTTTCATTGCGTTCACTAATTGCCTAGGCATGGGTATATATATATATATATAAAAAGGTCCTTGATACACTCAATATATCTATAAATTAAGCGATCATCGATCGCCTTGCTATGAGTGCATTGAGGCGTTGAACTACCCTGGCATAAGTACGTTGATACGCTGTATTCTTTGCAAATTGCATCAAGGCATTTGATACTTCTGAACTACAAATGCACTGAGACATTGAACGGTGCTTATGAATATGAAAAATTGTGGTACATGATTTTTCTCGGCTACAGCATGTATATATATTTATTCATCAGACAGATCTATAGACTGTTGAAGCTAATCAAAAAATTGACACATTTCCTTTTTGCTTGTTGACAGTCACCACACTGTTAAGTCGGCTGTAGACCGGGCTATTTTGATCAAAAATCAGCTCTAATCTCACCAATCTTGGTTATATATACATAAAAAACGATATCCAGTTACCACCACATGTGTTTTCTGTTTTTACATTATTGGGACATAGGGATGTACTAGTTTAGAAGGTCTCTGTCTAGACATAGAGGTCCCCTTAGCCATTGGGTAGTGGGATTCACTAAGTCTATAGGGCACAACAGGGCCACTAGGGTTAGCCATCGGTAAGCGGGGGCGCCACAACTATATTACAGGTGTACATACCCTTCCTTAGGCAGCATTAATGGATTATGAAATGTACTTGTATGCATTCATTTGAACCCCTATACCCTATGTAGGCTTTTTTGGTTGCATTTGTAGTCGCCATGTGCATATATGCGCTTATATTTAAAATGTATATTTGTACATATTTGGGACTACAATTCATCATTTTATGGTTGGAAAGCTGCCGTTTTTCTTGTTTGGAGCATATCAATCAGGGTGTAGGCTCAGGCCTATGTGGAGCAAGTTTAACATCTGATGTTGTGTGTATGTGGAGGGAGCAGGAGACTTATTGCCGGACACAGCAGGGGAACAGCTGGCGTTACTGAACCCCACTAACACAGGAGCTTGTGTTTTTCTCTGTGCAGACGGCACTTCTGAGCAGCAACTGGCAGTGTTGGAGCTCAGGGATTACAGTTCAGGTGGTAGAAACATGAACACAACAGGAGACATGGATACTGTTGCCAACCAATTATTTAATCTGAAACCGGACAGGCAAATTCAGGTGAGATCCAGGCCTTGTTCATTTTCAGAAAAGTAAGCCTGTCAACGTTATTGGAGGATAGTCGCATGCGACGGTCTGTTAGTACACCACCTGCGGCACAAAAGACACACTCTGATAATACACTAGCAGCAGGGCAAGCCAGCACCTCCAATGCATACTGACTAAGCTCTGGCCATGTGTCCAGCTTAGAGACCCAAAACTTGAAGGGGGAAGAGCCGTCTGGGAGTACACTGAGAGGGCAAGACATGTAGTCTGTCACCATCTGACGGAAGCTTTGCCTCCTGCTGACTGGAGCCGTCTGTGGTGGTGTAGACATTTGTGGCGGGGACACAAAACTTTGCCACATTTGGGCCATACTGGTCTTGCCTTGTGCAGAGGCGCTGCTTCTGCTCTCTCTTGGTGCAGAGCTACCTCCACTGCCTCGATGCACAGAGCTGCTTTGTAAAGCATAGCAGCACTGCTCTCAGGTGGAATGGAGAACATGATGGAATGAACCAGTGTGTTTTGGTATTCCCGCATTTTACGCTCCCGGTTCAACGGTGTTATGAGGCTTTGTAAGTTGTCCCGGTAGCGAGGATCTAGGAGGGTGTACGCCCAATAATCAGACATGGTGAGAATGTGGGCGATTTGGCGGTCGTTTCTCAGGCACTGCAGCATGAAATCAACCATGTGCTGCAGACTCCCAACTGGCCAAGAAACGCTGTCCCCTGCAAGAGGCGTCATCTCTGCCTGCTCTGCATAACCCCGCCCTCGCTCTACATACTGACTACTAGAGCATTGTGTACCTCCCTCCTCTGGAGAGATGTCTTCCTTCTCCATTGACTCCTCCTTATCCTCCTCACAAAGTGTCCCCTGCCTAGGCTTTTGCGAGGAACCACGATGCGCAGACTGTCCAGAAGCAGATGGCATTTGTGATTCCTCATCCTCCACCTCTTCTAAAAAAGCATCCCTTAGTGCTTGCAGTGTTTTTTGAAGCAAGCAGATAAGGGGGACAGTCATGCTGACTAGTGCATCATCTGCATTCGCCATCCTCGTGGAATCATCGAACGCACGCAAAACGTGGCAGATGTCCTTCATAGACGCACACTCAGTGGTGGTGATGTGTGAACGGCGCGCAGTGCGACTTGTTTGCGCCTGATGCAGCTGGTACTCCATTACTGCTGCCTGCTGCTCACACAACCGCACCAACATATGTAACTTGGAATTCCACTTGGTGGGTAAGTCACATATGATGCGATGTTCCGGAAGGCGGAATCAGTGTTGCAGAGCTGCAATGCGCGATCTTGCCATGCTGGAACGCCGCAAGTGAGCGCACTCCATGCGGAACTTGTGCAGCAGTGCATCAAGATGCGGATAGTCCCTCAAAAAACTCTGCACGACCAAGTTGAGCACATGTGCCAGACATGGTATGTGAGTGAGGTTGCCTAGGCCCAGAGCTGCCACCAGCTTTCGGCCATTGTCACAGACTACCAAGCCTGGCTGGAGATTCGCTGGCACAAACCACACGTCGCTCTCCTGCTTGATGGCATTCCAGAGCTCCTGCGCTGTGTGGCTTCGATTCCCCATAGAAATTAATTTCAGGACGGCCTGTTGATTTCGGCCACGGCTGTGCTCATATCGGTCGTAACAGGTAAGCGTTCACGGGTCCATGTGGAGGTAGACCGTGACGGCTCCTGCAGCGATGATTCTGAGGAACTGGAGTATGAGGAGGAGTCAATGTGTACAGACTGGATTCCTGCAATCCTTGGAGTTGGCAGAACACGTACAGCGCCACTCTCAAGATCTGTACCCGGCTCCACAACATTTACCCAATGGGCAGTGAGGGAAAGATATCGTCCCTGTCCATGGTTACTGGTCCACGCATCGGTGGTCAGGTGGACCTTGCTACTGACGGCGTTTAGTAGCACATGTTTAATTTTTCCCTCCACATGCTTTTGCAGGGCAGGGACGGCTTGCCTGCTGAAATAAAAGCGGCTGGGCACGTTGTATTGTGGGACTGCCAATGCCATGAAGTTACGGAAGGTGTCAGTCTCCACCAACCTGAATGACAGCATTTCAAGGGACAGGAGTTTTGCAATGCCAGCATTCAGAGCCTGTGCTCGGGGATGGTTTGCCGAGTATGGCCGCATTTTCTCCCATGCCTGTGCTACCGATGGCTGTAGAGTGGCCTGGGAGTGTGAGGATGACAAGGAACGTGGTGCTGTGGGTGGAATTACACTGGGTCTCTGTACACCAGTACCAGAGGTTCTTCCAGGGCAATCCTGTGAGGAAGCCGAACCAGCTGTGTGTGAGCTGGAGGAAGAGGCTACAACACGAGCTGAAGAGGTAGGTGGTGCTGTAGGTTGGCCTACGTCTTCAGTGTGTCTTTGTAACTCCACCACATGCTTGATCCGCACATGTTTCCACATATTTGTGGTATTGAGGTTGCTGACACTTTTACCTCTTTTTACTTTTTGATTACACAGCTTTCATTTGACAAAGCAAATGTCATCTGCAACTGTGTCAAAAAAGGACCACGCACTGCCAGTCCTGGGAGCGCCCGTTTTGGGTTTTGGAAGAAAACTGCTCCGAACGGGTGGCCAAGTGGAGGCTACAGGCAACCGAGTCTGACCCCTACCTCTCCCTCCTGTTTGGGCCGTTGGGGGAATCTCTTCCTCAGAGATGCTCCCTCCACCTTCCTGTTCCTCACGCCATGATGGGTCAAGGACCTCATCATCTACACTACCCTCTTCAAACACCTGCTTCTCCTGGGTCGCCTGGCCAGCACCGTGCACAACAGAAACTGGCACCTGAGTCTCATCATCATCAGATGCGTTCTGAGGTGTGCTGACCATAGGCACTGGCCCACCTGCCTCTTCAGATTCAGAGAGACAAAGCAGTTGCGCATCACTACATACTCCCTCTTCTTCACATTCTAGAATGCTGCTTGGCTGGCCCCTCTTTCCAAGCCAACAGATTCAGAGAACAGAAGTAGAAACTGAGCTGGCTCCTGTACAGAGCTCTCTGACTGCCTGGGCAATTTGGCAGGTGGTGAAGAGACAGATGGTTGCTCTTCAGTGCTCTGGTCCTGAGAGGATGTGGAAGTAATTGAAGTCAATGCGTTAGCTGCCATCCATCCGACAACGGCTTCAATTTGTTCTTCCCGCAGCAGTGGGGTACGGCGAGCTCCTACAAAGCTGCGCATAAAGGACCGCTGTTATGATTTGGTAGCTGAGGAGTGCAGGTAAAAAAGGCAATACACCAGAGCAGTTGGAATCTATGAGATTGCAGTACCCTGACTAACCACCACAACTAAAGGCAGCCGTGGAGCGTTCCTACGTTGGTCCTAGACGCCTCGTCACAGCCTGAGAAACTAACTATACCTAAAGATAGAAAGAGGAAAGCTATCTGCCCCGGAGCAGATCCCCAAAGAACATAGAAAGCCCCCAAACATGTAATGGCGGTTAGACAAGAAGAAATACTGACACAGACAGAAAATAGTATGAGCAAACGTTGGGGCCCAAACTATCTAAATAGAAAAGGATAGGAAGGGCACTTACTGCAATCCCAAAAAACCCTGAAAAGCACCAACTCACGACCTCTACCACCTAAATTAGTTCTCTGGTGTAACAAAATCAAAACAGTCAGCCACTGAAAAAACTGGAAAAAGCAAATGTACAAACATCAGTGGCTGAACTAAACTGAGAGGGCAAAAGCCCCCGGAGGGGACCCTGAAGGCCCCCACAGAAGTGCAGGACAAAATGCAAAATAAAGCACAAAAACAAAAGAAGAAAATGTCTTATCTGATAGCAGGAGATGCAGACACGACACAGCAGGCTACAAAGGAAACAGGAATCAAGGATTGAGACCAGAACAATTGATCACCGGCAACCCTGATGGGAAGGCGACTCCCTTAAATAAGACCAGTCAGTAACACCTGATTCCCAATCCTCACAATCTTCACTGGACAGTCCAGTACCGCTTGTAACCACCAGAGGGAGCCTCTGCTCAGAACTCATTTCAAGTCCATTCACAACAGTACCCCCCCTTGAGGAGGGGTCACCGAACCCTCACTTGAGCAACCAGGTCGGTCAGGATGAGTTCTATGATACGCACGGATGAGTCTCCTAGCATGGATGTCCGAAGCAAACACCCAAGAATTGTCTTCCTGACCATAACCTCTCCACTTAACCAAATACTGGAGTTTCCGTCTAGAAAAACGAGAATTCAATATCTTCTCAACCACAAACTCCATATTGCCCTCAACCAGAACAGGGTCAGGAGGCAAAGCAGCAGGAACCACTGGCTCAACAAACCTCTTCAACAAGGACTTGTGGAACACGTTATGGATCTTAAATGTCCCTGGAAGAAGCAAACGAAAAGAAACAGGATTAAGAATCTCCATGATCTTATAAGGTCCAATGAACCTAGGCTTAAATTTAGGAGATGCCACTCTCATAGGAATATTTTTTGAGGACAACCAGACCAAGTCCCCCACTTTAAACCGAGGACCTCAGTCCTATGCCGTTAGCAAACCGCTGGGCCCTCTCCTGAGAGAGGGACAACCTCTCCACTACCTGGTCCCAAATCTGCTGCATACGCTCCACAACAGAGTCAACACCTGGACAGGCAGAAGCCTCCGTCTGTCCTGAAGAAAATCGAGGGTGAAACCCAGAATTACCGAAAAATGGAGACATCAAAGTGGCAGAGCTAGCCCTATTATTAAGAGCAAACTCAGCCAAAGGCAAAAAAGAGACCCAGTCATCCTGATCAGCAGACACAAAGCATCTTAGATAAGTCTCCAATGTCTGGTTTGTTCTCTCAGTTTGACCATTGGTCTGAGGATGAAACGCCGAGGAGAAAGACAACTGAACACCAAGTTTAGAACAAAAGGTCCTCCAAAATCTGGAAACAAACTGGACTCCTCTGTCAGACACAATGTTCTCAGGAATGCCGTGTAAACGAACCACGTGCTGAAGGAACAAAGGCACCAATTCGGAGGAGGAAGGCAACTTAGGTAATGGCACAAGATGTATCATCTTGGAAAACCTATCACAAATCACCCAGATGACGGTCATTCTCTGAGAAACAGGGAGGTCGGAAATGAAATCCATAGAGATATGGGTCCATGGTCTCTTGGGCACAGGCAATGGCATCAACAAACCACTAGAGCGAGAGCAAGGCTTGGAGCGAGAGCAAGTCCCGCAGGACTGCACAAATTCCCTGACATTACGAGACAAGGTAGGCCACCAAAAGGACCGACTAACCAAGTCTCTGGTACCAAAAATTCCGGGATGACCGGCCAACGCGGAACAATGAATCTCAAACATCACACTCTTTTTCCACTGGTCTGGGACAAACAATTTCCCAACAGGGCAGCGCTCAGGCCTATCCTCCTGACACCCCTCCAGAGCCAGTCTCAAATTGGGCGAGATGGCGGAAAGAACTACACCTTCTTTCAAAATAACAGAAGGATCAGATACCTCAGGAGAGTCCGCAAGGAAACTCCTCGAGAGGGCATCCGCCTTAACATTCTTAGTGCCAGGAAGAAAGGAAACCACAAAATTAAAACGTGTGAAAAACAAGGCCCACCTGGCCTGTCTAGGATTAAGTCGCTTGGCAGATTCCAGATAAACCAGATTCTTATGGTCCGTAAGGACCACTACCTGATGTTTGGCTCCCTCCAGCCAATGTCTCCACTCTTCAAAAGCCCACTTCATGGCCAATAACTCCCGATTACCCACGTCATAATTACGTTCAGTAGGAGAAAATTTTCGAGAGAAAAAGGCACAAGGGTTACTTTTAGAGGTCTCTGGATCTCTTTGGGACAAAACGGCACCTGCCCCAATTTCAGAGGCATCAACCTCCACCTGAAATGGCAGAGAAACATCAGGCTGCCGTAGAACAGGAGCAGAAGTGAATCTCTGCTTAAGTTCCTGAAATGCAGAAACTGCCTCAGGAGGCCAATTCACCACATCAGAACCCTTTTTGGTCAAATCAGTTAATGGTTTAACAATAACCGAGAAATTACCAATAAATTTACGATAAAAATTGGCAAAACCCAAAAATCTTTGAAGAGCCTTTAATGAAGTAGGTTGGACCCAATCACATATGGCCTGAACCTTGACCGGGTCCATTTCAATAACAGATGGGGACAAAATGAATCCCAAAAATGAAATCCTCTGTACGCCAAAAAGACACTTTGATCCCTTCACATACAGAGCATTCTCTCTCAAAATCTGGAATACAGTTCAAACATGTTTCACATGAGAGTCCCAGTCATTAGAAAAAATCAAGATATCATCCAAATAAACAATCAGAAATTTATCCACAAAATCCCTGAAAATGTCATTCATGAAGGACTGGAAGACAGAAGGAGCATTAGTGAGCCCAAAGGGCATCACAAGGTACTCAAAATGCCCTTCAGGGGTGTTAAATGCCGTCTTCCATTCATCCCCGTGCTTAATGCGAATAAGGTTATACGCCCCCCTGAGGTCAAGCTTGGTAAACCAAGTAGCGTTTTTCACCCTGGAAAACAGGTCAGAAATTAAGGGTAACGGATATTGATATTTCACAGTAATATTGTTCAAAAGACTATAATCAATACACGGCCTTAATGAACCATCCTTTTTGGCCACAAAGAAAAAACCGGCACCTAAGGGTGAAGAGGATGGTCTGATATGACCCTTCTCCAATGACTCCTTGATATAAGACCGCATAGCATCATGTTCAGGTACAGACAAGTTAAAAAGGCGACCTTTAGGGAATTTACTACCAGGCACTAATTCAATAGCGCAGTCATAGCTCCTATGGGGAGGCAAGGATGCAGATTTACTTTCGCTAAACACATCAGAAAAATCAATCAAAAAGTCAGGAACATCCTGAGCCTGGGGGGAGGCAGAAAAAACAGGAGTGTTGGTATTAACACATTGGCAGCCCCAACTGGTTACAGACACAGATTGCCAATCCAAAACAGGATTATGAGACTGTAACCAAGGGAAACCCAGCACGATAATGTCATGCAGATTATACAGAACCAAAAATTTGCAGCTCTCCTGATGATCAGGTTCAACCCTCATTATCACCTGAGTAGAGAACTGAGGTTTATTCTCAGCCAAAGGGTAGAATCGATCCCCAGTAGGGGAATAGACTTCTGTAGGGGTATCAAGGGAAACCCGCAACGTTTAGCAAAATCAAAATCCATCAGGTTAATAGCTGCTCCCGAATCAACGAAAGCCTGAGCAGAAAATGAGGACAGAGAGCGTATCAGAGTAACAGTTAATAAAAACTTAGTCTGAACACTACCCAAGACAACTGAGCGTGCAAAACGTCTTCCCCGCTTAGGGCAGACTGAAATAGCATGAGAGGCATCACCACAGTAGAAACATAACCCATTGCGCTTTCGAAACTCATGATGCTGTGCCCCAGAAACCACTCTATCACACTGCATAGGTTCAGAAGCAGGTTCACAAGGCAACACTATTCCACGCATACTTCTCCGCTCAAGCAAACGTCTGTCAATTTGAATCGCTAATGACATAGAATCATTGAGACCAGAGGGGATAGGGAATCCCACCATAACATCCTTTACATTATCTGACAGACCCTTCCGAAAAAGGGCTGCCAAAGCGTCGTCATTCCATTTGGTCAGGACTGCCCACCTGCAGAATCTCTGACAGTATAACTCAGCGTCATCAAGCCCCTGATTTAATGCCAACAAGGCTTTTTCAGCTTGATCAGTGACATTAGGCTCATCGTACAATAACCCCAAGGCCTGAAAAAATGCATCAACATCACTCAAAACAGGATCCCCAGGTGTCAGGGAAAAAGCCCAATCCTGAGGATCGCCGCGCAGGAGAGAGATGACAATTTGAACCTGCTGCGCTGCGTTCCCTGAGGACTTAGATTTTTAAGGCAAAAAACAATTTACAATTATTTTTGAAATTCAGAAACTTGGCTCGATCCCCCAAAAACAAATCTGGCATGGGAATCCTAGGTTCCACAACAGGCAACCTAGCAAGATAGGTAGCAATACTCCGAACCTCAGTGGCAAGCTGATCCACACGGCCAGACAACTGTGCAAACTCCATTGAGAGAAAAAATCCTCCCCAGCACCCAGAGATACAGAGGGAAAAAAAAAAAATGCAACAAACAGAAAAATATCTCTGACAACTCTGACAACCTTTTTTTTTTTTTTTTTTCCTTTCACAATATTTTTCCCTTCTATGAGTACCATATAATTTTCAGTTAAGGTCGGTGATACTGTTATGATTTGGTAGCTGAGGAGTGCAGGTAAAAAAGGCAATACACCAGAGCAGTTGGAATCTATGAGATTGCAGTACCCTGACTAACCACCACAACTAGAGGCAGCCGTGGAGCGTTCCTACGTTGGTCCTAGACGCCTCGTCACAGCCTGAGAAACTAACTATACCTAAAGATAGAAAGAGGAAAGCTATCTGCCCGGAGCAGATCCCCAAAGAACATAGAAAGCCCCCAAACATGTAATGGCGGTTAGACAAGAAGAAATACTGACACAGACAGAAAATAGTATGAGCAAACGTTGGGGCCCAAACTATCTAAATAGAAAAGGATAGGAAGGGACTTACTGCAATCCCAAAAACCCTGAAAAGCACCAACTCTACTAATTTCAAAACACCTGAGATCACACGACCTCTACCACCTAAATTAGTTCTCTGGTGTAACAAAATCAAAACAGCAGCCACTGAAAAAACTGGAAAAAGCAAATGTACAAACATCAGTGGCTGAACTAAACTGAGAGGGCAAAAGCCCCCACAGAAGTGCAGGACAAAATGCAAAATAAAGCACAAAAACAAAAAGAAGAAAATGTCTTATCTGATAGCAGGAGATGCAGACACGACACAGCAGGCTACAAAGGAAACAGGAATCAAGGATTGAGACCAGAACAATTGATCACCGGCAACCCTGATGGGAAGGCGACTCCCTTAAATAAGACCAGTCAGTAACACCTGATTCCCAATCCTCACAATCTTCACTGGACAGTCCAGTACCGCTTGTAACCACCAGAGGGAGCCTCTGCTCAGAACTCATTTCAAGTCCATTCACAACAGACCGCTCCCGGGGAAAACTGGGGGATGCTGTGTCACTAGTGCTCGCAGCAGGTACAGAATCCCCACGTCCTCTCCCTGCTGAAACTCCACGCCCACGACCACGTGCCTTACTCCCTGCCTTCTTCATGTTGGTAGATTGATAAAGATAGGCAGAAAAGTACTAAGGCCTTAGTGTGCTTATTCTTGAACAGCTGCTAACAGGTAAAAGAAACACTAAGTTTATTAAGTGTGGACTACACTTTAATATGAGCTAATGTGGCCTAACAAGTGTCAAGTGGAGTGTTTGGTGAACTTTATTAACTTCTTTGTGTTTTTCACAAAAAAAAGGTTGTGATTGAGACAAAAAAGATGTACAATCGATAGTATCACAAACTTTTTGTAGCTATTACAATGCAGGAAGGTAACCTACAATGCAATAGATGAGGCTACAAAAAATAGGTTAATACTAATCTGGCTGGGCCTGCAGGCCACAAACCAGCAGAAAAGCTCCTCTGTCTACTCCTATATAGTGTTTGCAACCAATCTAGCTGGATACGGATGGAAGGACACTAAAAGAGAAATTCAGGAAAAAAAACAACTACAGAAAAAATGGACAATGTATGAGGCAGTGACGCACACTGAGCGGACTACAACCAGCAGTGGATGCAGAACAAACTTCAGCGTGAGCTGCACTCACACACAGAGACCTGACAGACAGCCGTGAACAGTGCAGAGAACTGTGCACTAGCAATGAAAGGCTCCAGTATCTACTTCTATAGTGTTTGCAACCAATGTAATGGATACGGATGGAGGTGCAGCACACTAATAGGAGAAATCAGTAAAAATGAATTGAGCTGCAGCAATTAAACAAAGGAAAAAAGTATGAGGCAGTGACGCACACTGAGCAGACTGCAACCACCAGTGGATGCAGAACAAACTTCAGCGTGAGCTGCACTCACACACAGAGACCTGACAGACAGCCGTGAACAGTGCAGAGAACTGTGCACTAGCAATGAAAGGCTCCGCTATCTACTCCTATAGTGTTTGCAACCAATGTAATGGATACGGATGGAAGCGCAGCTCACTAATAGGAGAGATCAGTAAAAATGAATTGAGCAGCAGCAATTAAACAAAACAAAAAAGTATGAGGCAGTGATGCACGCTGAGCAGACTACAACCAGCAGTGGATGCAGAACAAACTTCAGCGTGAGCTGCACTCACACACAGAGACCTGACAGATAGCCGTGAAAACCACACTGCATGGCAAAAGGAAGCTTTACACAGGTTGGTAAACTAGCCTGCCTAAAGCACCATACACAAAATCGCTATCACTAACTGTCCCTCAGAGTCAGAAGAGCAGCGTTCTATCCCTAACTGAATTCACAGCAGAGTGAAACCAAAATGGGGGCGGCGCCTTTTATAGTGCATTCATGACATCATTTCAGCAGCCAATCACAGTCATGCCATTAGTTAACATGACCGCAGCCTTACAGGATGTGCCCACACTTTTTAGGATTCCTCATTGGCTGAATCAAATCACAATGCCTCTCATAGCATTATGGTTATGGGAACTTCCGATTCCGGTATTCGATATGGCAAAAGTATCGGAACTCAGTATCGGAATTGCGATATCGCGAATATCGGCCGATACCCGATATTTGCGGTATCGGAATGCTCAACACTAGTGATAACCAAAAAACAAGACACAAATATCCTAAAATAAAATAAAAATAAAAAAATATATTGCAAAAAAATGCATGAAGGTAGTAATAATAATAAGGGTATTTAGTAAACATAATTTTGATCAAAAGAATGTACAAGCCATCCCGCCACATCAAGGCAACCCTTGTGGGACAGTCCTAACTCTTGTGTTAAAAACCTTTCCACTTGTCAAGTGACATAAATGTGAACAAGGACAGAGAGACTGAATCCACCAGTAAAAGCAGTGGCCAGACAGGATGGATTTCCCAGCTCAGAAACAGGGCGGTCACACCCTTATATGCATAAGATGCACTTTGAACTGAATAAGAAACTAGATCTGAGCTGAAAAAGTAAATTAATGTGTATGCAAAATGTAAATGCATATTTACACATGACCATTACACAGAGAAAACCAAAAAACAAGACACAAATATCCTAAAATAAAAATAAAAAAATATATTGCAAAAAATGCATGAAGGTAGTAATAATAATAAGAGTATTTAGTAAACATAATTTTGATCAAAAGAATGTACAAGCCATCCCGCCACGTCAAGGCGACCCTTGTGGGACAGTCCTAACTCTAGCATTAAAAACCTTTCCACTTGTCAAGTGACATAAATGTGAACAAGGACAGAGAGACTGAACCCACCAGTAAAAGCATAGGCCAGACAGGACGGATTTCCCAGCTCAGAAACAGGGCAGTCACACCCTTATATGCATAAAATGCACTTTGAACTAAATAAGAAACTAGATCTGAGCTGAAAAAGTAAATTAATGTGTATGCAAAATGTAATTGCATATTAACACATGACCATTACACAGAGAAAACCAAAAAACAAGACACAGATATCCTAAAATAAAATAAAAAAAAAAATATATTGCAAAAAATGCATGAAGTTAGTAAATAATAAGGGTATTTAGTAAACATAATATTGATCAAAAGAATGTACAAGCCATCCCGCCATTGCCAAGGCAACCCTTGTGGGACAGTCCTAACTCTTGTATTAAAAACCTTTCCACTTGTCAAGTGACATAAATGTGAACAAGTACAGAGAGACTGAATCCACCAGTAAAAGCATAGGCCAGACAGGATGGATTTCCCAGCTCAGAAACGTGGCGGGATGGCTTGTACATTCTTTTGATCAGGGTGTGACCGCCCTGTTTCTGAGCTGGGAAATCCATCCTGTCTGGCCTATGCTTTTACTAGTGGGTTCAGTCTCTCTGTCCTTGTTCACATTTATGTCACTTGACAAGTGGAAAGGTTTTTAATACAAGAGTTAGGACTGTCCCACAAGGGTCGCCTTGACATGGCGGGATGGCTTGTACATTCTTTTGATCAAAATTATGTTTACTAAATACCCTTATTATTATTACTACCTTCATGCATTTTTTGCAATATATTTTTTTTTTTTTATTTTAGGATATTTGTGTCTTGTTTTTTGGTTTTCTCTGTGTAATGGTCATGTGTTAATATGCATTTACATTTTGCATACACATTAATTTACTTTTTCAGCTCAGATCTAGTTTCTTTTCATTCGGTGATGTAGAGAAGTCTGGCCCAATCCAGCCCTTGTTCATTTCTATAAGAGTCAGCCTGTCAGCATTTTCAGTTGACAGGAAGATGCGCTTATCAGTTATAATTCCACCATCGGCACTAAAAACCAGCTCTGCCAAAAAGGTTGTGGCAGGGCAGGCCAGGACCTCCAAGGCGTAGAGAGCCAGTTCATGCCACGTGTCCAGCTTGGATACCCAATAATTATAAGGCACAGAAGAATCTCGGAGGACGTTGGCACAGTCAGCAAGGTACTACTACACCATCTTCCAAAACTTTGCACTCCTTGTGAGCGTACCCTGTGCCTCAGGGCCTGTGCGATGGGAGGGTGTTTGAAAACTCTCACAGAACATTGACAATGTTCCCCTGCCTCTGCTGAATTGCAGTTGTGTCTCTCTCGCCAGTACTCCTTTGTTGTCCAAAGAACTGTGACCTATGCCGCCAGCTTTTTCAGATGGGAATTTTTTTAATAATTCCGCAATAAGGGCCTTCTGGTACAGCCCCATTTTAGTAGACCTTTCTGCCTTGGGAATAAGTGATAGAAAGTTCTCCTAGCGTGGGTCTAGAAGTGTCACCAACCAGTAATGACTGTCACCCAAAATGTTGAGAACGTGAGGGTCATGGTCAAGGCAGCGTAACAAACTCAGCCATGCGTGCAAGACTGCTAACAGGCAAGAATTCCATGTACTCACCAAGAGGATGACTGACCATGCTCTCCTCCTCCTCCTCGTCTTCGTCCCTGTCCTCAGGCTATCCACGCTGAACAGACGATATGACAGATGTACAGATATTACGTCTATAGTGCATGAAACTAGCTCCTGTTCTTCCTCCTACTCCTGCTCCTTTTCCTCATTGTCACCCAATCCATGTTGTGATGAAATGAGGCTGGACTGTGTGTAATCTCCCTGTATGGTTCATTGCTCCATCTCATCATGCTAAGCCTGCAATATTTCCTCTTTGATTGTGAGCAGAGAGTGTTTCAGAAGACAGAAGTGGAATGATGACACTAATTATGGCTTCATCGCCACACACCATCTTGGTTGAGGCCTCAAAGTTTTGGAGGATGGTACATATGTCTGGCATCCATGTCCACTCCTGAGGTCTTATGTGTGGAGTCTGAACTGAATACTGATGGCCTTATTAATGCTGGTAGTCAACAACTGCCCTCTTCTGCTCACAAATCCTTCCCAACATCTGCAGCGTGGAGTTCCAATGCGTGGGGACATCAAAACCAGTTTGTGAGCCGGAAGCTGAAAATGCTGCTGAAGCATGGCAAGGGCGGTGGTAGCTGTAGCTGACTTTCTAAAATGGGTGCACAGGCAGCGTACTTTGACAAGCAGATCAGGCAGCACCGGGTAGGAAACGTTGAACCACGAGGTTAAGCTCTTGGGCCAGGCATGGTACACGTGTGAGCTTGCCTTGCCTCAGAGCCGCCACCAGGTTCCAGCCATTGTTACACACTACCTTGCCTGCCTGTAGGTTAAGCGGTGTCAGCACATATCTGCCTGCTCTCTCAAAGCTATCCACAACTCTTCAGCTTTGTGCGGTTTGTCAACTAGGCATACTAGCTTCAGCACAGCCTGTCGACACTTGACTGAGGCAGTGCTTCAGTGCTTCCAGCTTGTGACTGATGTGGTCATAATGGAGATGGAGGCTGAAGAGGAGGAGGGGGAGGTGCAGGAGCTGTAGACTGTGGGGGCAACACTGATTGACCTAGGACACATAAACTTTGGCGTCGGGAGGACGTGTTCCATCCCAAAGTACGACTGGGTCCCGGCTCCCGCTATGTTAACCCAGTGTGTTGTCAACGAAATGTACCTTCCCTGCATTCAAGCACTTGTTCTCGTGTCCGTGGTTAGGTGGACTTTCCCAGTAACTGCATTGTTTTGTGCATGGCTAATGTTGGACACGTGCTTGTGTAGTGCGAGGATGGCACACTGGAGAAAAAAGTGGTGGCTGGGGACCGAGTACCAAGGGATGGCCGCGGCCATCAGGTTGCGGAAAGCTTCCATCTCCTCGAGCCTAAAAGTCAACATTTCGAGCGCAAGCAGTCTCTAAATGTGTGAATTTAGTAGCATGGCCTGTGGGGCATTGGCTGTATATTGTTTTCCAAGGTCTGGGCTATGGACAACTGAATACTACGCTGGGACAAGGACATGGACGTGCTTCATGATGGTGCTGTTTGAGTGTGTGCAGCGACAGATGCAGGGCAGGAGGCATCTTGGCATGCACCATGGACAGGGAATTGGCTTGCATGCACAAGAGCGGACACTGTTTCTGGACCCTGGTTTTGACAGGCAGGGTCTCCGGCGTGTCACTTCCCTACCCCATGCTCTGCATGCTTCCAGCCAGTCCTCTAGCCATGTCCTTAGGGTATGCTTGTGTGCACTCCCGCCCTCTTAAAGGGTCAGCGCATGCACTTGCAATTTCCTTTCCAGCCAATAGCTGTGGGACATTATGTATATTTTGCTTCCTCCCCACTGGGGAGGTGCCCAAGCAAACTTCCTGTTTTGCAGTCTAAGTTGTGTAAGGTTGCATACCTGTCCCTGCAGCACTCTGATGCCAACTCTGCCTGCTGCACTCTGATGCCAACTCTGCGTGCTGCACTCTGATGCCAACTCTGCATGCTGCACTCTGATGCCAACTCTGCATGCTGCACTCTGATGCGAATTCTGTCTGCTGCACTCTGATGCGAACTGTCTGCTGCACTCTGATGCGAACTGTCTGCTGCACTCTGATGCGAACTCTACCTCACTCTGATGCGAGCTGTCTGCTGCATTCTGATGCGAGCTCTGTCTGCTGTACTCTAATGCAAGCTCTGTCTTCTGCACTCTGATGCGAGCTCTGTCTGCTACATTCTAATTCAAGCTCTGTGTAAGTAGCATATGGTACCCAGTTCAAATAATCAGTATGTAATAGCACTTTGGATAGAGTCAATTAACCCCTTAACCCCCAAGGGTGGTTTGCATGTTAATGACGGGGCCAATTTTTACAATTCTGATGACTGTCTCTTTATGAGGTTATAACTCTGGAACGCTTCAACGGATCTTCGCGATTCTGAAACTGTTTTCTCGTGACATATTGTACTTAACGTTAGTGTTAAAATTTCTTCGATATAACTTGCGTTTATTTTTGAAAAAAGTGCAAATATGGTGAAAATTTAGAAAATTTTGCAATTTTCAAACTTTCAATGTTTATTCCCTTAAAACAGAGAAATATGTCACACAAAATAGTTAATATATAACATTTCCCACATGTCTACTTTATATCAGCAGAATTTTGGAGCCAAAATTTTTTTTGTTAGGAAATTATAAGGGTTAAAAGTTGACAAGCGATTTCTCATTTTTACAACAAAATTTACAAAGCCATTTTGTTTAGGGACCACCTCACATTTGAAGTCACTTTGAGGGGTCTATATGGGAGAAAATACCCAAAAGTGACACCATTCTAAAAATTGCACCCCTCAAGGTACTAAAAACCACATTCAATAAGTTTATTAACCCTTCAGGTGCTTCACAGCAGCTGAAGCTACGTGGAAGGAAAAAATGAACATTTAACTTTTTAGTCACAAAAATTATCATTTACAAACTTTTTTTTATTTTCACAAGGGTAAAAGGAGAAAATGGACAGATAAAGTTGTTGTGCAATTTCTCCTGAGTACGCCAATACCCATATGTGTGGGAAAACCACTGTTTGGGCACACGGTAGAGCTCATAAGGGAAGGAGTGCCGTTTGACTTTTTCAAACCAAAATTGTCTGGAATTGAGATTGGACGCCATGTCGCGTTTGGAGAGCCCCTGAAGCACATAAACAGTGGAAACCTCCCACAAGTGACCCCATTTTGGAAACTAGACCCCCTAAGGAACTTATCTAGATCTGTGGTGAGCACTTTTAACCCCCAAGTGCTTCACACAAGTTTATAATGCCCGGGCATGAAAATAAAAAATCCTATTTTTTCCCCTCAAAAATTATATTTTAGTCACCAATTTTTTATTTTCCCAAGGGTAATAGGAGAAATTGGACCACAAATGTTGTTGTCCAATTTGTCCTGAGTACACTGGTACCCCAAGTTTATAACGTGGAGCCGAAAAATTAAAAAATCTTATTTTTTCCACAAAAATGATCTTTTCGCCCCAATCTTTATTTTCCCAAGGGTAACAAGACCCCAAAAGTTATTGTGCTATTTGTCCTGAGTACGCTGTTTGGGTGCATGGCAGAGTTCGGAAGGGAAGGAGCGCCGTTTGACTTTTTCAACGCAGAATTGGCTGGACGCCATGTTGTGTTTGGAGAGCCCCTGATGTGCCTAAACAGTGGAAACCCCCCAAATGACACCATTTTGGAAACTAGACCCCTCAAGGAACTTATCTAGATGTGTGGTGAGATTTTGAACCCCCAGGTGTTTCACTAAAGTTTATAACGCCCGAGAACGAAAATAAAAAAATCTTATTTTTTCCACAAACATGATATTTTAGTCCCCAACTTTTTATTTTCCCAAGAGTAACAGGAAAAATTGGACCTCAAAAGTGGTTGTCCAATTTGTCATGAGTACGCTGATACCCCATATGTGGAAGAAAACTACTGTATGGGCACACGTCGGGGCTCGGAAGGGAAGTAGTGACGTTTTGGATTGCAGACCTTGATGGAATGGTCTGTGGGCGTAATGTCACGTTTGGAGAACCCGTGATGTGCCTAAACAGTGGAAACCCCCCACAAGTGACCCCATTTTGGAAAATAGACCCTACAAGGAACTTATCTAGATGTGTGATGAGCACTCTGAACCCCAAAGTGCTTCACAGAAGTTTATAACGTACTGTTAGGGTTCGAGTTCCCACTCTGGCACAAGGGGAATCTAGAGCTGTTCCCGCTGCGGTCCCCCATCTGTCTCCGGCCGCAGTGGTTCCTGCTCAGCAGAGACATCAGTCCCAGCATCTTGCCCGGCCCAGTACTGTGCAGAGCAGGGCAGGAGGCATCTTGGCATGCACCATGGACAGGGAATTGGCTTGCATGCACAAGAGCGGACACTGTTTCTGGACCCTGGTTTTGACAGGCAGGGTCTCCGGCGTGTCACTTCCCTACCCCATGCTCTGCATGCTTCCAGCCAGTCCTCTAGCCATGTCCTTAGGGTATGCTTGTGTGCACTCCCGCCCTCTTAAAGGGTCAGCGCATGCACTTGCAATTTCCTTTCCAGCCAATAGCTGTGGGACATTATGTATATTTTGCTTCCTCCCCACTGGGAGGTGCCCAAGCAAACTTCCTGTTTTGCAGTCTAAGTTGTGTAAGGTTGCATACCTGTCCCTGCAGCACTCTGATGCCAACTCTGCCTGCTGCACTCTGATGCCAACTCTGCGTGCTGCACTCTGATGCCAACTCTGCATGCTGCACTCTGATGCCAACTCTGCATGCTGCACTCTGATGCGAATTCTGTCTGCTGCACTCTGATGCGAACTGTCTGCTGCACTCTGATGCGAACTGTCTGCTGCACTCTGATGCGAACTCTACCTCACTCTGATGCGAGCTGTCTGCTGCATTCTGATGCGAGCTCTGTCTGCTGTACTCTAATGCAAGCTCTGTCTTCTGCACTCTGATGCGAGCTCTGTCTGCTACATTCTAATTCAAGCTCTGTGTAAGTAGCATATGGTACCAGTTCAAATAATCAGTATGTAATAGCACTTTGGATAGAGTCAATTAACCCCTTAACCCCCAAGGGTGGTTTGCATGTTAATGACGGGGCCAATTTTTACAATTCTGATGACTGTCTCTTTATGAGGTTATAACTCTGGAACGCTTCAACGGATCTTCGCGATTCTGAAACTGTTTTCTCGTGACATATTGTACTTAACGTTAGTGTTAAAATTTCTTCGATATAACTTGCGTTTATTTTTGAAAAAAGTGCAAATATGGTGAAAATTTAGAAAATTTTGCAATTTTCAAACTTTCAATGTTTATTCCCTTAAAACAGAGAAATATGTCACACAAAATAGTTAATATATAACATTTCCCACATGTCTACTTTATATCAGCAGAATTTTGGAGCCAAAATTTTTTTTTTTAGGAAATTATAAGGGTTAAAAGTTGACAAGCGATTTCTCATTTTTACAACAAAATTTACAAAGCCATTTTGTTTAGGGACCACCTCTCATTTGAAGTCACTTTGAGGGGTCTATATGGGAGAAAATACCCAAAAGTGACACCATTCTAAAAATTGCACCCCTCAAGGTACTAAAAACCACATTCAATAAGTTTATTAACCCTTCAGGTGCTTCACAGCAGCTGAAGCTACGTGGAAGGAAAAAATGAACATTTAACTTTTTAGTCACAAAAATTATCATTTACAAACTTTTTTTTATTTTCACAAGGGTAAAAGGAGAAAATGGACAGATAAAGTTGTTGTGCAATTTCTCCTGAGTACGCCAATACCCCATATGTGTGGGAAAACCACTGTTTGGGCACACGGTAGAGCTCATAAGTAGGGTTGAGCATTCTGATACTTCCGATACCTGAAATCCAATGTAAGTCTATGGGAACAAAATATCGGAAGTAAATACTTCCGATATTTTGTTCCCATAGACTTACATTGGATTTCAGGTATCGGAACTGGGTTTCGGTATCGGAATGCTCAACCCTACTCATAAGGGAAGGAGTGCCGTTTGACTTTTTCAAACCAAAATTGTCTGGAATTGAGATTGGACGCCATGTCGCGTTTGGAGAGCCCCTGAAGCACATAAACAGTGGAAACCTCCCACAAGTGACCCCATTTTGGAAACTAGACCCCCTAAGGAACTTATCTAGATCTGTGGTGAGCACTTTTAACCCCCAAGTGCTTCACACAAGTTTATAATGCCCGGGCATGAAAATAAAAAATCCTATTTTTTCCCCTCAAAAATTATATTTTAGTCACCAATTTTTTATTTTCCCAAGGGTAATAGGAGAAATTGGACCACAAATGTTGTTGTCCAATTTGTCCTGAGTACACTGGTACCCCAAGTTTATAACGTGGAGCCGAAAAATTAAAAAATCTTATTTTTTCCACAAAAATGATCTTTTCGCCCCAATCTTTATTTTCCCAAGGGTAACAAGACCCCAAAAGTTATTGTGCTATTTGTCCTGAGTACGCTGTTTGGGTGCATGGCAGAGTTCGGAAGGGAAGGAGCGCCGTTTGACTTTTTCAACGCAGAATTGGCTGGACGCCATGTTGTGTTTGGAGAGCCCCTGATATGCCTAAACAGTGGAACCCCCCCAAATGACACCATTTTGGAAACTAGACCCCTCAAGGAACTTATCTAGATGTGTGGTGAGATTTTGAACCCCCAGGTGTTTCACTAAAGTTTATAACGCCCGAGAACGAAAATAAAAAATCTTATTTTTTCCACAAACATGATATTTTAGTCCCCAACTTTTTATTTTCCCAAGAGTAACAGGAAAAATTGGACCTCAAAAGTGGTTGTCCAATTTGTCATGAGTACGCTGATACCCCATATGTGGAAGAAAACTACTGTATGGGCACACGTCGGGGCTCGGAAGGGAAGTAGTGACGTTTTGGATTGCAGACCTTGATGGAATGGTCTGTGGGCGTAATGTCACGTTTGGAGAACCCGTGATGTGCCTAAACAGTGGAAACCCCCCACAAGTGACCCCATTTTGGAAAATAGACCCTACAAGGAACTTATCTAGATGTGTGATGAGCACTTTGAACCCCAAAGTGCTTCACAGAAGTTTATAACGTACTGTTAGGGTTCGAGTTCCCACTCTGGCACAAGGGGAATCTAGAGCTGTTCCCGCTGCGGTCCCCCATCTGTCTCCGGCCGCAGTGGTTCCTGCTCAGCAGAGACATCAGTCCCAGCATCTTGCCCGGCCCAGTACTGTGCAGAGACTTGCTGCTGCAACCAGTGTTGGAGCAGGCAGATTTGGGACTAAGTCCTTTGTTGCTTCATCTGACCATGCCCAAGGGCAAGATCTCCCATTGGAGATCAGGGGTCACACGCTCAGATACAGCTAACACTCCTATTGGTCCTTCAGGAAGGTCCTGTAGCTGTTGATGTTCTGAAGCAGCTTCCCATTGGTACTTCCTGGAAGGTGTTTTTCTCGTGGCTGCTATAAAAGGCTGTCCTTACCGCATGGACGTGCGCTAGTATCAACCGTTATATGCTTTGCGCCAGTATGGTCATGCGTGTATGTGGTTAGGGTTCCTGAAATACGCCATTACAATACCGACCTAATCGGTGAGGAGCTTGGTATGCTAGCTGGTCAGGGTCGGTGTCTTAGATGCCTTAGATTACCGGCATAACTGGTGAGGAGTTTGATTGCCATATTCAGGGCCTGGCGTTCAGACGCCATAGATTGCGGGTGACTCCCGCGAGGACATTAGTGCATGATCACTTTCTATGTTTGCTTAGCAGTCGACTGTGTACCTGGGTGCCTAACAGGACACAGAAGTTTGTCTCAGTGGCTCTGTGACGCAACAGGGTTCGCTTTCAACGCTAGACAGCGCCCTAGAGTGTTTACTTTGCGACTAAGTGGTGTTAACTGAGTTCGCACACATCGCCATATAGCGCTGCGGCACTCCTTCTAGTGGCTCTGTGGAATAACAGAGTTCGCACATATTGCCACAGCGTGTTACAGCGTCTATTTTGGCGACTCTGCGGGATAACAGAGTACGCTTCTTGCGCCATCTTACAAGCAGCAGGCTCCACTTGCACGGTGGACCCCGGGCTGCGAACGCACCTCTCTACATCTTATATTTGGTGCGTTCCGCAGACCCTAACACGTACAGCCGTACAAATAAAAAATCTTTTTTTTTTTCTACAAAAATGATTTTTTTCGCCCCCAATATTTTATTTTCACAAGGGTAACGGGAGAAATTGGACCCCAAAAGTTGTTGTCCAATTTGTCTTCAGTACGCTGATACCCTATATGTGGGAGAAAACTACTGTATGGGCACACGTCGGGGCTCGGAAGGGAAGTAGTGACGTTTTGGATTGCAGACTATGATGGAATGGTCTGCGGGCATCATGTCGCATTTGGAGAGCCCCTGATGTGCCTAAACAGTGGAAACCCCCCACAAGTGACCCCATTTTGGAAAATAGACCCCACAAGGAACTTTTCTAGATGTGTGGTTAGCGCTATGAAGCCCCAAGTGCTTCACAGAAGTTTATAACGTACAGTCGTAAAAACAAAAAAAAATCATTTTTTTTTACAAAAATGATATTTTTGCCCCCAATTTTTTATTTTCCCAAGGGTAACAGAAGAAATTGGACAACAAGAGTTATTGTGCAATTTGTCCCGAGTACGCTGATAAGCTATATGTGGGGGTAAACTACTGTTTGGGCGCATGGCAGAGCTCAGAAAGGAAGGAGCACGGTTTGACTTTTTCAACGCAGAATTGGCTGGAATTGAGATCAGACGCCATGTCACATTTGGAGAGCCCCTGATGTGCCTAAACAGTGGAAACCCCCCAATTCTAACTATAACACTAACCCCAACACACCCTAACCAAGTCCCAACCCTAACCATAACCTTAACCACAAACCTAACCCTAACACACCTCTAACCCTAATCCCAACCCTAACCCTAACTTTAGCCCCAACCCGAACCCTAACTTTAGTCGCAACCCTAACCCTAACCCTAATGGGAAAATGGAAATAAATACATTTTTTTAATTTTATTATTTTTCCCTAACTAAGGGGGTGGTGAAGGGGGGTTTGATTAACTATTTATAGCGGGTTTTATGTTTGGTAGCTGTCACGCTAAAAGACGCATTTTATTGCAAAAAATAGTTTTTGCATCACCACATTATGAGAGCTATCATTTTTGCATATTTTGGCCCACAGAGTCATGTTAGGTCTTATTTTTTGCGGTACAAGTTGACGTTTTTATTGGTACCTTTTTTGGGCATTTGACATTTTTTGATCGCTTTTTATTTCGATTTATGGGAGGTTAGAATGAACAAAAATCAGCAATTCATGAATTTCTTTTCGGGGGGGGGGGGCGTTTATACCGTTCCGCGTTTGGTAAAATTGATAAAGCAGTTTTATTCTTCGGGTTAGTGCGATTACGGTGATACCTCATTTATATCATTTTTTTCTGTTTGGCGCTTTTATACAATAAAAACAATTTTTATAAAAAATAATTATTTTTGTATCGCTTTATTCTGCGAGCTATAAATTTTTTATTTTTTCGCTGATGATGCTGTATGGTGGCTCGTTTTTGCGGGACAAGATGATGTTTTCAGCGGTACCATGTTTATTTATATCCGTCTTTTTGATCGCATGTTATTCCACTTTTTGTTCGGCAGTATGATGATAAAGCATTGCTTTTAGCTTTTTTTTTTTAAGGGTTCACCAAAGGGGTTAACTAGTGGGACAGTTCTATAGGGCACGTCGTTATGGACGCGGCAATACCAAATATGTGTACTTTTATTGTTTTGGTTTATTTATTTACAGGAAGAAATGAATTTATTGGGGAATATTTTTTTTTTCCTTTATTTTGGAAAATTTTTTTACACATGTGATTTTTATTTTTTAACTTTTTTACTTTGTCCCAGGGTGGGACATCACAGTATAGGGTCAGATCGCTGGTGTGACAGTGTGCACAGCTCTCTGTCACACCAGCGATGTGACAGGCAGTGCTGCAGGCTTCATCAGCGCCTGCTCTCAGCAGGCACTGAGGAAGCCGCCTCCCTGCAGGACCCTGCAGCCATCTTGGATCTGGGATCTTGCAGGGAGGAAGGCCTCAGAACAGCGCAATCACATCGTGCTGTTCTGAGCGTCTCAGGGGAGCGCGCAGGGAGCCCCCTCCCTGCGCGATGCTTCCCTGTACCCCCAGTACACCGCGATCATGTTGATCGCGGTGTGCCTGGGGTTAATGTGCCGGGAGCGGTCCGTGACCGCTCCTGGCACATAGTGCCGGGTGTCAGCTGTGATAATCAGCTGACACCCGGCCCCGATCGGCCGCGCTCCTCCCGGGAGTGCGTCCAATCGCATGCGACGTACTATCCCGTCCCTGGTCATACGGGCCCAAGTACCATGGACAGGATAGTACGTCGGATGGCAGAAAGGGGTTAAATATTAAAGCATAACCTTTACTAATAATATTGTAAAAAAAATGCACATGTATCATATAAAACAAACACATAAAAGTGCCACACATAGGAGCACACTATTGCACAGTACTCAACCAGCCTATTTCACCAATTACACGGACTTTGAATACTTCAGTCCAAAAAATACTGTATTGGAAAAAGGTCTATCACATAATAGCAATAACATGATCAATGTACACCTGGTACCTCAAGATTAGTTGAAGCAATGAATAAGATCATGATTATAGCGATGGGTTACTCTGTGCCCAATTGTAGAGACTAAATACAAATAGGTAACTGCTTATGCATTGAGCATTAACATGATATATAGATTAGTCACTGTTTGCCTGTGCATTGTGCATGAATAGGATCATATTAGCACACCATACACCATCATGCATCTGAAAGCAATTATATAGCGATGTGCATATATCATTACAGCAGAAAAAATAGTCAACTACCCACACTCTGGCAAGAAATAATAAGAGTTGTCATTCCTAGCAGTATACAGCATATATTAGCATCATTCCAATGTTGCTGCTGGCAACTTAATCGAACACAAATATGTATCGGTCTCCATTCTGGCAACAATACCTAAGCGACTGCTTTTTATACTATTTCCTGAGACTCCCCTGATGACTGAGAATGAAACGTGCAGGGAGAAAAAGGAGGCCTGACATTTATTGGGGTCCACTACACCTATGAACTGGTGAGACCGTTCCATATTTGTGTTTAATTAAGTCGCTAGTCTTTGAAGGGATATGTTATATATATCCAGCAGCAACATTGGAATGATGCTAATATATGCTGTATACTGCTGGGAATGACTACTCTTATTATTTCTTGCCAGAGTGTGGGTAGTTGACTATTTTTTCTGCTGTAATGATATATGCAGATCACTATATAATTGCTTTCAGATACATGATGGTGTATGGTGTGCTAATATGATCCTATTCATGCACAATGCACAGGCAAATAGTGACTAATCTATATATCATGTTAATGCTCAATGCATAAGCAAACAGGTACCTAAATTTTTATATAGTCTCTACCATTGGCCACAGAGTAACACATCCTTATAATCATGATCTTATTCATTGCTTCAACTAGTCTTGAGGTGCCAGGTGTACATTGATCATGCTATTGCTATTATGTGATAGGCCTTTTTCCAACACAGTATTTTTTGGACTGAAGTATTCAAAGTCCATGTAATTGGTGAAATAGGCTGGCTGGGTACTGTGCAATAGTGTGCTCCCATGTGTGGCACTTTTATGTGTTTTTTTGTATGATGCACGTGAACTTTTTTACAATATTATTAGTAAAGGTTATGTTTTAATATTTAATTGACTCTATACAATGTGCTATTACATACTAATTCAAGCTCTGCCAGCTACTCCCTCCAGTCTGTCCTTGGAGTCCAGCTGCTGTGCGTCTGTTGGTCTGTCCTGGAGTGGAACCTGGCGTTCATCGAGAGCCAAGTCTAGCCTCACCATCAGAGGCTCTAGTGAACAGTCAGGTGTTTGCTTAGCCACACCCCTTCCGTGTCTTCATGGTCTGTGGCACAGTGGTTCCACAAACCACATCTGTGACAGCTTGCTCAGGCCATGGATCCAGCTGGACCCCGGATCTTACTTCTTTGGACCACATACCAGGAGCTTTGCTGACAGAAAGACGCACAGGAAGAGCTGTCCATACAGTTGCAGTCCTTAACCACTAAGTTGGAGGCCTTAAACATCCCTCCAGAGTTCCAGCATGTTCAAGCAGCCATGTCTTCTCCTGAGACTTCCCAGACAGTTTGCTTGGTTCAAGATCCAGTTCCCTGATTCGCAGCTCTACCACGTTTTGACGACAATCGGAAGCTCTGCCGCAGGTTCGTCAATCAGTGCCGGCTACGCTTTGAACTCATTCCTCATCACTTCCCATCAGACCGAACAAAGGTGGCATTGTGTATGTCACATCTTGGAGTTGATGTCCTGGCGTGGTTGAATCCATTATGGGAGAGAGAGAGAACTCATAGAATGGTAGAGTTGGAAGGGACCTCCTGGGCCTTCTGGTCCAACCCCCTGCTCAAAGCAGGATTCTCTAAATCATCCCAGACAGATGTCTATCCAGCCTCTGTTTGAAGACTTCCATTGAAGGAGAACTCACCACCTCTTGTGGCAGCCTGTTCCACTCATTGATCACCCTGTCAAAAAGTTTTTTCTAATATCTAATCTGTGTCTCCTCCCATTCAGTTTCATCCCATTGCTTCTAGTCTTTCCTTGTGCAAATGAGAATAAAGATGATCCTTCTACAATGTGACAGCCCTTGAGATATTTGTAGACAGCTATTAAGTCTCCTCTCAGTCTTCTTTTTTGCAAGCTAAACATTCCCAAATCCTGCAACCGTTCCTCATAGGACATGGTTTGCAGACCGGTCACCATTCTGGTGGCTCTTCTCTGAACTTGCTCCAGTTTGTTGATGTCTTTTTTAAAATGTGGTGCCCAAAACTGGACACAGTATTCCAGATGAGGTCTGACCAAAGAGGAGTAGAGGGCAATAATGACCTCACGTGATCTAGACTGTATGCTTCTGTTGATACATCCTAGAATTGCATTTGCCTTTTTTGCTGCTGCATCAACTGTTGACTCATGTTAAGTCTGTGATCAATTAGTATACCCAAGTCTTTTTCACATGTGCTGTTACTTAGCCCTATTCCTCCCATTTTGTATATGCTTTTTTCATTTTTATTGCCCAGATGTAGTACTTTGCATTTTTCCCTGTTAAAATCCATTCTGTTAGTTGCTGCCCACTGCTCCAGTTTATGCATATCTTTTTGAATCCTCTCTCTCTCTTCTCTAGTATTAGCTACCCCTCCTAGCTTTGTGTCATCAGCAAATTTGATCAGTTTACCCTCAATTCCTTCATCTAAATCATTGATAAAGATGTTGAACAATACAGGGCCCAAAACAGAGCCTTGTGGTACCCCACTTGAGACATTCTTCCAACTGGATGTGCAGCCATTTACAACCACTCTTTGGGTCCGATCACTAAGCCAGTTATGAATCCACCTAACAGTTGCCTTGTCCATTCCATACTTAGTCATTTTTTCAATAAGGATTGTGTGAGATACTTTGTCAAATGCTTTGCTGAAGTCAAGATATACTATATCTACAGCATTTCCCTGATCCACCCAGTCAGTGATTCTGTCATAGAAGGAAATTAAGTTAGTCTGACATGACTTATTAGTTACAAACCCATGCTGACTCTGTTTAATCACTTCATTCTTATCCAGGTACTTGCATACATGTTCTTTAATAATTTGTTCAAAGATCTTTCCTGGTATAGAAGTCAGACTCACCGGCCTGTAGTTCCCTGGGTCCACCTTCTTCCCCTTTTTGAAGATAGGAACAACATTTGCTCTTCTCCAGTCTTCTGGGACTTCTCTGTTCTCCAAGAATTTTCAAAGATTATGGACAGTGGTTCAAGAATTTCTTCTGCTATCTCCTTCAGTACCCTGGGGTGTAATTCATCTGGACCTGGAGACTTGAATTCATTTATGTTAGCTAAGTGTTTCCTCACTGTCTTTCTGTTTATAGATATCCTGGATTCTTCTATTCCTTTAATAGGACAGAGAGAAAACAGATGCAAAATAGGATTTAAAAGTTCAGCCTTCTCAACATCCTGACTTACCATTTCATCATTTTCATCCTGTAAAAATCCTATAGCATCTTTGACTTTTCTTTTACTTTTGACGTATCCCCCAAAATCCTTTTTTGTTGCTTTTGACGTCACTTGCAAGCCTTAATTCATTGTCAGCTTTAGATAATCTGATTTGTGCCCTGCAGGTTCTGCAGACGGCATTATATTCTTCTTTAGATATGCCTCCCTCTTTCCATTTGATAAACATTTGATATCATCTCCAATTTGTCCCTATTCTTGGAAGCCTTTCACAAAGTATTCGATGAACAAAGATGAACCACCTCTGCAGCTTCCACTCTTCTTCACTTACGCCAGTCCAACTTTTCAAGTGGGACAATAAATGGTACGATTTCATACTCTGGCTTCCAAGCTCAGTTGGAATAATGAAGCGTTAGTGGCAACATTCTGGGAGGGCCTCTCTGAAAACACAAAGGATGAGCTATCTGGTCGAGACTTACCAACTACCTTCGACGACCTGATCTCCCTCGCCATCCAAATAGACCTTCGTTTCCGTGATTGTGCCTGTGAAGTGGCATGTGAAAGAGGACCGCGGCGCCTGGCTCTGTCTTTTCAAAGGCTGCTTGTTCCTTCGCCCTTCCTTGTCTAGGACTCATCTGAACCCATGCAGATCAACCACTTTGCCCTTGCAAGACAGCGATTGAGGGATCTACACGTTAAAGGCCAGTGCCTGTATTGTGGAGACATGGTTCACTTCATTCGAGTCTGTCTGGTAAAGCCGGAGAAGCTCTGGCATTTAGGGTTGGTAGTGGAGCCCTCCGTAGACGGAAAAGACATCTCCCTAACTCTGACCCTTACTGTGGCCGTGACAACCGGTGAATCCCAATTTATTGAGTCGGTGTATTTGGATTCCAGGGCAGCCAGAAATTTTATTCTCCTGGCTGTAGTGGATCGGTTTCAAATCCCAGGTCATCCGCTCAAGAACCCCCTGGCAATAACATCTGTCGATGGGAGAACTCTTTGGGAGACAGTTCGTCTGGCTACTGAGCCGCTTGAGGTTCATATTGGGATGCTTCATACTGAAAGGATTTCCTTCTATGCTCTTTCCCACATGTCTCACGCCTTCTTCTTAGGCCTACCATGGCTATGGCAGCATGAAGCTGTATTGGACTGGGGAGGTGCTCTGCTGGGGACATTCTTCTTATGATAAGTGTCTGGCTCCAGAAAGTCTGGCTAAGGCATCGTCTTTTCCGACATCACTGCCCGGTTTGCCGTCTAGATAATTGGTCCTTTGCCGATGCTTTTGACTAGAAGGAAGCAGAGATTTTGCCACCCTACAGGCCGTATGACTGCCCTATCTACTTGATTCCCGGATCTACACCCCCTAGAGGCCGAATTCACCCTCTGTCCCCAGCTGAGACTCAAGCTACAGTTTCATTTAGATATCCTCCTCTTCTGCGGGGGCCAGGTTTTTCTTCATTATTATTATTATTATTACTATTATACATTTATATAGCGCCATTTATTCCATGGCGCTTTACATATGAAAAGGGGAAAAATATAGACAGGTACAATAAACATGTGCTGGACAAGGGACACACAAGTACAGAAGGAGAGAGGACCCTGCCCGCGAGGGCTCACAGACTGCAGGGATGGGTGAGAATACACTAGGAAAGGGTAGAGCTGGTCATTAAGAAGAAGGATGGATCACTCCGACCTTGTATTGACTATCGAGGTCTCAACAAGATCACGGTGAAAAATAAATACCCTATCATGCTGATTCCTGAGTTGTTCGACCGATTAAGAGGTGTCAGGATCTTCACCACATTAGACTTAAGAGGCGCCTACAATCTAATCCGCATTCGCCGGGGAGACAAATGGAAGATGACTTTCAACACCAAGGGCGGACATTATGAATTCCGAGTGATGCCCTTTGGACTCAGTAATGCATCTGCAGGTTTTCAAGAATTCGTCAACGACATCTTCGGGGACCTGCTTTATTCCTGCGTTGTCGTGTATCTAGAAAATACTTTGGTATTTTCCCCGGATCTGGCCTCCCACAGACAAGCAGTCTGGCAGTTTCTTCAGCGTCTTAGGGATAATCGTCTCTATGCCAATTATGAGAAATGCATTTTTTGAACAGTCCTCTCTTCCCTTCTTGGGTTACATTATCTTGGATACCAGACTCAGTATGGATCCTGAGAAAGTCTCTTCCATCCTTAAATGGCGCTGCCTTTGGGAGTTAAAGCAATTCAGCGATTCATTGGCTTTGTTAATTATTATCGGCAATTCATTCTTCACTTTTCCACACTTACCGCTTACATCTCTGCTATGACCCAAAAGGGAGCCGATCTGAAGAACTAGTACTCCGAGGCTGAAGAGGCCTTCCGCTCTCTTAAACGGTCCTTCTCCACCGCTCCCTTCCTGCAACGCTCGGATTTGAACAAGCAGTTCTTTCTAGAGGTTGATGCATCCTGGATAGGGGCTGAAGCTCACCCAGAAGTCCTCTTGGGTCGCTGCGAGTCCTGTGGTTTTTTCTCTAAGGCCTTCTCCACTCCTGAGCTTAACTACTTTATTGGGGACCGAGAGTTACTCGCCATTAAGATGTCTCTGGAGGAGTGGTGATACCTGCTTGAGGGCGAAGTCTATCCAGTAGTCATCTACATGGACCATAAGAACCTGGCGTATCTCCAGTCCGCCCAGAGACTTTATCAATGCCAAGCTAGGTGGTCTTTGTTTTTTGCCCGCTTTAACTTTCTTTTAAATTTCAGGTCCGGTGACAAGAATATCAGAGCCGATGCCCCCTCTCACTCTTTTCTGTCCGAGGATCAAGAGGAGGATGCACAATTTATCATTGAATCATCCAAGATGGTCACTGTCGCTCCAGTCATTCTGTCATGAATTTCCCCAGGGAAGACCCTTGTGGCTGAATCTGAGAAGGAGCGAGTTTTGTCTTGGGGCCACTCGTCCAAGGTGTCTGGTCACGCGGGACAAAGGAAGACTCTACAGTTGATTTCTCGCCACTACTGGTGGCCGTCCATGAGGAGAGAGATCTATGCTTAAGTGGCTGCCTGTCCGATTTGTGCCCACAATAAAGTCCCCAGACGACTTACTGCTAGTTCTCTCCTGCCGTTACCTGTACCACCTGGCAGCACATAGCTATGGACCTAATTATGGATTTGCCGGTATCCGATAGTTGCATCGTCATCTGGGTAAGTAGTGGATTGCTTCTCCAAAATGGCACATTTTACCCCGTTGTCTCCTCTTCCGTCCACTCCCGAACTGGCTGACAGTTTCATCAAACATATTTTCCGACTGCACGGATTTCCTCGTCACATTGTGTCCGATCGAGGTTCACAGTTCACTCCCAGATTCTGGCGAGCTCTCTGTAAACATCTGGATATCGCCTTGGATTTCTCATAGGCCTGTCACCTCCAGTTCAATGGGCAATTGGAGTGTTTCAACCAGGTCCTGGGCAATTACCTGCGACACTTCGTCAATGCCCACCATAATGATTGAGTGAAATTGATTCCCTGGGCTGAGTTCTTGTACAACAATCACGCTGGTAAAGTTCGGGAGAATCTCCATTCTACATTGTGATCAGTCGGCAATCAAAGGTTCTCCTCCTGGTGACGGTTCCTTCTGATGTCCCTGCGGCAGATGTCCTCTCCAAGGATTTAGTGAAGTTGTGGGAGGACACCAAAGCCATTTTATAAGAATCCATCGCCCGAATGAAGAGACATGCAAACAAAAGGCATCTGGATTCTCCATGCTTCCGTCCTGGTGGCAAGGTATGGCTCTCGTCCAGGTACGTCCAGCTGAAGGTTCCTTCTTACAAGTTGGGTCATCGTTTTATCGGGCTTATCGAGGTGTTGAAGTGCATCAACGAGGTCTCCTATAAATTGAAGCTGCCTCCTTCTTTACGGATTCCAAATTCCTTCCATGTATCTCTACTAAAGCCGGTCATCCTGAGTCCCTTCTTCAAGGATCCCAATACCACACGCATGCCAACAGCATCGGATGATGTTTTTGAAGTGGAGAACATCTTGGCCATGAAGAAGGTGAGAGGCAAGACCGTCTTCCTCGTTGACTGACAGGGATTTGGTCCAGAAGAAAGATCCTGGGAGCCAAAGGAGAATTGTTATGTTTCGGTAGCTGAGGAGAAATTTCAAAAATAGCAAAAGTAGCAATACACAAGAGAGGCTGTTAACTATTGGATTGCAGTACCCTAAACTAACCGCCACACTAAAAGTAGCCGTGGAGCGTACCTATGGTGATGCTAGATGCCTCGTCACAGCCGGAGAAAAAACTACACCTAAAGGCAGAAAGATGAAAGCTATCTGCCCGGAGCAGATCCCCCAAAGAAATAGGAAGCCCCCAAACATGTAATGGCAGATAAACAAGAAGAAAATACGGACACAGACAGAAAATAGAA
The DNA here is from genome assembly GCA_033576555.1 of Oophaga sylvatica. NCBI lineage: Eukaryota > Metazoa > Chordata > Amphibia > Anura > Dendrobatidae > Oophaga > Oophaga sylvatica. The sequence continues at coordinate 701,241,856 of JARQOD010000001.1, forward strand.
TGAGCAAACGCTGGTGCCCAATCTGTCTAGATAGAAAAGTATAGGAAAGAATTCTGACTGCAACCCAAAAAAACCCTGACAAAAATACCAACACTTCTGATTAACAAAAAACCTGAGATCAAACGATCTCTACCACCTAAATCAGATCTCTGGTGTAACACACAGCAATTCAGCAAAAAAGTGACAAAGGAATAGAGCAAAAGTGCAAATACAAAATGAGCACAATTGCAGCGCAAGACCCCAAAAGGGGACCAGGCTGAAGAGCCCTGCAAGCAGCAAAACAGATAAGGAAAATCCAACCAGAGGAAAACAAAACAGCAAATCACTTATCTGAAAGAGAGCAGGAATGCAAGCTGAGCTCCAAGCAAAACCAGGAAGGACAATTGATTACCGTCAAGGCTGATGGGAACTCAGGTCACTTATATCAGACCATTCAGAGCCAGCTGAAGGCCATACAGTAATTAGTTCATTACCCTCAGCAACCACCGGAGGGAGCCCCAGCACAGAAGTCGCCTCCAGAGTATTCACAACAGAGAACATTCACACTCCGATTCTCCTCCGGAAATTCCTCAATGGCCTTAAGAAGAGGGGGCGTAAAGTAAGGGGTACTGTTAGCACCATGCTGGAGTTCTGCTCTGGCAGGCAGGGTCTACGGCGTGTCACTTCACTCACCCTTGCTGCTGTCAGTTCTTCCCTCCCCCATGCTCTGCATGATTCCAGCTGGTACTCTAACCATGTCTTTAGGGCATAAGCACGTGCACTCCCACTCTCTTAAAGGGTCAGAATGCACACTTGCTATTTCCTCACCAGCCAATAGCTGTGGGACAATATTTATTTATTGCTTCATCCCCAGTGGGGAGGTGACTGAGCAACCTTCCTGTTTTGCAGTCTAAGTTGTGTAAGGTTGCATGCCTGTCCCTGCTGCAATCCGGTGCAAATTCTGCCTGCTGCCCTCTAGTGCAAATTCTGCCTGCTGCACTCTGGCACAAATCCTGCCTACTGCACTCTGATATAAATGCTGCCTGTTTCACTCTGAAACAAACTCTGTCTGCTACACTCTGATGCGAACTGTGTCTGCTGCCCTCTGATGTGAACTCTGTCACTTGCATTCTAATTCAATCTCTGCCAGCTGCTCCCTCCAGTCTGTTCTCTTGGTCCAGCTGCTGTGTGTCCGTTGGTCTGTCCTGGAGTGGCACCTGGCGTTCCTCGGGAGCCAAATCTAACCTCACCATCAGAGGCTTTAGTGAGCAGTCAGGTGTTTGCTTAGTCACACCCCTTCCATGTCTTCAAGGTCTGTGGCACAGTGGTTCCAAAAACCTTGTCCATGACAGGAGTGTCCAAGTGTGGGATCAGTTGTGTTCGGGCACTCAGCATGGTAGGAGGAAGGAGTATCAGGTTGAGGAATGTGCGACCCAGACTCACTGCTACTGAGACTTGACTGTGTGGAAGACAAACTGGTGGTGGTGGCAAACTGACTGAAAGCATTATCCACTATGCAACCAACCTTTTGACACTGCTCTGGGTTCAATAGTTGTGTGCTGCTGTGGTCCCGTAGTAAATGGGACAGGAAGATCAGGCAAGAAGATGTGAGTGTTTGCTGTGGCACAATTTCAGCTTGCCCATGGCCTCGGCCTCGGCCCCTGCATGCACCATCACCATCACATCCAGTTCCCCGTCCCTTGCCACGTGCCTTGCCCATTTGAAATGGAGGACAATATTTTCCACGGTCGCTGAATTTGGAGCGAACCTATATGTGATACACATGACAGACAAAACCCTGTTTAAAATAGCTGGCCTGTAGGTAACTATTTTTTTTTCAGCAAACTGGTGTCAATAACTTATATAAGACACCACAACAAAATTTAACAGTAGGCCATAAAACGCAGAATTTTCAGTGCACTGAGATGTGATCCATGTGATGGCCAACCCCTGTTTAAAATAACTAGATTTTTACACTATAATATGGAAAGGATCTGGCTGTATTCTGCAGGGCCCACAAGCAAATGGAGCAGAAATTCGGTGTTCTCTGGATTGCTTTTTCAGCAAATAATCAGGATTAAGATCCAAAAAAATTATTCCTGGTCCCTGATACCTGGGACTATGTCTACAAATATCTGTTACAGCAGCAGCAGATGACAGAACTGCAATGGACACTCTTGATACTGTATATGCACTGCGGTCTGCCACATACGCTGCCTGCCTGCCTAGCACTGATACCTATGCACCTTTATTAGGCTACTTTCACACTTGCGTTTTTTTGCGCAGCGCGTCTTGCGCTATCGGACGCATGCGCAATGTTCCCCTATCTTTAACATGGCGGGCGCAGGGTCTAGCGCTTGCACACGTTCATGTGCGTTTGTCGTGCGCTGTGCATTTTCCCGGTGTGCGCCCATACGCGCCAGACGCTACATGTTGCATTTTTTTTTCCGCCCAACCGCTCTAAAAAAACGCGTGCGCACGTGTGTGCATGCTATGCGCAAAAAATAACATTGCAGTCTATGGGGGCGCTGGCGTGCGCATGGCTTTGCGCTCGTCAGTGCTTTTGCACGCATGCGATTTTTCTGTAAATAATGGAGCCAGAGATGATGGAGGCAGAGATGATGGAGTCAGAGATGATGGAGTCAGAGATGATGGAGCCAGAGATGATAGAGCCAGAGATGATAGAGCCAGAGATGATAGAGCCAGAGATGATGGAGGCAGAGATGATGGAGACAGATGATGGAGCCAGAGATGATAGAGCCAGAGATGATAGAGCCAGAGATGATAGAGCCAGAGATGATGGAGCCAGAGATGATGGAGCCAGAGATGATGGAGGCAGAGATGATGGAGACAGATGATGGAGCCAGAGATGATAGAGCCAGAGATGATGGAGACAGATGATGGAGCCAGAGATGATAGAGCCAGAGATGATGGAGACAGATGATGGAGCCAGAGATGATAGAGCCAGAGATGATGGAGGCAGAGATGATGGAGACAGATGATGGAGCCAGAGATTATAGAGCCAGAGATGATGGCACCAGAGATGATGGAGCCAGAGATGATAGAGCCAGAGATGATGGAGGCAGAGATGATGGAGCCAGAGATGATGGAGCCAGAGATGATAGAGCCAGAGATGATGGAGGCAGAGATGATGGAGACAGATTATGGAGCCAGAGATGATAGAGCCAGAGATGATAGAGCCAGAGATGATGGAGCCAGAGATGATGGAGCCAGAGATGATGGAGCCAGAGATGATAGAGCCAGAGATGATGGAGACAGATGATGGAGCCAGAGATTATAGAGCCAGAGATGATGGAGACAGAGATGATAGAGCCAGAGATGATGGAGACAGAGATGATAGAGCCAGAGATGATGGAGACAGATGATGGAGCCAGAGATGATAGAGCCAGAGATGATGTAGGCAGAGATGATGGAGACAGATGATGGAGCCAGAGATTATAGAGCCAGAGATGATGGAGACAGAGATGATAATGTGACAAATAGAAAACGCATGCGCCAAAAAAAACGCAAACGCATGCAAAAACGCATGAAATCGCAGACAAACGCTGCGTTTTTTTGTCGAAATGCGCATGCTGATGCGACTAAATATTGCAGCGTTTACAAGCGTTTGCATGCGTTTTTTTAATGCGCTTCATGTGCGCTCAAAACGCAGCACAAAAAAACGCAAGTGTGAAAGTAGCCTTAGTCCTCAGAAGGACTGTTGGTTGAGATGGATTTGTGGATTACAGATAGTATACCCACACTAACTAATAAACAACCAAATCTCTCCATAGCTCAGCAGCAACTCTCCCTACACTGCCTGAGCAGACTGACGAGCGCCATGTCTGATATAGACCTCATTACGCTGTGCAGCCAGCCAATCACTCTAATGCCATAACCAACATGGCTGTGGCATTACAGTGTGTGGCAGACAATCCCTGCATGTTCACTGACTATTTAGAAAGCGCCAAACATGCAGGGCGGGGACCTGAGCTCGGCGAGTTCCAAGAATTTTGAGCAGTGAGATGTTCGCTCATCACTAATCTGTACCCCTTGGGCACCTTGCTGCTGCACAGGTTGCAACAAAGGTATGTACACCCCTGTTTGGGACAATTACATTGAAAATAATGTGAAGTTTCGATGTGGTAAAATGACTTTTTTGGAACAGACCACATACATTTTTTCCACCGCCAGGAATATGTATTCAGAACTACTGCCAGGTCCAGACTGCTAAGCTGCTCTTCCGAGCTCTTGCCTAGTGGGCTGCGGTGTGGCACTGCTTTGGGGGGCCACCAGCCTGGTTTTACAGCTGCCGGCCTCTTTAATGTTGCCTTCCCTGTTGGTTCAGTATCTCCGATGGCAGGACACACACATGCAGCATTCATAAACTGAATGCTGCGATGCATGTGTGGCTGGAGTCGGGAATGCGCTGATGCTGTCCTAATATAGTAAGATACAATATTAAAATTTGGAAGCAGTTTTCAAACATTGAATTCTTATGCCCTTAAATCATAGATATGTCACACAAAATAGTTAATAAGTATCATTTCCACACATATCTACGTTTCATCAGTACAAATTTTTAAGCAATTTTTTTTCTTAGGAAATAGTGATGAGCAAGCACTAAAATGCTCAGGTGCTCGTTATTCGGGTAGAGCAATTTGGAATACTCGGTTGTCCTTTTAAAGTCTAAAAACGTCTGAAAATGATGGAGACAGTGCTCAAATGACAAGGAAACATCATGGGGAATGCACCTGGAAGCATTTGTGACTCCTAGGTCACTGCTGTGACCAATGTTGTCAGCGTGTGATGCCAATTTTACAGGCACACACTAAAACATACAAAAACGAAACCAAAATGGATTATGCCGGGAAATATGTTAAAGAACATCCTTTCCAGGGTAATAATTTGTATGGAAGGCAAAAGAAATAACCCCCAAAAAATGTTCCTCCACCACTTTGGCTATGTTCACACGTTTCAGCCAATGCAAATGCATTAACTGGGAAATGTCATTGTAGCATTTAACAATCTTAGCTGGCCATGTGGTGTGTGACACATCATCAGACACATCTTGTTTCATTTATGAAGTAGTGACTCTTAAAGTCACAAAGCCTCTTTTTATAAGGGCATCAGGCGGCATTACTATTCTTAAAGGGCCATTATTAAACAGTGGGTCTCCTTATTGTTATTGCCTATGCATTGAGTGGCTGGGCTTCCAAAAATTAGGACACACCACAATACCCCTTTCACGAGACGTACAGGAGTGCCTCCTGAAAAAATGATCCCATTATAAGAAAGTGTTTGCCTATGTATTGAATGTAAGGGCTGCCTTTCCCTAAAGTTACATGCACCCAACAACAGCCATCCTGGATGGCCACATAAAACAAAAGTTCCCATTATTTTTCATTTGGTACTGCCATACTGTTAAAAAGAGATGAGCGACTTTGCCGTTTTTCCGGTCGAGTCAGGTTTCGTGAAATCCGACTTTCTCAAAAGTCGAGTCGAACGAGATCGGCCGACTAGCTTGCGGCAAGAGTCGGAGTTCGGCCAAAAAACGAAACCTGACCCCAATGCAAGTCAATGGGGAATAACAGCTGCCCCCCCGCCCACATCCTCTTCCACCATACTTCCTCATGTTTGGGAAAATGTACCCAAAATACCAGCAGATATATGGTACTGTATCAGTAGCGTTCAGCTGTATACAGTGTTGGGGTAATTTTAAATCTCTGTATATATTTCCGGAGTAACACACAGACGCTCACTCAGTATGGATTTGACCAGAATACAAAAAGCAGAAAAGGGATACTGTATCAGAAGATACCAGGTGTATACAGTGTATGGGAAATTGTAAATCTCCGTATATATTTCCGGAGTCACACACAGATAGTCAGCATGTATTTGTCCGTGAGACCAGCCAGTACATGGTAAGGTGTGAGGAGCGTACAGCTCTATACGGTGTGGGAAAAAATGAACGCTCAGTAACTGTGCAGAAAAAAAGAATAAAAGTATTAGTGCTGTGTAAAAAGCAGTTTGCACAGCAGTGTACACACAGCAAGACAGCTAGCAGGCAGACTAATAACCTGCTCTGCTGCTGAACAAAAGAAAATCCTCCCCTGTCACTGCACACTAACTGTACAGCACGATTGATATCAGCACAAGCACATAAGAACTTCTCTTTCCAGCCCTAACTCTCTCCCTACTGATAAACAGCATCAGCAACCTCTCCCTACTGTTAATATTGGCAGAAGTAAAATGGAGGTCGGCGGTCAGGGCTTTTATAGACACTATGACGCGCCCCCAAAGCAAGCCAATCACTGCAAAGCCCTTCTCTAAGATGGTGATGGACGCTGCACATGTCATCTTGTTGCCCACAGTGTACGTCCTTGCTGATTGGTTGAAAAAGGCACCTGAAAGCATTCTGGGAAACTTGACTTTGGCGCTATGGTCGTGTTTCGGCCAACGAAACTTGACTTTGGCGAAAGACGGCGACTTTTGAATCTGACCGACCTGTTTCGCTCAACTCTACTCTAAAACAATGCATTGAATGCAAGACCTGCCCTGCAACAAAGTTAAAGACACCACAATAAGCCTTTAAACCCAGGTACTGAATGGCCACAGGAAAACCAAGTTCACATTATTCATTTGGTACTGCCATACTGTTAGCCTATGCACTGAATGCAGTGCCTGCCCTGCACTAAAGTTACATGCACCCAATAAGCCTTTGAACCCTGGTACTGGATGACCACAGAAAAACCAAGTTCACATTATTCATTTGGTATTGCTATACTGTTAGGCTATGCATTGAATGCAAGGCCCACCCTACCACAAAGTCACATGCACCCCAATAAGCCTTTGAACCTACATACTGGATGGCTACATGAAACAAAAGTTCCTATTATATTTCATTTGATACTGCCATGCTGTATTCCTATGCATTACATGCAAGGCCTGCCCTGCACCAAAGTTACATGCACCCCAATAAGCCTTTGAACCCAGGTACTGGATGGCCACAGGAAACCAAGTTCACATTATTCATTTGGTACTGCCATACTGTTAGCCTATGCATTGAATGCAAGGCCTGCCCTGCACCAAATTCACATGCACCCCAATAAGCCTTTGAACCCACGTACTGGATGGCTACATGAAACAAAAGTTCCCATTATTTTTCATTAAAAACCAACAAGAAAAAAGACACATGCATATATTGAAAGGATCACCAAAAGAAAAATTAGGTAAAGTAAAGCAATATATAAACTTTATATTGCTTTACTTTACCTAATTTATCTTTTGGTGATCCTTTCAATATATGCATGTGTCTTTTTTCTTGTTGGTTTTTCATGTTGCTACTTTACATGCAAAAAGTGATCCCAATACCACATGCTTATTGCAGGGTGGTGCCCACTTTAAAGCAATTGTTCTCACATTATTTTTCATTTGATACTGCCATACTGTATTCCTATGCACTGAATGCAAGACCCGCAGTGCCACAAAGTCACATGCACCCTAATAAGCTTTTGAACCCACATACTGGATGGCCACATGAAACAAAATTTCCCATTATTTTTCATTTGGTACTGCGATACTGGTAGCCTATGCATTGAATGCAAGGCCCGCCCTGCCACAAAGTCACATGCACCCCAATAAGCCTTTGAACTCATGTACTGGATGGCCACCTGAAAGCAATGTTCCTATTAATTTGATTCTCCAATATTGTTTTGCTATGCAGTGAATTGTTGAGCCTGAAGAGCCTGCATTGGAGAAAGTCAGTGTTGAGGATGAAGCCCCGTCAGTGGAGAATGTCAGTGTTGAGTCTGGAAAATCTGCAATTGATAATTTCAGTGTGCAGGCTGAAGAACCTGCAGTTGACAATTGCAGTATTGAGGCTGAAGACCCGGCAGTGGACAATTGCAGTGTTGATGCTAAAGACCCAGCGGAGGACAATTGCAGTGTTGAGGCTGAAGACCCGGCAGTGGACAATTGCAGTGTTGATGCTAAAGACCCTGCGGTGGACAATTGCAGTGTTGATGCTAAAGACCCAGCATTGGACAATTGCAGTGTTGATGCTAAAGACCCAGTAGTGGACAATTGCAGTGTTGAGGCTGAAGACCCGGCAGTGGACAATTGTAGTGTTGACAATAAAGACCCTGCAGTGGACAATTGTAGTTTTGAGGCTGAATACCCAGCAGTGGACAATTGCTTTGTTGACGCTAAAGACTCAGTGGAGGACAATTGCAGTGTTGAGGCTGAAGACCCGACAGTGGACAATTTCAGTGTTGAGGCTGAATACCCGTCATTGGACAATTGCAGTTTTGAGGCTAAAGATCCTGCAGTGGACAATTGCAGTTTTGAGGTTGAATACCCGGCAGTGGACAATTGTAGTATTGACGTTAAAGACCCTGCAGTAGACAATTGCTGTGTTGAGGCTGAAGACACGGCAGTGGACAATTTCAGTGTTGAGGCTGAATACCCGTCATTGGACAATTGTAGTTTTGAGGCTAAAGATCCTGCAGTGGACAATTGCAGTGTTGAGGCTGAATACCCGGCAGTGGACAATTGTAGTATTGACGTTAAAGACCCTGCAGTAGACAGTTGCTGTGTTGAGGCTGCAGACCCGTCATTAAAGCATTGCAGTGTTGAGGCTGAAGAACTGGCAATGAAGAATTGTCTTCTTGAAGATGAACAACCTACAAAGTTCACATTATTAGAAAGTGGGTCTCCCATACTGTTTGCTTATGTAGTGAATGCAAGGCCTGCCCCACATTTGGACAAACTAAAATACCACTTGGAAGAGATGTGGAGGAAGTCCTCCTAAAAATCTGTTTCCATAACGAAGGAGCGGGTCTCCTATACTTGTAATGCCCTTACAGTAAGTGTATGTGATGACGAAACAATTTCCCCTGTGGGGTACACATCTACATACTGTCTCAACATTTTTGTTACAGGCATCCTAAACACCCTTCAAAAAAATTTTCATGGCTGTTGCATCACAGAACACGTTGACCCTCGTGCACTAGTGGTGGTGTCTGAAGAGGCGTGGAGGATGGCATAAGAAAAAGTTCTTTCCAGTTTAAAGGAGCAGGTCTCCTATACTTGGAATGCCCATACACTAAGTGTATGGGCTGATAAACATTTTCCCCTGGGGGAGGAAACATCAAGCTACTGTGTAAATATTTTTTGTTACATACAACATAAACGTACTTGGAAAACAATATAGAGGCTGTTGCATCACAGAAAATGTTGACCCACGTGTTCTAGCAGTTGTGTATGAAGAGATGTAGAGGATGGCCTGCAAAAAACGTCTTCCCACTTTAAAGGAGCAGATCTCCTATACTTGGAATGCCCATACACTAAGTGTATGGGCTGACAAACATTTCCCCGGGGGGGAAAACATCTAGCTACTGTGTGAATATTTTTTGTTACGGACATCATTAACACCTTTTCAAGACAATATAGTGGCTGTTTCATCACGAAACACGGTCACCCTGGTGATCTAGTGCTGGTGTAGGAAGAGACGTGGAGGATGGCCTACAAAAAAGGTCTTACCAGTTTAAAGGAGTGGGTATCCTACACTTGGAATATACATTTTCCCCTGGGGTGGAAACATCAAGCTACTGTGTAAGTATTTTTTGTTACGTACATCATAAACACCCTTGCAAAACAATATAGTGGCTGTTGCATCACGGAAAATGTTGACCCTCGTGTTCTAGTGCTGGTGTAGGAAGAGACGTGGAGGATGGCCTACGAAAAAGGTATTCCCAGTTTAAAGGAGCGGGTCTCCTATACTTGGAATGCTCATACACTAAGTGTATGGGCTGACAAACATTTTCCCCTGGGTGCAAAATATCAAGCTACTGTGTAAAATTTTTTGTTACGGTCATCATAAACACCCTTGCAAAACAATATAGTGCCTATTTCATCACTGAACATGGTCACCCTGGTGATCTAGTGGTGGTGTAGGAAGAGACGTGGAGGATGGCCTACGAAAAAGGTATTCCCAGTTTAAAGGAGCGGGTCTCCTATACTTGCAATGTCCATACGCTAGGTGTATGGGCTGACAAACATTTTCCACTGGGGGGCAAAACATCAAGCTACTGTGTAAATATTTTTTGTTACTTACATCGTAAACACCCTTTCAAAACAATATAGTGGCTGCTGCATCACGGAAAATGTTGACTCTCATGTTCTAATCGCGGTGTCTGATGAGACTTGGAGGATGGCTTATGGAAAAGGTCTTTCCAGTTTAATGGAGCGTGTCTTCTATACAAGCATTTTCCCCTGGGGGAAACATCAAGCTACCGTGTAAATACACACACACGACGGCTGCTGCCGTCTCGACCCAATGTGTCAGGAATAATCTGCAGAGATTTATAATTATCTCACTTCCACTTAGGAACTTGCAGCTCTCTGGGCCCCCTTACCCTCAGGTCAGTCAGGGAACTGCACCTAGGATAATTAGTCGCCAGACGGGCCGCTTGGATGTGTGCTGGCTATGGGGCACGCTGCAGTGAGGGAATTATAATTACTCCGGGCCGCAGCCAGGCAATACACTTATAAAACCCGCTCCGTCACTGCCAACGCCACCTAATAGGTCAACACTTTACACCCCTTCATTTTAGCTGCCACCAGCTACGATTTACTTAATGAACAATTTATCAAGAGGGTCCGTAGCACCCCAAATCAGTAGCGTAGTACTTCAGGCACGTGCAAATTCGATTATAGAGCAGGAGAAACAAACTAATAATTTTATAGGTATATTCCTTAAGATGCAGGCAGTGTTTATACAGTTTAAAAAGATGTAACAAGCTGAGACAATACGATTATGTACAATACAGTTAAAACAAAAACAGGATTAAAGGTGAAAAACTTACATGGTACTTAGGTAGTTACAGGCAAGACAGGCTGGGGGGAGGAGCCACACGTCATAGTTCATTTGCAGATCTGTAAGTCACGTCATCACAGCCTGGAATGGCCAGGGGGGGCTAGCTGCAAGACTTATACATGTGGGCTGGTGACCTCACAAAAGGGGATGGTTTTCTGGCCACTTCCCAGGGCTAGAAGTTATAGTTTCAAGTTCTGGAAAGTCATAAGGACCATAACTCAGCGAGGGCCTCTAGCAGAATAATGGCAGACCAATCAGTGATTTTATTCTGCAATGACTGTTCAAATGAGCCCAAACTCGGGTGAGATAGTTCATGGTGTACCGGAGATTTCCATTTCTCGGGTTCTGTTGGAGTTGCGGGTTCACCAGTACCACGGGAACGACGCCTGATGGACTCACGATTCAAAGCCGTAGCTTTAGTGTCTCTAACGTAAGCTCCCTGCGAGTTATGACCAAAAGAATGAATTCCCATAATAAGCTATGGGATCATCCTGCCGGGCTTTGGAGACAAAAGAAATTCCTGAGGTGGGCGACAGGAAGGAGTGAACTGCAGAGAGAGAGAGGGAGGGGGGTTTCAAGCTGTGGGCTGTCAGCAGCAAGGATGAGGACTGATTTTCAGTCTGGCTCTGTACTGGCCAAACACGCTGGGGTTGTAGTTCTATGTGGAAAGTTCTAGAACAGCACAAGAAATGGAGCTTCCAGTCCAGGGTATCATCACACCTCCCCCTCTTAGAGTGCGCTAAGGAGGCATGACCTGTCGGTAATCCGCTATGCACACCTCAGCGGGATCGTCACGCCGTGACAACCCATCAGCATTCCCATGATCGCTGCCTTTCTTGTGTTGTACGGCAAAATCATACTGCTGTAGGGCAAGGCTCCAGCGTATCAACCTACCATTGGTTCCGGACACTGTGTGCAGCCAGCTCAGAGGGTTGTGGTCGGTGACCACCTTGAATGTGCGCCCGTACAGGTAGGGCTGCAAACGTTGCAGTGCCCAGACCATGGCCAGTCACTCCTTCTCGATGGTGGAGTATGCCACTTCCCTCGGCAGAAGTTTCCGGCTCAGGTACAACACGGGGTGCTCCTGGTTCCCCGAATCAACCTGGCTGAGTACAGCACCGAGGCCAAATTCGCTGGCGTCGGTCTGTACAGGAATGGCCCGACTGCTGTCGACGGCTTTCAACACTGGAGAGCTGCACAGGGCTGTTTTCAAAGCTCGGAATGCTGCCTCACAGCCATCTGTCCAGTTGACTGATTGGGGTAGACCGTCCTTGGTGAGGTCCGTCAAGGGTTTTGCAATGGCGCTATAGTTCTGTACGAAACACCTATAGTACCCTGCAGTGCCCAGGAAGGACTTCACCTGCTTTTTGGTCCTGGGGTGGGCCAGGACACATCACGTCCACTTTCTCTGGCTCCGGACTCATGGAACCCCCGCCTACCCGGTGCCCCAGGTAGTGGACCTCCCTCATGCCCATCTGGCATTTTCCCGGCTTGATGGTCAGACATGCCTGGTGAATATGCTTGAGCACCTCCTGGAGATGTTGAAGGTGTTCCTCCCAGGTGGAACTGAAGACGGAAATGTCGTCCAGGTACGCCACAGCATACTCCTCCTGAAGAGGTGGTTGACCATCCGCTGAAAAGTGGCAGGGGCATTCTTCATGCCAAAAGGCATGACCGTGGACTTGTACAGTCCAAAAGGGGTGATAAAGGTGGATTTCTCCTGCAAGCAGGGCTCAGGGGAATCTGCCAGTATCCCCGGCTTAAATCCATGATGGATATGTGTTGTGAATGTGTTAGAAATGAATTCTGAGCAGAAGCTCCCTCTGGTGGTTACAAACAGTTCTGAACCATTCAATGAAGATTGTGAAGATTGGCATCTCCTAAGTTTAAGCCTAGGTTCATTGGACCTTATAAGATCATGGAGATTCTTAATCCTGTTTCCTTTCGTTTACTTCTTCCAGGGACATTTAAGATCCATAACGTGTTCCACAAGTCCTTATTGAAGAGGTTTGTCGAGCCAGTGGTTCCTATGGCTACGCCTCCTGACCCTGTTTTGGTTGAGGGCAATCTGGAGTATGTGGTTGAGAAAATTTTGGATTCTCGTTTTTCTAGACGGAAACTCCAGTATTTGGTTAAGTGGAGAGGTTATGGTCAGGAGGACAATTATTGGGTGTTTGCTTCGGACATCCATGCTAGGAGACTGATCCGTGCGTATCACAGAGCTCATCCTGACTGACCTGGTTGCCTAAATGAGGGTTCGGTGACCCCTCCTCAAGGGGGGGTACTGTTGTGAATGGTTAGAAATGAATTCTGAGCAGAAGCTCCCTCTGGTGGTTACAAACAGTACTGAACCATTCAATGAAGATTGTGAAGATTGGCAATCAGGAGTTACAGACTGGTCTTATATAAGGGAGGTTCCCTCCCATCAGGGTTGCCGGTGATCAATTGTTCTTGTCTCAACTGTGGTTCCTGGTTCACTTTGAAGCTTGCTGACTCTTGCCTGCATCTTCTGCTATCAGATAAGATATTTTCTGCTTTTATTTTTGTGCTTGCTTTTTGCATTGTTCTCTGCACTTCTGTGGAGGTCAGCCAGGTCCCCTCCAGGGGCTTGTGCTCCTCTCAGTTTATCTGAGCCACTGTTATTTGTTCATTTGCCTTTTCCAGTTTTTTCAGTGACTGCAGCTTAGTTTTGTTACACCAGAGAACTAATTTAGGTGGTAGAGGTCGTGTGATCTCAGGGGTTTTTGCAATTAGTAGAGTTGGTATTTTTTAGGGTGTTTTGGATTGCAGTAAGTGTCCTTCCTATCCTTTTATTTCTAGGAAGATTGGGCCCCAACGTTTGCTCATACTATTTTCTGTCTGTGTCTGTATTTCCTCTTGTCTAACCGCCACTACATGTTTGGGGGCTTCCTATGTTCTTTGGGGATCTGCTCCGGGGCAGACAGCTTTCCTCTTTCTGTCTTTAGGTGTAGTTAGCCTCTCAGGCTGTAACGAGGCGTCTAGGACCAACTTGGGAACGCTCCACGGCTGCCTTTGGTTGTGGTGGTTAGTCAGGGTACTGCAATCCAGTAGATTCCAACCTCTCTGGTGTATTGCCGTTTTTGCCTGCTCTCCTCAGCTACCAAATCATAACAGTATCACCGGCCAAAACTGAAAATTATATGGTACTCACAGAAGGGAAAAATAGTGTAAAAAAAAAAAGTTGTCAGAGTTGTCAGAGATTTTTTTTTTCTCTGTTTGTTGCATTTTTTTTTTCCCTCTTTTTCTCTGGATGCTGAGGATTTTTTATTTTTTTTTTCTCTCAATGGAGTTTGCACAGTTGTCTGGCCGTGTGGATCAGCTTGCCACTGAAGTTCGGAGTATTGCTACCTATCTTGCAGGGTTGCCGGTTGTGGAACCTAGGATCCCCATACCAGATTTGTTTTTGGGGAATCTAGCTAAATTTCTGAATTTCAAAAATAACTGTAAGTTGTTTTTTGCCTTAAAACCTAAGTCCTCAGGGAACGCAGCACAGCAGGTTCAAATTGTCATCTCTCTCCTGTGCGGCGATCCTCAGGATTGGGCTTTTTCCCTGACACCTGGGGACCCTGTTTTGAGTAATGTCGATGCATTTTTTCTGGCTCTGGGGTTATTGTACGATGAACCTAATGTCACTGATCAAGCTGAAAAAACCTTGTTGGCATTAAATCAGGGGCTTGAGGACGCTGAGTTATACTGTCAGAAATTCCGAAAGTGGGCAGTCCTGACCAAATGGAATGATGATGCTTTGACAGCCCTTTTTCGGAAGGGTCTGTCAGAGAATGTAAAAGATGTTATGGTGGGTTTCCCTGCTCCCTCTGGTCTCAATGATTCTATGTCATTAGCGATTCAAATTGACAGAAGTTTGCGTGAGCGTAGAGGTATGCGTGGAATAGTGTTGCCTTGTGAACCAGCTTCTGAACCCATGCAGTGTGATAGAGTGGCTTCTGGGGCACAGCGTCATGAGTTTCGAAAATGCAATGGGTTGTTTCTACTGTGGTGATGCCTCTCATGCTATTTCAGTCTGCCCTAAGCGAGCAAGACGTTTTGCACGCTCAGTTGTCTTGGGTAGTGTTCAGACTAAATTTCTGTTGACTGTTACCCTGATTTGCTCCCTGTCCACATTTTGTGCTCAGGCTTTTGTTGATTCGGGAGCAGCTATTAACCTGATGGATTTTGATTTTGCTAAACGTTGTGGGTTTCCCTTGATACCACTACGGAAGTCTATTCCCCTACTGGGGATTGATTCTACCCCTTTGGCTGAGAATAAACCCCAGTTCTCTACTCAGGTAATAATGAGGGTTGAACCTGATCATCAGGAGAGTTGCAAATTTTTGGTGCTGTATAATCTGCATGACATTATTGTGCTAGGTTTCCCTTGGTTACAGTCTCATAATCCTGTTTTGGATTGGAAATCTGTCTGTAACCAGTTGGGGCTGCCAATGTTTTAATGCCAACACTCCTGTTTTTTCTGCCTCTCCCCAGGCTCAGGATGTTCCTGACTTTTTGACTGATTTTTCTGATGTGTTTAGCGAAAGTAAATCTGCATCCTTGCCCCCCCATAGGAGGTACGACTGCGCTATTGAATTAGTGCCTGGTAGTAAATTCCCTAAAGGTCGCCTTTTTAACTTGTCTTAACCTGAACATGACGCTATGCGGTCTTATATCAAGGAGTCATTGGAGAAGGGTCATATCAGACCATCCTCTTCACCCTTGGGTGGCGTTTTTTTCTTTGTGGCCAAAAAGGATGGTTCATTAAGGCCGTGTATTGATTATCGTCTCTTGAACAATATCACTGTGAAATATCAATATCCGTTACCCTTGATTTCTGACCCGTTTTCCAGGGTGAAAAGTGCTACTTGGTTTACCAAGCTTGACCTCAGGGTGGCGTATAACCTTATTCGCATTAAGCACGGGGATGAATGGAAGATGGCATTTAATACCGCAGAGGGGCATTTTGAGTACCTAGTGATGCCCTTTGGGCTCACTAATGCTCCTACCGTCTTCCAGTCCTTCATGAATGACATTTTCAGGGATTTTGTGGATAAATTTCTGATTGTTTATTTGGATGATATCTTGATTTTTTCCAATGACTGGGACTCTCATGTGAAACATGTTCGAACTGTGTTCCAGATTTTGAGAGAGAATGCTCTGTATGTGAAGGGATCAAAGTGTCTTTTTGGCGTACAGAGGATCTCATTTCTGGGATTCATTTTGTCCCCATCTGTTATTGAAATGGACCCGGTCAAGGTTCAGGCCATCTGTGATTGGGTCCAACCTACTTCATTAAAGGCTCTTCAGAGATTCTTGGGTTTTGCCAATTTTTATCGTAAATTTATTGGTAATTTCTCTGTTATTGTTAAACCATTGACTGATTTGACCAAAAAGGGTTCTGATGTGGTGAATTGGCCTCCTGAGGCAGTCTCTGCGTTTCAGGAACTTAAGCAGAGATTCACTTCTGCTCCTGTTCTACGGCAGCCTGATGTTTCTCAGCCATTTCAGGTGGAGGTTGATGCCTCTGAAATTGTGGCAGGTGCCGTTTTGTCCCAAAGAGATCCAGAGACCTCTAAAAGTAACCCTTGTGCTTTTTCTCTCGAAAATTTTCTCCAACTGAACGTAATTATGACGTGGGTAATCGGGAGTTGTTGGCCATGAAGTGGGCTTTTGAAGAGTGGAGACATTGGCTGGAGGGAGCCAAACATCAGGTGGTGGTCCTCACGGACCATAAGAATCTGGTTTATCTGGAATCAGCCAAGCGACTTAATCCTAGACAGGCCAGGTGGGCCTTGTTTTTCACACGTTTTAATTTTGTGGTTTCCTTTCTTCCTGGCACTAAGAATGTTAAGGCGGATGCCCTTTCGAGGAGTTTCCTTGCGGACTCTCCTGAGTTATCTGATCCTGCTGTTATTTTGAAAGAGGGTGTAGTTCTTTCCGCCTCTCCCCAATTTGAGACTGGCTCTGTAAGGGTGTCAGGAGGATAAACTCGAGCGCTGCCCTATTGGGAAATTGTTTGTCCCGGACCGGTGGAAGAAGAGTGTGATGTCTGAGATTCATTGTTCCGCGTTGGCCGGTCATCCCGGAATTTTTGGTACCAGAGACTTGGTTAGTCGTTCCTTTTGGTGGCCTACTTTGTCTCGTGACGTCAGGGAATTTGTGCAGTCCTGTGGGACTTGCTCTCGCTCCAAGCCTTGCTCTCGCTCTAGTGGTTTGTTGATGCCATTGCCTGTGCCCAAGAGACCATGGACCCATATCTCTATGGATTTCATTTCCGACCTCCCTGTTTCTCAGAGAATGACCGTTATCTGGGTGATTTGTGATAGGTTTTCCAAAATGATACATCTTGTGCCATTACCTAAGTTGTCTTCCTCCTCCGAATTGGTGCCTTTGTTCCTTCAGCACGTGGTTCGGTTACACGGCATTCTTGAAAACATTGTGTCTGACAGAGGAGTCCAGTTTGTTTCCAGGTTTTGGAGGACTTTTTGTTCTAAAATTGGTGTTCAATTGTCTTTCTCCTCGGCTTTTCATCCTCAGACCAATGGACAAACTGAGAGAACAAACCAGACATTGGAGACTTATCTGAGATGCTTTGTGTCTGCTGATCAAGATGACTGGGTCTCTTTTTTGTCTTTGGCTGAGTTTGCTCTTAATAATAGGGCTAGCTCTGCCACTTTGATGTCTCCATTTTTCTGCAATTTTGGGTTTCACCCTCGATTTTCTTCGGGACAGACGGAGGCTTCTGTCTGTCCAGGTGTTGACTCTGTTGTGGAGCGTATGCAGCAGATTTGGGACCAGGTAGTGGAGAGATTGTCCCTCTCTCAGGAGAGGGCCCAGCGGTTTGCCAACCGGCATAGGACTAATGGTTCTCGCTTTGAAGTGGGGGACTTGGTCTAGTTGTCCTCAAGAAATATCCCTATGAGAGTTGCATCTCCTAAGTTTAAGCCTAGGTTCATTGGACCTTATAAGATCATGGAGATTCTTAATCCTGTTTCCTTTCGTTTACTTCTTCCAGGGACATTTAAGATCCATAACGTGTTCCACAAGTCCTTATTGAAGAGGTTTGTCGAGCCAGTGGTTCCTATGGCTACGCCTCCTGACCCTGTTTTGGTTGAGGGCAATCTGGAGTATGTGGTTGAGAAAATATTGGATTCTCGTTTTTCTAGACGGAAACTCCAGTATTTGGTTAAGTGGAGAGGTTATGGTCAGGAGGACAATTATTGGGTGTTTGCTTCGGACATCCATGCTAGGAGACTGATCCGTGCGTATCACAGAGCTCATCCTGACTGACCTGGTTGCCCAAATGAGGGTTCGGTGACCCCTCCTCAAGGGGGGGGTACTGTTGTGAATGCGTTAGAAATGAATTCTGAGCAGAAGCTCCCTCTGGTGGTTACAAACAGTACTGAACCATTCAATGAAGATTGTGAAGATTGGCAATCAGGAGTTACAGACTGGTCTTATATAAGGGAGGTTCCCTAACATCAGGGTTGCCGGTGATCAATTGTTCTTGTCTCAACTGTGGTTCCTGGTTCACTTTGAAGCTTGCTGACTCTTGCCTGCATCTTCTGCTATCAGATAAGATATTTTCTGCTTTTATTTTTGTGCTTGCTTTTTGCATTGTTCTCTGCACTTCTGTGGAGGTCAGCCAGGTCCCCTCCGGGGGCTTGTGCTCCTCTCAGTTTATCTGAGCCACTGTTATTTGTTCATTTGCCTTTTCCAGTTTTTTCAGTGGCTGCGGCTTAGTTTTGTTACACCAGAGAACTGATTTAAGTGGTAGAGGTCATGTGATCTCTGGTGTTTTTGCAATTAGTAGAGTTGGTATTTTTTAGGGTTTTTTGGATTGCAGTAAGTGTCCTTCCTATCCTTTTATTTCTAGGAAGATTGGGCCCCAATGTTTGCTCATACTATTTTCTGTCTGTGTCTGTATTTCCTCTTGTCTAACCGCCATTACATGTTTGGGGGCTTCCTATGTTCTTTGGGGATCTGCTCCGGGGCAGATAGCTTTCCTCTTTCTGTCTTTAGGTGTAGTTAGCCTCTCAGGCTGTGATGAGGCGTCTAGGACCAACTTGGGAATGCTCCACGGCTGCCTTTGGTTGTGGTGGTTAGTCAGGGTACTGCAATCCAGTAGATTCCAACCTCTCTGGTGTATTGCCGTTTTTGCCTGCTCTCCTCAGCTACCAAATCATAACAGATATGTACTTGGCATTCGCCAACCGCTCCAGCAGATCCTCGATGCGTGGCATTGGGTGCGCATCAGAGGTAGTGATGGCGTTGAGCCCCCTGTAGTCTACGCAGAACCGGGTGGTCCGATCCTTTTTAGGCATGAGAACTACAGGTGAGGCCCACGCGCTTTTGGACCGTCGGATCACCCCCAGCTGCAACATCTCATCGATCTCCTGGCGCATAATCTGCTGCACCTCCTCAGAGATCTGATAAGGTGTCCGCCGTAATGGGACATGATTCCCGGTGTCCACCTCGTGGACTGCCAACTTGGTCCTTCCGGGTCGGTTAGTGAACATGGCCCGGAAGGGTTCCAGTGTGGCCAGCAACTGCGACCGCTGGGGAAAGGTTAGCGAGGCATTTACCTCCATGTCCTCAATGGACCCATCGGCCTTGCTTGGGCCAGCATATCCAGAAGGGGGTCTTCCTCCCCGTCCTCAGGCAGGTTGCAGACCGGTAGGACACAGGCTTCACATTCGTGATGGGCCTTCATCATGTTGACGTGAAAGGCCTTGCGCCTACCCGGAGTGTGGTCAAGCGTGACCACGTAGGTGACTGGGTTGAGCTGTTGGTGCACGACGTACGGGCCTTCCCAGGCTGTCTGAAGATTATCCTTTGATACGGGGACCAGAACCCACACCTTTTGACCCACCTGGTAGGTCCGCTCCCGGGCGTTCTGGTCGTACCAGTGCTTCTGGTCAGCCTGAGCCTGCGTCATGTTGTCATGCACCAACTGCGTCAAGGTCTGCATCTTGTCGCGGAAGCGCATGACATAACCCACGATGGACACTTCCGTGGGGTTTGGCTCATCTTCCCAGGATTTTCTTATCAACCCAAGGGGTCCCCGGACTCGCCTGCCGTACAGGAGTCTCGAAGGGGGAGAACCCCATCGAGGACTGCGAGACTTCTCTGTAGGCAAATAGCAGGTGTGGGAGGTACCGCTCCAATTGCGTCCCTGGGTCTCAACCAGCATGCGGAGCATCTGTTTCAGGGTACCGTTAAAGCGCTCACACAAACCATTGGTCTGAGGGTGATACGCACTCGATACCATACGCGTCACCTGCATTTTCCTGCAGAGACCCTCCATTAGGCGAGACATAAATTGGGTCCCTCGATCGGTAAGCATCTCCCTGTGAAATCCTACCCTTGAAAAGATGGTCACCAGTGCATCCGCCACCTTATCTGCCCTAGTTGAGGACAGAGCTACTGCCTCCAGGTACCGGGTAGCGTAGTCTACCACAGTAAGGAGGTATTGCTTTCCAGAGCTGCTGGGGACGGCCAGCGGGCCCACAATGTCCACCCCGATCCTCTGTCTGACCATTGGTCTGCGGATGAAAAGCCGAAGAAAATGACAACTGCATCCCCCGACGAGAACAAAATGCCTTCCAGAATTTGGACACAAACTGAGACCCCCGATCCGACACCACATCGGAAGGCAACCCGTGAAGTCTCACAATCTCCCCAATGAACCCCTGCGCCAGAGTTTTAGCATTAGGAAGAGCAGGAAGAGCAATAAAATGTGCCATTTTGCTGAACCTGTCAACTACAACTAGTATGACAGTTTTACCTGAAGACGGAGGAAGGTCCGTAATGAAGTCCATAGACAGATGGGTCCATGGACGCTCCGGGATTTTCAACGGTAAAAGGGCCCCAGACGGACGGGTATGTGGGGTCTTAGAGCACGCACATACCCCACAGGACGCGACAAAAGTTACCACCTCTTTATTTAAGTTAGGCCACCAAAACCTGCGAGAAAGGAGATCTACAGTTGCTTTACTCCCTGGGTGTCCTGCCAAAGCAGAATTATGATGTGCCTCGATAACCTTTTGTCTTAACTGATCTGGAACAAACAGTTTCCCTGGAGGTCCTACAGGGGCGTCCCCCTGAGCCTCCAATACCTCCTCCCAAGCTCAGAGCATACAGCCGACACCACAACTCCCTCCTGAAGAATAGGAACCGGGTCATCCGTCTTCCCGGCCCCCGGGAAACTACGAGATAAGGCATCAGCCTTTACATTTTTTGACCCAGGACGATATTTGACGACAAAATTAAACCTGGTAAAAAACAACACCATCTAGCTTGTCTGGAATTCAGACGTTTTGCAGACTCTAAATACAGCAGGTTCTTGTGATCAGTAATGACGGTGACCGGGTGGACTGTCCCCTCCAAAAAGTGACGCCACTCTTCAAAAGCCAACTTAATGGCCAAGAGTTCCCTATTGCCGACATCATAATTCCTCTCGGCGGACGACAATTTTTTAGAGAAGAAAGGCACGGATGCCATTTACCAGGGGACGGACCTTGAGATAATACCGCACCCACTCCTACGTCAGATGCGTCTACCTCCACAATGAACGGTTGTGATGCATCAGGTTGGATGAGTATGGGTGCTGAAGCAAAACATTTTATCAAGGAGGAAAATGCTTGACAAGCTTTGTCAGACCACCTAGAAAAATCCGTCCCTTTTTTTGTCATGTCAGTGAGAGGTTTGACAACAGATGAGAAATTACGAATAAATTTCTGGTAGTAGTTAGCAAACCCCAGGAAACGCTGTAGTGCTTTAAGATCCTCTGGCCGATCCCATTCAAGCACAGCCTTCACCTTCCCAGGGTCCATACGGAAACCGGAGGCTGACACCAAGAATCCTAAAAACTGAAGTTCTTGTACAGCGAATACACACTTCTCCCATTTGGCGTACAGTTTATTATCTCGCAAGATCTGCAACACTTGTCTCACATGCTCCTGATGAGACACAAGATCCGGCGAGTAAATTAAGATGTCATCTAGATAAATGACAACAAACTGTCCCACTAGGTGGCGAAAGATGTCATTAACAAAATGTTGAAACACCGCCGGGGCAGTAGTCAGACCGAAAGGCATGACAAGGTTCTCATAATGTCCCTCCGGAGTGTTAAACGCCGTCTTCCACTCATCCCCCTCCTTTATCCTAATCAGATTATACGCCCCCCTGAGATCCAACTTAGAGAACCATTTGGCGCCCACAATCTGATTGAAGAGATCAGGAATAAGTGGGAGCGGATACGGATCTCGGACCGTAATCCGATTAAGCTCACGGACATCCAGGCAAGGGCGTAGGCCTCCATCTTTTTTCTTCACAAAGAAGAACCCCGCGGCCACTGGGGAAGATGAAGGTCTAATATGCCCCTTGGCCAGACTTTCCGAAATGTAATCCTTCATAGCTTGCCTCTCAGGACCAGAAAGGTTATATAACCTAGATTTTGGTAACTTAGCATCAGGAAGCAATTTTATAGCACAGTCATATGCGCGATGAGGAGGTAATTCTTGACACCCTTCCTCTGAAAACACATCCTCAAAGCCCTCCAGAAAAGGAGGTAAGGTTCTAGGCACGACCGTACCGATGACCGTGTTCATGCAGTTACTATTGCAAAATTCACCCCACTGGCTTATCTCTCTGGATTGCCAATTAATAACTGGGTTATGTTTAGTTAACCAAGGAAGTCCCAACACAATAGGAGTGGGAAGGCCCTCCAACACATAACAAGACAATAGTTCTTTATGTATTGCCCCCACTCGAAGGTCTATGTTATGCACGGCTTGCACAAAGCTACCTTGACCGAGAGGCCTGGCGTCAATAGAGAATATAGGGATAGGTTTGGCCAATACACTCAGTTGCATATCTTGCACCTGGGCAAACCGAGCGTCCACCAGATTAGCCGCGGCCCCACTATCCAGAAGAACAGAAATCCTCTCAGTTCTCGTACCTACCACCACCTCCGCTGGTACGAGAAACTGAGACGGACTTGGGGACGAAATACATACTCCCAGATTGTTGTCCACCACACAACCTGGGATTAATAGTTTTCCGGTGACTTCTTGCTCAGTACAGTACGGGATGGACACCCCTCAATAAAATGTCCCTCTCTCCCGCAGAAGAAACACCTTCTTGTTTTGCGGCGCACCGCCGATCCCCTCCCTCGGAATGATGTCCCTCCCAACTGCATAGGTTCCTCGGAACAAACCAGGGGAACCTCAATATTAGGGACTTTAGAAGGAGGTGGAGTCATCACAGGGGGCGGAGTTACCCCACACCTCTCCTGAAGCCGTCTATCAATGCGAATAGCAAGAGCCATAGCGGCCTCCAGTGACGGGGGAGAATCATACTGAGCCAACACATCTTTTAATTTGTCAGATAAACCTTGACAAAACTGGCTCTTAAGAGCCGGGTCATTCCACTGAGTATCCGTGGCCCACCTACGGAACTCTGAAGAAAATTCCTCCGCCGGACGATCTCCCTGCTGTATCCTACGTAACTTCATTTCAGCAAGGGAGACCCGATCCGGGTCATCATATACCAGACCCAGGGCTGTAAAAAATCGGTCCACTGACTGGAGAGCTGGGGAGCCCGGGGGAGAGAGAACGCCCAGGATTGAGGGTCCCCTTGTAAGAGCGAGATGACAATTCCCACCCTCTGATCCTCACTCCCCGACGACTGCGGCCGCAGCCGAAAATACAATTTACATGCTTCCCGCAAAGTAAAAAACTTGTCCCGCCCACCAGTGAACCTGTCCGGGAGAGCTACTTTAGGTTCAAATCTGGTTTGCTCCCGGGGTACAAAACCTTGGATTTAACGTCCATCAGCTCCATGGACAAACTCTGCAACTGCTGAGCTAAATGGGCTACTGGATCCATGGTGGCTGGGGAGAATCTTTAGATGGCCGGTGAAAATGTCACGACGTATAACAGATATATTCAAAGATAGCAACCTATATCTAATGTGACATCATTCTAAATTTCATATAATAGAGAAAATCAACATGTATACATAGTATCTGCCAGCAATGTCTTACCTGACATAATATCCTATGTATTGTGGGTCAATACTGTGTACGTGTCACGCTGTCTCTGGATAGAGGTGGACCGGGGTCTATGCTGACCCTGAACTGGGGTCCTGACTAGTCCCTCTACCTGGAGGTACTGTTAATGGTACAGAGGTCCAGGCCGCCAGCGTAACCCTGTCTCCTGTAGATCCCTGACCACTGTAATCTAGTCCTGAGAAGGACCCTGATTACCACCACAGGGAATGGGCAGGTCACAGCTTACACACAGTCTAAGACAAACGAGACAGACAAGGGGTAAAGAAAACACAGCCTTGCATACAACACTTCCACTACAGAGGAACACAAAAGGTTAAGGAGATAAACAATAAGCGAGGAGAGGAAAAACCACAACAGGCACTCTTAGCTTAAGTCTTCTCAGAAACGATCCGCTCTGCTGGTCTGAATGAATGCTTTCACCGGCAACTTCCCCAGCAGACCAGCAGGTATATGAAGGAAGCTAATTAACAAAACATCAATCGCAGCTGGGCGAGGCTGGTCAGCCCAGCACCGAGAGAGAAAGAATTAACTCCCTCAGTGCCGAAAAACACCCAGCACCAGAAACTCAGTTGTGCGAAGTCAGGGTGTGCAATCGCGACGATCTCCGTTGCGACACACCCGTGACAGTATGGTTCCCTGCGCCATCTCATTGTGCTCTGCCTGCAATACGTACTCTTTCATTGTGAGCAGAGAGCTTTTCAGAATACTAATTATGGAGTCATCGTCGCTTACCATCTTGGTGGACTCCTCAAAGTTTTGTAGGATGGTACATATGTCTGACATCCATGTCCACTCCAGAAGTCTTATGTTTGGAGTCTGAACTGAATACCGATGGCCTTGTTGATGCTGGTACTAGTGTTGAGCGATACTGCTCGATATCTAAAAATATCGTATCGAAATGGTATCGCCGATATCACTAAATATCGTCGATATCCGATTCCGATACCGGAAGTCCAATGTAAGTCTATGGGAACAAAAAATCGCAACAAAAAAAACCCTTTCTTTCGTTGTAAACACAAAATATACACACATAGAATACATATATATATATATATTATATTAACATGTCATTGTGACATATATATATATACATATATTTATAGTTTATACACTTCTACATAGTAAAATAGACTCTGATTCAATTGCCGGGTAAAGCCGTGACATACCCCATAGAAGTCGACGGGCTCGGTGCCGAGTACCCCCAAAACCTCTGGCTCTGTGCGACTCAACTTGGGCGTCAAGAACAGGATTCTGTAGCTCGCTATAAGCGAGTCCTGTGTGCCTGAATTGAACTGGTTTTGTGCTTGAGAATTGCTAAAATCATCAGAGAATGTATTTGCCATTTTTCCGCCATATCTGCGTCACGACGAGGCACTGGTGAAGAAGAAGGGCGTGCTCTTCGTGGGTGTACACTCACTCAGTGGCGTGAAAACGATGGCCGACCACTCTAAATGGTACTGCAATGTAAGATCGTGCCCCACAGCTCTTCAGTTCCGCCTCCTCATCCTCCTCAGTGTGCGGAAACTAACACGAAGGTCCCGCCTCACTACAAAAGAGGGGCCCTCTCCAGATGCTAATGACACATGTGACTTGGCAGAGATGGCTAATGGACACGAGCAGAAGTGTGAAGGGATGGAGCAGTCAGAGCTCTCCCCCCACGGAAGCGACCCGATCGCCACGGAACCACCGTTGGGCACCCGGCCTGGAAACCCTCCTACGCTGCAAGAAGCGGAGGATACCCTAAGAGGCCTGGCCCGGCACCGGGAGGAAGTCGCCAGGATGGAAGCCAGCTGGCGTGCCCTAAAACTAAACTTGGAGCGGCGCCTATCCCTCTTACCTGAAGTGTCTGTACCGGAAGGTGAGGCACCCGTTCTTGTAGAGGAGTCCGTGCGGGCATCCCAGCCCTTGCAATGTGATCCGGTTGACGTTGTCGTAGTGGAGGCACCCGTTCCTGCAAAAAACTCTGCACCGGCAGCACCCCAGATCCCGCTGTCTGCCCCCGTCGCTGAGACAGAAGAAGCGACACCCGTCCTCATGGAGGAGGCCGCGCAGGCACCAGAGGTCTACCTGTCTGTACCGGAGCCCCGACTGTCATCTGTTCCAGAGCCGGCTGCTTCCTCCGCAGGTGAGCGCCGCCAGGACTGGGGGGCGCCAGGAGAGCTGCCGCAAACCGGACATCGTAAGCTGCAGTTTGATGGTGGAGACATGGAGATGCTGGAGGAGAATTACAACCGGCGTCAGGAGGAAGAGTGGAGACGTTGGGAGAAGGAAGCAGAGCGACAAAGGGAGCAGCACGAATCCCTGAAGCTTCGCCAACGTCACATCGAGAAGGACCGGGCAGATAAGGACCGGATGAGAAAAGATAAAGGTACCCTGAGGGAGCCGCGGCGTAAGGGTGCAGTACGGAGCTTTAAATTGAAAGGTGGTTGGGGCTTCATCCAGGAGCCTGGACTTTATTTAGAAGTCTTTGTGACCCGGCGGGACGTGGAGACTCACCTCCCAGAAGGACACCCGGGGAGGGACCTGTTGCCAGGAGACTTGGTGACTTACACCCGACACTGGGGTTACAATGGATGGTACGCCCTAAATGTTACCAGGTGCGACCCCTACTCCCCAGAGTGTCAGGAACCTGTGAGACCCTCGGAGCCTTCAGCCTCCCACATCCAGGCCTCTGCACAAGTGCCCACCCCACGCCGTAAATCTCCCCAGCCTCCCTCAGTGGTCTCCTCAGCAGCCCCAGCTCTGGACATGATAACTATAGCTGGCCCGTACCCGGCGCCTGTTAGGCCCCCTGGGGTTCGTTCAGTCCGGGACATAGGGCTCCAGACCCGGAGGGAGATGAAAGAGGTGGCCACACAGACACAGATAGCGGGTCACGACTTGACTGTACAGGCTACACGACGTCATCAGGTCCTGGTGGTCCTTGGTGTCTCGGATGTTTGGCAAGCATCAGAAGAGTACCAGGTGGTACCTGGAACACCCCTGCCAAAGAATTATAAATAACCCGGACAGGGTCCCTGTATGTAAATAGTTAAATTGTTGATGTACCCGGACGGGTGAATGTTCATATAAAAGTTTTTTAATTTAATAAAAAAAACAACACAGTTTTCATTACTTTTATTACAGTCTCATCCTGCGACGCCATCGATCTCCTGTAAAAAGATGAAAAAAAAACACAGCAGTATACCACCTGTCCGACGCAGTCCATAGTAACGAGTGTCCCACGACGATCCAGCTCTGCTACATCAGAATGACAGGCAGAGCCTGTCATCCCGCGCAGCACAGCTGATTACCTGCTTCCCCGGCGGTGACGTCATCGGACTGACTGCTTTACGGCCGGGATTACCCAGCAGTCACTGCAGTTATCGCGAAAAACTGCATGTGACCGCCAGGGAGAAGATAATGGCGGCCATCAAGCAGTCCAGGACGTGACCGCCGGAGATCTTCTGCCAGGTAAGTGCCGCTGACTCCTGACAGACCCGACCGACGGACACTCACAGTGACAGTGACAAATCCGATTCCGGTATTCGATATGACGAAAATATCGGTATTCGGAATCGAAAGGCCGATATAGCTAATATCGGCCGATATCCGATATTTGCAGTATCGTATCGCTCAACACTAGCTGGTACTCAACAACTGCCCTCTTCTGCTCACAAATCCTTTCCAGCATATGTAGTGAAGAGTTCCAACACGTGGGGACATCACACATCAGTCGGTGAGCCGGAAGCTGCAAACGCTGATGAAGCACAGCAAGGGTGGCTGAAGATGTAGCTGACTTTCTAAAATGGGCACACAGACGACGTACTTTCACAAGCAGATCCGGCAGCTCCGGGTATGTTTTGAGAAACCGCTGAACCACGAGGTTAAGCACATGGGCCAGACATGGTACGTGTCTGAGCTCGCCTCACCTCAGAGCCGCCACCAAGTTCCAGCCATTGTCACACATGACCATGCCTGCCTGTTGATTCAGCAGTGTCAGCAACATATCTGTTTGCTCTTTCAGAGCTGTCCACAACTATTCAGCATTGTGCGGTTTGTCACCTAAGCATATTAGCTTCAGTAAAGCCTGTTGCCGCTTGGCTGAAGCAGTGCTGCAGTGCTTCCAGCTTGCGACTGATGTGGTCATTTCAGAGATGCAGGCTGAAGAGGAGGAGGAAGAGGATGATGTGCTGGAGCTGTAGACTGGGGGGCAACCCTGATTAACCTATGGCCCACAATCTTCGGTGTTGGTAGAATGTGTTCCATCCCAAGGTCCGACTGGGTCCTGTCTTCTGCTATGTTAACCCAGTGTGCAGTCAGCGAGATGTACCGTCCCTGCCAAGAAGCTCTTGTTCACGTGTTCTTGGTTAAGTCTACTTTCCCAGTAACTGCATTGTTGAGGGCACGGGTAATGTTGAGGACACGTACTTGTGTAATGCCGAGAAGCACATCGGGAGAAATAGTGGTGGCTGGGGACAGAGTACCTTTGGACGCCATCAGGTTGCGGAAAGCTTCCGTCTCCATGAGCCTTAAAGGCATCATTTTGAGCGCAAGCAGATGGGAAATATGTGAATTTAGTACTATGGCCTGTGGGGTGTTGGTTGGATATTTTCTCTTGCGTTCCATTGACTGGTGTATGGACAACTGAAGGCTGCGCTGGGATAAGGACGTGGAGGTGCTTGATGATGGTGGTAGTTGAGTGTGTGCAATGAAAGGTGCAGGGCAGGAGGCATCTTCACAGGCACCATGGACAGGGGATTGGCTTCCACGCACACCAGCGGAAGAAACAGTGGTTTCACCTGCAGACACTGTTCCTGGACCATGGTGTTCGGTGTGCTGTTCCATTTGTCTGGTTTATGTACTGTATTATTTCCATGCTGTGTATAATCTATTCTTGCATGCTCTCTGCTGTCACCTGGTGGCCCTTTCTGTGTGGCAAACTAATTAATTCTGGTACATGCCTTTCACTTCCAGTGCTGAGGTCACTGCTTCTTCTTCCTGTTAGCATCCATTTGCTTTTCTTAGCTCTTTATGGGAGAGACACCCTTTGCACCGAGCTGTGAAAGGCATCAGTTTTCGACCACCACCTACACTCTCTTGCTGCTCACACTTGCAGCCATACTTGGTGCTACATCTTCCTGCACCTCGTTTTCACCTGCATTTCTGGAGAAGTTACTGTATACCAATCATATGCTGTATGTCCAGATTTCCAAATAAACAAGTCTGGACTTCACAATCCCTGGTGTGCATCATCTCTCCGGACGCTGAACAGCACTGGTCCTGTCTGCTCTTCATGAGGAAGCGGAAGGTAGGAAAACCTCCCAACCCCAATCAACTTCACCTCCATTCGCCTCATGTGGGGACAGAACATTGGGTCCACAAAGTCGGGTGCTTTGCTGCCATATGCCTGATCATGCTGCTGGTGGTCAGGCTGGTAGTTTTGCTACCTCTGCTGATGCAGGCATGGCAATTGGTGCAAATGGCCTGTTTGAGATTATCAGCAGAGTCTTTAAAAAACAACCAGACTCAGAAAGACCTAACAGCTGTACTGACAACTTCCGTCGTGTTGGTGTTACGAGGAACGGTTGCCCGCCTTCTGTCTGCGGCCACCACAGTGCTTCTTCCTGCCTGTTGTGGTGCTATGCCTTCCTCCCCCTGTGTGCTGCTATCCTCGCTCTGCATGTCCTCCTGCCAAGTTGGGTCAGTTACTATATCATCCACCACTTCCTCTTCCACTTTCGCCACCTGGTCCTCCTCTTGACTTTCTAGCAATTGTGTCTCTTCATCGTCCATCTCTTGTCACATGTTCCCACTGTCAACTTCGTGTGAACATGGCTGCTCCAATATTTGGGGATCGCTAGATGCAATCTCAGTTTGCCCCACTTCAAGTGGACTGGGTGAGAGGCCCGAATCTATAAAAGGAAAAGTGAACAGCTCTTTAGAGTGTCCAAGTGTGGGATCAGGTGTCTCCGGGCACTCAGCATGGGATGAGGAAAGAGGATCAGTGTGAGGACTATGCGGTCCAGACTCACAGCTACTCAGACTTAACCGTGTGGAAGACAGTGTACTGGTGGTGGTGACAAAGTGACTGGAATCATTATCCGCCATCCAACCAAGTACCTTTTCATGCTGCTCTGGTGTCAAGAGTGCTGTTCTGCTGTCCCCTATGAATTCTGACAGGAATCTGTTACGAGAAGGTGTGGGTGTTTCTAGTGGCACAATTGCAGCTTGCCCACGACCTCTGCCTCTGTATGCACCATCATCATCACGTCCATTTCCCTGTCCCTTGCCACGCGCCTTTCCCATTATAAATGGAGTACAATATTTTCCACTTTCACGACAAAAGGATGAATTGGGAGCAAAATTAGATGTGTTCTGTGTGTGGGAAAAACGCACTTTCAAATATCTGGACTGTAATTTTTTTTAATAAACTGGTGTCAATAAGTAGGGTAAGACACAGCAAAAACTGTGGAATGTAGCCCTGAAATGCCACAATATTTAGTTCACAGATAGATCAGGCCTCTGACAGAGATACCACACTGTTCAATATGTAGTCTGTATTTTTAAATGTTTTACCCCAAAATAGTGTATACAAATAGGGTAACAGATAGCAAATACAGTGTTATGGAGCTCTGAAATGTCACAATTTTTAGCACACTGATAGATCAGGCGTCTGATGGAGATACAACACTGTTCAATGTGTTGTCTGTATTTTTAATTTTTTTCTCCCAAAATAGTATATAGAAATAGGGTAAGACACAGCAAAAAAGGGGAATGTAGCCCTGAAATGCCACAATTTTTAGCACACTGATAGATCAGGCGTGTGACGAAGAGAGCCCACTTTAGAAAAAATGCCCTGGTTTTTTTTGGGGGGTCAGCAAAATTGTATGAATAAGTAGGCTATGACAAAACCAAAAAAAATCTATGGAGGCCTGAAATGGCTAAATTTTGAGTGCAATGATATGCTGTCCATGTGGCGGACAAAACCCAGTGTAAAATATCTGCCCTGTAGCTAAATATTTTTTGGGCAGCAAAATGGTGTCAAAAAATTGTACAGTACCACAAAAAAAGGCAGATTTTTATGTGCACTCAAATATCAGGCCTGGGACAGGCAAACCCGTTCAAAATTACTGTATTTTCACGCTGTATTATGAATAGGATCTGGCTGTGTTCTGCAGTGTCAACAACCAATTAGAGAAAAAATGGGGTTCTGGATTGCTTTGGAAAAAAATAATCTGGATTAAGATGACAAAAAAAAATTTACTGCCCAATTAGACCTAGGGCTGTGTAGATACGGTCAAGATATGAACAACCCTGGCAAAAACTATGTAATCACTGGCCTTGGAGGAGGTTAATTCAGTTGTTAAATTTTGTAGAAAAAAAGCAGATCACCGACATGGCATAAAACTAAAGTCATTTTAAATGGCAACTTTCTGCCTTTAAGAAACAGTAAACGAAATCAAGAACAAAAAGTGTGGTAACCAGTAATGGTTACTTTTTTTAACCAAGCATAGGGAAAAAATTATGGAGTCACTCAATTCTGAGGGAAAAAATTATGGAATCATGAAAAACAAACAAAAAAACACTCCAACACATCAATAGTATTTTGTTGCATCACCTCTGGCTTTTATAACAGCTTGCAGTCTCTGAGGCATGGACTTAATGAGTGTCAAACAGTACTCTTCATCAAGCTGGCTCCAACTTTCTCTGATTGCTGTTGGCAGATCAGCTTTGCAGGTTGGACCCTTGTCATGGACCATTTACTTCAACTTCCACCAAAGACTTTCAATTGGATTGAGATACGGATTATTTGCTGGCCATGACATTGACCTTATGTGTCGTCTTTCAAGGAATGTTTTCACAGTTTTTGCTCTATGGCAGGATGCATTATCACCTTGAAAAATGATTTCATCATCCCTCGGATATGGACGGGGAACGAGATCTGTGGCAGCTCCTATGTGATCCGTGTCTGCGGTGGTAGCGTGAGCGGCTCTTAGAGGGATAGTGGGAATGGTGACGGGAGTCGTCCGAGGAGGAGTGGGAGGTCCTGCGTCATTTACGCCAGGACCTGCAGCTACTATGGGTGTGTTGGGGGTATTCGCTTCAGGCTTGAGGGGTTCACTAAGTGTATTCGGGGCTGCGGAAAGTAGAGGTGTGCTGTGGTGATGGGAGTAGCGAAATTTAGAGGGACAGAAGGAATGATGGCGGGAGTCTACTGAGGAGGATGGGGCGGGTCTGTGGCGCATATGCATGTGCTCACCGTGGCTAGGGGGTATATTGGGGCCGTTAAAATCTGAGATAATTGTCCCGTTATGTGTGTTACATGCGATAACTAGTTGGGTAGCACTGCATAACAAGGGGGTTAGTGGTACATAAATAGTAATTGTATTTTGTGCAGTGTTTGGAGGGCAGGGGTTAATGTGGTTTCAGTACTATTTGTGATTGGGTCATTGGCGTTTAGTATTGGCGTGTTTGTGTTACGTGAGTGTGTACGTGTTCTATACAGTATTTGATGGAGAGCGCGCTGGTAGGTCTGTATAGACCGATCAGCGCGCTCTGCAGCAGCATAGTTATATTTTGTGCCTGCTCCGGCATCCCTCCTCACAGGCAGTGCACTTGTGCTTGCTGGAGGGCCACTTTGGAGCAGGCCCGGGCCCGCAGCGATGCAATTTTTTGGGCCGTTACAGCTCCGCAGTCCCTCCGTACAGGCATTGCCATTGTGCCTGATGGAGAAACGCTGCGGAGCTGGTCCTGCATCACCGACAGCCAAAAGTTGACTGGCCGCGGACTGTCCCGCCCCACCCACCAGACACCGTGCTCCTGAGGCCTAGTGTGGGCGCGCGGTCCACGCACAGCGCCAGCGGCCGCAGCGCCCCCCAAGATCGGGCCAGGGACATGACCATCGGCGGCCCAGAATGCCGAATCGCCGCCCACACGAAGACGCTCCTGCGGGTGGGAGGACCATGTGGAGCGCCCACTCGCACCGCCGGACCGACCAGTGGGTCACCTGAGGCAGCGGGAGCTGCCTGGGTGGGCCGAACGACCGGCCAGATGGAGGTAGCCGCAGAGCGGGCGATCGGGTAGAGGAGGTCGGGGGGCAGGGGGCACCACCTCATGGCCCACGGGGATGGAGGAGATGCCAGGGAATAATGGGGACACAGTGGAGGCCTCCGGTACGGGGAGGGATGGAGCCTCAGGGGATGCAAAGGAGGCCTGCTGGGGGATAATGGGGAGACCCGCAGCGATATTAAGGGGCCAGGAGAGGGCACAGGGAGGTGAGCACCCAGGCCGGACATAAGGTCTTTCAGATCATTGCTCACCTTCCTGTGCCGCTCTCTGCCCCAGGACAACACTTCCAATGGTCAGCCGGGGGAGGAAGAGGAAGACTCTGGCCCTCACATAAGAATTTAACGCCTGAGGGTGTGGCCGGAGTCCACTTCCCCTTCCTCCCCGTTGGTCAGTGGACGTCCTGGTATATGGCGTCACCTGAAATGTAGTGGGAGAGGGGAAGCACTGCCCAACATTCCTTTCTAGCTTAATGTCTCTCTGGGGGCTCCGCAGTCAGATGCACGTTCCCTATACGGTGCCGTGCCTACCATTAGAGAAAAAAAAGGGGTCCTGGATTGCTTTGGAAAAAAATAATCAGGATTAAGATGACAAAAAAAAATTTACTGCCCATTTAGACCTAGGGCTGTGTAGATATGGTCAATATATGAACAACCCCTGGCAAAAACTATGTAATCACTGGCCTTGGAGGAGGTTAATTCAGTTGTTAAATTTTGTAGAAAAAAAGCAGATCACAGACATGACATAAAACTAAAGTCATTTCAAATGGCAACTTTCTGCCTTTAAGAAACAGTAAAAGAAATCAAGAACAAATAATGTGGTAGTCAGTAATGGTTACTTTTTTAACCAAGCATAGGGAAAAAATTATGGAGTCACTCAATTCTGAGGGAAAAAATTATGGAATCATGAAAAACAAACAAACAAAAAACACTCCAACACATCACTAGTATTTTGTTGCATCACCTCTGGCTTTTATAACAGCTTGCAGTCTCTGAGGCATGGACTTAATGAGTGTCAAACAGTACTCTTCATCAATCTGGCTCCAACTTTCTCTGATTGCTGTTGCCAGATCAGCTTTGCAGGTTGGACCCTTGTCATGGACCATTTTCTTCAACTTCCACCAAAGATTTACAATTGGATTGAGATACGGATTATTTGCAGGCCATGACATTGACCTTATGTGTCATCTTTCAAGGAATGTTTTCACAGTTTTTGCTCTTTGGCAGGATGCATTATCACCTTGACAAATTATTTCATCATCCCCAAATATCCTTTCTAATGATGGGATAAGAAAAGTGTCCAAAATATCAACATAAACTTGTGCATTTATTGAAGATGTAATGACAGCCATGTCCCCAGTGCCTTTACCTGACATGCAGCCATATATCATCAGCGACTGTGGAAATTTGCATGTTCTCTTCAGGCAGTGATCCTTATAAATCTCATTGGAACGGCACAAAACAAAAGTTCCAGCA
>JARQOD010000001.1:701276423-701374060 GCA_033576555.1 Oophaga sylvatica
CATTACCCGCCGCCATTGCCTGCGGCGAAATCCGCATGCTTAGCGATGTGCCGTCATTCTGTGACGGACCCCGGACGCAGTCTGCAGCGTTCGTGGTCCTCATTGCTAGCTCAAGATGGAAAGCTGGCGCTACGTGATCGGTAAAACGTGATCACAAAATGACAGTAGCGTTAATGCTGTCCATCAACACGTAGCGTTGACAGACAGCATTAACGCTTTGTGAACCTAGGGTTAGGGTTATGGTTAGGCTGTGCTCATATTGTGTTATGGCAGTCCATTAGATGGACGGCGTTACACCGTGGACTAAAGCGGTGTAACGCAGTCCATTAACGCTGCCATTCATCCCCATTTGTGTGCGCATCGCGACGCATGCCGTAAAGCGGCATGCGTTCGCGATGTGCCGTCATTCAATGACGGAGCTTCGGACGCGGGCTGCAGCGTCTGGGCATCGTCACCACCGCTAGCACAGATGAATCATCTGCAGATTCACTGCGCTAGCGGGTATGCATAACGCGATCGCGTTATGCTAAACCGTTACCAGCCAGTCAACGCTATGTGTTGAATGGGCTGGTAAAATGCAATATGTACCCAGCCTTAGGTTAGGGTTAGAACTAGGGTTAGGATAGAACTAGGGTTAGGGTTAGCAATAGGGTTAGGGTTAGAACTAGAGTTAGGGTTAGCATTAGGGTTAGGGTTAGCATCAGGTTAGAATTAGGGTTAGAATTAGGGTTACGGTTAGAATTTGGGTTAGGGTTGGAATTTGGTTAGGGTTAGAATTAGGGTTGGAATTAGGGTTAGGGTTGGGATTAGGTTTGGTTTGTGGTTAAAGTTAAAGTTAGGATAAGTGTTAGGGGTGTTTTGGGGTTACGGTTGGGATTAGGGTTAGGCTTGTGGTTAGGGTAATGGTTAGAGTTGGGATTGGGGTTGGGGATGTGTTGGGGTTAGGGTTATGGTTAGGATTTGGATTAGGATTAGAGGTGTGTAGGGATTAGGTTTGGGGGTTAGAGTGTGTTGGGGTTAGGGATGGATTTTAGAATTGAGGGTTTCCACTATTTAGGCACATCAGGGGGTCTCCACACGCGACATGGCGCCACCATTGATTCATGCAAATTTTGCATTCAAAAAGTCAAACAGTGCTCCCTTTATTCCGAGCCCCGATGTGTGCCCAAACAGTGGTTTGCCCCCACATATGGGGTATCAGCGTACTCAGGAAGAATTGCACAACAAATTTGGGGGGTCTAATTTCTCCTGTTACCCTTGAAAAAAAAAAAAATTGGGGACTAAAAAAATTATTTTTGTGAAAAAAAAATGATTTTTATTTTCACAGCTCTGCGTTATAAACTTCTGTGAAGAACTTGGAGATTCAAAGTGCTCACCACACATCTAGAGGAGTTCCTTTGAGGATCTAGTTTCCAAAATGGGTCACTTGGGGGGGTTTCTACTGTTTAGGCACATCATGGGCTCAGGAAACGTAACATGACGCCCGCAGACCATTCCATCAAGTCGGCATTTCAAAACGTCACTACTTCCCTTCCGAGCACTGACGTGTGCCCATACAATAGTTTTCTCCCCACATATGGAATATCAGTGTACTCAGGACAAATTAGACAACAACTTTTGAGGTCCAATTTCTCCTGTTACCCTTGGAAAATAAAAAAAATTGGGGACGAAAAATCATGTTTGTGGAAAAAATATGATTTTTTTATTTTTTATGCCCGGGCGTTATAAACTCCTGTGGAGTCCTTGGGGTTCAAAGTGCTCACCACACATCTAGATAAGTTCAGTGCGGGGTCTAGTTTCCAAAATGGGGTCACTTATGGGGAGTTTCTACTGTTTAGGCACATCAGGGGCTCTGCAAACGTAACATGACGCCCGCAGACCATTCCATCAAAGTCAGCATTCAAAACGTCACTACTTCCCTTCCGAGCCCCAACGTGTGCCCGAACAGTGGTTCCCCCCCACATATGGGGTACCAGTGTACTCAGGACAAACTGTTCAACAACTTTTGAGGTCCAATTTCTCCTGTTACCCTTGTGAAAATAAAAAAATTGCGGGTTAAAAAAATCAGTTTTTGAGGAAAAAAATGATTTTTTATTTTCACGGCTCTGCATTATAAACTTCTGTGAAGCACATGGGGGTTCAAGGTGCTCACCACACATCTGGATGAGTTCCTTGGGGGGTCTAGTTTCCAAAATGGGGTCATTTGTGGGGGGTTTCTACTGTTTAGGCACATCAGGGCTCTGCAAACGTAACAAGATGCCCGCAGACCATTCCATCAAGTCGCCATTTCAAAGCATCACTACATCCCTTCCGAGCCCTGACGTGTGCCTAAACAGTGGTTACCCCCCACATATGGGGTACCAGCGCACTCAGGACAAACTGGACAACAACTTTTGGGGTCCAATTTCTCCTGTAACTATTGTGAAAATAAAAATAGGGGGCTAAAAAATCATTTTTTGAGAAAAAAAAATGATTTTTATTTTTAGGGCTCTGCGTTATAAACTCTGTGAAGCACCTGGGGGTTCAAAGTGCTCACTGTGCATCTAGATAAGTTCCTTAGGGGGTCTTGTTTCCAAAATGGGGTCATTTGTGGGGAGCTTCAAAGTTTAGG
Source organism: Oophaga sylvatica (assembly GCA_033576555.1). Taxonomy (NCBI): domain Eukaryota; kingdom Metazoa; phylum Chordata; class Amphibia; order Anura; family Dendrobatidae; genus Oophaga; species Oophaga sylvatica. Next base: position 701,279,035 of record JARQOD010000001.1, read on the forward strand.
CACACAGGGGCTCTCCAAACACGACATGGTGTCCGCTAAATGATTGGAGCTAATTTTCCATTAAATAAGTCAAATGGCGCTCCTTCCCTTCTGAGCCCTGCCATGCGCCCAAATAGTAGTTCCCCCCACATATGAGGCACCAGCGTACTCAGGAAAAACTGGACAACAACTTTTGGCATCCACTTTATCCTGTTATCCTTGGGAAACTAAAAAATAGCGGGCTAAAAAATGATTTTGAGAAACAAAACTGATTTTTTTTTTATTTCACTGCTCTGCGTTTATAAATTTCTGTGAAGCACTTGGGGGTTCAAAGTGCTCACAACACATCTAGATAAGCTCCTTGGGGGGTCTAGTTTCCAAAATGGGGTCACATGTGGGGGTTTCTACTGTTTAGGACATCAGGGGCTCTGCAAACGCAACATGACGCCCGCAGAACATTCCATCAAGTCTGCATTCCAAAATGCACTCCTTCCCTTCTGAGCTCTCCCATGCGCCAAAACAGTGGTTCCACCCCACATATGGGATATTGGTGTACTCAGGACAAATTGCACAACAAATTTTGTGGTCCAATTTCTCCTTTACCCTTGTGAAAATAAAAAATAGCGGGCTAAAAATCATTTTTTAGGAAAAAAAAAATTTTTTTATTTTCACTGCTCTGCGTTATAAACTTCTGTGAAGCACTTGGGGATTCAGAGTGCTCACAACACATCTAGATAAGTTCCTTGGGGGTCTAGTTTCCAAAATGGGGTCACTTGTGGGGAGCTCCAATGTTTAGGCACACAGGGACTCTCCAAATGCGACATGGCAACCGCTAAATATTCCAGCATATTTTCCATTCAAAATTTTTTTGTCAAAAAAAAGTACTTTCTTTTTTTTACGGATCAATTTGTGAAGCACCTGGGGTTCAAAGTGCTCACTATGCATCTAGATAAGTTCCTTTGGGGGTCTAGTTTCCAAAATGGGGTCACTTGTGGTGAGCTCCAATGTTTAGGCACACAGGGACTCTCCAAATGCGACATGGCAAAACCGCTAAATATTCCAGCATATTTTCCATTCAAAAAGTCATATGGCGCTCCTTCCCTTCTGAGCCCTGCCGTGCGCCCAAACAGTGGTTTATGACCACATATGAGGTATCTGTGTACTCAGGAGAACTTGCCCAACAAATTTTAGGAGCTATTTTATCCTGTTGCCCATGTAAAAATGAAAAAACTGAAGCTAAAAAATTTTTTTTGTCAAAAAAAAGTACTTTTTTTTTTACGGATCAATTTGTGAAGCACCTGGGGGTTCAAAGTGCTCACTATGCATCTAGATAAGTTCCTTGTGGGGTCTAGTTTCCAAAATGGGGTCATTTGTGGGGGAGCTCCAATGTTTAGGCACACAGGAACTCTCCAAATGCGACATGGCAACCGCTAAATATTCCAGCATATTTTCCATTCAAAAAGTCAAATGGCGCTCCTTCCCTTCTAAGCCCTGCCATGCGCCCAAACAGTGGTTTATGATCACATATGAGGTATCTGTGTACTCAGGAGAAATTGCCCAACAAATTTTAGGATTCAGTTTATCCTGTTGCCCATGTAAAAATGAAAAAATTGATGCTAAAATAAAATTTTTGTTGGAAAAATTAAAATGTCCATTTTTTCCTTCCACGTTGCTTTAGTTCCTGTGAAGCACCTGAAGGGTTAATAATCTTCTTGAATGTAGTTTTGAGTAGCATGAGGGGTGCAGTTTTTAGAATGGTGTCACTTTTGGGTATTTTCTGCCATATAGACCCCTCAAAGTGTCTTCAAATGTGAGGTGGTCCCTAAAAAATGGTTTTGTAAATTTTGCTGTAAAAATGAGAAATCGCTGGTCAACTTTTAACCCTTATAACTTCCTAACAAAAAAAATTTGTTTCCAAAATTGTGCTGATGTAAAGTAGACATGTGAGAAATGTTATGTATTAACTATTTTGTGTCACATAACTCTCTGGTTTAACAGAATAAAAATTCAAAATTTGAAAATTGCGAAATTTTCTAAATTTTCACCAAATTTTAATTTTTTTCACAAATAAACGCAAAAATTGTCGACCTAAATTTACCACTAACATGAAGCCCAATATGTTACGAAAACACAGTCTCAGAATCGCTAGGATCCGTTGAAGCGTTCCTGAGTTATTACCTCATAAAGGGACACTGGTCAGAATTGCAAAAAATGGCAAGGTCTTTAAGGTCAAAATAGGCTGGGTCATGAAGGGGTTAATAACCACCCTTTGTTTCCTATCCATGAGCCAGTTCTTAACCCACTTACACATATTTTTCCCTATCCCCATTGTTCTCATTTTATGTATCAACCTTTTGTGTGGCACTGTATCAAAAGCTTTTGAGAAGTCCATGAACACCACGTCCACTGCATTCCCTTGGTCCAGTCCAGAACTTACCCCTTCATAAAAGCTTATCAGATTAGTCTGACAAGAACGGTCCCTCGTAAACCCATGCTAATACTGTGTCATGAGGTTATTCAGCCTCAGATACTCCAATATAGTATCCCTTAAAAAACCCTCCAGGATTTTACCCACAGTAGATGTTTAGCTCACTGGCCTATAATTTCCAGGTTCAGTTTTTGCCCACTTTTTGAATATTGGCACCACATTTGCTGTACGCCAGTCCTGTGGTACAGACCCCGTTATTATGGAATCTTTAAAGATTAAAAATAATGGTCTATCTATGACTATACTTAATTCCTGCAGTACTCGGGGGTGTATCCCATCCGGGCCCGGGGATTTGTCGTCAATTTTAGTGATTTTTAGACGCCGCCATACTTCCTGCTGGGTTTAAGCAGGTGACATTTAATGGAGAAATTTTTTTTATCACTGATCATGTTATTTTTACTTTCTCTGGCAATGAGTCTCTCTGCCTCAATGTTTGCTGTCTTGATTTGCTTTTTACAGAATTTATTCAATCTTCTGTATTTATTTAATGCCTCATCACTATCTACTTGCTTTAATTCCCTAAACGCTTTCTTTTTGTCACTTATTGTGCCCCTTACAGCTCTATTTAGCCATAGTGGTTTCCTCCTAATTCTAGCATGTTTATTCCCATAGGGTATATACTGTGCACAGGTCCTATTCAGGATGCTAATAAACGTCTCCCATTTTCTTTGTGTATTTTTATGTCTCAGGATGTCGTCCCAGTTTATTGCACTAAGATCATCTCTCATCCGTTGGAAATTTGCCTTCCTGAAGTTTAGTGTCCTTGTAACCCCTCGACTACACATCTTATTAAAGAATACATGAAAGCTTATTATTTTGTGATCACTATTACCCAAGTGACCCCAACCCTTATTTTTGATATGCAGCCTGTTGGTTAATATTAGGTCTAGCAATGCCCCTCTCTTGTTGGGTCCTGAACTAGTTGTGAAAGGTAATTGTCTCTCACAGTTGTCAAAAACCTATTACCTTTGTTGGAACTGCAGGTTTCTGTTCCCCAATGTATTTCAGGGTAGTTGAAGTCCCCCATAATAATGACTTCTTGAGTCGCTGCTTCATCTATTTGCTTTACGAGGATATTCTCCGTTGCTTCCATTATTTTAGGAGACTTATAACAAACCCCTATCAGTAATTTATTATTTTTCCCCCTCCCCTAATCTCCACCCACAGGGACTCTACAGCTTCATTAGATTTACAGATATCCGCAGGATGGGTTTTAGGGATGATTTTACATATAAACACACACCCCCACCTCGCTTATTTTCACGGTCATTTCTAAACAGACTATAGCCCTGTAAATTAACCGCCCAGTTGTGGCTCTCGATCAGCCATGTCTCAGATATCCCCACCATGTCATAATTATGTTCCAACAAAATTAATTCTAATTCCGCCATTTTGTTGGTGAGGCTTCTAGCATTAGTATACATGCACTTTATATATCTCTCTGAACCTCTATTCTTTCTTAAATTATTAACTGTTCTAACCCCACCCCCCATGCCACCCCCACCCCCAATTTCATTATTTGTGCCCAGGTCTCTATCTGCACTGCCTTCCCCTCCTATAAAATGAATACCCTCCCCCCTAGTCCCTAGTTTAAAGACTCCTCCAACCTTCTAGCCATTTTCTCCCCCAGCACAGCTGCACCCTCACCATTGAGGTGCAGCCCGTCCCTAGCATAGAACCTGTAGCCAACTGAGAAGTCGGCCCAGTTCTCCAGGAACCCAAACCCCTCCTTCCTACACCAAATCTTGAGCCACTTATTAACCTCCCTAATCTCCTGTTGCCTCTCTGGCGTGGAACGTGGTACAGGCATCATCATTCTGCAGCTCAGTCCTACTCACTTTAATGTCTCTAAACAGGGAGCATGATGGAAAGGGTTAAAAGGGGTTGTACAATCAAAACAGCCTCCTTCCATGTGACTTATATAATCAAGGTAAGAATTTGTCTTAGACCTACTCATTGGACAAACCAGAGAACCAGTCACTACACACATTTATTACTTACAGAATCGGTCCCAAATAAGAACATGTTATTCTATGAAACTGTTTACAAAATCAGATTTTTGCACATCTACATTTCTATCTACATTCTGTAAGTTACAACAAGCAAAATACTCTCCCTGATGCTATACAATGTCATATTTCCCTAAAGGACAGATGCTTCATTTGTAGTAATGAGCGATCGTGCGCGTCACTGTTTGTTACTCGCTCAAGCATCAATGTGCTAGCAATGCTCGTTACTCAGTGAGTATTTTTGAAAGCTCACACGCAAGTTCGAGTTAGCGCCCCACATATTTGCTATTTGTTAGACATTCAATAAACATGCAGGGATTGCCTGCCAGTCAGTGTAATGCCGTAGCCATCTTGGTTGTGGCATTACTATGATTGGCTGGCTGCATAACGTCATCAGGTCTGTATAAGACACTGGACGACATGCTCGGGACAGTGTACTAACAGAAAAAGGCAGAGCAGGTACAAGTGCTGCTGGGCTAGGGACAGAGTTTTAGTTGTGTGTAGGCAGTGATTAGACACCATTAATATTTCTTTCAACTGCAACAACAGCCCATATCAGGGCTATTTATAATCAATATTAATACTAATAATAGCAGCACTTAGGGAGAGATTCTGCCGAATGGATAGTATAGGTCAGGGCCGAATGGATAGTATAGGTCAGGATACGGTTAATTGCACATCCTTACTGCTGCAACTCATACCAAAAGCCCTAATCAGGGCTAGTAATATTCTTTTTGCTCTTAATCCTGCAAATTGTTCTGAGCAGGGAAATTTTATACGCCATTTATACTGCGTCAGTTGTGTGTCAAAAGCATACAGCCAGTCTTGGTCAGTTGCAATAGCATTCAATCATTCTGAGTTGGGCAATTTTTCCTGCATTACTAGTCCGCAAAGTTTTCTCAGCAGGAAAATATTATACAGCATTTATACTGCACCAGTTGAGCGTCAAAAGCATACAGTCAGATTTGGTTATCAATAGCATCGTAATATTGCTACTGCAGTGTAACAAGTCCATCTGAGGTGTGCAAATTTCCTGCGATAGTAATCCTGAAAAGTTTTTTCAGCTGGTAAATATTATAGACCATTTATATGGCTTGTTGTGCATGAAAGGCATACAGCCAGACTTGGTTGGCTTTCAATAGCATCTCTATATTGCTACTGCAGTATACCAAATACGTTTGAAGTGGGCAAATTTTCCTGTGGTACTAAACATGCAAAGTTTTCTCAACAGGGATGTATCTTTACTTATTTTAAAAGGTCATTGTTTACTTAACAAATTGTTATGGCATTGAATTGGAAGGGCATTGATTACTTAACACATTAGTAGGTGTGACAGTGTCACTGGTTTTATATGTGAAGGGAGGTATGTGTCACACAGGATGCTCTCCTGTGTGAACTAAGACCTACTTCATTTATCTGCCAGCATGTTATATGTTAAAAGGGTGTGGCTGAGCAATGTATAAAAGCTCAGTCCTGTTTTTTTTCTCTTGTGTGGTCTGGAGAGGCAAGTCTCCAGACAGGATAGTGGAAGCTGCAGAGCTTTCCACAAGGACTTTAGCAGTGCTGTTTATGCTACCGAGAGCGGGCGGAACACACTCATCTATGGACTGAGTTATTGTTTGTTTTTTTATTGCTTTTCCCGTTTAACCCAGAAGGGTCATGTTTACTTTTCCTGCGAAACCTGCATGAGTTTATGGCTGATAATAAACCAGCAGAAAGAAAACCCAGAGAATGTGTGTCCTGAGTCTACCTTCAGGAGAGCCGAGCGAGTCGTCTTACCACAGTTGGTGTGAGAGTGCGTGCAGGATTCCAGGAACACGTGTACCTGCCACAAAGACCGGTGGATGTCCTGGGTGAAGGCTGCCAGACAGCTAGAGAAGTCCGGCAGCATGGAGGAGCTCGTTAAGCACCTGGTCCAGGCCCAGCAGAGCATACAGCAGCAACACCTACAGAGCCAGCAGAGCATACAGCAGGCCCAGCAGAGCATGCAGCAGCAGCACCAGGAGACGACCAAACTGTTGCTTCAGCAGATCCAGTTGCAGCAAAAGTCGCAGCAGCAGCACCAGCAGGAGGCGCAACAACAGATACAGCTTTTGGCGGACGCCATCCAGAGCCGGGCGGCCACCCCAACCCCAGGGCCGACTGATGATTCTCACGTCAGGAAGGCGGTAAGGCGGGCCATGCAGAAGATGACCCCTGGGGATGATGTAGAAGCATTTCTGACTGTTTTTGAGAGGGTGGCTGATCGGGAGAGACTTCCACCAGCAAAGTGGGCAGAGGTTCTGGCGCCATATTTATCGGGTGAACCCCAAAAAGCGTATTTTGACTTGCACTTGCAAGATGCTAAGGAGTATCCCAAACTAAAGACAGAGATCTTAGCACGTCTGGGAGTAAATATGGCAGTAAGAGCCCAGCGAGTTCATCACTGGGCGTATGCTAGCAACAAACCCCTCGTTCGCAGATGTTTGACTTATTGCATCTTGTTCAGAAGTGGCTACAACCGGAGTCCTCCACTCCGGCCCAGATGGTTGAGCGTGTGGTGATTGATAGATTCATGCATTCCCTTCCCAAGTCAGTACAGACCTGGGTTGCCCAGGGTGATCCCCAGAACGCAGATGACTTTATCGGCCTGGTAGAGAGGTACCAGGTAGTTGAGAGATCTCTTGGGAAACCGGATGCAGTCATTTCTCCCTACTGGGATACCCAAAAGGGGGTGGGTTCACCACGGAAGGGGTCTAGAGCCACCACTGGGGGGCGTCCCACTCCTATCGAAGCGGCCTTTAGAACAAGTGGGAAAGATATAGTTTGCTGGCGATGGCACAACCCTGGACATGTAGCCGCCAAGTGTCAAATATCCCCTGAGCCCATGGACTGCAGCCTAGGCAGACGGATCTCCTATTATGCCTATCCAGCCTGTAGCATGGACTGTCGACCCGGCAAAGGACCGCAGGAGTGTGCAGTATCTATTAATGGAATAAAAGTGCTTGGGCTGTTGGACTCCGGGAGTCTGGTGACCTTGATCAGAGCATCCCTTCCCCACCAGTTGATCCCTTTCAAAACCCTGGGTGTTCGGTGCATCCATGGTGACGCCAAGGACTATCCCGTGGCCACAGTAACAGTAGGGACAGACTGTGGTGTCCAGTCCCATGAAGTTGGGGTGGTAAAGGACCTGATACATCCCGTTATATTGGGCCGTGATTTTTCCTTATTCTGGGACTTGTGGGGGAAGGGAACTGGACTAAGTAGCATGGCGAAAAACGAGATCCTTGAAGAAGAACCCCCGACAGAGTCTCAGAGAGAGGAGTTCCCACTGTGCGTCCTTGTCGGTGATGAGGGTGAGACGGTGACCGAGGAGGCCGACCTACCTGCGTTAGATATGTCCAGAGAGAACTTTGGGACTGCTCAAGTTCGAGACCTGACCTTAAAAGGGGCGTTCGACCAGGTTACTGTCTGTAATGGGGTTGCCCAAGAGCCGGGGGCCGACACCAGATTCCCCCACTTTGCAGTACAGGGGAGTTGCTATATCGGGTGGCCAAACTGAGGGGCGGTGAGATAGTGGAACAGCTGTTAGTGCCGGGGCCATACAGACGGCGGGTGCTAGACATGGCCCATTCACATGTTCTGGGGGGACACCTAGGGGTCGAGAAAACTCAGGAGAGGATACTGAGGAGGTTTTATTGGCCAGGAGGTTATCGAGAAATTCAAAACTTTTGTAGGTCCTGCCCCACCTGCCAAATAACCGCTCCCTCCTCCCACTTCCATAGCCCCTTAGTTCCACTACCTGTGATAGAGGTTCCCTTTGAGAGGATTGCCATGGACCTCGTGGGCCCCATAGTCAAATCAGCTCGGGGCCACCAATATATCCTGGTCGTCATGGACTATGCGACTCGGTATCCAGAAGCGGTTCCCCTAAGGAACATGTCCAGTAAAAGTATAGCCCGAGAGTTTGTCCATATTTTTGCTCGGACAGGTCTACCAAAAGAGATCCTAACAGACCAAGGAACCCCCTTCATGAGCAAGGTGATGAAGGAGCTTTGCAGAGTCCTTCAGATAACTCAGCTGCGGACCTCGGTTTATCATCCACAAACGGACGGCCTAGTGGAACGCTTCAACAAGACCTTAAAGGCGATGCTCAAGAAGGTCGTTGAAAAGGATGGGAGAGACTGGGACTACCTGCTCCCATTTCTGTTTTCTCGGTCAGAGAAGTTCCTCAAGCCTCCACGGGCTTCTCTCCATTTGAGCTCCTATATGGGCGGCATCCAAGAGGTCTCCTAGACATCGCCAAGGAAACTTGGGAGGCTGAAGTCACGCCACACCGGAGTATCATCGAACATGTCGCCCAGTTACAGGAGAGAATGTCCAAGGTGATGCCCATCGTAAAGGAACATCTCCTCCAGGCGCAGGAAGCCCAGTCGAGAGTCTATAACCGGTCGGCGAGACTAAGACAGTTCCAGCCCGGAGACCGTGTTTTGGTGCTGATCCCTACCGTCGAGAGCAAGTTCCTCGCCAAATGGCAAGGTCCATACGAGGTGGTGGAGAAAGTCAGCGAGGTTAATTATAAAGTCCACCAGCCTGGCCAAAGGAAGGCACATCAAATCTATCATATAAACTTGCTCAAGCCGTGGCGGGACCGTGAACCTGTGGAAACTCCTTGCCTGGGAGCCGCACCAGAAGGCAAGGTGGAGGAGGTCACTATTGCAGAGACTCTATCACCGGCCCAGAAGCAACAGTGTCGAGAATTACTACAGCGGAATCGGGACCTGTTCTCAGAGTTGCCGGGCATACACAAGTGATAGAGCATGACGTGCTGACAGAACCGCATGTAAGAGTGAATTTGAAGCCGTATCGGATTCTGGAAGCACGCCGGGAGGTGATCTCGGCTGAGGTGAAGAGGATGTTAGACCTCGGGGTAATAGAGGAGTCAAAAAGTGGGTGGTCGAGCCCAATCGTCCTCGTGCCGAAGCCCAATGGAGAGTGGAGGTTTTGTAATGACTACCGTCGGCTAAATGAGGTATCCAAGTGTGACGCGTACCCGATGCCCCGCGTCGACAAACTCATCGACAGGCTTGGACCGGCGAGGTACATCACCACTCTTGACCTGACGAAGGGCTACTGGCAGATCCCCATGTCCCAGATGGCTAAAGAAAAGACGGCCTTCTCAACACCTGATGGCTGTTTTCAATACAAGCGGATGCCGTTCGGACTACAGGGGGCCCCAGCCACTTTCCAGAGGGCTATGGATCGGATCCTAGCCCCACATAAGAAGTATGCCGCAGCCTACCTCGACGACATTGTGGTCTTTAGCCCAGACTGGGCTAGTCACCTACCTAAATTACAGGCCGTTTTGGACGCGCTAAGGAAAGCAGGATTTACCATAAATCCGAAAAAGTGTGCCATCGGAAAAGAGGAGGCCAAGTACCTGGGCTATGTTGTTGGGAGAGGCGAAATACAGCCGCAGATCAAGAAAGTGGAGGCAATTCAAACCTGGCCGCAACCGCTCTCAAAGAAGCAGGTGAAAGCATTCCTGGGAATGGTGGGATACTACCGGCGGTTTATCCCGAATTTCGCCACGATTGCCGCCCCACTAACAGATCTTCTAAAAGGCACCAAATCAACCATGGTGCAATGGACGGAAGAAACGGAGACCGCGTTTCAAAAGCTGAAGCTAACACTGTGCAAGCAGCCTGTCCTGGTCACGCCAGACTTTAAGAAAGAATTTGTGGTCCAGACTGACGCATCAGAGGTTGGTCTAGGGGCCGTACTCTCCCAAGAAATAAATGGGGAAGAACATCCCATTCTCTATCTAAGCCGAAAGCTGTCCTCCTGCGAGAAGAACTACGCCATAGTAGAGAAAGAGTGTTTAGCCATAAAATGGGCCGTGGATACACTGAAATATTACCTACTAGGCCGGAAGTTTAAATTAGTATCAGACCATGCCCCGTTGAGATGGTTGAGGGAAAAGAGGAGAAAAACTGCTAGGGTAACTAGATGGTTCCTAGAGCTTCAAGAGTTTAACTTTCACGTGGAGAATAGGCCAGGGAAGTTACATGGGAATGCAGATGCCCTCTCTAGGATTCCCTGTCTGGTGTCAGAAGGTGCCCAAACCCCCAGCTTTGGGCAGAGGGGGGAATATGTGACAGTGTCACTGGTTTTATATGTGAAGGGAGGTATGTGTCACACAGGATGCTCTCCTGTGTGAACTAAGACCTACTTCATTTATCTGCCAGCATGTTATATGTTAAAAGGGTGTGGCTGAGCAATGTATAAAAGCCCAGTCCTGTTTTTTTTTCTCTGGTGTGGTCTGGAGAGGCAAGTCTCCAGACAGGATAGTGGAAGCTGCAGAGCTTTCCACAAGGACTTTAGCAGTGCTGTTTATGCTACCGAGAGTGGGCGGAACCCACTCATCTATGGACTGAGTTATTGTTTGTTTTTTTATTGCTTTTCCCGTTTAACCCAGAAGGGTCATGTTTACTTATCCTGCGAAACCTGCATGAGTTTATGGCTGATAATAAACCAGCAGAAAGAAAACCCAGAGAACGTGTGTCCTGAGTCTACCTTCAGGAGAGCCGAGCGAGTCGTCTTACCACATAGGGCATTGAATTGGCAGGGCATTGTTTACTTAACACATTGGTAGGACATTGTTTTGGCAGGGCATAGTTTACTAAACACATTGATAGGGCATTGAATTGACAGGGCATTGTTTACTTAACACATTTAATACATTAGTAGGGCATTGAATTGGAAGGGCATTGTTTACTTAACACATTGGTAGGGCATTGAATTGGCAGGGCATTGTTTACTTAAGACATTGGTAGGGCATTGAGTTGACAGGGCATTGTTTACTTAACACATTGGTAGGGCTTTGATTTGGCAGGGCATTGTTTACTTGACACATTGGTAGTGCATTGAAATGACAGGGCATTGTTTACTTAACACATTGGTAGGGCATTTATTTGATAGGGCATTGTTTACTTGATATATTCGTAGTGCATTGAATTGGCAGGGCATTGTTTACTTGACACATTGGTACAGCATTGAATTGCTAGGGTATTCAATCATAGAATGGTAGATTTGGAAGGGACCTCCTGGGTCATCTGGTCCAACCCCATGCTCAAAGCAGGATTCACTAAATCATCCCAGACAGATGTCTGTCCAGCATCTGTTTGAATACTTCCATTGAAGGAGAACTCACCACCTCTTGTGGCAGCCTGTTCCACTTATTGATCACCCTGACAAAAAGTTTTTTCTAATAATCTAATCTGTGTCTCCTTCCTTTATTTATTTTCACATATATTACTAATTTAAATAAAGTAATAAAAATGCTTAAAGAATTGACAAGCTTTGGTTTCCAAAAATGCAGCACTTTTCCATTTCAATCAGAAAAAAGAACAAGCAAGTACATGAAATTTCTGAAATCTCATAGCTCTTGCTGGTACTGTAAAAAGCAGCTTTTAATGTGGATAAAAAAGCAGCAAAAAAATGCAGCAAAGTGCAATGTGTGAACATAGCCTTACATCAAACCAATCTGGCAAGTTTCTTCAACCTTAAAAAATTCATCGACACTTCAATTTTTATTTGCCGACAGGGCAAAAACGTGCCCTATTTTTATGGACTATCCAGAAATTTCTGGACAGTGGGCAACCCTGCATTACTTGGTTCCATTGCAGGTTTCCTATTACAGGCAATTCTTTGCCTCCTGTTTACCTCTATTGAATCATACTGCTTGGGATTGCCATAGAAGATATAGGATGGTTTACTTGTAGAAGGCTGATTGTCATCTTCCAATGGTTAAATATCTGTTTTTAGATGGTTTTAACTTATATGGATGTTTGCCTTCTTTGGTCTGTATATTGGCATTTAGTAAATATCATCATACTTCGCCTATTTGGATGTGCACTGCTCTCTTTTTGTATGTGGAGTGCGCTTGCTTTTTTGTATCTTGCTCAGCTTTGTCCACACATCAGTAAGTAGCACTTTATAGTTTTATTGTTAATCTGGATCACGAAAAATATAACTTCTGACATGTCACAAATGAATAGCAAAGAATAGTCAAGCTTGGCCGACAGCACAACAGTCTATGGATGCACGTTCTAGTCCTCCGGATCCAGGGGGACAACAACATATCAAATAATGAATGAAGAACAGCATACCAATCTAGGTGAAGATCAATTCATCTCTTTAGTTTGCCAGATGCGACGTTTCGACCTCCATAGGTCTTTTTCAAGCATAACAAACACCAAAAATGGCAGCCTTATATAGGAAGTGGATAACATTCCACCAATCAGAAACAAGGAACTGCCAACAATGATTAACACATACAAATAAAAAGTGGTATATATTTCATATCAAAATACATTAAAAGTACATATACACACAGAAAGTGAAGAAACATACAGTATTGAATAAAGAATACTCATATTACATAGTGTCCCATATCCGTGAACCTATCATATAGAAGCATTCTGGTCACCAAAGTAGCCATCCACCAAATCCTGCAATGAGAAAAAGTGTAAACACAACACTCACCAATAGATCTCAGCCTACTAGCCTGTAGAGGTGTGTTCAAGTCTACACCTATCAGCAGCGTTAACACACATATTCCTAGAATCCCTCCTAGACCTGCGTCAGCACACGGCACCTGTAGCCACGCCCCTCAATGCACGTCATACATTACCACCAATCAGTGCGCTCTAACAGATCCTGTCAGCGGCATCACATGACTAATCACATGACACCGCACAGGCAGGAGAAAGCACACAATGCATGCATGCGCCCAATCACCAAGGCAACGCATACAACTAAAGATCGCACAATCCATGCTCAATCTCCATTCATGCTTAGAATCACAGCTATAAAAATCATGCACAATGTCCACACTAGAGGAACATTTAAGGCGCATGTAGAGGTATGTTATCATAGATAAGGAGTCTAAACCAAGACGCCAAAAAAGTGTTATGATCTACTACAAGCACTAAGGAAAGATGGGAATTCTGTCCTTACAATAGTACTAAGCTGGATCCCTACGATGTAACGGGGAACCTGATCCTGCGACCAGACCCGCTAAAGTCCTCAGCTAGTCTGAACGAAGACCTATAGATGCGAGGGAGGAATCCCTACAAGATCTAGGGACTGGGAGAAAAGGTGGACACCTCCTAACAGAAGTTGTAGCAGGGGTAAATAAACAGAAAACAAATTACTTAGAAATCCTAGGATCAAGCAAAACTGACTGAGAAAGGCACCTAAGCACCCGCTAGCTTAAGAGTAGATAATACAATGAAGTCCAGCAAAGCCAGAAGGACGGAGCCAGACTAAATAGGGAAAAAAGGCCATGTGACCAGCAAACTGAAAAAAATCCTAACAAGAGGGTTCTAACAGTACCCTCCCTTCTAAGAGGATCCTCCGGATCCCCTAGGACTTAGGCTTATCCGGAAACCTCTTGTGAAACACTCTGACAAGTCTCGGTGCAGAAACATCATCCGCCCTCACCCATGAGTTATCCTCGGGTCCATAACCCTTCCAAGCGACGAGGTACTGCAAACTCCCTCTATACCGTCTAGAATTTAGGATGCGGAAATCTCATATTGCCCGTCCTCCACCACCAGGGGAACAGTGGCCGAGACGTCTCCATCTGAGACCTCAGCTTTTTTCAAGAGAGAAACATGCAACACTGGATTAATCTTCCAGGAAGTAGGAAGCTCCAACTTTACAGCTGATTGGTTAATAACCTGAAGCACCTTAAAGGGCCCTACAAACTTGGGACCCAATTTCTTAGATGGAATCCTCAAGCGCAGATTCTTAGAGGACAACCAAACCATGTCACCAATAGCAAACAAAACCTCTTGTCGTTTTCTATCAAAATACACTTTGGATCTTTTGTTAGCCTCCTGAAGATTACCACGCACATCAGTCCAAACTCTCTCCAAATCACCAGAAAAATTCTCCTCTTCAGGTACAGCCGATCCCAACTTGGAAAATGACCCAAACGACGGATGTCTCCCAGTACAACAAAAAAAAAGGCGAACAACCAGCAGAAGCGGATGTATGGTTGTTAAGAGCAAACTCAGCAAGTGACAGAAACTCAGACCACCCCTCTTGATTATCAGTCACAAAACAACGCAAGAACTGCTCAACATCCTGGTTTTTCCTTTCTGCCTGGCCATTAGACTCAGGATGATATCAGGACGAAAACGACAAATGAACTCCCAACCTGTCACAAAAAGCGCGCCAAAAACGAGCCACAAACTGAGGTCCCCTATCGGAAACAATGTCAGTAGGAACACCATGTAGTCTGACAATTTCCTTGACAAAGGCCTTAGCGAGAGTCTTAGCGCAGGGCAGTTTGATGAAAGGAACCAAGTGACACATCTTGCTAAAACGGTCCACGACCACCCAGATGACAGTGAAACCCTCAGAGGGGGGAAGGTCAGAAATAAAGTCCATAGCCAAATGTGTCCAAGGTGCACTAGGGACCTCCAGAGGGCAAAGCAACCCCGCAGCAGAGTATGAGAAGACTTAGATCTAGCACACACAGTGCATTGATGCACCCACTTAATGACTTCCTTCTGCCATCCAGGCCACCAAAAGCTGCGACCCACAAGTCTCTTGGTCTCAGAGATTCCAGGATGACCTGCCAACCGAGAGTCATGACATTCACCAAACAAATCTCTCCTCAGGGTACCAGGCACAAACAACCTCCCATGCGGCGTGTTAGATGAGGCATTCTCCTGTGCTTTAAGAATCTCATCTTCCAACACCGAGTCCAAAACAGCAATAACAACCCCCTCTTGCAAAATGTTTTCCTCCTCCTCAGTACCCACCATAGGAGAAAAGGCGGCAAGACAAAGCATCAGTTTTAACATTTTTAGTACCTGGGATGTAAGTAACGGTAAAATTAAACCGCGAGAAAAACAGTGCCCACCTAGCCTGACGGGCATTCAAGCGCTTGGCAGCATCAAGGTAGACCAGATTTTTATGATCGGTGAAGACTTGAACGGGAAATTCCGCTCCCTCCAAAAAATGACGCCAGTGTTCAAATGCGAGTTTAATTGTCAACAATTCCCGATTACCGATATCATAATTTAGTTCAGACTCAGAAAATTTCTTTGAAAAAAAAGCACAGGGATGTACTCCATCCGTCTTTTCCTGAAACAACACCGCACCGACCCCCACAGAAGAAGCATCAACCTCAACCAAAAATGGTTTAGTCACATCAGGCTGTGTAAGGATGGGAGCAGAGCTGAACTTCTCCTTTAGCAACACTAAAGCCTCAATGGCCTCAGTAGTCCACTGAACCGCATCAGCACCTTTTCTGGTGAGATCGGTCAGAGGTTTGGCAATCACAGAAAATTTTTTAATGAATTTTCTATAATAATTGGCGAACCCCAAAAACCTCTGTATTGATTTCACACCAATAGGTCTAGGCCAATCCTGCACAGCTTGCACTTTCACCAGGTCCATCTCAAAACCTTCACTGGAGATAATGTAGCCCAAAAAACTAAGTCTCTGTACAGCGAACTCACATTTTTCTAGCTTGGCAAAAAGTGAATTATCACTCAGTAACTGTAATACTTCACGCACACTCCTCCAATGAGACTCCAAATCCGGTGAGTAAATCAAAATGTCATCCAAATACACAACCACACTTCTGCCGATCAAAGGTCTAAGGATGTCATTAATAAGATTCTGAAAAAATGCTGGAGCACTGGAAAGCCCAAAAGGCATAACCAGATTCTCAAAATGACCCAGTGGAGTGTTAAACGCAGTCTTCCATTCATCCCCCTCCTTCATGCGCAACAAATTGTATGCCCCTCGAAGATCAATTTTCGAGAACCACTTGGCCCCCACTAACTGGTTAAACAAATCAGGAATCAATGGCAGCGGGTAAGGATTGCGTACAGTAATCTTATTAAACTCACAAAAATCTAGACAAGGCCGTAAACCGCCATCCTTTTTTTTAACAAAAAAAAATCCAACCGCCACAGGAGATTTGGAAGGCCTAATGTGACCGGCGGCCAAGCTTGTCTGTATGTATTCCTCCAAAGCCTTTCTCTCAGGAATGGTAAGATTAAATAAACGGCTTTTAGGAAGAGTTGCTCCAGGGACAAATTCAATTGCACAATCATAATCTCTATGAGGAGGCAATACCTGCGATTCCTTATCAGAAAAAACTTTCCAAAAATCCTGAATAGGTACAGGTAACTCCCCCTTAACTACAGCAGCAATACGCCAATTACAACACTTGTCATAACAATTAGGACTCCAGGACTTAATTTCATTGGTAGACCAATCCAGTACCGGATTGTGCAATTTTAACTAAGGTAACCCCAAAATCACCGGTGAGGGCAAATTATTCAAAACTACCAAATCCAAATTCTCTTGGTGAACACCATTAATAGTGAGGGGAAATTCACAGATCTTGTGAGTGCAGTATTTTTCCACATTACCTGATCCCTGTCTCAAACGTCTCAACTCTGTTTCAGCTGATGAAACACGATCAGGATCGTCATATAATAACCCCAAAGCAGAAAAAAAACTATCCACTGATCTAAAGCATGGATCACTAGGTTGCAGAGAAAAGGCCCAGTCCTGAGGTTCTTTGCGCAAAAGTGACATTATGAACCCTATGCGCTGAGATTCATCACCAGAGGATCTGGGTCTCAAACGGAAATACAACAAGCAAGCATTTTTTAAAAGAAAAAAAATCTTGTTGTTCATCAAAAAATAAATCAGGCAAACGTACCTTTGGCTCCATGAAATGTGCTCCAGAACAACTACTCACGTGTTGCTGGATCTCAGCCACCTCCAGAGAGAGTCCCTGCAGGCGTTGAGCCAAATCCTGAACCGACACCATGATGGAAACAGAAAATCTTTCCTTAGAGATATTTTTGGGCTGGACTTACTGTTATGATCTGCTACAAGCACTAAGGAAAGATGGGAATTCTGTCCCTACAATAGAACTAAGCTGGATCCCAACGATGTTACGGGGAACCTGATCCTGCGACCAGACCCGCTAAAGTACTCAGCTAGTCTGAACGAAGACCTATAGATGCGAGGGAGGAATCCCTACAAGATCTAGGGACTGGGAGAAAAGGTGGACACCTCCTAACAGAAGTTGTAGCAGGGGTAAATAAACAGAAAACAAATTACTTAGAGATCCTAAGATCAAGCAAAACTGACTGAGAAAGGCACCTAAGCACCCGGCTAGCTTAAAGGGAATCATCACCCCAAAATAGCCATATCAGATAAAGATATGGCTGAATAGTGCGTCCCATAACTAAGCTAACGGTGGGTATCATATATCATGATACCCCTGTTTTCATATCAAAATACCTTTTTAAAGTTGGTGATTGTATGTGTCAATCACTGCAGTCAGGTAAGGAGGGCAGCGGTTTTCATGTTCTACCCCACCCCCGCTCCTCGTCATCTGTTGCGTATCGCCGTCTGTGAATACCACAGACGGCGTTAGGTTCCCGCAATTGCGCAATTCAAAATCCGGCCCGGCGCATGTGCAGTATGCTTTGCCCAACAGTGGGCAAAGCATAAAATGACTACAGCGCATGCACTAGTCTTTCCTTGCCGCGGAAGTCGTCCAAGGCAAGCAGTAATTTCCAGGGCAAGGAAAGACTAGCGCATGCGCTGTAGTCATTTTATGCTTTGCCCACTGTTGGGCAAAGCATACTGCGCATGCGCCGGGCCGGATTTTGAATTGCGCAATGGCGGGAACCTAACGCCGTCTGTGGTATTCACAGACGGCGATACGTAACAGATGACGAGGAGCGGGGGCGGGGGAAACATGAAAACCGCTGCCCTCCTGACCTGACTGCAGTGATTGACACATACAATCACCAACTTTAAAAAGGTATTTTGATATGAAAACGGGGGTATCATGATATATGATACCCACCGTTAGCTTAGTTATGGGACGCACTATTCAGCCATATCTTTATCTGATATGGCTATTTTGGGGTGACAGATTCCCTTTAAGAGTAGATAATACAATGAAGTCCAGCAAAGCCAGAAGGGCGGAGCCAGACTAAATAGGGAAAAAAGGTCATGTGACCAGCAAATTGAAAAAAAACCTAACAAGAGGGTTCTAACAATAAGGACACACTGTCCATGTGATATAACCGGTGTCATCCAACATGACACCGCAGTGGAAAAAAGAGAGCATAACACGCGCATACTTGAAACCACTGAAATAACATATATAGACTATAATAACACGACAGTTCCTGCGCTCTAACAATTCCAGTCAGCGGTATCACATGACACATCACATGACACCACAAAGAGGGGAACTGGGGCAACATATATAGACTATAATAACACAACTTAGACTCCACATGTAATATATTGTGCGATCATAAACCAAGTCATCCAATATAGAATGTATATAGGAAAAACATATGGCGCATATATACAAATACATTACCATGAAATATATGTATCACCGAGGAACACCACAGTACCAAATCCATGGCTAACCATTATGTAGCATACATCCATCTCGCATATCCAACATGTCTATCTTAGGATAGACCTCTTTTTGACGGATTCAATTTCAATTTCAATTTCACGGGTGGAAAAAATTGACATATTACCGAAAACATTTTCAGACCATTCTCCATTGTTATGTGAAATTTCGATAGGAAGACAAATAGGTTCTGAGTTTCTTTGGAGATGTAATTCTACGCTTCTATACGACCCTAATTTGAAAAAAGAAATTAAGGTAGCCATAAATAACTACTTCGAGGATAATGATAAAGATGACATTTGCCCCTTTTTGCTGTGGAACGCTTATAAAGCAGTGATAAGGGGGGTGTTGTCATATATGGCATATAAAAAGAAAAAACAAATAAATGAAAACATTATTAAAATACAAGGCAAACTTAAACTAAAAGAAGATATTCAGCAGAAACTAAATGTACCGTCTCAAGCAGTTCACTTAGATATTCTTAAATTAAGAAGTGAATTAAGATCCTTGCTTTTCAAAGAGTATGAAAGGTTTGCAAAGACTATGAAAACTAATTTTTATTCATCTTATAATAAACCGACCAAAATAATGGCACAAAGATTTAAAACAATTTGGGTTAAAAACAGAATTAATAAAATTAAACATCAAAGTTCTCTTGTTGAACACCCTAAACAAATTGTAGAGGCCTTTGCTAAATATTATGAATCTTTGTATAATCTCAAATTAAGCAATGATACTTGTATACCTGAAAAAGCTAAAATTGAGTCATTTTTATCTGATTTGAGCCTACCTAAATTATTAGACAAACAAATAGAAGAATTATCAGCCCCTTTTTCAAAAAATGAGGTTTTAGAAGTAATAAAAAACCTTAAAATTAAGAAATCTCCAGGACCTGATGGTTATATTAACGAGTATTTTCAATCCTTTGGTTCAATATTGGTTTCATATCTTACAAAAATGTTCAAAAAAGCATCCATAGAAGGTAATTTCCCACACGAAATGCTTTAAGATAACATAATTTTAATCCCAAAACCTAAAGGTGACTTAGAATTAGTAAAGAATTATCTCCCCATTTCATTAATAAACTCCGATGTAAAAATATATTCAAAAATTATTGCAATTAGACAAAAAAAAATACTCCCGAAAATTATACACAGAGACCAACTGGGATTCATTGAGGGTCGACAGACCAGTGATGGAACAAGGAGAATATTAGATATAATTCATACAATTAAAAGCAATAAAATTCCATCACTATTACTGGCCTTAGATGCAGAAAAGGCATTCGATAGGGTTAATTGGGAATTCTTAGAAGCAACACTTTATAAATTTGGTTTAAATCATCAGGCGGTTAAAATGATAATGGCTCTATACAGCTCCCCATCAGCTAGAATATATGCTAACAATCACTTGTCTGAAAAAATAACGATAACTAATGGTACGAGACAAGGCTGCCCGTTATCACCATTATTATTTGCATTAATTATGGAACCTTTGGCCGAATCAATTAGAATAAATCATAAAATTAAAGGTGTTCAAATTGGAGAAAACCAATATAAAATTGGATTGTTCGCAGACGATATCATTC
The DNA here is from genome assembly GCA_033576555.1 of Oophaga sylvatica. Lineage (NCBI taxonomy): Eukaryota > Metazoa > Chordata > Amphibia > Anura > Dendrobatidae > Oophaga > Oophaga sylvatica. Next base: position 701,299,572 of record JARQOD010000001.1, read on the forward strand.
TAAGTCTTTCATCACCTTTAGATTCAATTAAAGAAGTGGTTTTGGTCTTTGAGAACTTTTCAATGATTTCCTTTTACAAAATAAATTAAATCAAATCCAAAATTTTGGATTTTTATCTTTTTATCTTCCCAAAAAATTATTCCAAATGTAATCTTGCCTGAAGAAGGAGCCTTTGAGCTCTGAAAGCTAGCGAACTTATAATTTTCTGGTTAGCCAATAAAGGTATCACCTTAAGAATGCTCTTGTCATAATTGGATGGAAAAGTATTCACATCTATCTTCCCAAAAAAATTATATCAGGCATTGAAAATGTAGCCAAATTTGAATGGGAAAAAGCCATAAATTATTTAGGAATTGAAATTGCAAGAGACTACAGAAAAACAATTGAGTTAAATATGTTGAGTATTTACAAAAATACTCAAAGTGAATTGAATAATTATTCTAAATTTGAAGTATCCTGGGTCGGAAGAATAGTATTACTTAAAATGTTTTCACTTCCAAAGGTATTGTATGTTTTTAGGGCATTACCATTACCTATTCCCTTAAAATATCTCAGAAAATTACAATCTTTGTTCAACAATTTCGTGTGGAACAAAAAGAAAGCGAGAATTGCTTTTAAAACTTTAACCAAGGATAAATTAGAAGGTGGACTTGCTCTCCCAGATCTAATAAGCTATTTCTACTCTACTCTGATTAAACAGTCATTGCCTTGGCTAAAAAAAGATATAGGTCCGGTTTGGAGTGAAATTGAGAAACATCAATGTGGCAAAATGTCCTTATCAAGTTTACTACTACATAGTTTAGGATCTAATAAACATATTGAGAATAATTCCCCTACAATTACAGCGACATTGCTAGCATGGAAATGTTTAGCAAAACCCCAAATTCAATCAAGAAGAAGGTTTAAATATGAACAAATCAAAAATATATCTTTAAAGGTTTTTGGTATGATCATAAATATAGAAATACCATTGTCTTGGAAAGAAAATAAAATTAATAAAGTTTCAGATTTACATGATAGCTTACAATTCAAAAGCAACGAGATTTTGAAATCTCATTATGGATTTTCTTCCAGAGACTTTGAAATTTTGCTTATATTAAAAAAATGTATAGCAAAATTCCTGAGAAGAATATCCTTCCTTACGTACTCTACATCATTATTGCTTAGCAATATAGGTAATAAAATCTTTTGGACATCAAAAAGTATTTACAACACATTAAACTCCGGAGACATTTCAGAAAAAACTTTATTCATGCGTAAATGGGAGGAAGAGTTGAATATAACCATTTCTCAGGAACAGTGGAAACAAGCTTTCAAATTTTCTTACTCATCGAATATATGTGCCTCTCTTCATGAGTCTTTCTATAAGATAGCCTCTAGATGGTATTACACACCCGCTAAATTAGCTAGAATATTTCCAGGAAAGTCTCCCAACTGTTGGAGGAAATGTGGCTCTATTGGTAACCTATTACATATGTTCTGGGAATGTCCCAAGATTACACCTTTGTGGACAGAAATTTCCAACATAGTTAGCAAAATCAATGGTAAAAAAATTACTCTGACACCACAAATGGCCATACTCTCATTGGAGTTAGACGAAATTCATCCTTGTAATAAGCCTATAATTATTCACATCTTCCTAATTGCAAAGAATGCTATAGCAACACTTTGGAAGGAAGACTCAGTACCAAAGATTTGTGATATAATTGACAAAATGGAGTTATATAACTCTTATGAAGAGTGCCACGCCTTAACAAATAATTATTATCCCAAATATAAGAAAAGATGGAAGGCATGGAAGGACTTTATCTCCGAAAAATAACATGTAATATTGTATAGATTAATTTTAACCCTATTCTTTGGATTGTGGTACCCTCTATAAGTCATTAATGATTATTAGTTAAAACTAGTAGGAATTATTACTGTTAAGATGTTATAATTTATATTTTCATAATTTATAGTTTATTACTAATTAGTGTTGATCGATACGATACCGCAAGTATCGGGTATCGGCCGATATTAGCTCTATCGGCCTTTCGATACTTAGTTCCGATATTTTCGTCTTATCGGATACCGGAATCGGGATTGTCACTGTCACTGTCAGTGTCCGTCGGTCGGGTCTGTCAGGAGTCAGCGGCACTTACCTGGTAGAAGATCTCCGGCGGTCACGGGCTGGACTGCTTCATGGCCGCCATCATCTTTCCCCGGCGGTCACATGCAGTTTCTCGCGATAACTGCAGTGACTGCTGGGTAATCCCGGCCGTAAAGCAGTCAGTCCGATGACGTCACCGCCGGGGAAGCAGGTAATCAGCTGTGCTGCGTTGCGATGACAGGCTCTGCCTGTCATTGCGATGTAGCAGAGCTGGATCATCGTGGGACTGTCGTTACTATGGACTGCGTCGGACAGGTGGTATACTGTTGGTTTGTTTTTTTTCTTTTTTTACAGGAGATCGATGGCGTCGCAGGAATGAGTGTATAATAAAATTAATGAAAACTGTGTTGTCTCTTTTATTTCATTAAAATACTTTTTTCTTGCTTTGTCTTTTTTTTATACATTTAATAACTTTGGGATTTTTTATTATTATTATTATTATTTATTTCTATAGCACTATTGATTCCATGGTGCTGTACATGAGAAGGGGTTACATACAAATTACAGGTATCACTTACAGTAAACAAACTAACAATGACAGACTGATACAGAGGGGAGAGGACCCTGCCCTTTCGGGCTTACATTCTACAGGATTGTGAGGCAGGAGAGAGTAGGTCGGGGGGTTGCAGCAGTTCCGGTGTTGGTTGAGGCAATATCTCCGGTAGTGGTGAGGAGGTAGCAGGGTCATTGCAGGCTGTAGGCTTTCCTGAAGAGATGGGTTTTCAGGTTCCGTCTGAAGGATCCGAATGTGTTTGATAGTCGGACGTGTTGGGGCAAAGAATTCCAGAGGATGGGGGATATTCGGGAGAAGTCTTGGAGGCGGTTGGGTGAGGAGCGAATAAGTGTGGAGGAGAGAAGGATGTCTTGGGAGGATCGGAGATTAGGTGAGGGAAGATATCGGGAGATTAGTTCAGAGATATAAGGAGGAGACAGATTATAGATGGCCTTGTAGGTCAGTATTAGTAATTTGAACTGGATACGCTGAGGGAATGGGAGCCAGTGAAGAGATTTGCAGAGGGGAGAAGCGGAGGAGTAGCGAGGAGAGAGGTGAATTAGTCGTGCAGCAGAGTTAAGGATAGACTGGAGAGGTGCGAGGCTGTTAGCAGGGAGGCCAGAGAAAAGGGTGTTGCAGTAGTCGAGGCGGGAGATGATGAGGGCGTGCACAATCATTTTAGTAGATTGAGGGTTGAGGAAAGGACGGATTCTTGAAATATTTTTGAGCTGAAGGCGACAGGAGGTAGAAAGAGCTTGGATGTGTGGTTTGAAGGACAGGGCAGAGTCAAGGGTTACTCCGAGGCAGCGGACTTCTGGTACGGGGGAAAGCGTGATGTCATTAATTGTGATAGATAGGTCAGGTAAGGAAGATCTGTGGGATGGGGGAAAGATTATGAGTTCAGATTTGTCCACATTGAGTTTGAGGAAGCGGGAGGAGAAGAAGGAGGATATGGCTGATAGACACTCCAGGATTCTGGATAGCAGAGAGGTGATGTCTGGGCCAGAGAGGTAGATCTGAGTGTCATCAGCATAAAGGTGGTACTGGAATCCGTGGGACTTTATGAGTTGCCCCAGGCCAAGTGTATAGATTGAGAAGAGTAGGGGTCCTAGAACAGAGCCTTGGGGGACTCCAACAGAGGGAGGGTGGGACGAGGAGGTAGTGTGGGAGTGGGAGACGCTGAATGTGCGGTTGGAAAGGTATGAGGAGATCCAGGATAGGGCGAGGTCTTTGACGCCAAAGGAGGAAAGAATCTGTAGTAGAAGGCAGTGGTCAACTGTGTCAATAGCAGAGGACAGGTCAAGAAGCAGGAGTATAGAGTATTGTCCGTTTGCTTTGGCTGTAAGTAGGTCATTAGTAATTTTGGTCAGGGCTGTCTCAGTGGAGTGATGGGGGCGGAAACCAGATTGTAGAGTGTCAAAGAGCAAGTTAGAAGAGAAGTGGTAGGAAAGCTCAGCGTGGACATGCAGCTCCAGGAGTTTGGAAGCGAATGGGAGCAGCGATATTGGGCGATAGCTGGACATAGCGGTTGGGTCGAGGGTTGGCTTTTTAAGGATAGGCGCGATTGTGGCATGCTTGAAAGCAGAAGGGAAGGTACCGGAAGTTAATGATAGGTTGAAGAGGTGGGTTAGGGATGGAATAATAGTGGTGGTGAGGTTGGGGAGGAGGTGGGTTGGGATGGGGTCAAGTGCACAGGTTGTGAGGTGCGATTTGGAGAGAAGACAATTAAGCTCCCCTTCAGTTATGTTGGAGAGGGAGGTTATGGGGTTGGGGCATTGGTCTGGTATACAAAGTGGTTGAGGTGGTTGAACAATGAAGACTTGCCTTGTTTGGTCGATCTTATTTTTGAAGTGTGTGGCAAAGTCCTCAGCAGAGATGAGGGAGGTAGGAGGGGGCAGTGGTGGGCGGAGGAGGGAGTTAAAAGTTTTGAATAACTGTTGTGGTTGTAGGATAGGGAAGATACGAGGGTTGTGAAGTAGGCCTGTTTAGCAGAGGTGAGGGCAGATTTGAAAGAGAGTGTTGCTTGTTTGAATGCAGTGAAGTCGTCTTGCAAATTTGTTTTTTTCCAACGCCGCTCTGTAATCCTGGACACTTGCGGAGCTTTTTAGTGGTGTTATTGTGCCAGGGTTGTCTGTTGGTACGTCGCACTCTGCCATGAACGAGAGGGGCGACCGTGTCAATAGCCGATGTGAGAGTGGCATTGTAGAAAGCAGTGGCACTGTCTGTATCATGAAGTGAGGATATTGATGCCAGTGAAAGAATAGAGTCAGAGAGTGTGTGGATGTCTAGGTGTGCAAGGTGTCTGCGGGGGTGCACGTGTTGCTGGACATGGGTGACAGGAGAGGAGGACAGGGATGAGAAAGTGAGTAGATGGTGGTCGGATAGAGGGAGAGGGGAGGTGGTGAAGTTAGATAGAGAGCAGAGGCGGATGAAGACCAAGTCTAATGTATGACCATCCGTGTGGGTGGCTGAGGAGGACCACTGAGTAAGTCCAAAGGATGAAGTAAGGGACAGAAGTTTGGAGGCTGCTGACTGAAGGGTATCAGTGGGGATGTTGAAGTCACCCATGATGATGGTGGGGATGTCAGTGGAGAGAAAGTGAAGAAGCCAGGTAGTGAATTGGTCGATGAAGGCAGTGGCCGGGCCTGGAGATCGGTATATGACGGCCACTTGGAGGTTGGAGGGAGAGTAGATGCGGACAGAGTGGACTTCAAAGGAAGGGAGGATTAGGGAGGGAAGAGGTGGGATTGGGTTAAAGTTGCAGTTAGAGGAAAGGAGAACACCCACTCCTCCACCATGTCTGTTTCCAGGGCGAGGAGTGTGGATGAATTGGAGGCCACCGTAACACAGCGCAGCAGGGGAGGCGGTGTCAGAGGGTGTCAGCCATGTTTCTGTGAGGGCGAGGAAAGCAAGATTGCGAGAGAGAAAGAGGTCATTAATCACATGAAGCTTATTGCAGATGGAGCGGGCATTCCAGAGTGCTCCAGAGAGAGGGAGCAGGGGGGTGGGTGTCAATGGCACAGGTTTTACGTTGGAAAGATTGCGGTAGTTCCTATTAGATAGGGAGCGGTAGGAAGGAGTACTAATGGTGGGTATGAACTGTGGAGGTCCAGGATTGGGAGATATGTCACCAGCAGTGAGGAGGAGCAGAGAAAGGGAGAGCATGTGGGAGAAGGAGAGAGGGAAGCTTGTTTTGTGTTTTATTAGGACAGGTGTCTTATTGACACCTCTCCATTATTAACCGGGCTTATTGTCACCGTGCAATCAACGGTGACATTAACCCCTTATTACCCCACTTGCCACCGCTACAGGGCAGTGGGAAGAGCCGGGTAAAGTGCCACAATTGGCACATCTTTTGATGCGCCAAATGTGGGGCTGCTGTAGCCTGGTATTATCAGGCTGTTGAGGGCCAAAATCCATGGGCCTTGACAGTCTTTTAATACCAGGCCGCAGCAGTCTGCATTTTACTTGGCTGGTTAACAAAAATAGGGGGACCCCTACGCCGTTTTTTTTTCGAGGGGATCCCCTATTTTTGTTAACCAGCCAAGCTAAGCAGACTGCTGTGGCCTGGTATTATCAGGCTTGCAAGGTCCATGGATATTGGATCCTTACCAGCCTGAAAAACCAGGCCTCAGCGGTCTGCTTCATCTGGCTGGTTAACAAAAATAGGGGGGACCCCACGCCAATTTTTTTCGAGGGGATCCCCTATTTTTGTTAATCAGCCAAGATATGCAGACTGCGGTGGCCTGGTATTATCACGCTGGCAAGGTCCATGGATCTTGGCTCCTTAACAGCCTGAAAATCCAGGCCTCAGCGGTCTGCTTCATCTGGCTGGTTAACAAAAATAGGGGGGACCCCACGCCAATTTTTTTCGACGGGATCCCCTATTTTTGTTAATCAGTTCCCTCTGACGTCACTGATTGTGTCCCTGGCTGACCTGAAGTGAAAGTGGAAAGCAATCAATTAAGCTTTCCACTTCCTCTCCTGTCAGCCAGGAGGAGAACTCATTCATTTGGGGGTTTACTGTGAGGCTGCAGCATTAGCTGCGGTCCCTGCAGTAAACATTAACCCTTTCTGAAGGATTACACCGTGGGACCTGACTGTGCATGGGATAGGTAAGAATAATTTTGCTTTTTTATTTTTATTTTTATTACAGGAAATGGTTTTTGCAGTCAAATAAAAGATGGTCAAAAACATGTGTCTTTATTTCATTAAAATGATTTTTAATTAAAGTGTGTGTGTTTTATTTTTATTTCATGCAATAGGATTAATAATTGATAGTTGTCTAATTGACAGCTCTCAATTATTAACCTGGCTTAAGGTCACCTTTCAATTGCAATGTGGCTTTAACCCCATATTAACCCATTCGCCACCGCTACAGGGCAATGGGAATAGATGGGCAAAGTGCCAGAAAGGGCGAATCTAATTATAGATTTGTCTTTTCTGGGGTGTCTGGGGGCAGATGTTAGTAGCCAGGGGGGGGCAAAAATAATGGTCCCTCTCTGGGCTATTATTATCTGCCCCATTCGCTGGCTTTGTCTGGTTGCGAAAATGGGGCGGGAGCCAACGCATTTTTTTTAAACAATTTTACACCTCATATATATATATATATATATATATATATATACATGTCATTGAATTTGTGACACATATATATATGTTATGTTTCGGTAGCTGAGGAGTGCAGGTAAAAAAGGCAATACACCAGAGCAGTTGGAATCTATGAGATTGCAGTACCCTGACTAACCACCACAACTAGAGGCAGCCGTGGAGCGTTCCTACGTTGGTCCTAGACGCCTCGTCACAGCCTGAGAAACTAACTACACCTAAAGATAGAAATAGGAAAGCTATCTGCCCCGGAGCAGAACCCCAAAGATAATAGAAAGCCCCAAACATGTAATGGCAGTTAGACAAGATGAAATACTGACACAGAAAGAAAATAGTATGAGCAAACGCTGGGGCCCAAACTAACTAAATAGAAAAGGATAGGAAGGGTACTTACTGCAATCCCAGAAAACCCTGAAAGGCACCAACTCTACTAATTTCAAAAACACCTGAGATCACACGACCTCTTCCACCTAAATTAGTTCTCTGGTGTAACAAAATCAAAACAGCAGCCACTGAAAAAACTGGAAAAAGCAAAAGTACAAACATCAGTGGCTGAACAAAACTGAGAGGGCAGAAGCCCCCGGAGGGGACCCTGAAGGCTCCCACAGAAGTGCAGGACAAAATGCAAAAATATAGCACAAACACAAAAGAAGAAAAAGTCTAATCTGTTAGCAGGAGATGCAGACACGACACAGCAGGCTACAAGGGAAACTGGAATAAAGGATTCAGACCAGAACAATTGATCACCGGCAACCCTGATGGGAAGGTGACTCCCTTATATAAGACTAGTCAGTAACACCTGATTCCCAGTCCTCACAATCTTCACTGGACAGACTAGCACTGCTTGTAACCACCAGAGGGAGCCTCTGCTCAGAACTCATCTCAAACCCATTCACAACAGTACCCCCCCCTTGAGGAGGGGTCACCGAACCCTCATTTGAGCAACCAGGTCGGTCAGGATGAGTTCTATGATACGCACGGATAAGTCTCCTAGCATGGATGTCCGAAGCAAACACCCAAGAATTGTCTTCCTGACCATAACCTCTTCATTTAACCAAATACTGGAGTTTCCGTCTAGAAAAACGAGAATCTAATATTTTCTCAACCACATACTCCAGATTGCCCTCAACCAAAACAGGGTCAGGAGGCACAGCAGCAGGAACCATTGACTCAACAAACCTCTTCAACAAGGACTTGTGGAACACGTTATGGATCTTAAATGTCCCTGGAAGAAGCAAACGAAAAGAAACAGGATTAATAATCTCCATGATCTTATAAGGTCCAATGAACCTAGGCTTAAATTTAGGAGATGCTACTCTCATAGGAATATTCTTTGAGGACAACCAGACCAAGTCCCCCACTTCAAACCGAGGACCATCAGTCCTATGCCGGTTAGCAAACCGCTGGGCCCTCTCCTGAGAGAGGGACAACCTCTCCACTACCTGGTCCCAAATCAGTTGCATACGCTCCACAACAGAGTCAACACCTGGACAGACAGAAGCCTCCGTCTGTCCTGAAGAAAATCGAGGGTGAAACCCAGAATTACAGAAAAACGGAGACATCAAAGTAGCAGAGCTAGCCCTATTATTAAGAGCAAACTCAGCCAAAGGCAAAAAAGAGACCCAGTCATCCTGATCAGCAGACACAAAGCATCTTAGATAAGTCTCCAATGTCTGGTTTGTTCTCTCAGTTTGACCATTGGTCTGAGGATGAAATGCCGAGGAGAAAGACAATTGAACACCCAGTTTAGAACAAAAAGTCCTCCAAAATCTGGAAACAAACTGGACTCCTCTGTCAGACACAATGTTCTCAGGAATGCCATGTAAACGAACCACGTGCTGAAGGAACAACGGCACCAATTCAGAGGAGGAAGGCAACTTAGGTAATGGCACAAGATGTATCATCTTGGAAAACCTATCACAAATTACCCAGATGGTGGTCATTCTCTGAGAAACAGGAAGGTCGGAAATGAAATCCATAGAGATATGGGTCCATGGTCTCTTGGGCACAGGCAATGGCATCAACAAACCACTAGAGCGAGAGCAAGGCTTGGAGCGAGAGCAAGTCCCGCAGGACTGCACAAATTCCCTGACATCACGAGACAAGGTAGGCCACCAAAAGGACCGACTAACCAAGTCTCTGGTACCAAAAATTCCGGGATGCCCAGCCAACGTGGAACAATGAATCTCAGACATCACACTCTTTTTCCACTGGTCCGGGACAAACAATTTTCCAACAGGGCAGCGCTCGGGCCTATCCTCCTGACACCCCTCCAGAGCAAGTCTCAAATTAGGTGAGATGGCGGAAAGAACTACACCCTCTTTCAAAATAACAGAAGGATCAGATAACTCAGGAGAGTCCGCAAGGAAACTCCTCGAGAGGGCATCCGCCTTAACATTCTTAGTGCCAGGAAGAAAGGAAACCACAAAATTAAAACGTGTGAAAAACAAGGCCCACCTGGCCTGTCTAGGATTGAGTCGCTTGGCAGATTCCAGATAGACCAGATTCTTATGGTCCGTAAGGACCACCACCTGATGTTTGGCTCCCTCCAGCCAATGTCTCCACTCTTCAAAAGCCCACTTCATGGCCAATAACTCCCGATTACCCACGTCATAATTACGTTCAGTAGGAGAAAATTTTCAAGAGAAAAGGCACACGGGTTACTTTTAGAGGTCTCTGGATATTTTTGGGACAAAACGGCACCTGCCCCAATTTCAGAGGCATCAACCTCCACCTGAAATGGCAGAGAAACATCAGGCTGCCATAGAACAGGAGCAGAAGTGAATCTCTGCTTAAGTTCCTGAAATGCAGAGACTGCCTCAGGAGGCCAATTCACCACATCAGAACCCTTTCTGGTCAAATCAGTTAATGGTTTAACAATAACCGAGAAATTACCAATAAATTTACGATAAAAATTGGCAAAACCCAAAAATCTCTGAAGAGCCTTTAATGAAGTAGGTTGGACCCAATCACAGATGGCCTGAACCTTGACCGGGTCCATTTCAATAATAGATGGGGACAAAATGAATCCCAGAAATGAGATCCTCTGTACGCCAAAAAGACACTTTGATCCCTTCACATACAGAGCATTCTCTCTCAAAATCTGGAATACAGTTCGAACATGTTTCACATGAGAGTCCCAGTCATTAGAAAAAATCAAGATATCATCCAAATAAACAATCAGAAATTTGTCCACAAAATCCCTGAAAATGTCATTCATGAAGGACTGGAAGACGGAAGGAGCATTAGTGAGCCCAAAGGGCATCACCAGGTACTCAAAATGCCCGTCAGGGGTATTGAATGCCGTCTTCCATTCATCCCCGTGCTTAATGCGAATAAGGTTATACGCCCCCCTGAGGTCAAGCTTGGTAAACCAAGTAGCGTTGTTCACCCTGGAAAACAGGTCAGAAATCAAGATTAACGGGTATTGATATTTCACAGTAATATTGTTCAAGAGACGATAATCAATACACGGCCTTAATGAACCATCCTTTTTGGCCACAAAGAAAAAACCGGCACCTAAGGGTGAAGAGGATGGTCTGATATGACCCTTCTCCAATGATTCCTTGATATAAGACCGCATAGCGTCATGTTCAGGTACAGACAAGTTAAAAAGGCGACCTTTAGGGAATTTACTACCCGGCACTAATTCAATAGCGCAGTCATAGCTCCTATGGGGAGGCAAGGATGCAGATTTACTTTCGCTAAACACATCAGAAAAATCAATCAAAAAGTCAGGAACATCCTGAGCCTGGGGAGAGGCAGAAAAAACAGGAGTTGGTATTAACTAGTGTTGAGCGATACGATAATGCAAATATCGGCTATCGGCCGATATTAGCTCTATCGGCCTTTCGATAATTCGTTTCGATATTTTCGTCTTATCGAATACCGGAATCGGAAGTTCCCATAATTGTTTGCGAGGCAATGTGATTTTATTCAGCCAATAAGGAATCCTAAGAAGTGTGGGCACATCCTGTACTGCTGCGGTCATGTTAACTAATGGCATGGCTGTGATTGGATGCTGAAATGATGTCAGAATGCACTATAAAAGGCGCCGCCGCCATTTTAGCATCACTGTGCTGTGAATTCAGTAAGGGACAGAACGCTACTGTGCTGACTCTGAGGGACAGTTAGAGATTGCGATTTAGTGTACTGTGCTGTAGGCAGGCTAGCACCAACCGCTGTGTAAAGCTTCCTTTTGCCTGCAGTGTTGTTTTAGCAGCTCTGCAAGGTGTGTGTGAGTGCAGGTGACGCTGCAGTTTGCTCTGCATGCAACGCTGTCTGTAGGCATCTGCACCTGTCACTCACAGACTATTTTTTTTTTCCTTCAGTGTAATTCTTGCTGCTCCATGCAATTTAACTATTAGTGTGACGCGCTTCCATCCGTATCCAATACATTGGTTGCAAACACTATAGAAGTAGACAAAGGAGTAGCCTTTCACAGATTGTGATTTGTGAACAGTTGTGTTTCAGTGTTCACTTCAGTCTCTGCGTAATAACCACACTTAGGCCTTAGTTATAACTTTTCTGACTTTCTTTATCAATCTACCAAGATGAAGAAGTCAGTGAGTAAGGCACGTGGTCGTGGCCGTGGAGTTTCAGCAGGGAGAGGACGTGGGGATTCTGTGTCTGCTGCCGCCCTCAGTGACACAGCATCCACCATTTATCCCCGTGAGCGTTCCTTTATGCGCACTTTGGTAGGAGCTCGGCGTGCCCCCCTGCTGCGGGAAGAACAAATTGAAGCCGTTGTTGGTTGGATGGCAGCCAATGCATCGACTTCAATTCCTTCCACCTCCTCTCAGGAACACAACACTGTTGAGCAACCATCTGTCTGTTCACCGCCTGTCAAATTGCCAAGGCAGTCAGAGAGTTCTGTACAGGAGCCAGCTGAGTCTCTGCTTCTGTTCTCAGAATCTGTTGGCTCGCAAACAGGGCACAGGCAAGCAGCATTCTGCAATTTGAAGAAGAGGGAGTATGCAGTGATGCGCAACAGCTGTGTCTCTCTCAATCTGAAGAGGCGGGTGAGCCAGTGCCGATGGACAGCACACCGCAGAACGCATCTTATATGATGATGGAGACTCAGGTGCCAGGTTTTGTGGAGCATGGTGCTGCCCAGACCATCCAACAGCAGCAGGTGTTGGAAGAGGGTAGTGGAGATGATGAAGTCCGAGACCCAACATGGCGTGAGCAACAGCAAGGTGGTGGGAGCAGCTCTGAGGAAGAGATTGTCCCAACGGTACAAAGAGGAGGGAGAGGTAGGCTGCAGACTCGCTTGCCTGTAGCCTCCAGTTTGGCACCTGTTGGGAGCAGTTCTCTTAGAAATGTCAAAATTGGCGCTCCCATGACTTGCACTGCGTGGTCCTTTTTTGACAGACTTGTAGATAATATTTGCTATGTTCAATGCAAGCTGTGTAAGCAAAAAGTTAAAAGAGGTAAAAATATCAGGAACCTGAATACCACAAATATGTGGACACATGTACGGACAAAGCACGTAGCTGAGTTACAAAGACACACTGGAGATGTAGGCCAACCTACAGCAGCACCTACATCTTTACGTCATGTTCGAGCCTCTACCTCCAGCTGTCACACACCTGTTTTGGCTTCCTCACAGGATCTCCATGGAAGAACCTCGGTCACTGTTGTCCATAGAGAAACTGTTATTCCACCCACTGCAGCAAGTTCACAGTCATCGTCACACTCCCAGTACAAAAAACAGCCATCGGTAACACAGGCATGGGATAAAAGACGGCCATACTCGGCAAACCATCCACGAGCACAGGCTCTGAATGCTGGCCTTGCAAAACTCCTGTCCCTTGAAATGCTGTCATTCAGGCTGGTGGAGACTGACAGTTTCAGGAACTTTATGGCATTGGCAGTCCCACAATATAATGTGCCAAGCCGATTTTATTTCAGCAGGCAAGCTGTCCCTGCTCTGCAAAAACATGTCGAGGGAAACATTAAACATGCGCTACTAAACGCCGTCAGTAGCAGGGTCCACCTGACCACCGATGCGTGGACCAGTACCCATGGCCAGGGACGATACCTTTCCCTCACTGCCCATTGGGTCAATGTTGTGGAGCTGGGTACAGATCTTGCCAGTGGCGCTGTACGTGTTCTGCCAACTCCAAGGATTGCAGGAATCCAGTCTGTGCACATTGATTCCTCCTCCTACTCCAGTTCCTCAGAATCATCGCTGCACGAGCCGTCACGGTATACCTCCACATGGACCCGTGAACGCTTACCTGTTGCGACCGATATGAGCACAGCCGTGGCCAAACGTCAACAGGCCGTCCTGAAATTAATTCCCATGGGGAATCGAAGCCACACAGCGCAGGAGCTCTGGGATGCCATCAAGCAGGAGAGCGACGTGTGGTTTTTGTCAGCTAATCTCCAGCCAGGCTTGGTAGTGTGTGACAATGGCCGTAATCTGGTGGCAGCTCTGGGCCTTGGCAACCTCACTCACATACCATGTCTGGCACATGTGCTCAACTTGGTCGTGCAGAGTTTTTTGAGGGACTATCCGGATCTTGATGCACTGCTGCACAAGGTCCGCCTAGAGTGCGCTCACTTGCGACGTTCCAGCATGGCCAGATCGCGCATTGTAGCTCTGCAAGTCAGATTTTGCCTTCCTGAACATCGCATCATATGTGACCTACCCACCAGGTGGAATTCCACGTTACATATGTTGGAGCGGTTGTGTGAGCAGCAGCCAGCAGTAATGGAGTATCAGCTGCAACAGGCGCAATCAACTCGCAATTTGCGCCGTTCACACTTCACCACTACTGAGTGGGCCTCTATGAAGGACATCTGCGACGTTTTGCGTGCGTTTGATGTCTCAACGCGGATGGCGAGTGCAGATGATGCACTAGTCAGCATGACTGTCCCCCTTATCTGCCTGCTTCAGAAATCACTGAAAGCACTAAAGGAAGAGGTTTTGAAACAGGTGGAGGATGAGGTGTCACAAATTCAATTACCTTCAGGACAGTCAGCGCAACGTGGTTCCTCACAAAGGGCTGGGCAGGGCTCACTTTGTGAGGAGGATGAGGAGGAGGAGGAGTCAATGGAGGAGGAAGAAATCCCTACAGAGGAAGGTACACAACGCTGTAGTCAGTATGTAGAGCGAGGGTGGGGTGATGCAGAGGAGACAGAGATGACGCCTCTTCCAGAGGACAGCCTTTGTTGGCCAGTTGGGAGTCTGCAGCACATGGTTGATTTCATGCTTCAGTGCCTAAGAAACGACCGCCGCATCGCCCACATTCTCAGCACGTCAGATTATTGGGTGTACACCCTCCTAGACCCTCGCTACCGGGACAACTTACAAACCCTCATCACACCGGTGAACCGGGACCGTAAAATGCAGGAGTACCAAGACACACTGGTGCAATCCATACTGTTGTACATTCCAGCCGAGAGAGATGCTGCTGCTGCTGCTGCTGCTACTGCTTTACAAAGCAGCTCTGTGCGTCAAGGCAGTGTAGACACCTCTACAACAAGAGGGAGCAGAAGCAGCGCCTTTGCACAGGGCAAGAACTGTATGTTACAAATGTGGCAAAGTTTTGTGACAGCGCCAGCAAGGTCTACACCATCCGAGACGGCTCCAGTCACCAGGAAGAAACGTTTCCGTAAGATGGTGACAGACTACTTGGCTTTCCCTCTAAGTGTACTCCCAGATGCCTCTTCCCCTTTCAAATTTTGGGTCTCTAAGTTGGATACATGGCCAGAGCTTAGCCAGTATGCATTGGAGGTGCTGGCTTGCCCTGCTGCCAGTGTATTATCTGAGCGTGTCTTTAGTGCTGCAGGTGGTGTAGTAACAGACCGTCGCATGCGACTATCCTCAGAGAATGTAGACCGGCTTACTTTTCTGAAAATGAACAAGGCATGGATCTCACCTGAATTTGCCTGTCCGCTTTCAGATTAAATAACTGTTTGGCAACGTTTTCCATGTCTCCGGTTATGTTCATCTTTCTACCACCTGAACTCTACTCCCTGGGCTACAACACCGCCATTTGTTGCTCGTAAGTAATTGGCAGGGGTACTGACTCCTGCCAGCCTGGTTACAGCATGACAGCTGTTTCCTGGCAGTGTGAACGTCAATTATCCTCCAATAAGTTGTGCTGTCGTGTTGCATTCGGGTTAGCCGACTCTATGGTGCCTGCAGTTTAGGTGATTCCTATGTGTGCTGTGGGATATGTAAATAAAGGCGGTTTTCATTGTGACAATAGGATAAGCACCCACTGTAGGACTGTGTGATTCGGTAACTGCGGACGGCTTGCGTCCTGTCAACTTACATTTTCATGGGTGCGTTCTTCTACCCGTCCGGGGTCCAGTACCGTCAAGTGGTTCTCCCCAGTGCCTTTGGCCTAGGTGCCTCCATCTCCGTATCCGAATTCCAGCAACGTCTGCTGGTCCTTGGTAGTGCTTTGGAGCACAGGTACCTCCTGCTTAGTAACCGTGTCACAGTAACGTCAGCTGGTACTCGGTTGTGACATTGCCTCTTTTCCTTCTGCTACCCGTCCGGGTCCAGTACCGTCAAGTGGTTCTCCCCAGTGCCTTTGGCCTAGGTGCCTCCATCTCCGTATCCGAGTTCCAGCAACAGCAACGTCTGCTGGTCCTTGGTAGTGCTTTGGAGCACAGGTACCTCCTGCTTAGTAACCGTGTCACAGTAACGTCAGCTGGTACTCGGTTGTGACATTGCCTCTTTTCCTTCTGCTACCCGTCCAGGGTCCAGTACCGTCAAGTGGTTCTCCCCAGTGCCTTTGGCCTAGGTGCCTCCATCTCCGTATCCGAGTTCCAGCAACGTCTGCTGGTCCTTGGTAGTGCTTTGGAGCACAGGTACCTACTGCTTAGTAACCGTGTCACAGTAACGTCAGCTGGTACTCGGTTGTGACATTGCCTCTTTTCCTTCTGCTACCCGTCCGGGGTCCAGTACCGTCAAGTGGTTCTCCCCAGTGCCTTTGGCCTAGGTGCCTCCATCTCCGTATCCGAGTTCCAGCAACGTCTGCTGGTCCTTGGTAGTGCTTTGGAGCACAGGTACCTCCTGCTTAGTAACCGTGTCACAGTAACGTCAGCTGGTACTCGGTTGTGACATTGCCTCTTTTCCTTCTGCTACCCGTCCGGGGTCCAGTACCGTCAAGTGGTTCTCCCCAGTGCCTTTGGCCTAGGTGCCTCCATCTCCGTATCCGAGTTCCAGCAACGTCTGCTGGTCCTTGGTACTGCTTTGGAGCACAGGTACCTCCTGCTTAGTAACCGTGTCACAGTAACGTCAGCTGGTACTCGGTTGTGACATTGCCTCTTTTCCTTCTGCTACCCGTCCGGGGTCCAGCACAGTCAGCTGGTCCTTGTTACTTCCATTGTCTCTTGCTCCATCTGATACCTTCAGGGTTCCAGTAACGTCAGCTGTTTCTCGGAAATTAGACGACATTAAAGACCACCCAGAAGAAGATGACGACAACAAGGACGACGAGCATGAAGCCAACCAGCCTGAACACCATCACAAAGAAAAAATAAAAGATTACCAAGAAGAAGATCACCAACAGGACAAAGAAGGTTAAGACAAACTACAAGATACAGAACAAGAGACAGAAGAACAATAAGCAGAAGATCAAAAAGCAGAAGAACATGAAGTATAAGACCAAAATGAAGAGCAAAATATATGCTCTAAATTCTAAGCAGAAGAAGACTAAGCAGTGTATGGGGGTGAGTCCATTCCTCCTCGTGGTGCCCCTGGAAAATGCCTGCTGCTGCTGCAGGCTAAACTGAACACGGACAAATACTGTTGTAATTTAAATCTTTTGTGACAGCAAGAACGGAAGGATGAACAATTCATACTTTTACAGATTACAAGTACAGGAATCTCTGTCACAAATAAGAATATGATGAAGAAGATGAAGAGGAAGAAGATGAAGAATTTGAATATGAAGAAGATTAATTAGTTTAATAATAACAATATGAGTAATGTAAACAAAAACATGAATAGCAAGAAGTTTAAGAAGAAGATTAAGAAGGTGAAGAATAGATGAAGAATAATTTGATGAGAAAGATGATGCTGCTGCTGAATATTATGAAGGAGAAAGTGTGGCACTGGCAAAAGTTAAAAAGGTGAAGAAGAGCATGGAAGTTGTGAAACATACATATTTGCCAAAATAGAAAAAAGGTTAACAACATTGTCAATTTGTTAGTCAATCCAAACGTATTTCCAAAAAAATATATATTAATGCTATTCCAATGCATTGGGTTAAACATGTATGCCTTTATTGTCTCCTCAACCTCCCCCAATACATTCTACATTAGTCTTTGTTGTTTTCCTTCATGTACAATTAACCAACAAGGCAAGAATGGTTTTTTTAATTTCGATATTTTGTTCCCATAGACTTACATGGGACTTCCGGTATCGAAATCGGATATCGACGATATTCAGTGCTATCGGCGATACAATTTCGATACGATATTTTTAGATATCGAGCAATATCGCTCAACACTAGTATTAACACATTGGCAGCCCCAACTGGTTACATACACAGATTTCCAATCCAAAACAGGATTATGAGACTGTAACCAAGGAAAACCCAGCACGATAATGTCATGCAGATTATACAGAACCAAAAATTTGCAGCACTCCTGGTGATCAGGTTCAACCCTCATTATCACCTGAGTAGAAAACTGGGGTTTATTCTCAGCCAAAGGGGTAGAATCGATCCCCAGTAGGGGAATAGACTTCTGTAGGGGTATCAAGGGAAATCCACAACGTTTAGCAAAATCATAATCCATCAGATTAATAGCTGCTACAGAATCAACGAAAGCCTGAGCAGAAAATGAGGACAGAGAGCATATCAGAGTGACAGTTAATAAAAACTTAGTCTGAACACTACCCAAGACAAGTGAGCGTGCAAAACGTCTTCCCCGCTTAGGGCAGACTGAAATAGCATGAGAGGCATCACCACAGTAGAAACATAACCCATTGCGCTTTCGAAACTCATGACGCTGTGCCCCAGACACCACTCTATCACACTGCATGGGTTCAGAAGCTGGTTCACAAGGCAACACCATTCCACGCATACTTCTCCGCTCACGCAAACGTCTGTCAATTTGAATCGCTAATGACATAGAATCATTGAGACCAGAGGGGACAGGGAATCCCACCATAACATCCTTTACATTATCTGACAGACCCTTCTGGAAAAGGGCTGCCAAAGCGTCGTCATTCCACTTGGTCAGGACTGCCCACCTACGGAATCTCTGACAGAATAACTCAGCGTCATCAAGCCCCTGATTTAATGCCAACAAGGCTTTTTCAGCTTGATCAGTGACATTAGGCTCATCGTACAATAACCCCAAGGCGTGAAAAAATGCATCAACATCACTCAAAACAGGATCCCCAGGTATCAGGGAAAAAGCCCAATCCTGAGGATCGCCGCGCAGGAGAGAGATGATAATTTGAACCTGCTGCGCTGCGTTCCCTGAGGACTTAGATTTTAAGGCAAAAAACAATTTACAATTATTTTTGAAATTCTGAAACTTAGCTCGATCCCCTAAAAACAAATCTGGCATGGGAATCCTAGGTTCCACAACAGGCAACCCAGCAAGATAGATAGCAATACTCCGAACCTCAGTGGCAAGCTGATCCACACGGCCAGACAACTGTGCAAACTCCATTGAGAGAAAAGATCCTCCCCAGCACCCAGAGATACAGAGGGAAAAAAAAAAAAATGCAACAAACAGAAAAATATCTCTGACAACTCTGACAACCTTTTTTCTTTCACAATATTTTTTCCCTTCTGTGAGTACCATACAATTTTCAATTTTTAGGCCGGTGATACTGTTATGTTTCGGTAGCTGAGGAGTGCAGGTAAAAAAGGCAATACACCAGAGCAGTTGGAATCTATGAGATTGCAGTACCCTGACTAACCACCACAACTAGAGGCAGCCGTGGAGCGTTCCTACGTTGGTCCTAGACGCCTCGTCACAGCCTGAGAAACTAACTACACCTAAAGATAGAAATAGGAAAGCTATCTGCCCCGGAGCAGAACCCCAAAGATAATAGAAAGCCCCCAAATATGTAATGGCGGTTAGACAAGATGAAATACTGACACAGAAAGAAAATAGTATGAGCAAACGCTGGGGCCAAAACTAACTAAATAGAAAAGGATAGGAAGGGTACTTACTGCAATCCCAGAAAACCCTGAAAGGCACCAACTCTACTAATTTCAAAAACACCTGAGATCACACGACCTCTTCCACCTAAATTAGTTCTCTGGTGTAACAAAATCAAAACAGCAGCCACTGAAAAAACTGGAAAAAGCAAAAGTACAAACCTCAGTGGCTGAACAAAACTGAGAGGGCAGAAGCCCCCGGAGGGGACCCTGAAGGCCCCCACAGAAGTGCAGGACAAAATGCAAAAATATAGCACAAACACAAAAGAAGAAAAAGTCTAATCTGTTAGCAGGAGATGTAGACACGACACAGCAGGCTACAAGGGAAACTGGAATAAAGGATTCAGACCAGAACAATTGATCACCGGCAACCCTGATGGGAAGGTGACTCCCTTATATAAGACCAGTCAGTAACACCTGATTCCCAGTCCTCACAATCTTCACTGGACAGACTAGCACTGCTTGTAACCACCAGAGGGAGCCTCTGCTCAGAACTCATCTCAAACCCATTCACAACATATATATATTTATATTTATAGTTCATACACTTCTACATAGTATAATAGCCGCTAATTCAATTGACGGCTTTTGTGAAAATGAAGAACCTGACATGAAATATCGTGAAATTTTGCACACATAGACTGATGTAATTGTTTGTGCAAATCAGATTGCAAACGACATGAAAAGACATGGTTAACCCTATGTACACCAAGTGTCATTTCATGTCGGGTGCTTCTGTCTTTTCACAGAAGCCGGCTTTACCCGGCAATTGAATCAGAGGATATTTTACTATGTAGAAGTGTATAAACTATACATATATGTATATATATATGTCACAATGACATGTATATATATATATATATGTATTCTATGTGTGTATATTTAGTGTTTACAAGGAAATAAAGGTTTTTTTTAGTTGCGATATTTTGTTCCCATAGACTTACATGGGACTTCCGGTATCGGAATCGGATATCGCCGATATTTAGTGATATCGGCGATACCATTCTGATCCGATATTTTTAGATATCGAGCAGTATCGCTCAACACTATTACTAATTCATATCTTGTTATTATCTCTTGAAATTACTCAACTGCTAAATTGAACATTGGCAACTGATATACACTACTGTTAATTCTTTTGTATTTATTAGTAGTAAAATCAACATATGTTCTAAAATTGTAACATATTACTGTTATTTAAATGTTAAAATTAATAAAAATATTTGAAAAGTAATAAGTGCAGATTAAATCAGAGGAAATACAGCTAATGAATTTATAAGGTGACATTATTGGCTATTCCATGAGACACAAACCCCACATACCGTAATCCTTCAAATCAATCCCCCTGCAACATAAAAGGAAAAAAGAAAAAAATCAATTAAAATTAAAAAATATAAAAACCACAGGAAAAAAAGGGACCCATATAGATGCAATGCTGATATCAGAGAAAAATACGGTTCTATCCAACACAGATACCTAGATTATAATCAATATTGAGTCAACTGAGGTTCAGGGTAATTGATGATGTTCCGGTTCAGAGAAGGGGCGGTGACAGAACCAGGCTTTTGAAATGTAAGGAACTAAGATGGATTTCAAAATTGAATACATTACAATCGAAGGGATTGAATATTGATCATAATCTAGGTATCTGTGTTGGATAGAACCGTATTTTTCTCTGATATCAGCATTGCATCTATATGGGTCCCTTTTTTCATGTGGTTTTTATATTTTTTAATTTTAATTGATTTTTTTCTTTTTTCCTTTTATGTTGCAGGGAATTGATTTGAAGGATTATGGTATGTGGGGTTTGTGTCTCATGGAATAGCCAATAATGTCACCTTATATATTCATTAGCTGTATTTCCTCTGATTTAATCTGCACTTATTCCTAAGATAGACATGTTGGATATGCGAGATGGATGTATGCTACATAACGGTTAGCCATGGATTTGGTACTGTGGTGTTCCTCGGTGATACATATATTTCATGGTAATGTGTTTGTATATATGCGCCATATGTTTTTCCTATATGCATTCTATATTGGATGACTTGGTTTATGATCGCACAATATATTACATGTGGAGTCTAAGTTGTGTTATTATAGTCTATATATGTTGCCCCAGTTCCCGTCTTTGCGGTGTCATGTGATGTGTCATGTGATACCTCTGACTGGAATTGTTAGAGCGCAGGAACTGTTGTGTTATTATAGTCTATAAATGTTGTCCCAGTGGTTTTAAGTATACGCGTGTTATGCTCTCTTGGTTCCACTGCGGTGTCATGTTGGATGACACCGGTTGTATCACATGGACAGTGGGTCCTTATTTGGCGTCTTGGATTAGACTCCTTATCTATGATAACAAACCTCTACATGCGCCTTTAATGTTCCTCTAGTGTGGACATTGTGCATGATTTTTATAGCTGTGATTCTATGCATGAATGGAGATTGAGCATGGATTGCGCGATCTTTAGTTGTATATGTTGCCTTGGAGATCGGGCACACGCATGCGTCGTGTGCTTTCTCCTGCCTGTGCGGTGTCATGTGATTAGTCATGTGTAGGGTTGAGCATTCCGATACTGCAAATATCGGGTATCGGCCGATATTGGCTGTATCGGAATTCCGATTCCGAGTACCGATATTTTCGTCATATCGGATACCGGAATCGGGATTGTCACTGTCACTGTCAGTGTCCGTCGGTCGGGTCTGTCAGGAGTCAGCGGCACTTACCCGGCAGAAGATCTCCGGCGGTCACATCCCGGACTGCTTAATGGCCGCCATCCTCTTCTCCCCGGCGGTCACATGCAGTTTCTCGCGATAACTGCAGTGACTGCAGGGTAATCGCGGCCGTAAAACAGTCCGATGACGTCACCGCCGGGGAAGCTGGTAAGCAGCTGTGCTGCGCCGGGATGACAGGCTCTGCCTGTCATTCCGATGTAGCAGAGCTGGATCGTCGTGGGACTGTCGTTACTATGGACTGCGTCGGACAGGTGGTATACTGTTGGTTTGTTTTTTTTATTTTTTTACAGGAGATCGATGGCGTCGCAGGAATGAGAGAGTAATAAAAAAAATGAAAACTGTGTTGTCTCTTTTATTTCATTAAAATACTTTTTTCTTGCTGTGTCTTTTTTTTACACATTTAAAAACTTTGGGATTAATAATGGATCGGTGTCTTATTGACGCCTCTCCATTATTAACCGGGCTTATTGTCACCGTGCAATCAACGGTGACATTAACCCCTTATTACCCCGCTTGCCACCGCTACAGGGCAAGTGGGAAGAGCCGGGTAAAGTGCCACAATTGGCACATCTTTTGATGCGCCAAATGTGGGGCTGCTGTAGCCTGGTATTATCAGGCTGTTGAGGGCCAAAATCCATGGGCCTTGACAGTCTTTTAATACCAGGCCGCAGCAGTCTGCATTTTACTTGGCTGGTTAACAAAAATAGGGGGACCCCTACGCCGTTTTTTTTTCGAGGGGATCCCCTATTTTTGTTAACCAGCCAAGCTAAGCAGACTGCTGTGGCCTGGTATTATCAGGCTGGCAAGGTCCATGGATATTGGATCCTTACCAGCCTGAAAAACCAGGCCTCAGCGGTCTGCTTCATCTGGCTGGTTAACAAAAATAGGGGGGACCCCACGCAATTTTTTTCGAGGGGATCCCCTATTTTTGTTAATCAGCCAAGATATGCAGACTGCTGTGGCCTGGTATTATCAGGCTGGCAAGGTCCATGGATCTTGGCTCCTTAACAGCCTGAAAATCCAGGCCTCAGCGGTCTGCTTCATCTGGCTGGTTAACAAAAATAGGGGGACCCCACGCCAATTTTTTCGAGGGGATCCCCTATTTTTGCTAATCAGCCAAGATATGCAGACTGCTGTGGCCTGGTATTATCAGGCTGGCAAGGTCCATGGATCTTGGCTCCTTAACAGCCTGAAAATCCAGGCCTCAGCGGTCTGCTTCATCTGGCTGGTTAACAAAAATAGGGGGGACCCCACGCCATTTTTTTTTCGAAGGGAACCCCTATTTTTGTTAATCAGTTCCCTCTGACGTCACTGATGGTGTCCCTGGCTGACCTGAAGTGAAAGTGGAAAGCAATCAATTAAGCTTTCCACTTCCTCTCCTGTCAGCCAGGAGAGGAGCTCATTCATTTGGGGGTTTACTGTGAGGCTGCAGCATTAGCTGCGGTCCCTGCAGTAAACATTAACCCTTTCTGAAGGATTACACCGTGGGACCTGACTGTGCATCGGATTGGTAAGAATAATTTTGCTTTATTATTTTATTTTTATTACAGGAAATGGTTTTAGCAGGTAAATAAAATATGGTCAAAAACTGTGTGATTATTTCATTAAACTTCTTTTTTATTAAAGTGTGTGTGTTTGATTTTTCTTTCATACAATAGGATTAATAATTGATAGTTGTCTAATTGACAGCTCTCAATTATTAACCTGGCTTAAAGTGACCTTTCAATTGCAAGGTCATTTTAACCCCTTATTAACCCATTCGCCACCGCTACAGGGCAATGGGAATAGACGGGCAAAGTGCCAGAAAGGGCAAATCTAATTAGAGATTTGCCCTTTCTGGGGTGTCTGGGGGCAGATGTTAAGTAGCCGGGGGGGGCCAAAAAAAATGGTCCCTCTCTGGGCTATTATTATCTGCCCCCACTCACTGGCTTTGTCTGTCTGGTTGCGAAAATAGGGCGGGAGCCCACGCATTTTTTTTCAGCAATTTTACACCTCATATATATATATACATGTCATTGAATTTGTGACACATATATATATATATTTATATTTATAGTTCATACACTTCTACATAGTATAATAGCCGCTAATTCAATTGCCGGCTTTTGTGAAAATGCAGAACCCGACATGAAATGACACTTGGTGTACATAGGGTTAACCATGTCTTTTCATGTAGTTTGATATCTGATTTGCACAAACAATTACATGAGTGTAAGTGTGCAAAATTTCACACCTGTAGGGGTTAATTAAAGGTGTAAATTCGTAGCAAAAAAGTCCGTTTTTTTTACAACGAATTTACACCTTTAATTAACCCCTACAGGTGTGAAATTTTGCACACATAGACTGATGTAATTGTTTGTGCAAATCAGATAGCAAAGGACATGAAAAGACATGGTTAACCCTATGTACACCAAGTGTCATTTCATGTCGGGTGCTTCTGTCTTTTCACAGAAGCCGGCTTTACCCGGCAATTGAATCAGAGGATATTTTACTATGTAGAAGTGTATAAACTATACATATATGTATATATATATATATATGTCACAATGACATGTATATATATATGTATTCTATGTGTGTATATTTAGTGTTTACAAGGAAAGAAAGAGGTTTTTTTAGTTGCGATATTTTGTTCCCATAGACTTACATGGGACTTCCGGTATCGGTATCGGGTATCGCCGATATTTTAATGGTATCGGCGATACCATTCCGATTCCGATACTTTTGGATATCGGAAAGTATCGCTCAACTCTAGTCATGTGATACCGCTGTCAGGAACTGTTAGAGCAAACTGATTGGTGGTAATGTATGACGTGCATTGAGGGGCGTGGCTACAGGTGCCGTGTGCTGACGCAGGTCTAGGAGGGATTCTAGGAATATGTGTGTTAACGCTGCTGATAGGTGTAGACTTGAACACACCTCTACACTAGGCTAGTAGGCTGAGATCTATTGGTGAGTGTTGTGTTTACACTTTTTCTCATTGCAGGATTTGGTGGATGGCTACTATGGTGACCAGAATGCTTCTATATGATAGGTTCGCGGATATGGGACACTATGTAATATGAGTATTCTTTATTCAATACTGTATGTTTCTTCACTTTCTGTGTGTATATGTACTTTTAATGTATTTTGATATGAAATTTATACCACTTTTTTATGTGTATGTGTTAATCATTGTTGGCAGTTCCTTGTTTCTGATTGGTGGAATGTTATCCACTTCCTATATAAGGCTGCCATTTTTGGTGTTTGTTATGCTTGAAAAAGACCTATGGAGGTCGAAACTTCGCATCTGGCAAAATAAAGAGATGAATTGCTCTTCACCTGGATTGTTATGCTGTTCTTCATTCATTATTTGACAAATGAATAGCAGTCACTGCAATTATGCTGGAAAGTAGGCCAATTATTTGTGCTCTGCGAACCAAACTCCAGCAGGTACTGAATGTTTGGAACAGTCATTTGGAGTTTACATGAAAAAAACACATTGTTCGTCAATACTTGTGATGCTGTAATGCAAACTTGTGCAAACTTGTGACTTTGGGGTCATGCTGCCAAGGTCACTGATAGCCTTATCCTTATTATAAAATTAAAGGGTTTTTCCAGTATTAGAAGACCCTTGTTCCCTGACAGCAGTAAATAAACCCGTGCCTTGTCCTCCTGGATCCAGCTCTGGGTCTCCTGCCCGCTCCTGGTGTCTGTGATTGTCTGCAGCGCTGACATTATCTCTGTAGATCAGCTGTGAATAATGAGCTCAGCAGCTCTGTGCGAGTTGCCAAACGGCAACCTGATGACAGGATATTCTAAAATCGCAAAACTACTGTAATAATTGTCAATCTTTCAAAAGTCTGATATCCCCTGAGCTCTTCTAAGCCGGAAATAATTTATTTGTCATGAAAGCCTTTTTGGGAAAATATAAGTAATCACCATAATCAAAATTATGAAGCATTGCTGTCATGTTTTCCACAATATTTATATTTTTATTATGTCATCCACCTGTAATATTCTAGAAAGTGTTCTGCCACCTAGTGGGGAAATGATGAATCTTTCTCCCAGTTTATGTCACACTCAGAGATTGTCCTCTATCAGTGTGTATCTAGCACAGTAATACACAGCAGTGTCCTCATTCTTCACATTGGTCATTTGTAGATATGCCATGTTTTTACTGTTATCTCTGGAGATTGTGAATCGTTCTTTAATAGAATCCTCATACCGTGTAGTACTCCCACTAGGGCTGCTAATAAAAGCAATCCACTGTAATCTATTATCAGGCGTCTGTCTGACCCAGTTCATGGAATAGTTACTGAAGGTGAATCCAAATCCTTCACATGAGAGTTTATGGGAATTCCCGGGCTTTATCACCACCGGGTCTGATGACTGGACAAGTCGTTCCTGAGACCGGACACCTGGAGAATACACAGAATAAGGTTACATCCATATCCACATCTCATCATAGTGCTAGTAATGTCCTTACACTAATGTACTAGTAATGTCTCTAGTAATGGTCACCTGACACGCCGGCCAGTGATATAAAGAGGAGCAGGAAAGTCTTCATTACTGCTGGGGCTACTTCTAGGAGGTGATGTGGATCCATCAGCGCTGTCTTTATTATGTAGATGTCCCAGGAGGAAGTGACGTCACCTCATTATCATATTGTCAGACATATAAACTTGTTGGGTTCTATCACATACAGCTGGGGTGCACAATTAACTTTCCCAAGGGGAAACATGAGAGACCGTGACTGTTGCAGAGGGACAAATCAATATGTAATTAATAAATTAATATTAATTGTGTTGTTTATTATTCATCAAACCATATAATTTACTGATTTATATTAAAAGTAGTAAATCATACTGCTTCATTTATTCTGCCCTTCTACTATGATCAACAGCTTCCCTCAAAACAGGTTGATGTCCTCACAGCCTCCACACAAAGTATGACGCTCCGATAGTCCACAACACAATACAATACAATGGTCCCACAGCCTCCATACTAAGTATGATCGTACCCCAGCTTTCCACACAGTATACTGGACACCGCCGCACCCCATATACAGTATGATAGCCCATCACAACCCCTCAAAAAGCATGACACCAGACACAGAATGATTGTCCTCACCAAGTGTGGAACAGTGCCAGTGTCTGGAGCGGCCTCTCTGCACTGTTACAGTGTCAAAATTGCGCTAAAACAAGATGTCCGTTAATGATATGGAGAGGGACATGTGATTTCAGCAGCCAATTACATAAGCCGTTGTGTCAGGACATTGTGGGTGTTTCCTGCGCCCTGATTGGCTAGCTGCAATGTGCACACATAAATTAGGAAAAAAAAAATGACTGCTTACAAGAACTTTGCACCTCTGAGCTCTGCAAATCCCCTCCCCCCATCAAACACGTGCTAAACACTCATGATACACCACCATTATCGTTGCTAAAGTGCTGAAAATATTTTTGTGGCAATGCAAATATTTTCCCCCACTTTTACCGAATGTTACCGATTTTTTTCTGACTTTATAAAATTTTGCTCGTGCTTCCGATCACGAACCCAAATGTGCCATATTCTTGCCGAATGTATGTTTGCAGATCTTTTTCCGAACAAATTTACTCATCACTACTAATGACATCACCTGTGTATTTAATGTCATGATTGGTCATTTTGAACAAGCTTTGAGAAAAAACAGTTCTGTTTAACCCCTTCCCGACCCATGACGCCGACGTCTGCGTCATGCTATAAATCATGTTCCTGCGGGCCGGGAGACCGGAGTCACTGAAAGGTCCTGTTCCCTGTGGTGGTAATCAGGGTCCTTCTCAGGACTAGATTACAGTGGTTAGGGATTCACAGGAGATAGGGTTATGCTGGCGGCCTGGACCTCTGTACCATCAACAGTACCTCCAGGTAGAGGGATTAGTCAGGACCCCAGCTTAGGGTCAGCATAGACCCCGGTCCTCCTGTATACAGAGACAGCGTGACATTTTCACCGACCACACTAAAGATTCTCCCCAGCCACCATGGATCCAGTAGTCAGTCTAGCTCAGCAGTTGCAGAGTTTGTCCATGGAGCTGAGGGACGTTAAGTCCAAGGTTTTGTACCCCCCGAAGCAAGCCAGACCTGAACCTAAAGTAGCTCTCCTGGACAGGTTCACTGGAGGGCGGGACAAATTTTTTGCTTTCCGGGAGGCATGTAAATTGTACTTTCGGCTGCGACCTCGGTCATCTGGGAGTGAAGATAAAAGGGTGGGAATTGTCATCTCACTCCTACAAGGGGACCCTCAATCCTGGGCGTTCTCTCTTCCCCCAGGCTACCCGGCTCTCCAGTCAGTGGATAGATTTTTCGCAGCTCTGGGTCTTGTATATGATGACCCGGATCGGGTCTCCCTTGCTGAAACTAAGTTACGTAAGATACAGCAGGGAGATCGTCCAGCAGAGGAATTCTGTTCGGAGTTCCGTAGGTGGGCCACGGACACCCAGTGGAATGACCCGGCTCTTAGGAGACAGTTTTGTCAAGGTTTATCTGACAAATTAAAAGATGTGTTGGCGCAGTATGACCCTCCCACGACACTGGAAGCCGCTAGGGCCCTTGCTATTCGTATTGACAAACGGCTTCGGGAGAGGTGCGGGGTAACTTCGCCCCCTGTGATGACTCCACCTTCCTCAAGGGTCCCTTATACGGAGGTTCCCCTGGTCAGTCCAGAGGAGCCTATGCAATTAGGAGGGACATCATTCCGGGGGAGGGGATCGGTGGGGCGCCACAAAACAAGAAGTTGTTTCTTCTGTGGAAAAAAGGGACATTTTATTAGGGGGTGTCCATCCCGTCCTTTGCAGAGTGAGAAGTCGCCGGAAAACTATTGATCCCAGATTGTGTGGTGGACGGCAATCTGGGAGTAAGTATTTCGTCCCTAAGTTCGTCTCAGTTTCTCGTACCGGCGGAGGTGGTGGTGGGTGCGAAAACTGAGAGGATATCTGTTCTTCTGGATAGTGGGGCCGGGGCTAATCTGGTGGATGCTCGCTTTGCCCGGGTTCAAGGTATGCGATTGAGTGGGTTGGCTAAACCGTCCCCATATTCTCGATCGACGCCAGACCTCTCGGTCAGGGAAGTTTTGTGCAAGCAATGCATAACATAGATCTTCAAGTGGGGGCGCTACATAAAGAACTGTTGTCTTGTTATGTGTTGTAGGGTCTTCCCACTCCTATAGTGCTGGGCCTGCCTTGGCTAACTAAGCATAACCCGGTTATTAATTGGCAATCCAGAGAGATAACCCAATGGAGCGATTTCTGTAATAAAAACTGCATGAATACGGTCATTGATGCGGTCGCTCCTAGGGCCTTACCTCCATTTCTGGTGGACTTTGAGGATGTATTCTCGGAAAAAGGGTGTCAAGAACTACCTCCTCATCGCGAGTATGACTGTTCTGTTAACTTGCTCCCTGGGGCCAAGTTACCGAAATCTAGGTTGTATAACCTCTCTGGTCCTGAGAGACAGGCCATGAAGGATTATATTTCAGAGAGTCTGGCTAAGGGGCATATTAGAACTTCATCTTCCCCGGTGGCCGCAGGGTTCTTCTTTGTGAAGAGAAAAGATGGAGGCCTACGCCCTTGCCTGGATTTCCGTGAGCTTAATCGGATTACGGTCCGAGATCCGTATCCGCTCCCACTTATTCCCGATCTCTTCAATCAGATCGTGGGTGCCAAATGGTTCTCTAAGTTGGATCTCAGGGGGCGTACAATCTGATTAGGATGAAGGAGGGGATGAGTGGAAGATGGCGTTTAACACTCCGGAGGGGCATTATGAGAACCTTGTCATGCCATTTGCCCCGGCGGTGTTTCAACACTTTGTAAATGACATCTTTCGCCACCTAATGGGACAGTTTGTGGTCATATATCTGGATGATATCTTAATTTACTCGCCAGATCTTGTGTCTCATCAGGAGCATGTTAGGCAGGTGTTACAGATCTTGCGGGATAATAAACTATACGCCAAATGGGAGAAGTGTGTGTTCGCCGTACAGGAACTTCAGTTTTTAGGGTTCCTGGTGTCAGCATCCGGTTTTCGTATGGACCCTGGGAAAGTGCGGGCAGTTCTTGAGTGGGATCTGCCAGAGGATCTTAAGGCATTACAACGTTTCCTGGGGTTTGCTAACTACTACCGGAAATTCATTCGTGATTTTTTGTCCATAGTTAAACCTCTCACAGACATGACTAAAAAAGGGACGGATTTTTCAAAGTGGTCTGACAAGGCTTGTCAAGCGTTTTCCTCTTTGAAAAAATGTTTTGCTTCAGCACCCATACTTATTCAACCTGATGCGTCACAGCTAGAGTTGAGCGATACTTTCCGATATCCTAAAGTATCGGAATCGGAATGGTATCGCCGATATCACTAAAATATCGGCGATACCCGATATCGATACCGGAAGTCCCATGTAAGTCTATGGGAACAAAATATCGAAATTAAAAAAAACCCATTGTTGCCTTGTTGGTTAATTGTACATGAAGGAAAACAAGAAAGAGTAATGTAGAATGTATTGGGGAAGGTTGAGGAGACATTAAAGGCATAGATGTTTAACCCAATCAAATGGAATAGCATAAATATTTTTTTTTTTAAAGATGTTCGGATTGACGAAGAAATTGACAATGTTAACGTTTTTTATATTTTGGCAAATATGTATATTACACAACTTCCATGCTCTTCATCTTCACCTTTTTAACTTTTCACACACTTTCTCCTTCATAATCTTCTGCAGCATCATCTTTTTCATCAAATTATTCTTCATCTTCACCTTCTTTATCTTCTTCTTAAACTTCTTGCTATTCATCTTTGTTAACATTACTCATATTCTTCTTATTAAACTATTATTCTTATTCATATTCTGCTTCATCTTCTTCATCATATTCTTATTTGTGACAGAGAATCCTGTACTTGTAATCTGTCAAAGTATGAATTTTTCATCCTTCCGTTCTTGCTGTCACAAAAGATTTAAATTACAACAGTATTTGTCCGTGTTCAGTTTAGCCTGCAGCAGCAGGCATTTTCCAGGGGCACCACGAGGAGGAACGGACTCACCCCCATACACTGCTTAGTCTTCTTCTGCTTAGAATTTAGAGCATATATTTTGCTCTTCATTTTGGTCTTATACTTCATGTTCTTCTGCTTTTAGATCTTCTGCTTATTGTTCTTGTGTCTCTTGTTCCGTATCTTGTATTTGTAGCACAATCTTGTACCAGCTGATGTTACTGGGACACGGTTACTAAGCAGGAGGTACCTGTGCTCCAAAGCACTACCAAGGACCAGCAGACGTTGCTGGAACTCGGATACCGAGATGGAGGCACCTAGACCAAAGGCACTGCGGAGAACCAGTTGACGGTACTGGAACCCGGAGGGGCAGCAGAAGGAAAAGAGCCAATGGCACAACCGAGGACCAGCTGACGTTACTGGGACACGGTTACTAAGCAGGAGGTACCTGTGCTCCAAAGCACTACCAAGGACCAGCAGACGTTGCTGGAACTCGGATACCGAGATGGAGGCACCTAGGCCAAAGGCACTGCGGAGAACCAGTTGACGGTACTGGAACCCGGACGGGTAGCAGAAGGTACAAGAGCCAATGCAAGTAACGAGGACCAGCTGACTGTGCTGGAACCCGGAGGGGCAGCAGAAGGAAAAGAGCCAATGGCACAACCGAGGACCAGCTGACGTTACTGAACCCCAGTAACACAGGAGCAAGTGTTGACTGTGCTAACAGCACTTCCGAGCAACAACTGGCGGTGTTGGAGCCCAGGGTCAAGGAGGATGTTTAAATACTAGATCAAGTAATTTCCTTGTTACCTGTCAATTTTAAATGTCTATACTTCAAACAAGAGAAGATAACCTTTACTACCATAAGATGATGATTTCATTTAAACTAATATCTAGATAAATAAAGAATTGACAAACATAAACACATACATTAACATGTTGAACAGCAATGCAAACCACAAAATAAATTAGTTAAGGAATCTGCTATACGGTTGTACATAAAAGCATACAAGTACATATCTGAATCCATTAATGATGGATAAGTAACAGTATGTACACCATTTTTATTGTATAGACAATGAATGTCTGACTTCAAAACATCATCAGCATTACAAGTTATCTGTGACATTACTAAAATGTTACATTTGCTGAATAATGTCACTAAACAGTTTATAACAAAATTATACAATTTCCATCATGTAATACTCATAATATGTGGCAATAATCATGTTTATTAACAAACATAACCTTTAAAAAGTGCATAGTGCATAGCGAAAATTGCTATTTATGCCTGACTGTCGACTTGCAAGCATGACAACGGATAGATAAGGTATATATAGATGAGACTGCATAGCCACAGATGGTGAATGGCGATGTAATACTGTACCTCAATAAAGTGTGCGTCACTACTACATAATTTTTTTTATATAGCTTTATAAACAGGTACGTGGATGTATGCTTGCGCCTTTGTTTTGACGCACAGACTGCCTTCCTGCTGAGACGCGTTGGGTAGTGAACAGTTGTGTGCAGTGTTCACTGTAGTCTGAGGTTTTTCCTTTTTGGAGTGCAGATCACGCTCCAGTTAGTTCTTCAACCACTGCTGGTTGTAGTCTGCTGAGCGTGTGTCACTGGCACATCCTTGAAATTTTTCTCTAATTGTTGCTGCTCCATTCTATTACAAATAAATAAAATCTATTAGTGTGACGCGCTTCCATCCGTATACAATACATTGGTTGCAAACACTATAGAAGTACACAAAGGGCCTTTCACACCTACTGAACAGTTGTGTGCAGTGTTCACTGCAGTCTCTGCGGAATAACCACACTTAGGCCTTATAACTTTTCAGACTTTCTTTATCAATCTACCAAGATGAAGAAGGCAGGGAGTAAGGCACGTGGTCGTGGAGTTTCTTCAGGGAGAGGACGTGGGATTCTGTGGCTGCTGCGGCCCCCAGTGACACAGCATCCACCAGTTTTCCCCGGCCGTGAGCGTTCCTTTATGCGCACTTTTGTAGGAGCTCGGAGTACCCCCCTGCTGCGGGAAGAACAAATTGAAGCCGTTGTTGTTTGGATCTCAGCCAATGCATCGACTTCAATTGCTTCCACCTCCTCTCAGGACCACAGCACTGTTGGGCAACCATCTGTCTCTTCACCGCCTGGCAAATTGCCCAGGCAGTCAGAGAGTTCTGTACAGGAGCCAGCTGAGTGTCTGCTTCTGTTCTCAGAATCTATTGGCTTGCAAACAGGGCCCAGCCAAGCAGCATTCTGTAATGTGAAGAAGAGGGAGTATGCAGTGATGCGCAACAGCTGTGTCTCTCTGAATCTGAAGAGGCGGGTGAGACAGTGCCGATGGTCAGCACACCGCAGAACGCATCTGATGATGATGATGAGACCCAGGTGCCAGTTTCTGTTGAGCATGGTGCTGGCCAGACCACCCAACAGCAGGTGTTGGAAGAGGGTAGTGGAGATGATGAGGTCCAATACCCAACATGGCATGAAGAACAGGAAGGGTGGTGGAGCAGCTCAGAGGAATAATAATAATATTTATTTATATAGCGCCATCATATTCCGCAGCGCTTTACAGTTTAGCAGTTTCAGAACACAAGTCATAAGTAACAACGTTAACAATACAATAATTTAAGCTAAATAAGTCGCCCCTGCTCGTGACAGCTTACAATGTACAATGAGATGGGGGAGATACAAAGTATAGGTGTTTATATACAATGGTGCATTTACAATGATGTTCCAGCCATCTTAAGGGACTGAGGGATGGAGATAGTGAATGGACTAGAGACACACACACACTTACACAGAATACATAGAATGACTTTGATTAGTGAATGTGATAGGCCGCTCTGAACAAATGTGTTTTGAGGAGCGCCTGAAACCATGCAAATTGTGGATAGTCCTAATTTCTTGGGTACAGCATTCCAGAGGATTGGCGTAGAGCAGGAGAAGTCTTGGAGTCGGGAGTGGGAGGTACGTATTAGTGCAGAGTTAGTCGAAAGTCGTTTGCAGAGCGCAGCAGTCGGTTAGGCCGATAGATAGAAATGAGGGAGGAGATGTAGGAGGGGTGCTGCACTGTGGAGAGCTTTGTGGGTGAGAACCAGTACTTTGGTTGAAAGCTGGGAGAGGCCTAGAGAAATGGTTAGTGATAGAAGGAAGATAGAGGAAGACATTGCCCCAACGTACAAACAGGAGGAGAGTTAGGCTGCAGACTCGTTGCCTGTAGCCTCCAGTTTGGCACCTGTTCGGAGCAGTTGTCTTCCAAAAGTCAAAACGTGCGCTCCCAGGACTTGCACTGCGTGGTCCTTTTTTCACACACTTGCACATGATATTTGCTATGTGAAATGCAAGCTGTGTAATCAAAAATTAAAAATAGCTAAAAGTGTCAGTCACCTCAATACCACAAATATGTGGAAACATGTGCGGACAAAGCACGTAGTTGAGTTACAAAGACACACTGGAGATGTAGGCCAACCTACAGCAGCACCTACATCTTCAGGTTGTGTTGAAGCCTCTTCATCGAGCTCACACACAGCTGGTTATGCTCCTCACAGGATCGCCATGGAAGAACCTCGGCCACTGTTGTCCAGAGACAAACTGTTATTCCACACACAGCAGCAAGTTCCCTGTCATCCTCACACTCCCAGGCCACAAAACAGCCAGCGGTAGCACAGGCATGGGATAAAAGACGGCCATACTCCGCAAACCATGCACGAGCACAGGCTCTGAATGCTGGCATTGCAAAACTCCTGTCCCTTGAAATGCTGTGATTCAGGCTGGTGGAGACAGACAGTTTCCGTAACTGAATATCATTGTCAATCCCACAATACAATGTGCCAAGCCGATTTCATTTCAGCAGGCAAGCCGTCCCTGGTCTGCAAAAGCATGTTGAGGGAAAAATTAAACATGCGCTACTAAAAGCCCTCAGTAGCAAGGTCCACCTGACCACCGATGCGTGGACCAGTACCCATTGTTATGATCTGCTACAACCAGTAAGGAAAGAAGGGAATTCTGTCCCTACAATACAACTAAGCTGAATCCCTACGATGTAACGGGGAACCTGATCCTGCGACCAGACCCGCTAAAGTCCTCATCTAGTGTGAACGAAGACCTATAGTTGCGAGGGAGTAATCCCTACAAGATCTAGGGACTGGGAGAAAAGGTGGACACCTCCTAGTCCTAACATAAATTGTAGCATGGATAATTAAACAGAAAAATAAATACTTTGTGATCCTAACATCAAGCAAAACTCACAGATTAAGGCACCTAAGCACCCGGCTAGCTTAACAGTAGATAATACAATGAAGTCAAGCAAAGCCAGAAGGGCGGAGCCAGACTAAATAGGGAAAAAAGGTCATGTGACCAGCAAACTGAAACAAAACCTAACAAGAGGGTTCTAACACCCATGGCCAGGGACAATACCTTTCCCTCACTGCCCATTGGGTCAATGTTGTGCAGCCGGGTACTGATCTTGCGAGTGGCGCTGTACGTGTTCTGCCAACTCCAAGGATTGCAGGAATCAAGTCTGTACACATTGATTCCTCCTCCTATTCCAGTTCCTCAGAATCATCGCTGCAGGAGCCGTCACGGTCTACCTCCACATGGACCCGTGAACGTTTACCTGTTGCGACCGATATGAGCACAGCCGTGTCCAAATGTCAACAGGCCATCCTGAATTAATTTCCATGGGAATCTTAGCCACACAGCGCAGGAGCTCTGTAATGCCATAAAGCAGGAGAGCGACGTGTGGTTTTTGGAAGAGAATCTACAGGCAGGCTTGGTAGTGTGTGACAATGGCCGAAATCTGGTGTCAGCTCTGGGCCTTGGCAACCTCACTCACATACCATGTCTGTCATATGTGCTCAACTTGGTCGTGCAGAGTTTTTTGAGGGACTATCCGGATCTTGATGCACTGCTGCACAAGGTCCGCCTAGAGTGCGCTGACTTGCGACGTTCCAGCATGGCCAGATCGCTGATTGCAGCTCTGCAACGCAGATTTCACCTTCATGAACATCGCATTATATGTGACGTACCCACCAGGTGGAATTCCTCGTTACATATGTTGGAGCGGTTGTGTGAGCAGCAGCCAACAGTAATGGAGTATCAGCTGCATCAGGCGCAGTCAACTCGCAATTTGCGGCGTTCACACTTCACCACTACTGAGTGGGCCTCTATAATAAGAATAATAATATTATTTATTTATATAGCGCCATAATATTCCGCAGTGCTTTACAGTTTAACAGTTTCAAAACACGAGTCATAAGTAACAACGTTAACAATACAATAATTAAAGCAAAATCAGCCGCCCCTGCTGGTGAAAGCTTACAATCTACAATGAGGTGTGGAGATACAAAGTACAGGTGTTTATATACAATGGTGTTTTTACAATGATGGTCCAGCCATTTTAAGGAAGTGAGGATGCATGGAGATAGTGAATGGGCTACACACACAGAATTACACATAGAATGACTTTGATTAGTGAATGTGATAGGCCACTGTGAACAAATGTGTTTTGAGGGAGCGCCTGAAACCATCCAAATTGCGGATAGTCCTAATTTCTTGGGGTAGAGCATTCCAGAGGATTGGCGCAGCGCGGGTGAAGTCTTGGAGTTGGGAGTGGGAGGTACGGATTAGTGCAGAGGTTAGTCGAAGGTCGTTTGCAGAGTGCAGCAGTCGGTTAGGCCGATAAATATAAATAAGGGAGGAGATGTAGGGGGGTGCTGCGCTGTGGAGAGCTATGTTGGTGAGAACCAGTAATTAGAATTGGATCCTATAATGAATGGGCAGCCACTGCCAGTGTAATGAGTGGCGAATAACTCTATGAAGGATATCTGCCACGTTTTGCGTGCTTTTGATGAGTCAACGCGGATGGCGAGTGCAGATGATGCACTAGTCAGCCTGACTGTCCCCCTTATCTGCCTGCTTCAAAAAACACTGCAAGCACTAAGGCATGAGGTTTTGGAAGAGGTGGAGGATGAGGAGTCACAAATTCCATCACCTTCTGGACAGTCAGCGCAACGTGGTTCCTCACAAAGGGCTGGAGGACTTTCAAAGTACCATGCTGTATCAACAATTGAACCTCCAGAGTCGCTGTCTATATTTTCATAACCATTACAAACTTTTAATGTATTTACAAAGCACATAATGTACATTTTTTGTCTATCCTTTTGTAATGCTATTGTGTTTCCATAAACTGATGTTACAGAATTATGATACAAAGTTTTTAAATTTTGAGTTTTAAATTTTGTAAATTTATATGTATTTGAAGGACTTTGTGAGGAGGATGAGGAGGAGTCAATGGAGGAGGAAGACATCGCTCCAGAGGGAGGTAGACAATGCTCTAGTCAGTATGTAGACCAAGGGTGGGGTGATGCACAGCAGGCGGAGATGACGCCTCTTGCAGGGGACAACGTTTCTTGGCCAGTTGGGAGTCTGCAGCACATGGTTGATTTCATGCTGCAGTGGCTGAGAAACGACCGCCGCATCGAACACATTCACACCACGTCTGATTATTGGGTGTACACCCTCCTAGACCCTCGCTACCGGGACAACTTACAAAGCCTCATCACACCGTTGAACCGGGAGCGTAAAATGCGGAAGTACCAAGACACACTGGTGCAATCCATAATGTTCTCCATTCCAGCCGAGAGCACTGCTGCTGCTACTGATTTACAAAGCAGCTCTGTGCGTCGAGGCAGTGGAGACAGCTCTGCAACAAGAGGGAGCACAAGCAGCGCCTCTGCACAGGGCAAGAACAGTATGTTCCAAATGTGTCGAAGTTTTGTGGCAGCGCCACCAATGTCTACACCATCCGAGACGGCTCCAGTCAGCAGGAGGCAACATTTCCGTAAGATGGTGACAGACTACATGTCTTGCCCTCTCAGTGTACTCCCAGATGGCTCTTCCCCATTCAAGTTTTGTGTCTCTAAGCTGGATACATGGCCAGAGCTTAGCCAGTATGCATTGGAGGTGCTGGCTTGATCTGCTGGCAGTGTATTATCGGAGCGCGTCTTTACTGCTGCAGGTGGTGTACTAACAGACCGTTGCATGCGACTATCCTACGATAATGTAGAACGGCTTACTTTTCTGAAAATGAACTAGGCATGGATCTCGCCTGAATTTGCCTGTCCGGTTTCAGATTAACTAACTGGTTGGCAACGTTTTCCATGTCTCCTGTTATGTTCATCTTTCTACCACCTGAGCTATACTCCCTGGGCTACAACACTGCCAGTTGCTGCTCAGAAGTGTCGTGTCCACAGACCAATACACAAGCTATAGTGATAGTGGGGTTCAGTAACGCCTGCTGTTCCCCTGCTGTGTGTCCGGCAAAAATTACTGCTACCTAGCTACACATGTTTAAAAAAACATGACATGTTAAAGTGGCTAGTGCTACACATAGATATCAGGCTACACCCTTATTTCTAAGCTGTAAACAAGTGAAACGTCAAATTTAAAACCATTCAATGATTAGTGTTGGTAACAAATCTGTAACTAAATAATTGTGACATATTATGGCAGATATCCACATGTCTAACACAAATGCTAACACAAAAGCATACTTATGCTATAGGGTACTGATGGTGAACCTTCTCACTCCATAACTTTGACCAATCCAACTCACATCATGCCTCAAATGCTGCAATGTTGGAAGTGCATAATGTGGGTTGAACTTTGACAACAGCTGCAGTGCGAAGGTTATCCTTCTGTGTTCTTGGCTTTTAAATAAAAGCATACAAGTAAATATAATAATACATTGTTGATTAAGGGACATGATGTACACCTGTAATATTGTGCAAACAATGGATGTAGGACTATTCCTCTTCAACATTACTTATATTTGTGTCATTTGAAAAAATACATATTTTAGTTAAAAATAAAAACCCATGTTCAGTAGCTGTGAAAGGCCCGTTTGTGTACTTCTATATTGTTTGCAACCAATGTATTGTATACGGGTGGAAGCGCGTCACACTAATAGATTAGATTTATTTTAAATGGAATGTAGCAGAACCAATTGGAGATAAATGAAAAGGATGAGCCACTGAGACACGCTCAGCAGAGTACAAGCAGCAGTGCTTGAACATGTAACTGGAGCGTGATCTGCACTCAAAAAAGTAAAAAACACAGACTGAAGTGAACACTGAAACACAACTGTCCACAATCTGTGAAAAGCTCCTTTCTGTACTTCTATAGTGTTTGCAACCAATGTATTGTATACGGATGGAAGCGCGTCACACTAATAGATTAGATTTATTTTAAATGGAATGTAGCAGAACCAATTGGAGATAAATGAAAAGGATGAGCCACTGAGACACGCTCAGCAGAGTACAAGCAGCAGTGCTTGAACATGTAACTGGAGCGTGATCTGCACTCAAAAAAGTAAAAAACACAGACTGAAGTGAACACTGAAACACAACTGTCCACAATCTGTGAAAAGCTCCTTTCTGTACTTCTATAGTGTTTGCAACCAATGTATTGTATACGGATGGAAGCGCGTCACACTAATAGATTAGATTTATTTTAAATGGAATGTAGCAGAACCAATTGGAGATAAATGAAAAGGATGAGCCACTGAGACACGCTCAGCAGAGTACAAGCAGCAGTGCTTGAACATGTAACTGGAGCGTGATCTGCACTCAAAAAAGTAAAAAACACAGACTGAAGTGAACACTGAAACACAACTGTCCACAATCTGTGAAAAGCTCCTTTCTGTACTTCTATAGTGTTTGCAACCAATGTATTGTATACGGATGGAAGCGCGTCACACTAATAGATTAGATTTATTTTAAATGGAATGTAGCAGAACCAATTGGAGATAAATGAAAAGGATGAGCCACTGAGACACGCTCAGCAGAGTACAAGCAGCAGTGCTTGAACATGTAACTGGAGCGTGATCTGCACTCAAAAAAGTAAAAAACACAGACTGAAGTGAACACTGAAACACAACTGTCCACAATCTGTGAAAAGCTCCTTTCTGTACTTCTATAGTGTTTGCAACCAATGTATTGTATACGGATGGAAGCACGTCACACTAATAGATTTGATTTTTTTCTAATATAATGGAGCTGCACCAATTCCACTAAATAAAATAAAAAAAAAAAAAAAAAAAAAAAAAGGGACACGTGCAGATGCCTACAAACAGCGGTGGATGCAGAGCAAACTGCAGCGTCACCTGCACTGTCACACACACACCTTGCACAGAGCTGTTAAAACAACACTGGCAAAATGAAGCTTTACACAGCGGTTGGTAAACTAGCCTGCCTCAAGCACAGTAGTACACAAAATCGCAATATCTAACTGTCCCTCAGAGTGAGCAGAGTAGCGTTCTGTCCCTTACTGAGTTCACAGCACAGTGACGCTAAAATGGCGGCGGCGCCTTTTATAGTGCATTCTGACATCATTTCAGCAGCCAATCACAGCCATGCCATTAGTTAAGATGACCGCAGCATCACAGGATGTGCCCACACTTCGTAGGATTCCTCATTGGCTGACTAAAATCACATTGCCTCTCAAAGAATTATGGGAACTTCCGATTCCGGTATACGATATGGAAAAAGTATCGGAATTAAGTATCGGAATTCCGATAACGCGAATATCGGCCGATACCCGATACTTGCGGTATCGGAATGCTCAACACTAGTCACAGCCGTTCATTGTTGAGGTGGACGCTTCCGAGGTAGGGGTGGGAGCAGTATTGTCACAAGGTTCGTCCCCTGGTAAATGGCATCCGTGCGCCTTCTTCTCTAAAAAATGGCGTCCGCTGAGAGGAATTATGATGTGGGCAATAGGGAACTCTTGGCCATTAAGTTGGCTTTTGAGGAGTGGCGTCATTTTTTGGAGGGGGCAGTCCACCCGGTCACCGTCATTACCGATCACAAAAACCTGCTATATTTAGAGTCCGCTAAAAGTCTGAATCCCAGACAAACTAGGTGGTCGTTGTTTTTTACCAGGTTTAATTTTGTCGTCACATATCGTCCTGGCTCAAAAAATGTTAAGGCGGATGCCTTATCTCGCTGTTTCCCAGGGGCTGGGAATACGGAGGACCCGGTTCCGGTCCTCCAGGAGGGGGTGGTGGTGTCGGCAGTATGCTCTGAGCTTGAGGAGGAGGTATTGGAGGCTCAGGGGGACGCCCCTGTAGGACCTCCAGGGAGACTGTTTGTTCCAAATCAGTTGCGACAAAGGGTGATCGAGGCACACCATAATTCAGCTTTGGCAGGACACCCAGGGAGTAAAGCAACTGAGGATCTCCTCTCGCGTCGGTTTTGGTGGCCTAACTTACATAAGGAGGTGGTAACTTTTGTCGCGTCCTGCGAGGTTTGTGAGCGCTCTAAGACCCCACATACCCGTCCGTCGGGGACCCTCTTACCTTTGAAGATCCCGGAGCGTCCGTGGACTCATCTGTCTATGGACTTCATTACGGACCTCCCGCCATCTTCGGGTAAAACAGTCATACTCGTTGTAGTGGACAGGTTCAGCAAGATGGCACATTTTATCGCTCTTCCTGCTCTTCCTAATGCTAAAACTCTTGCGCAGGTGTTTATTGGGGAGATTGTAAGGCTTCACGGGGTACCCTCCGATGTGGTGTCGGATCGGGGGTCTCAGTTTGTGTCCAAATTCTGGAAAGCATTTTGTACATGGCGGGGATGCAGTTGTCATTTTCATCGGCTTTTCACCCGCAGACCAATGGTCAGACAGAGCGTCTGAACCAGAGCTTGGAGACATATCTCCGGTGTTTTGTGTCAGAGAACCAGGAGGACTGGGCTTCTTTCTTGCCTTTGGCGGAATTTGCTCTGAATAATAGGCGGAGCGAGTCCACTGGTAAGTCCCCGTTTTTTGGGGCATATGGTTTTCACCCCCAGTTTTGTACTTCCAATAGGGGGGCTCTTCTGGGGTTCCTGAGGAGGAACGATTTTCGTCGTCACTTGCTTCAGTGTGGAGAGGAGTGCTGAATAATCTGAGTACTATGGGGAACCGATACAAACGTATGGCTGATAGGAGGAGAGTGTCTGGTCCGGACCTAAGTGTGAACGATCTGGTATGGTTGTCTACCAAAAATATAAAACTTAAGGTTCCCTCCTGGAAACTGGGTCCCAGGTTCATCGGGCCATACAAGATCAGTGCTATAATTAATCCGGTTGCATTCCGTCTTGACCTCCCTCCTACATTAAAAAAATTCATAAAGTGTTCCACAGATCGTTGCTTAAGAGGTATGTGGCGCCGGTGATACCTTCACCTTTACCTCCTCCTCCTGTGGTGGTCAATGGTAACTTGGAGTTCCAGGTGTCGAGAGTCATCGATTCACGTCTGAATCGTCGATCCCTTCAGTACCTTGTTCATTGGAGGGGGTATGGTCCTGAGGAGAGGACGTGGGTTTCTGCGTCGGATATTAACGCAGACCGATTGGTTCGGGCCTTCCACACTACTCACCCAGATAAACCCGGCCCTGAGGGTCCGGAGGCCCCTCGTAGAAGGGGGGTACTGTCACGGGTGTGTCGCTGCGAAGATCGTCGCGATTGCACACCCTGACTTCTCACAGCTGACTTTCTGGTGCTGGGTGTTTTTCGGCAGTGAGGGAGTTAATTCTTCCTCTCTCTGTGCTGGACTAGACCAGCCTCGCTCAGCTGCAATTAATGTTGTGGTAATTGGTTTCCTTCATATACCTGCCTGTCTGCTGGGGAAGTGTCGGTGAAAGCATTCATGCAGACCAGCAGAGCGGATCGTATTGAGAAGTCTAAAGCTAAGAGTACCTGTTGTGGTTTTTCTCTCTCCTCGCTTTATTATTTATCTCCTTACCCGTTGGTGTTCCCTCTGTAGTGATAGTTTTGTATGCAAGGTGGTCTTTTATTTTACCCCTTGTACTGTCTCGTTCGTCTTATACTGTGTGTGAAGGCAGTTACCTTCCTGTTCCCTGTGGTGGTAATCAGGGTCCTTCTCAGGACTAGATTACAGTGGTTAGGGATTCACAGAAGATAGGGTTACGCTGGCGGCCTGGACCTCTGTACCATCAACAGTACCTCCAGGTAGAGGGATTAGTCAGGACCCCAGCTTAGGGTCAGCATAGACCCGGTCCTCCTGTATACAGAGACAGCGTGACATTTTCACCGACCACACTAAAGATTCTCCCCAGCCACCATGGATCCAGTAGTCAGTCTAGCTCAGCAGTTGCAGAGTTTGTCCATGGAGCTGAGGGACGTTAAGTCCAAGGTTTTGTACCCCCCGAAGCAAGCCAGACCTGAACCTAAAGTAGCTCTCCTGGACAGGTTCACTGGAGGGCGGGACAATTTTTTGCTTTCCGGGAGGCATGTAAATTGTACTTTCGGCTGCGACCTCGGTCATCTGGGAGTGAAGATAAAAGGGTGGGAATTGTCATCTCACTCCTACAAGGGGACCCTCAATCCTGGGCGTTCTCTCTTCCCCCAGGCTCCCTGGCTCTCCAGTCAGTGGATAGATTTTTCGCAGCTCTGGGTCTTGTATATGATGACCCGGATCGGGTCTCCCTTGCTGAAACTCCCCCGGTCCTCCTGTATACAGAGACAGCGTGACACTAGCGTACTCAGGACAAACTGGACAACAACTTTTGGGGTCCAATTTCTCCTGTAACCATTGTGAAAATAAAATATAGTGGGCTAAAAAATCATTTTTTGAGAAAAAAAAATGATTTTTTATTTTCACGGCTCTGCGTTATAAACTTCTGTGAAGCACCTGGGTGTTCAAAGTGCTCACTATGCATCTAGATAAGTTCCTTAGGGCGTCTAGTTTCCAAAATGGGGTCACTTGTGGGGGAGCTCCAATGTTTAGGCACACAGGAACTCTCCAAATGCGACATGGCAACCGCTAAATATTCCAGCATATTTCCATTCAAAAAGTCAAATGGCGCTCCTTCCCTTCTGAGCCCTGCCGTGCGCCCAAACAGTGGTTTATGACCACATATGAGGTATCTGTGTACTCAGGAGAAATTGCCCAACAAATTTTAGGATCCAATTTATACTGTTGCCCATGTAAAAATGAAAAAAACTGAGGCTAAAGAAAATTTTTGTGAAAAAAAAGTACTTTCTTTTATTTACGGATCAATTTGTGAAGCACCTGGGGGTTCAAAGTGCTCACTATGCATCTAGATAAGTTCCTTAGGGGGTCTAGTTTC
The DNA here is from genome assembly GCA_033576555.1 of Oophaga sylvatica. Lineage (NCBI taxonomy): Eukaryota > Metazoa > Chordata > Amphibia > Anura > Dendrobatidae > Oophaga > Oophaga sylvatica. Next base: position 701,343,847 of record JARQOD010000001.1, read on the forward strand.
CAAAATGGGGTCACTTGTGGGGGAGCTCCAATGTTTAGGCACACAGGGACTCTCCAAATGCGACATGGCAACCGCTAAATATTCCAGCATATTTTCCATTCAAAAAGTCAAATGGTGCTCCTACCCTTCTGAGCCCTGCCGTGCGCCCAAACAGTGGTTTATGACCACATATGAGGTATCTGTGTACTCAGGAGAAATTGCCCAACAAATTTTAGGATCCAATTTATACTGTTGCCCATGTAAAAATGAAAAAAACTGAGGCTAAAAGAAAATTTTTGTGAAAAAAAGTACTTTCTTTTATTTACGGATCAATTTGTGAAGCACCTGGGGGTTCAAAGTGCTCACTATGCATCTAGATAAGTTCCTTAGGGGGTCTAGTTTCCAAAATGGGGTACTTGTGGGGGAGCTCCAATGTTTAGGCACACAGGAACTCTCCAAATGCGACATGGCAACCGCTAAATATTCCAGCATATTTTCCATTCAAAAAGTCAAATGGCGCTCCTTCCCTTCTGAGCCCTGCCGTGCGCCTAAACAGTGGTTTATGACCACATATGAGGTATCTGTGTACTCAGGAGAAATTGCCCAACAAATTTTAGGATCCAATTTATACTGTTGCCCATGTGAAAATGAAAAAACTGAGGCTAAAAGAAAATTTTTGTGAAAAAAAAGTACTTTCTTTTTTTTACGGATCAATTTGTGAAGCACCTGGGGTTCAAAGTGCTCGCTATGCATCTAGATAAGTTCCTTAGGGGGTCTAGTTTCCAAAATGGGGTCACTTGTGGGGGAGCTCCAATGTTTAGGCACACAGGGACTCTCCAAATGCGACATGGCAACCGCTAAATATTCCAGCATATTTTCCATTCAAAAAGTCAAATGGCGCTCCTTCCCTTCTGAGCCCTGCCGTGCGCCCATACAGTGGTTTATGACCACATATGAGGTATCTGTGTACTCAGGAGAAATTGCCCAACAAATTTTAGGATCCATTTTATCCTGATGCCCATGTAAAAATGAAAAAATTGATGCTAAAAGAAAATTTTTGTTGGAAAAATTAAAATGTCCATTTTTTCCTTCCACGTTGCTTTAGTTCCTGTGAAGCACCTGAAGGGTTAATAATCTTCTTGAATGTAGTTTTGAGTAGCTTGAGGGGTGCAGTTTTTATAAAGGTGTCACTTTTGGGTATTTTCTGCCATATAGACCCCTCAAAGTGACTTCAAATGTGAGGTGGTCCCTAAAAAAATGGTTTTGTAAATTTTGCTGTAAAAATGAGAAATCGCTGGTAAACTTTTAACCCTTATAACTTCCTAACAAAAAAAAATGTTGTTCCCAAAGTTGTGCTGATGTAAAGTAGACATGTGGGAAATGTTATTTATTAACTATTTTGTGCCACATAACTCTCTAGTTTAACAGAATAAAAATTAAAAATTTGAAAATTACAAAATTTTCAAAATTTTCGCCAAATTTCCATTTTTTTCACAAATAAACGCAAAAATTATCGACCTAAATTTACCACTAACATGAAGCCCAATATGTCACGAAAAAACAATCTCAGAATTGCTAGGATCCGTTGAAGCGTTCCTGAGTTATTACCTCATAAATGGACACTGGTCAGAATTGCAAAAAATGGCAAGGTCTTTAAGGTCAAAATAGGCTGGGTCATGAAGGGGTTAAAATGCGTCGCTTGTTTCTTTGCTGTCTGTCTTTTGATCAATTTTCTCATCTCTACCCTTCCCTTTCCTTCCTGTGTCCCTCCCCACCACTGCCCCTTGTTTTTTAAACTCTTCTTACAACCCTTTTGGTTTGCAAAACCGCAGCCTTGTAGTGTTATCGTTGTGATTTATTACGAATGTTTTTTCTTTTTTTCTTCTTTTACTATTTCTGGAAACATTTACCCTTTTTTCCTTTCCTGTTGTATTATTGAAATTTTCTAAATAAAGAATATATACAATTTTCTCATTTTATTTTTGATGAAATAGACTTTCTATAAATTTTAACAAGGAGCTGGAAACCCTTCTTTTTTTCTAGTACAACACTTAACACTATAAGTGCAAATTGCCAGAGGAGTGGCTGACACTGCACAGCTGAGATCCCCCACACAGGAAGCTTCAGAGACTCCAAGCAGAACTGTTTAACTCCTGCACTGCTAAAAGAAACTTGCACCGTTTAATATGAGGGAGAAGTGCATCTATTCAGTGCAGGAGTATGTGAACTCAGACGCTGCTGTCTTCTGGGTGTTCTCTGTCATGGCAAACCCATGACAGCTCCTCCCTTTCTAGGAGGGACCTCTGGAACCTCAGGACTGGGTTTATCAGGATGTGTCATGTGAAAGGAGTGGACCAACCTAATCTCATGGACATCAGATGATGATACCTACATCCTCTCTTCAGGACCATAACCCTTCCAGTGTACCAAATACTGAAAAGTCCGACAAATCAAGCAAGAATCCATGATCTTAGCTATCTGAAACGCCAAATTCCCGTCGACCATGACCGGAGATGGAGATAGTGGTGATGGTTCAGAGGATACAACATACTTTTGAGGAAAGACCACTGAAACACATTATGAATCCTAAAAGTAGGTGGCAAAGCAAGGAGAAATGCTATAGCATTGACGACAGCCACAATCCTATAAGGACTAATTAACCTAGGACACAGTTTCCAAGAGGAACTTAATGTTCCTAGAGGACAACCACACCAATCACCAACACACAGTTATGAACCCAACGCATGACTACGATCAGGCACACTCTTATATTTGTACCCCATCTTTTCAAATTATTAAGAATCCCTTGCCACACACACACATAATACAGTCAGGGCCAGAAATATTTGGACAGTGACACAATTTTCGCGAGTTGGGCTCTGCATGCCACCACATTGGATTTGAAATGAAACCTCTACAACAGAATTCAAGTGCAGATTGTAACGTTTAATTTGAAGGTTGAACAAAAATATGTGTTAGAAAATGTAGGAATTGTACACATTTCTTTACAAACACTCCACATTTTAGGAGGTCAAAAGTAATTGGACAAATAAACATAACCCAAACAAAATATTTTTATTTTCAAAATTTTGTGGCGAATCCTTTGGAGGCAATCACTGCCTTAAGTCTGGAACCCATGGACATCACCAAACGCTGGGTTTCCTCCTTCTTAATGCTTTGCCAGGCCTTTACAGCCGCAGCCTTCAGGTCTTGCTTGTTTGTGGGTCTTTCCCTCTTAAGTCTGGATTTGAGCAAGTGAAATGCATGCTCAATTGGGTTAAGATCTGGTGATTGACTTGGCCATTGAAGAATGTTCCACTTTTTTGCACTCATGAACTCCTGTGTAGCTTTGGCTGTATGCTTGGGGTCATTATCCATCTGTACTATGAAGCGCCGTCCAATCAAGTTTGCAGCATTTGGCTGAATCTGGGCTGAAAGTATATCCCGGTACACTTCAGAATTCATCCGGCTACTCTTGTCTGCTGTTATGTCATCAATAAACACAAGTGACCCAGTGCCATTGAAAGCCATGCATGGCCATGCCATCACGTTGCCTCCACCATGTTTTACAGAGGATGTGGTGTGCTTTGGATCATGTGCTGTTCCCTTTCTTCTCCAAACTTTTGGCTTCCCATCATTCTGGTACAGGTTGATCTTTGTCTCATCTGTCCATAGAATACTTTTCCAGAACTGAGCTGGCTTCTGGAGGTGTTTTTCAGCAAATTCAACTCTGGCCTGTCTATTTTTGGAATTGATGAATGGTTTGCATCTAGATGTGAACCCTTTGTATTTACTTTCATGGAGTCTTCTCTTTACTGTTGACTTAGAGACAGATACACCTACTTCACTGAGAGTGTTCTGGACTTCAGTTGATGTTGTGAACGGGTTCTTCTTCACCAAAGAAAGTATGCGGCGATCATCCACCACTGTTGTCTTCCGTGGGCTCCCAGGTCTTTTTGGATTGATGAGTTCACCAGTGCTTTCTTTCTTTCTCAGGATGTACCAAATTGTAGATTTTGCCACTTCTAATGTTGTAGCAATTTCTTGGATGAGTTTTTTTCTGTTCTTGCAGCTTAAGGATGGCTTGTTTCACCTGCATGGAGAGCTCCTGTGACCACATGTTTCCTTCACAGCAAAACCTTCCAAATGCAAACACCACACCTCAAATCAACTCCGGCCCTTTCATCTGCTTAATTGAGAATGACATAACAAAGGGATTGCCCACACCTGTCCATGAAATAGCCTTGGAGTCATTTGTCCAATTACTTTTGGTCCCTTTAAAAACAGGGTGGCACATGTTAAGGAGCTGAAACTCCTAAACCCTTCATCCAATTTTAATGTGGATACCCTCAAATGAAATCTGAAAGTCTGAACTTCAACTGCATCTGATTTGTTTTGTTTCAAATTCATTGTGGTAATGTCTAGAACCAAAATTAGATAAATGTTGTCTCTGTCCAATTATTTATGGACCTAACTGTAGATGATGAACCGTTCTTCTTCAAGTATTCCTGAGAAACAATTTCTAATAAATGAACTGAACTACGGATTAAACCCGTAGGCCCCAAAGAAACAGGACTTACCAATAAACTCATGACAATGGTTATTCACCACAAATTCAGCTAGAGGTAAGTAAGTAACGCAATCTTCCTGATTCTCAGACACCAAACACATACAGTTATCCTCAAAAGTTTACATACCCTATAAATTTATATACCGTTATATCTAGGGTTTCGCCAACTTTTACATACCCTAATATCATTTACATACCCTAATATCATTGAGCCACTCTGGGGAGATCTCAAGCGCGCATTTCAGACTAGACAGCCCAGAAATTTACAGGTACTGGAGGCTTTTTGCCAAGACAAGTGGACAGCTTTAACATGAGAAAATAACGTCATCCACAACTACCACAAAAGACTTCAAGCTGTCATTGATGTTAGAGGGGGCAATACACGGTATTAAGAAATGGGGTATGTAAACTTTTGATCAGGGTCATTTTGATGTTTTGGGTTGTCGTGATTTAAAAAGAAAAAACACAGTAGTTTGACAATAAATGGCTTCACCCAACCACTAACCATGAGTGGAGAAAAAGTTTTAGTGTTCTTATTCATATTCTCTGAAAAAGGCCAAGAAAGCAAAAATTCTGCCGGAGTATGTAAACTTTTGAGCACAACTGCAAGATAAGTCTCAAGGTTCTGGGTAGCACATTCAGTTTGCCCATTAGACTGTTGAAGAAAGGCTGAGGAAAACAAATGGATCCCCAACAAAGCACAAAATGTTTTAAAAAGTTTGGATATTTATTGAACTCCCCCGGTCAGAAAAAATGTCGGTAGGAATCCCATGAAATCTCATGATTTCATTTATGAAAATTTGAGCCAAAGTCTTGGCTTTGCGTAAGGCGGATAGCGCAATAAAATTAGACATCTTGCTGAACCTGTCTACTACCACCAAAATAACTGTATTGCCTGCAGATACTCGTAAATTGGGAATTAAATCTACTGATAAAGGAATCCAAGGTCTACTGGGAATCACTAATGGTTTGAGATACCCAAACAGACAAGTATGAGAGGTTTTAGAATGTGCATATACACTACAGACAGCTACATACTCCCGAACATCCTGATGCACCCCATACCACTAAAAACGCAAGTATTGAGATCTGTGGTGGCTTTATTTCCAGGGTGTCCGGCTAAGACCGGATCATGATGTTCACTTATAACTTTAAGATCTAGATACACAGGTATGAATAGTTTACCTAAAGGACAGGCTGCCTGGGCATTTCCCAGAGCCTTTATAACCTCTTTTTCAAGGCCAGAACTTATAGCAGCAATAACTACTTCTTTCTGTAATATAGGTCCTTGCTCACAATTATCTCCACCCCCAGGAAAACAGCTGGATAATGCATGCGCCTTAACCCTCTTATTCCCTAGCCTATGCGTCACAAAAAAAGTTGAATCTGGTGAAAAATAAAGGCCACCTTGCCTGTCAAACATGTCAGACACTTTGCAGATTCTAAATATAATAGATTTTTATGATCACTGATTACCATGATGGATGTACTGCCGTTTCCAGAAAATGATGCCACTCTTCAAAAGCCCACTTAATTGCCAAGAGTTCCCTGTTACCAATATCATACTTTTTCTCAGCAGATGATAGTTTCTTAGCAAATAGCTTAACTTCAGATACAACAACTTCTACAATAAATGGCTGCGTGATGTCAGGCTGTATCAAAATCCTCCCGGGCTGCACTGGACCAATTTGAAAATTCTAACCCTTTCCTGGTCATATCCATCAAAGGTTTGGCCACCACTGAAAATCCTTTGATGAACTTTTGGTAGTAGTTGGCGAATCCCAAGAACCTTTGTATGGCTTTTAGTTACTCAGGATGTTCCCAATTCAGTACCACCCAGACGTTCGCCTGATCCATGCGAAAACAGGGGGATGATAAAAAATAACCCAGAAGAGGGATCTTCTGAACCAAGAACATGCATTTCTCCAGTTTGACAAATAAATTATTGTCTCTGAGTATCTGAAAGACCTATTATCCCTACTATAATCCCCACACTGTATGATGGCCCCCTAGATAGCATCCATATAGCATAATACACCAGATAGTCCTCAATATAGTATAATGCACTCCCCATAGGCAGCCTCTGTAGTATAATGCACCCCCATAGACAGCCTCTATATTGTAATGCACTCCCCATAGGCAGCCTCTGTAGTATAATTCACCCCCCATAGGCAGCCTTTGTATTATAATGCACTTCCCATAAGCAGCCTCTGTATTATAATGCAACCCCATAGACAGCCTACTTATTGTAATGCACCCCCATAGGCAGCCTCTGTATTATAATGCACCCCCATAGACAGCATCTGTAGTATAATGCACCTCCCATAGGCAGCCTCTGTATTATAATGCACTCCACAAAGACAGCCTCTGTAGTATAATGCACCTCCCATAGGCAGCCTCTGTATTATAATGCACCCCCATTACAAAAATAACAAATCCAGTACTCACCTCTCTTGCTCCCGGCTACTGCGCTCCTCACTGCTGTTCCTCTCATTTTGCGCCGGGCAGTGACGTCATCGTGCCCACTGTCAGACGCTGAGAGGGGGATTATGGGAGAAGGAGCGCTCGCTCCTTCTCTCAATGCGGTAAGCTGTATCGGCATCTGACCCTCTGATGACGGGCGGGGGGCCCACTGCTGGCACAGGGTCCCCCACCGCCTGCTCAGGGGCCCCATAGCAGCCTGGCGGCAGAGCAGGGAGATCGATTCTCCCTGCTCTGCCGCAGAATGTAACTGTATTGGCGCGCTGTGCACGCCGATACAGTTTAGTAGTGCAGCTCCGGGTGGGCCCCCTCAGAGCGCGGGCCCCGGGGCCATCGCCCCCTCTGCCCCCCCCGGTAGCTATGCTACTGGTTAGGACCATTTCAATTAGGGTCACCGTGAAGTGGTGGGATGGCTTTTGCATTTTTTTAAATTAAAAAACATGTTAACTAATTACTCTATTATTTTCATGCACTATTGCTGCCTATTTATTTACTGTATGGTATTCAATCTCTAGGTTTCTGTCTTTGTTTTTTTTTCAGTCTACCACAGGGTTGTGTAGTGTAAACCAAGGTAATCCTAGAACCACAGGAGAGGGTAAGCCCTCTGCCACATTACAGTCTATAAACTTGGAGTTCATGGTCCCTACCTGTAGATGCAACATATGAACGACCTGAGTAAAATACCCCCAGGCCAAGGGTGCAGAGAAAATAGCAATAATGGGTATACTTGTGGTTTGTGCTCCTAAGCCCGGACAAACCTACAGTCGATCAAATTAAACCCTTCCTCACTGTCTAGAAAGGCAGAAATGACCACCTTATCTTTGCAGAGATGGATCTTCAGCCAGTAGAAAAAATTGAGATCTACCAACAGAGGAAATAAGTACACCCTGGTTGCCAACCTTCCTACAGCTCTTTAGTTTTCCAGAGGCTGTTTACAGGGGGATCCAGAAGGACACATACCCACAGAATGACCCTTTCCACCACAGAAAAAACACATTTCCCTTTACGCAAAACTAGCATTGAACCCACAGAATGTGCCACCCCACCCATTTTTATGGGCTCCATGGTAAACTCAGACCCAGGTTTCATTAACTTCGTGCCTCCCACAAATTGGAATGTCTCCATATGTCTCTGACAAAGACAGAGGTCCACACGGAAGGCCAGAGACATGGCCACCTCCATGGAGACTAGAGTCTCATGCAGGGCAAAGGCATCCTTTACCCTTACCAATAACCCGTGATTGAACTGGTTGGGGAGTGAGGGGTCATTCGACTTAGAATCGGTGGACCACCTCCGAAACTCAGAGCAACACTCCTCTGCAAGCCGGTCACCCTCCCAAAGCTGACATAGTGTGGACTCATCTAACACAATATCTCAGGTCAGTAAAACACCACAGGATAATGGAGTGAAGGTAAATCAAGGTATAAAACATGTTGAATTTTAATGAATCAAAAAATGATAAAACAGAGAAATAAAACCATTAAGAAAGGTGCAGAGAAAACGAAGGGAGGTAAGGTCAAGGAAGTTGGAAAAACCTGTATTCTTAGTTCATGTGGTATGATTTTCGGGTCCCAATAACTTTCTAATGCTGTTTTTGTCCACCACAGTTTAGTTTTTTTTTATGTAAAGCATTTCTGTATTTTTTTTAAATCTCTTGGCTGGTGATTGAAGTGTGGCCAGTGCCAGATCCTGCGCCCTTCTTAAATACATCAGTAGCCTTAGCTAGCCAGGAACTTTCCCTGGTCTTGAAATCCATTATATATGGACTAACTGTTAGAATAACAGTATTTAAACAATATTAGTACACAACTTTGTCCTATTTAAAGTAGCAATCCTATAACCATAGGTGCCCACTCCCAAATATCAGGATAAATCTAACACAACATCCCAGGTCAGTAAAACACCACAGGATAAGGGACTGAAGCTAAATCAAGGTATAAAACATATTATTGAATCAAAAAATGATAAAACACAGAAATAAAACCATTAAGAAAGGTGCAGAAAAAAGGAAGGGAGGGACTTAGGGACTTAAGACTCAAAACAAGTAGAATTTGCTGCCTGGTAAACAGCAAAATCAAAACCTAAATTCATAGTGATCAAAAAGAGGTTCATTCACTCAAACAAAAAGGTGTTGTGTGCTATATGCTGTAATCTGTTGTGAATGTGCTAAAAATGGTTTCTGAGCAGAGGCTCACTCTGGTGGTTACTGACAGTACTGAACCTTTCAGCGAGGAATGGCAATCTGGGATCATGGACTGGTCTGATATAAGGGAGGTTCCCTCCCATGATGGTTGCCGGTGATCAATTGTTCTTGTCTCAATTGTGGTTCCTGGTTCATTTGGAAGCTTGCTGAGTCTTGCCTGCATCTTCTGCTATCAGATTAGATATTTTATGCTTTTATTTTTGTGCTTGCTTTCTGCATTGTTCCCTGCACTTCTGTGGAGGTCAGCCAGGTCCCCTCCGGGGGCTTGTGCTTCTCTCAGTTTATCTGGAGCCACTGTTGTTGGTTCATTTGCTTTTTCCTGTTTTTTCAGTGGCTGCGGCTTAGTTTTGTTACACCAGAGAACTGATTTAGGTGGTAGAGGTCGTGTGATCTCAGGTGTTTTTGCAATCAGTAGAGTTGGTATTTTTTAGGGTTTTTTTGGATTGCAGTGTGTATCCTTTCCTGCACTTTTCTGTCTAGACAGATTGGGCCCCAGCGTTTGCTCATTCTATTTTCTGTCTGTGTCCGTTATTCTTTTTGTCTAAGTGCCATTACATGTTTGGGGGCTTCCTATTTTCTTTGGGGATCTGCTCTGGGGCAGATAGCTTTCATCTTTCTGCCTTTAGGTGTAGTTATCTCTCAGGCTGTGACGAGGCGTCTAGGATCAATGTAGGAACGCTCCAAGGCTACCTCTAGTTGTGTGGTTAGTTCAGGTTTCTCTACCGTTTCAAGTGGAGGTTGATGCCTCTGAAATTGGGGCAGGTGCTGTTTTGTCCCAAAGAGATCCTGAGACCTCTAAGAGTAACACTTGTGCCTTTTTATCTCGAAAATTTTCTCCAACTGAACGTAATTATGACGTGGGTAATCGGGAGTTATTGGCTATGAAGTGGGCCTTTGAAGAGTGGAGACATTGGCTGGAAGGAGCCAAACATCAGGTGGTGGTCCTCACGGACCATAAGAATCTGGTTTATCTCGAATCAGCCAAGCGACTTTTTCCTAGACAGGCCAGCTGGGCCTTGTTTTTCACACGTTTTAATTTTGTGGTTTCTTTTCTTCCTGGCACTAAGAATGCTAAGGCGGATGCCCTCTCGAGGAGTTTTTCTGTGGACTCTCCTGAGTTATCTGATCCTGCTGTTATTTTGAAAGAGCGTGTAGATCTTTCCGCTATCTCGCCCAATTTGAGACTGGCTCTGGAAGGGTGTCAGGAGGATAAACCTGAGCGCTGCCCTATTGGGAAATTGTTTTCCCAGACCAGTGGAAGAAGAGTGTGATGTCTGAGATTCATTGTTCCGCGTTGGCTGGTCATCCCGGGATTTTTGGTACCAGAGACTTGGTGAGTCGGTCCTTTTGGTGGCCTACTTTGTCTCGTGACATCAGGGAATTTGTGCAGTCCTGTGGGACTTGCTCTCGCTCCAAGCCTTGCTCTCGCTCTAGTGGTTTGTTAATCCCATTACCTGTGCCTAAGAGGCCATAGACCCATATCTCTATGGATTTTATTTCCGACCTCCCTGTTTCTCAGAGAATGACCGTTATCTGGGTAATCTGTGATAGGTTTTCCAAGATGATACATCTTGTGCCATTACCTAAGTTACCTTCCTCCTCCGAATTGGTGCCTTTGTTCCTTCAGCACGTGGTTCGGTTACATGGCATTCCGGAGAACATTGTGTCTGACAGAGGAGTCCAGTTAGTTTCCAGATTTTGGAGGACATTTTGTTCTAAACTTGGTGTTCAATTATCTTTCTTCTCTGCTTTTCATCCTCAGACCAATGGACAAACCGAGAGAACAAACCAGATCTTGGAGACTTATTTGAGATGTTTTGTGTCTGCTGATCAAGATGACTGGGTCTCTTTTTTGCCTTTGGCTGAGTTTGCTCTTAATAATAGGGCTAGCTCTGCCACCTTGATGTCTCCATTTTTCTGCAATTTTGGGTTTCACCCTCGATTTTCTTCGGGACAGGCGGAGGCTTCTGTCTGTCTGGGTGTTGACTAGGTTGTGGAGCGAATGCTGCGGATTTGGGACCAGGTAGTGGAGAGGTTGTCTCTCTCTCAGGAGAAGGCCCAGCGGTTTGCCAACCGGCATAGGACTGATGGTCCTCGGTTTAAAGTGGGGGACTTGGTTTGGTTGTCCTCAAGAAATATCCCTATGAGGGTTGCATCTCCAAAGTTTAAGCCTAGGTACATTGGAACTTATAAGATCATGGAGATTCTTAATCCTGTTTCCTTCCGTTTGCTTCTTCCAGGGACATTTAAGATCCATAACGTGTTCCACAAGTCCTTATTGAAGAGGTTTTTACTGCTTTTTCCTGTTTTTTCAGTGGCTGCGGCTTAGTTTTGTTACACCAGAGAACCAATTTAGGTGGTAGAGGTCGTGTGATCTCAGGTGTTTTTGCAATCAGTAGAGTTGGTATTTTTTGGGGTTTTTTTGGATTGCAGTGAGTATCCTTTCCTGTACTTTTCTGTCTAGACAGATTGGGCCCCAGCGTTTGCTCATTCTATTTTCTGTCTGTGTCCGTTATTCTTCTTGTCTAACTGCCATTACATGTTTGGGGGCTTCCTATTTTCTTTGGGGATCTGCTCTGGGGCAGATAGCTTTCATCTTTCTGCCTTTAGGTGTAGTTATTTCTCAGGCTGTGACGAGGCGTCTAGGATCAACGTAGGAACGCTCCATGGCTACCTCTAGTTGTGTGGTTAGTTCAGGTTACTGCAATCCAATAGGTTCCAGCCTCTCTGGTGTATTGCTGTTTTTGCTTACTCTCCTCAGCTACCAAAACATAACAGTAATCCATGCCACAATTTCTCTAAAAACGTTTAATAAATAAATAGTATATAAAAGGTATATAAATTATAGAATATACACAAAGTTTTTGCAAAAGTAGGGATGCAAATCAAGCATTATAATCCTAGTACCATAATTGGTATCTCAAACCAATTTCATGTGCAACCTAATTCATGCAAAACACCCAGATATACAGTACAGACCAAAAGTTTGGACACACCTTCTCATTCAAAGATTTTTCTGTATTTTCATGACTATGAAAATTGTAGAATCACACTGGAGGCATCAAAACTATGAATTAACACATGTGGAATTTTACATTACACTTTACAAAAAAGTGTGAAACAACTGAAAATATGTCTTATATTCTAGGTTCTTCAAAGTAGCCACCTTTTGCTTTGATTACTGCTTTGCACACAGAAAAGGTGAACGGATGGACTCTATATGCCTAGTTTCCACCGTGAAGCATGGAGGAGGTAGTGTGATGATGCGGGGGTGCTTTGCTGGTGACACTGTTGGGGATTTATTCAAAATTGAAGCGGTAAACGGTCCAGCTCACCCCAAACCATCTCGATTGGGTTCAGGTCTGGTAACTGTGGAGGCCAGGTCATCTGGCGTAGCACCCCATCACTCTCCTTCTTGGTCAAATAGCCCTTACACAGCCTGGAGGTGTGTTTGGGGTCATTGTCCTGTTGAAAAATAAATGATGGTCCAACTAAACGCAAAACGAATTTAATAGCATGCCGCATGCCGCTGCAAGATGCTGTGGTAGCCATGCTGGTTCACTATGCCTTTAATTTTGAATAAATCCCCAACAGTGTCACCAGCAAAGCACCCCCACACCATCACACCACCTCCTCCATGCTTCACGGTGGGAACCAGGCATGTAGAGTCCATCCGTTCAACTTTTCTGCGTGCAAAGCAGTAATCAAAGCAAAAGGTGGCTACTTTGAAGAATCTAGAATATAAGACATATTTTCAGTTGTTTCACACTTTTTTGTAAAGTGTAATGTATAATTCCACATGTGTTAATTCATAGTTTTGATGCCTTCAGTGTGATTCTACAATTTTCATAGTCATGAAAATACAGAAAAATCTTTCAATGAGAAGATGTGTCCAAACTTTTGGTCTGTACTGTATATATGGGTTTAAACAAAACCACATGAGGACTTGTTCAGAAATGATCAAGCACAGTGGCACAGTATATAAGAAAAAGGGTCATGAAGCTATTACCTGGATCCTGGCAGCGTGACAAGATTTGTGCGTGAGTCCTGTCCCTCTGCCCCGACGTGAATGTTTCACCCTGCTTCTTCGGAGGGCTTGTCTGGGCAGAGGGTGTGAGTGATTTATATATGGGCTAGAATAAATGATAGAGGTGCTTGCAGGTCATGCGGATGTATATCCCCGGAAAGTGGTGCATGCGCTAGCAGTGCGACGCTCCAAGTAAAAAGACACAGAAGCCCGATCACGCTAGAATACCCACAATCCACCACATCAGTCAGGTGATGGGAATGTGTGGCACCAGCGTTTGCGACAACGCTCAATATGTCGTGAGCATGTATGCGTCTGCACATGCGCACAAAGCCGTGAGCAGTGAGACCGCCCACAGGCAAGCAAGACGCTGCTGAAGGGCAGTGTTACATTACAAATTGAGGCATATAAAGGGAGGTTTCATTTTGAGAGAGTAAAGCAAGGTAATTGAAGGAAAAAATACATTCACACGGCATTATGAAATAACATTAATTATAAGATCACAATAATAAATTACCAATGTGAAGTATAATTATATTAATAATTTGCTAATATAAATTTAAAAGGATTACATAAATATCCTAATGTTATGTTACTAATATGACTTTAAAAAGTGAGAAAAAATTCTAAGTATATTACTTGTGTATATAAGTAGGCTAAATAGATTATACACTTACAAACAGTGATGAAGCTATATAAAAGTGTAAAATTAAACATGTATAACAATAATTGCACGAAAGAGCATAAGTACAGTGAGTGTGCTTCACACATGTAAAAAGTATTTCTTTAAAAAAGGTTTTTTAAAACAATATTTTTGGAATATTTGTGACAGAGTCCGAAAAAATGGGTGTACCATAGTTCAAAGTTCCAAAACTGGCCCATGAATCCCTCAAGAAAAATAAAAAATAAGACAAAAAATGTGTAGCAGAACATGACCATTAGGTGACAGAAAACAAATAACAAATATTAGGGTAGGGTCCATCATATGGTATGCCAATATGTGTTGGTTATATATTTGGCTGAATCCAAAGATGACCTCTCAGAGACTGTCCAAGGTAAAGCCGGTCCCTCGGAAAATAATGATGTATTTCTTCATAGATCGTAATGTAGTCATTCACCATGGGCACTTTACTCCCGACATGATCCTTGCATCACGCCAACCAGGAAAGAAACCCTCATAACTGTCACAGCTCCAGCAAAATATTTAGAATTGAGAGTCCTCAGTTGTTGCTCCAGCAGTAATTTAGCTCACAAAAGAATGAATGGAAAAACAGGTACCATTAAAAAAATATATTATTTTTTTAAAAAATCATCCAACGCCTAAATATGCCAAGAAATAAATGAAATGCTAGAACATATTATACAGTGGGTATGGAAAGTATTCAGACCCCTTTAATTTTTTCACTCTTTGTTTGATTGCAGCCATTTGGTAAATTTAAAAAAATCATTGGGACGGCCGTCGCCATCAAGTTGCGGAAAGTTTCCGTCTCAACGAGCTGAAAAGGCAACATTTTGAGCACAAGCAGTCGAGAAATGTGCTAATTAAGTACTGTGGCCTGTGGGGCATTAGCTGGGTATTTCCGCTTGCGTTTCAATGACTGGTGTATAGACAACTGAAGGCTGCGCTGGGATAAGGACATGGACGGGCTTGATGATGGTGCTGGTTGACTGTGGGCAACAACAGGTGCATGGCCCGATGCATCTTATTCTTCACAGGCACGGTGAACTGGGGATCGGCTTTTACGCAAAACAGAGGAAGAAGCAGTGTTGTCACCTTGCGATAGTGTTCCTGAAGCCTGGGGTTCGGCCCACAAGTCAGGTGCTTTGCTGCCATGTGCCTAATCATGCTGGTGGTGGTCAGGCTGGTAGTTTTGCTACCCCTGCTGGTGCAGGCACGACAAGTGCTGCAAATGGCCTGTTTGGGGCTCTTGGCAGAGTCTTTAAAAAATAACAAGACTCGGGAAGATCTAACAGTTGGAATGGCAACTTCCGTCCTGTTGGTGTTACGGGGAACGGATGCACGCCTTCTGTCTGCGGCCAACATACTGCTTCTTCTTGCCTGTTGGGGTGATATGCCTCCTTCCCCATGTGTGCTGCTGTCCTCGCTCTGCATGTCCTCCTGCCAGGTTCGGTCAGTCACTATGTCATCCACCACCTCGTCTTTCACATCCACACCATACTCCTCCTCATGACTTTCCGGCATTGTGTCTCATCATCGTCCACTTCTTGTGACCATGGCTGCTCAAAGATTTGTGCATCGCTACATGGAATGTCATCTTTCCCCGCTTCAAATAGAGTGGCCGAGAGGTACGAATCTCCAAATGGAAAACTGAACAGCTCTTCGGAGTGTCCGAGTGTGGGATCTGGTGTCTCAGGGCGCTCGGCATGATAGGAGGAAGAAGGATCAGGGTGAGTAATAGCCGGTCCACACTCACGGCTACTCAGACTTGACAGTGTGGAAGACATGGTAGTGGTGGTGGTGGTGGCTAAGTGACTTGAAGCATTATCCACTATCCAACCAACTACCGTTTCACACAACTCGGCCTTCAATAGTGGTGTGCTGAGGTCCCCTAGAAACTGGGACAGGAAGGTTGAGCGAGAACATGTGGTCTTTGCTGCGGCCACTTTCAGCTTGACCATGCACATCAGCATCACGTCCACTTCTCCAGCCCTTGCCCTTGCCTTTCCATTTTAAATGGACTACTGAAATATTTGAAAAGCTCAATACAAATGGATTTATTTAGAGAAAAATTATATGTGATCAGTATACCTGCAAAGCGAAACTGATCACTGATACACCAGGCCTCAGCATGAGATAGCAGACTGTCTTACTTTTACTTTTTTGGGTTATGTTTTTGTTTATTGTTTGAACACAATAAAAAAGGGGTAAAAGAAGGCTAGCAAGTAGAACTATGCAACGTATGCCTGCCATGAAAAGATGTTTTCACCATACATACACCATGCCTTAGCCTGAGATCACAGACTGTATTAATTTTTGCAGTTAGTTTTTTTTTAACTGTTTGAAAAAATAAAGAATGAGTTGAACCAGGATTGCAGACAGAACTATGCAACGTATGCCTGCAAAGCAAAGATTTTTAAACCACTGATACACCAGACCTTAGCCTGAAATCGCAGACTGGATTAATTTTTTTGTTTGTTTTTTTGTTACTGTTTGAACACAATAAAAAGGCATACAAGAAGGCTAGCAGACAGAACTATGCAACATATGCATGTCAAAGATTTTTCCACCACAGATACACCAGGACTCAGCCTGAGATAACAGAGTGGAATAATTTTATATTATTGTGTGGATAAAAAAGACTGCTGAATATAATGACAATGAGAGAATGGCCAAAAAAGGGAAGTTAGGCCTAAAATGCATCAAATTTTGCCACACGGATGTATGAGGCATGTCACAGATAGACCACACAGTAAAATGTGGCCTGTTTTTATAAATAATGCAACATGGTGCTGTCTTTAAGTGTCCTCACACCCAGGGCTAAATAAAAAAAAAGTACACTGGCCACACATTGAGCACGCACAGATATGAGCTGCCACGGAGATAACAGTGCCACTAATTTGTGCACCTTTTCTTTTTAATAAAAAGTACTGGTGTTTTTACATGAAAAGACACACAGGGCTCCAAAAAAATATTGCCGTACACTGGCCAAACGTTGAGTACGCACAGATATGAAATGGCACAGAGATAACGGTACCACTAATTTGTTCACCTTTTTTTAATGAAAAGTACTGATGTTTTAATGTGAAATCACACCTAGGGCTCTAAAAAAATATTGCCATACACTGGCCACACATTGAACACACACAGATATGAAAAGGCACTGAGATAACAGTACCACTAATTTGTGCACCTTTTTTTTTAATAAAAAGTACTGGTGTTTTTACGTGAAATCACACCCATGGCTACAAAAAAAAAAAATTGCCGTACACTGGCCACACGTTGAGCACGCACAGATATGAGCTGGCACGGAAATACCACACCGAAAAATAGATGGCCTGTATTCCAATTACACCTGGGGCTAGCTATATGCAGCTAATATATCCTACAGGTAGCAGCAGCAGCAACAGAAGTCAGGAAGGGAATGGACCCACTTGATGTATGCAATGATCTATATACACACATACAGTGCCTACAGGCCTTGCACTGATGTGTATACAGCGACGTTAACTCCCCTTCCTGCCTAACACCCGAACCTATATACTTCGGAATTAGTCCTTAGAAGGACTGTTGGGTTATCAGCATTTGAGTAGTTTAGGATGGTAGACGCCACACTGGCTAAGAAATGGCCAAATCTAACCCTATCTTGGCAACCGCTCTCCCCACACTCTCTGAATCCGGAGCTGAATGCAGCGAGCAGGGCGGCGTCCGGTCTCTTATACTCGTGATGATGCTGTGCGGCCAAGCCAATCACTGCATGACCACAACAAAGATGGCTGCGGCGTTTCATTGCCTGGCAGACATTCCCTGCAGCGTGATTGGGTCTCTAAAGTCCACCAAAAATGCTGGGTGGAGACCCGAGTTCCCGCCGAGTAATCCCGGAAATGCTTGGTGCTCGCCAAGTACACCAAGTACAGTAATACTCGGGCGAGTAATGAGTAGTGGCGAGCGCGTTCGCTCATGCTGACCAATAAAAAGTAGGCAGCAACAGTCAAAGGAAGAAGAACCGCACCATACCTTAGAGCTGGTATATAAGTGTGTGATGTATGACAGACAGCCCTGATCTCCTGGTCTGACCCCTTACATCAGGGGTGGGGAACCTCAGGCCCCAGGGCCATTTACGGCCCTCGATGACCTTTTATCTGGCCCCCGGGCAGATTCTCAGGGACCGCAGTGCTTTGGCAGGGAGCTGTATTTTGATTGCCTGCAGCTCATTAATTTCTTCTTGATCTGTTAGCACACACATGCAGTGTTCACTACTGAACACTGAAGGGCATGCAATGCAAGATTACGCCTTGAGACCAGTGCCAGAGTCAGGATGTACTTTGTGGGCGGAGTTTGTACGGCCCTCAAAGGATGGTATAAATATCCAAATGGCCCTTGGCAGAAAAAAGATTCCCCACCCCTGCCTTACATGATTAGAAAGCACAGATGACTAACACCTTCCAGATAAGCTCCACTTGGAAGGTGGGCTAAACAGTCTTGCAGTGCCACATTACAAGCAGTTCTATCAGATTTTCTCCTCTGCTAGCACTGTCAGCTCTGCTAAACTAACTCTCCCCTCAGAGAGATGTGTTAGTATCACACTTGTCTGTTGTGCTTAACTTTACTCTCTCAGCAGTGAGATCAGAGCAGATTGTCCTTATATCTCATGCAGAAGTAGCCCAGAACGGGCAGGTTACTCCTGTGATAGACATAATTGAAGCCCCCCTCAAAAAAAATAAAACAGTAAAGGGGGGTCTCATGGCCACACAGACACACTCCATGGTTTTATATATGTATGTATTGTAATGGATGAGTTGGGGTCAAACAAAAGTCAGCAGTTTAGCTGTGGTAGGTTCTACGAGCAGTCCTGAGACTCCTGACCGGTTTTTACTGGCTTTTGGAGACTATTTTAAAAAGGTCTCCATTGGTGGATTCAGGAATTGGCGGGCAAATTATATGAATAAAAACCCCTGTTTGTGGGTAATTTTCATATACCGGAGCTGCTCTGAAGAAAAGAAGATCCCACCCTCCCAATCCCCTTTTTTGCATGATGTTTGTCATGATGTCATATTTGTGAGAAAATCTCCCTTTAAAAGGGTGGATTGGTTGGTTCTTAATGTAGTGATGGTTATTTGATATTTTAATTTATTTATTACAACTTTATTATCTATGTAACCCTTATTAAAGCATCACGGCCATTTCTTCCAACTTTTGGTATTCCTGTGTCTTTATTTAAGGGAGTTGGGTTTTGTGTTGCCATGACAGCTCTGCTCTCTCTACAGAGAAATTTCACGTTGCTTGAGAACAGCAGACATAATTTTGATTATACATAGCAATGCACAAGTTCTGTCCAACTAATGTATGATACAGTTGTGTGAAAAAGTGTTTTCCCCTTCCTGATTTTCTATTATTTTGCATGTTTGACACACTTAAATGTTTCAAATCACCAAACAAAAATTAGACAAAAATAACACAAGTAAACACAAAATGCAGTTTTTAAATGAAGGTCATTATTATTAAGGGAAAAATAAATCCAAACCTACAAGGCCCTGTGTGAAAAAGTAATTGCCTTCTCTTAATACATAAATTATCTGGTTTATCACATCTTTGGGAAGCTGAGTTCAAATTCCCTAATCACACCCAGGCCTGAAAACTGCCACACCTGTTCTCAATCAAAAAATCACTTAAATAGGACCTGCCTGACAAAGTGAAGTAAACCAACAGATCCTCAAAAGCTAGAGATCATGGCGCGATCCAAAGAAATTCTGGAACAAATGACAAAGTAATTGAGATCTATTAGTCTGGAAAAGGTTATAAAGCCATTTCTAAAGCTTTGGGACTCCAGCAAACTACAGTGAGAGCTGTTATCCACAAATAGTGGAAACATGGAACAGTGGTGAACCTTCCCAGGAGTGTCCAACTGACCAAAACTACCCCAAGAGCGCGTTGACCACTCATCCAAGAGGTCACAAAAGACCTCACAACAACATCCAAAGAACTGCAGGCCTCATTTGCCTCATTTAAGGTCAGTGTTCATGACTCCACTATAAGAAAAAGACTGGGCAAAAATGGCCTGAATGGCAGCTTTCCATGATGAAAACCACTGCTGAGCAAAAAGAGCATAAAGGCTCATCTCAGTTTTTTACCAGAAAACATCTTGATGAACTCCAAGACTTTTGTGAGAATACTCTGTGGACTGACAAGACAAAAGTTAAACTTTTTGGAAGGTATATGTCCCATTACATCTGGTGTAGAAGTAACACAGCATTTCAGAAAAGCAACATTATTCCAACAGCAAAATATGGCGGTGGTAGTGTAATAGTCTGGGGCTGTTTTGCTGCTTCAGGACCTGGAAGACTTGCTGTGGTAAATGGCATCATGAATTCTGCTGTGTACAAAATATCCTGAAGGAGAATATTCTTTCATCTGTTTGTGACCTCAAGCTGAAGTTATTTGGGTTATGCAGCAGGACAATAATCCAAAACGCACCAGCAAGTCCACCTCTGAATGGCTTAATAAAAACAAAATTAAGACTTTGGAGATTTTTAGTGGCCTAGTCAAACTCCTGACCTTAATCTTATTGAGATGCTGTGGCATGACCTTAAAAAGGCGGTTCTTGCCTGGAAACCCTCCAATGTGACTGATTTACAACAATTCTGCAAATATACAGTCATGGGCAAAAGTTTTGAGAATGACACAAATATTAATTTTTACAAAGTCTACTGCTTCCCTTTTTATAATGGCAATTTGCATATACTCCAGAATGTTATAAAGAGTGATCAGCTTAACAGCAATTACTTGCAAAGTCAATATTTGACTAGAAAATTAACTTTATCCCCCAAAACACATTTCAACATCATTGCAGCCCTGCCTTAAAAGGACCAGCTAACCTCTTTTCAGTGATTGCTCCATTAACACAGGTGTGGGTGTTGATGAGGACATGGCTGGAGATCAATCTGTCATGATTAAGTAAGAATGACACCACTGGACACTTTAAAAGGAGGCTGGTGCTTGGCATCATTGTTTCTCTTCTGTTAACCATAGTTATCTCTAAAGAAACACGTGCAGTCATCATTGCAATGCACAAAAATGGCCTAACAGGGAAGAGTATCGCAGCTAGAAAGATTGCACCTCAGTCAACAATCATAGAATCATAGAATCATAGAATCATAGAATGGTAGAGTTGGAAGGGACCTCCTGGGCCTTCTGGTCCAACCCCCTGCTCAAAGCAGGATTCTCTAAATCATCCCAGACAGATGTCTATCCAGCCTCTGTTTGAAGACTTCCATTGAAGGAGAACTCACCACCTCTTGTGGCAGCCTGTTCCACTCATTGATCACCCTAACTGTCAAAAAGTTTTTTCTAATATCTAATCTGTGTCTCCTCCCATTCAGTTTCATCCCATTGCTTCTAGTCTTTCCTTGTGCAAATGAGAATAAAGATGATCCTTCTACAATGTGACAGCCCTTGAGATATTTGTAGACAGCTATTAAGTCTCCTCTCAGTCTTCTTTTTTGCAAGCTAAACATTCCCAAATCCTGCAACCGTTCCTCATAGGACATGGTTTGCAGACCGGTCACCATTCTGGTGGCTCTTCTCTGAACTTGCTCCAGTTTGTTGATGTCTTTTTTAAAATGTGGTGCCCAAAACTGGACACAGTATTCCAGATGAGGTCTGACCAGAGAGGAGTAGAGGGCAATAATGACCTCACGTGATCTAGACTGTATGCTTCTGTTGATACATGCTAGAATTGCATTTGCCTTTTTTGCTGCTGCATCACACTGTTGACTCATGTTAAGTCTGTGATCAATTAGTATACCCAAGTCTTTTTCACATGTGCTGTTACTTAGCCCTATTCCTCCCATTTTGTATATGCTTTTTTCATTTTTATTGCCCACATGTAGTACTTTGCATTTTTCCCTGTTAAAATCCATTCTGTTAGTTGCTGCCCACTGCTCCAGTTTATTTATATCTTTTTGAATCCCTCTCTCTCTCTTTTCTCGTATTAGCTACCCCTCCTAGCTTTGTGTCATCAGCAAATTTGATCAGTTTACCCTCAATTCCTTCATCTAAATCATTGATAAAGATGTTGAACAATACAGGGCCCAAAACAGAGCCTTGTGGTACCCCACTTGAGACATTCTTCCAACTGGATGTGCAGCCATTTACAACCACTCTTTGAGTCCGATCACTAAGCCAGTTATGAATCCACCTAACAGTTTCCTTGTCCATTCCATACTTAGTCATTTTTTCAATAAGGATTGTGTGAGATACTTTGTCAAATGCTTTGCTGAAGTCAAGATATACTATATCTACAGCATTTCCCTGATCCACCTGTCTCGACCACGCACCAGAATTGTGGGTTACCAGGGCAATGGGGTACCCAGAGCCGAGCCCATGGAAGTCTATGGGGTTGTCACAGGTAGCGGTGGCTCGGTCTGTGGCCCTGGCGGTCAGGCGTATGTTGGGGGGTATATTTACAGGGGATAGATATATATATACAGTTCGTGACGCCACCTGTAGTTCTCTGGTAATTTGTACCAGCGCTGCTGTAGATCTCTGAGGGGATGGTGAGGCAGCTAGATGTCGGGTCCCCTACAGGTGGGACTCTTCCCTCAGGTCGATAGTTATGGTGGGGTTGTGCAGGGATGCAATCAAATAACTCAGTCTCACACATAGAAGTGTCTTCCCATACCTTTTACTTGTAAGATGGTTAGGCAGGTCCCGGGGAGGCTGGTCCAATGGAGAATGTGCTTTGAGGTAGCAGCTGAACAAGTTAGGGGCCTCCTTTACTTCCACAATGGTAATGAGTCCAACCAGCATAAAGCGTAGTTCACTCCAATTTCTCCAGCTTCTCCAAGCTGTACTGCCCGGTCAGTTTTGTGGTCGGAGCCTTCCAGTGATGGAACTAGGTTCTTACTTTTGCTGATCAGGCTCAAAGTTCCTATTCCACCTGACCCCTGTTACGTACTGACACTCCAAGGGCTGCTTTCTGCTACCTAAGGTCCAGTAAGCCTCTGGTTTTTCTATCACTATGCCTGGAGCAATAGTGACGCTTCGGTCCCCAGTGACCGGTGACAATGTGCAGGATAATCCAATCCTAATGCACTTCTAAGAATCCTTCCACTGTGCCCTTCGCCTTGTCCGCGCTTGTAGCATAAGCACTCCACACTTCCAAAGGTCATATAAGTCAATCCTTCCTTACTTCTTTCTTGGAGGTTGCTGACAGAATCTCAGTATTCTCTAGGCAGGAGCACGTCTCTGAACCTCACTGTCCTTGGGACAGGCGTCTGAAGTATCTGCAACTAACTCCTCTTTCTCAAAAGATGTCTCCGTCTGTCTTCTAGTGGGGCACAGCTCTGACTAGGCTGAGGTGAACTGGCTCACCTGTACTAGCCTCCACTTTAAGAACTGCTGACAGAATCTGGCTGGACTTCTTCCTCCCTCCAAGTCCAAGCTAGACTGCCCTGTCCGAAGACAGGAAACTGACTCCTGACTGCACTGAACTACATCTCACTAGCTTTTATATCCTAGGGGTGTGTCTAAGTGTGTGATGGAGTGAATGTTTATTGAGCATTAAACTGCTATCTCTCCGCACATTCTCCAGGGTACTGCGTGTGCCTTCACACCAGGGCTACACATTCCCCCATGGTAAAATACAGCACTCCCGGGCTGTGAAATACAAGAAGACATTTTATATTTGCATTAAACATTAACTCTTCCCATCCGGGAGGTACGGATTTCTTGAACGTTGCATTAAAACATTGGATATAGAAAAATACAAAATACAAGTAGACATTTTCATATAAATAAACGACAATATTCTTGTGAAGGACCCGCACCAAACCTTCAACGTGGGTCCTGGGTGGGCTGCAGGACATCTGAATGCAGACCTCACTCAGTGCCACACCACACGGGTTTTATGTTCAGAGGTAGTTGAGGTGGTTTCATGTAAAACCAATATAATGCACCTTAGTGCAACTATATACAAGATAAGTTCTTGGGCTGGCTCAGTCCTCAGCCTCAGAGTCCATAATAAGAAAAAGACACATATTTATATCACATCACAATAAAGTGCAAAAACTCTTTATCTACTTACCCAGCCGGGTATTCTACTCAATATATAAAACTATGTAAAACACTATACACAGCAATAAAGTGCAAATTAGCAACTTTTCCTTTTGTCAAAACTTTTTACAATTTTCTTTGTTGCGGTAAACCCTGTCTGGGTCCTACCGTTCTTCACATTTTCTTGCAGACTTCAACGACATTTTCCACCCCGGGGGCTGGAACAATACGATGATCCCTAGATCCCATGACCAACAAGTCGTGACCTGCTATCAGAGTTTGGGTCGCTACAGTTCTTGTGCGAACCACTAGGGGCGCGCCGGGCGCTTCCGCTTTGTGAGACGCTGTCTGCGTCACTGTAATAGCCACTTTCTCTCACGATGCAGAAATAGTCGCCGTGCGCGATGTCGTGTAGACTGCAGATTGCGATGTGGACTGGGTCGCAGGTTGCGATGTAGAGTAGGTCGCCGATTGCGATACGAAGATGTACGCAGGGGGCGATGCCGATGCACAATGCTGGTGTGATGCAGAGCAGGAAGCAGGTGTGCACGATGGCTCAGTTGGGGACGCACTAACCTGCTGCTGTCGCTGCTCCATCACAGACGGCTGGGTTTCCTCCGGTGTCCCTACCGGGGATCTGTAATCTGCTGCGGCCTCCTTGCCGGGCTGGCACTCCGGAACGGGCAGGACCTCCTCAGCCTCCTTCGCTTCCACCTCTCCTCCGGTGGGATCAGGTACAGCACTTTTGGGGGCGGCCTCCGGTTTTCCTTCAGCTTTCTTCAGTAGGGAACGTGGGAAATCAGGAGACGGCATTATGCTTGTGGGAGAGAGCACTGCGTCCCACAGCAGCCGCTGTATCTGGGCACGCCAGCGTCTCTCTGTCTCCTCCACGCCAGGTTGTTGCAGAACCATCTTTTTCAATCTGGCATTTTCTTCTTTAATCTCCAGCAACGCTTGCTGCAGGTGCAGGACCACAGATGGTTCTGGTTCTAGTGGCAGCTTGGCTGGGGAACGGGGCCTGCCTTCCTCCGCTTCCCTGCTCGGCTGCACACGTCCTGCTTCCATGATGTTCCAGAACTCTCTCTCATCTTCTTTCAGAGCCGTCCGGTCTCTTCCGTGGAGGCGGGGTTTGCGTCTCCTCCTCTTCGCAGGGAAGGTGAAGAGGAGGCGGACCTCCTTTGCTGTAGGGCAGGATCGCATATTGTAATAGCACTTTGAGAGGGCAGGCATTTTCTTCGCGCCACAGGGGGGTACACGCCCACGAATCCACGCCCACCTTCTTCTCCAGCGCCTGAGGGCGCGAATATGGCGGCAAAATGGCGGATTTTAGCGCCAAAAATAGTAAACAGTCCTTTTTCACAAAAACACCTCCACAGGCACACAGGGCTCGCAATTTTGCGAGTTTCGCATCCTGTTCGTGACGCCAAGTTTGTCTCGACCACGCACCACAATTGTGGGTTACCAGGGCAATGGGGTACCCAGAGCCGAGCCCATGGAAGTCTATGGGGTTGTCACAGGTAGCGGTGGCTCGGTCTGTGGCCCTGGCGGTCAGGCGTATGTTGGGGGGTATATTTACAGGGGATAGATATATATATACAGTTCGTGACGCCACCTGTAGTTCTCTGGTAATTTGTACCAGCGCTGCTGTAGATCTCTGAGGGGATGGTGAGGCAGCTAGATGTCGGGTCCCCTACAGGTGGGACTCTTCCCTCAGGTCGATAGTTATGGTGGGGTTGTGCAGGGATGCAATCAAATAACTCAGTCTCACACATAGAAGTGTCTTCCCATACCTTTTACTTGTAAGATGGTTAGGCAGGTCCCGGGGAGGCTGGTCCAATGGAGAATGTGCTTTGAGGTAGCAGCTGAACAAGTTAGGGGCCTCCTTTACTTCCACAATGGTAATGAGTCCAACCAGCATAAAGCGTAGTTCACTCCAATTTCTCCAGCTTCTCCAAGCTGTACTGCCCGGTCAGTTTTGTGGTCGGAGCCTTCCAGTGATGGAACTAGGTTCTTACTTTTGCTGATCAGGCTCAAAGTTCCTATTCCACCTGACCCCTGTTACGTACTGACACTCCAAGGGCTGCTTTCTGCTACCTAAGGTCCAGTAAGCCTCTGGTTTTTCTATCACTATGCCTGGAGCAATAGTGACGCTTCGGTCCCCAGTGACCGGTGACAATGTGCAGGATAATCCAATCCTAATGCACTTCTAAGAATCCTTCCACTGTGCCCTTCGCCTTGTCCGCGCTTGTAGCATAAGCACTCCACACTTCCAAAGGTCATATAAGTCAATCCTTCCTTACTTCTTTCTTGGAGGTTGCTGACAGAATCTCAGTATTCTCTAGGCAGGAGCACGTCTCTGAACCTCACTGTCCTTGGGACAGGCGTCTGAAGTATCTGCAACTAACTCCTCTTTCTCAAAAGATGTCTCCGTCTGTCTTCTAGTGGGGCACAGCTCTGACTAGGCTGAGGTGAACTGGCTCACCTGTACTAGCCTCCACTTTAAGAACTGCTGACAGAATCTGGCTGGACTTCTTCCTCCCTCCAAGTCCAAGCTAGACTGCCCTGTCCGAAGACAGGAAACTGACTCCTGACTGCACTGAACTACATCTCACTAGCTTTTATATCCTAGGGGTGTGTCTAAGTGTGTGATGGAGTGAATGTTTATTGAGCATTAAACTGCTATCTCTCCGCACATTCTCCAGGGTACTGCGTGTGCCTTCACACCAGGGCTACACATTCCCCCATGGTAAAATACAGCACTCCCGGGCTGTGAAATACAAGAAGACATTTTATATTTGCATTAAACATTAACTCTTCCCATCCGGGAGGTACGGATTTCTTGAACGTTGCATTAAAACATTGGATATAGAAAAATACAAAATACAAGTAGACATTTTCATATAAATAAACGACAATATTCTTGTGAAGGACCCGCACCAAACCTTCAACGTGGGTCCTGGGTGGGCTGCAGGACATCTGAATGCAGACCTCACTCAGTGCCACACCACACGGGTTTTATGTTCAGAGGTAGTTGAGGTGGTTTCATGTAAAACCAATATAATGCACCTTAGTGCAACTATATACAAGATAAGTTCTTGGGCTGGCTCAGTCCTCAGCCTCAGAGTCCATAATAAGAAAAAGACACATATTTATATCACATCACAATAAAGTGCAAAAACTCTTTATCTACTTACCCAGCCGGGTATTCTACTCAATATATAAAACTATGTAAAACACTATACACAGCAATAAAGTGCAAATTAGCAACTTTTCCTTTTGTCAAAACTTTTTACAATTTTCTTTGTTGCGGTAAACCCTGTCTGGGTCCTACCGTTCTTCACATTTTCTTGCAGACTTCAACGACATTTTCCACCCGGGGGCTGGAACAATACGATGATCCCTAGATCCCATGACCAACAAGTCGTGACCTGCTATCAGAGTTTGGGTCGCTACAGTTCTTGTGCGAACCACTAGGGGCGCGCCGGGCGCTTCCGCTTTGTGAGACGCTGTCTGCATCACTGTAATAGCCACTTTCTCTCCGATGCAGAAATAGTCGCCGTGCGCGATGTCGTGTAGACTGCAGATTGCGATGTGGACTGGGTCGCAGGTTGCGATGTAGAGTAGGTCGCCGATTGCGATACGAAGATGTACGCAGGGGGCGATGCCGATGCACAATGCTGGTGTGATGCAGAGCAGGAAGCAGGTGTGCACGATGGCTCAGTTGGGGACGCACTAACCTGCTGCTGTCGCTGCTCCATCACAGACGGCTGGGTTTCCTCCGGTGTCCCTACTGGGGATCTGTAATCTGCTGCGGCCTCCTTGCCGGGCTGGCACTCCGGAACGGGCAGGACCTCCTCAGCCTCCTTCGCTTCCACCTCTCCTCCGGTGGGATCAGGTACAGCACTTTTGGGGGCGGCCTCCGGTTTTCCTTCAGCTTTCTTCAGCAGGGAACGTGGGAAATCAGGAGACGGCATTATGCTTGTGGGAGAGAGCACTGCGTCCCACAGCAGCCGCTGTATCTGGGCACGCCAGCGTCTCTCTGTCTCCTCCACGCCAGGTTGTTGCAGAACCATCTTTTTCAATCTGGCATTTTCTTCTTTAATCTCCAGCAACGCTTGCTGCAGGTGCAGGACCACAGATGGTTCTGGTTCTAGTGGCAGCTTGGCTGGGGAACGGGGCCTGCCTTCCTCCGCTTCCCTGCTCGGCTGCACACGTCCTGCTTCCATGATGTTCCAGAACTCTCTCTCATCTTCTTTCAGAGCCGTCCGGTCTCTTCCGTGGAGGCGGGGTTTGCGTCTCCTCCTCTTCGCAGGGAAGGTGAAGAGGAGGCGGACCTCCTTTGCTGTAGGGCAGGATCGCATATTGTAATAGCACTTTGAGAGGGCAGGCATTTTCTTCGCGCCACAGGGGGGTACACGCCCACGAATCCACGCCCACTTCTTCTCCAGCGCCTGAGGGCGCGAATATGGCGGCAAAATGGCGGATTTTAGCGCCAAAAATAGTAAACAGTCCTTTTTCACAAAAACACCTCCACAGGCACACAGGGCTCGCAATTTTGCGAGTTTCGCATCCTGTTCGTGACGCCAAGTTTGTCTCGACCACGCACCACAATTGTGGGTTACCAGGGCAATGGGGTACCCAGAGCCGAGCCCATGGAAGTCTATGGGGTTGTCACAGGTAGCGGTGGCTCGGTCTGTGGCCCTGGCGGTCAGGCGTATGTTGGGGGGTATATTTACAGGGGATAGATATATATATACAGTTTGTGACGCCACCTGTAGTTCTCTGGTAATTTGTACCAGCGCTGCTGTAGATCTCTGAGGGGATGGTGAGGCAGCTAGATGTCGGGTCCCCTACAGGTGGGACTCTTCCCTCAGGTCGATAGTTATGGTGGGGTTGTGCAGGGATGCAATCAAATAACTCAGTCTCACACATAGAAGTGTCTTCCCATACCTTTTACTTGTAAGATGGTTAGGCAGGTCCGGGGAGGCTGGTCCAATGGAGAATGTGCTTTGAGGTAGCAGCTGAACAAGTTAGGGGCCTCCTTTACTTCCACAATGGTAATGAGTCCAACCAGCATAAAGCGTAGTTCACTCCAATTTCTCCAGCTTCTCCAAGCTGTACTGCCCGGTCAGTTTTGTGGTCGGAGCCTTCCAGTGATGGAACTAGGTTCTTACTTTTGCTGATCAGGCTCAAAGTTCCTATTCCACCTGACCCCTGTTACGTACTGACACTCCAAGGGCTGCTTTCTGCTACCTAAGGTCCAGTAAGCCTCTGGTTTTTCTATCACTATGCCTGGAGCAATAGTGACGCTTCGGTCCCCAGTGACCGGTGACAATGTGCAGGATAATCCAATCCTAATGCACTTCTAAGAATCCTTCCACTGTGCCCTTCGCCTTGTCCACGCTTGTAGCATAAGCACTCCACACTTCCAAAGGTCATATAAGTCAATCCTTCCTTACTTCTTTCTTGGAGGTTGCTGACAGAATCTCAGTATTCTCTAGGCAGGAGCACGTCTCTGAACCTCACTGTCCTTGGGACAGGCGTCTGAAGTATCTGCAACTAACTCCTCTTTCTCAAAAGATGTCTCCGTCTGTCTTCTAGTGGGGCACAGCTCTGACTAGGCTGGGTGAACTGGCTCACCTGTACTAGCCTCCACTTTAAGAACTGCTGACAGAATCTGGCTGGACTTCTTCCTCCCTCCAAGTCCAAGCTAGACTGCCCTGTCCGAAGACAGGAAACTGACTCCTGACTGCACTGAACTACATCTCACTAGCTTTTATATCCTAGGGGTGTGTCTAAGTGTGTGATGGAGTGAATGTTTATTGAGCATTAAACTGCTATCTCTCCGCACATTCTCCAGGGTACTGCGTGTGCCTTCACACCAGGGCTACACACACCAGTCAGTGATTCTGTCATAGAAGGAAATTAAGTTAGTCTGACATGACTTATTAGTTACAAACCCATGCTGACTCTGTTTAATCACTTCATTCTTATCCAGGTACTTGCATACATGTTCTTTAATAATTTGTTCAAAGATCTTTCCTGGTATAGAAGTCAGACTCACCGGCCTGTAGTTCCCTGGGTCCAACTTCTTCCCCTTTTTGAAGATAGGAACAACATTTGCTCTTCTCCAGTCTTCTGGGACTTCTCCTGTTCTCCAAGAATTTTCAAAGATTATGGCATCATCAATTATCGCATCATCAAGAACTTCAAGGAGAGAGG
>JARQOD010000001.1:701374160-701466500 GCA_033576555.1 Oophaga sylvatica
CCCCATTAGGGGCCTAGGTCCAAAGAAAACTGCAGGTCCCATTAGGGGCCTAGGGCCCCAGGAAACTGCAGGCCCCATCAGGGGCCTAGGGCCCCAGGAAACTGCTGAATAAGGTAATTATGTTGCATTATTCTTGTGAAGAAGAAATTTGTAATCTAGCCCATAAATTGCTTTCAAAATGGATGATTTATTCAGTAGAACAAAAGTACGGTATACAGAACAATCTTAGATTATTCTGTATACCGGACTGTTGTTCTACTAAATAAATCATCTGTTTTGAAAGCAATTTGCTGGCTGGATTACAAGTTTCTTCACACATTTACTCTGGAGAAAGCCTACCTTCGTCACTACTTCAGTTGCTTCCTGGGAGTTGGTTCTTTTCTGTTATTTCACTATCATTAGTCCAAAAACCTCTAATTTTGGATAATAAAGGTATCTTTCTTAACACAACTTGGGTAGACTGGGATTGGCAATGCGCGGGGGGGGGGGCCATTGTGAAGTTTGCTGTGGGGCCCTGCCGTTCCTAGTTACACCCCTGGGTAGACCACAACTATGAGAGTCAAAATGAGAAAACAAATCCAGAAAATCACCTTGTCTCATTTGGCAAGATTTATTTTGCAAATAATGGTAGAAAATAAGTATTTGATCATTAACAAAAGTTCATCTCAATATTTTGTTATATAACCTTTGTTGGCAATGGCAGAGGTCATTTTTCTGTAAGTCTTCACAAGGTTGGCACACACTGTTAGTGGTATGTTGGCCCATTTCTCCATGCAGATCTGCTCTGAAGCAGTGATGTTTTGGGCCTGTCACTGGGCCCAAAACATCACTGCTCCGACCCTGTGTTCGCATATTTCCATCTCTGTGGTCATTAAAAACGGATGGCATATGGACATAAAAAACGGACATGTGAAGAAGACCTTACACTGACACTTGATTATCCGCCATATCACCTGTTATATTATGATTATGCGTGTACTAATATCATATCTTGCATTTACATCATTGTGCATATATGTCCCATTCCTGTAAAATATTAGCACTGAAAATTAAATCTTGTACTATATTGCTTGTATTTATCATCTCTGCCATGTCATCTTTTTGCCCATTGTGATTCTGTTTTTAGACTCCTTTAACCCCTTAGTGACAGAGCCATTTTGCAGCTTAATGACAGGGCCAATTTTTACAATTCTGACCACTGTCACTTTATGAGGTTATAACTCTGGAACGCTTTAACGAATCCAGCTGATTCTGAGACTGTTTTTTCGAGACATATTGTACTTCACGTTAGTGGTAAAAAAATTTTTTATATGACTTGCGCTTATTTATGAAAAAAATGGAAATATGGTGAAAATTTGGAAAATTTAGCAATTTTCAAACTTTCAATTTTTATGCCCTGAAATCAGAGAGATATGTCAAACAAATGTCTTAATAAATAACATTTCTCACATGTCTACTTTACATCAGCACAATTTTGGGAACAAAATTTTTTTTGTTACGAAGTTATAAGGGTTAAAAGTAGACCAGCGATTTCTCATTTTTACAACACTATTGTTTTTTAGGGACCACATCACATTTGAAGTCACTTTGAGGGGTCTATATGATAGAAAATACCCAAAAGTGACACCATTCTAAAAACTGCACCCCTCAAGGTGCTCAAAACCACATTCAAGAAGTTTATTAACCCTTTACGTGCTTCACAGGAACTGAAGCAATGTGGAAGGAAAAAATTAACATTTAACTTTTTTTGCAAAAGCTTTATTTCGGAACCAATTTTTTTTATTTTCACAAGTGTTAAAAGAAAAAATGAACCACAAAATTTGTTGTGCAATTTCTCCTGAATACGCCGATACCCCATATGTGGGGGTAAACCACTTTTTGGGCCCATGGCAGAGGTCGCAAGGGAAGGAGCGCCGTTTGACTTTTTCAATGCAGAATTGGCTGGATGCCATGTCACGTTTAGAGAGTCCCTGATGTGCCTAAACAGTGGAAACCCCCAACAAGTGACACCATTTTGGAAACGAGACCCCTTAAGGAACTTATCTAGATGTGTGGTGAGCACTTTGAACCTCCAAGTGCTTCACAGAAGTTTGTAACGTAGAGCCGTGAAAATAAAAAATCATTTTTTCCACAAAAACAATCTTTTCACCCCAATTTTTATTTTCCAAAGGGTAACAAGACCCCAAAAGTTTTTGTGCAATTTGTCCTGAGCATGCTGATACCCCATATGTGGGGGTAAAACACTGTTTGAGTGCATGGCAGAGCTTGGAAGGGAAGGAGCGCCGTTTGACTTTTTCAACGCAGAATTGGCTGGACGCCATGTCGCGTTTGTAGAGGCCCTGATGTGTCTAAACAGAGGAAACCCCCACAAGTGACCCCATTTTGGAAACTAGACCCCTTAAGGAACTTATCTAGATGTGTGGTGAGCACTTTGAGCCCCCAAGTGCTTCACAGAAGTTTATAACGCCCGGGCGTGAAAATAAAAAATCATATTTTTTTCCACAAACTTGATCGTTTAGTCCCCAATTTTTTATTTTCCCAAGGGTAACAGGAGAAATTAGACCACAAAAGTTGTTGTCCAATTTGTCCTTAGTACGCTGATACCCCATATGTGGGGGAGGACCACTGTTTGGGGCACGGCAGGGCTTGGAAGGGAAGGAGCGCCGTTTGACTTTTTCAAACCAAAATTGGCTGGAATTGAAATTGGATGCCATGTCGTGCTTGGAAAGCCCCTGATGCGCCTAAACAGTGGAAAAACCCCACAAATGACAACATTTTGGAAACTAGACCCCTGAAGGAACTTATCTAGATGTGTGGTGAGCACGTTGAACCCCAATTGCTTCACAGAGTTAATAACGTAGAGCCGTGAAAATAAAAAATAATTTTTTTCCTCAAAATGATTCTTTATCCCGCTATTTTTTTATTTTCCCAAGGGTAACAGGAGAAATTGTACCCCAAAAGTTGTTGTGCAATTTTTCCTGAGTACGCTGATACCCCATATGTGGGGTGGAACCACTGTGTGGGTGCTTGGGAGAACTTGGAAGGGAAGGAGCGCTATTTTGTAATGCAGACTTTGATGGAATGTTCTGCGAGCGTCATGTTGTGTTTGCAGAGCCCTTGATGTGTCTAAACAGTAGAAACCCCCTGAAAGTGACACCATTTTGGAAACTAGACCCCCCAAGGAGCTTATCTAGATGTGTGGTGAGCACTTTGAACCCCCAAGTGCTTCACAGAAATTTATAAACGCAGAGGCATGAAAATAAAAAATGTTTTTTTTCCTCAAAAATTATTTTCTTAGCCAGCTATTTTTTATTTTCCCAAGGGTAACAGGAAAAATTAGAACCCTAAAATTGGTGTGCAATTTGTCCTGAGTACGCTGATACCCCATTTGTTGGGGTAAACCACTGTTTGGGCGCACGGCAGGGCTCGGAAGGGAGGGAGCGCCATTTGACTTTTTGAACGCCACGTCGTGTTTGGAGACCCCCTGATGTGCCTAAATAGTGGAAACCCCTCAATTCTAGCTCCAACCCTAACCCCGACACACCCCTAACCCTAATCCCAACCCTAACCCTAATCCCAACCCTAATTCCAACCCTAATTGTAACCCTAACCCTAATTGTAACCCTAACCCTAATTATAACCCTAACCCTAAGGCTAGGTTCATTTTGCGTTTTACCAGTCCGTTCAGCACATAGAGTTGATGAGCTGGTAACGGTATAGCATAACGCGATCGCGTTATGCTATACCCACTAGCGCAGAGGAATCAGCAGATGATTCATCTGCGCTAGCGGTGACTGAGCCCAGACGCTGCAGACCGCGTCCAAGGCTCCATCACTGAATGAAGGCACGTCGCGAACGCATGCCGCTTTATGGCATGCGTCACGATGCGCCCTCAAATGGGGTGAATGGCAGCGTTAACAGACTGCGTTACACCGCGTTATACCGCGCAGTCTGTCTAACGCAGTATGAACCCAGCCTAACCCTAATGCTAACCCTAACCCTAATTATAACCCTAACCCTAACCCTAGCCCTAATCCTAACCCTAACGGAAAAATGAAAATAAATACAATTTCTATATTTTATTATATGTCCCTAACTAAGGGGGTGATAGAGGAGGGGTTTATGCACTGTTTTTTTATTTTGATCACTGTGATAGTTTATCACAGTGATCA
Organism: Oophaga sylvatica; assembly: GCA_033576555.1. NCBI lineage: Eukaryota > Metazoa > Chordata > Amphibia > Anura > Dendrobatidae > Oophaga > Oophaga sylvatica. The sequence continues at coordinate 701,378,333 of JARQOD010000001.1, forward strand.
AAATGTACTTTTGGAGAATGAATGAATCAGTTTTTGAATCTGCCACCAGGCAGATTCGGCGGGCGCACTGCGAATGTGCCCGCCATTTTTTTTTTCAGTAAGAAGACGCCGGGACGATCGCAGGCTAGGGGGAGCTGACGGAGGACAGGGGGAAGATCGCGGGACAGGGGAGGATCCGAGGATGCAGAGGGGACAGTAAGGTACAGGGGGGGGATCAGGGGACCTGGGGACCCTAATTCTCACCCCTCTGATGTGCTATCACATCAGAGGGGAGAGAAATCATTTTTTTTGTTTTTTGTTGTTGCGGTCGCCGTTATACTGTTATAACGGCGATCGCAACACTGGGGTCGGTAAATACAGCCGAGACCCCAGAGAAAATTGCCCAAACCCCCCAGCACATCGCGGCGGGCACACTGAGCATGCGCCCGCCATTTTCTCGCCATCATAGATGGCGGCGCCCACCGGGGGACACCGGAGGGCCCTGGGGCCACAAAGGGGGGATCGGGGGCCACAAGAGGGGGATCGGGGACCCTTTTTCTCTCTCCTCTGATGTCCGATCGCATCAGAGGAGAGAGAAATTAAATGGCACATTATTATTTTTGTTGTTGTTGCGATCGCCGTTATAGGGTTAAGGCCGTTCTAGAGAAATGATGTGCACACTGTTTGTCTGGAAGATGGTGCAGGCTGAACAATTGATCCAATAGAGTAGAAAAACAGCTGCACTCGATATTAGATGCAAAAGGCAATAATTCATTTATTCAAGTGTGTAAACAACACCAGGTAATTGGTCCATCTTTGTGATCAGTATGCCTGTAACTTTTACATCATATATGCAGTATGAGATTTCCAATAGGTCTTTTACTCTCTTATTGTCAATAAGTATTGCTATATACCAGGATGATTCAGGCACTATATCTGCATGTAGTTGTATATTTGTATATATGTACATAGTATATATTGTATAGCACATAGAGGACGCTTCTTGCAGGGAACTACTCGCTGCTCCAGTTCTATTAATACTTTGATGTTCAGATTTTTTGATTGCGTATTGTTACTCTGTATATACGACGTCCAGTTTCTATATTTTTTCCCCTTCCTTTTGTATTTGGGAATATTGTTATTGTATTTTCTTTTTATTTGTGTCATGATCTGATGTATAATATTTTCTCACCATGTCCTTGTATTTGTTTTTTCAGCGAGGTTTTAAGAAAGACCTTCTTGGGTCGAAACGTCAACCTCAATATTGGTGTCCGTTAATTTTGCATGCCACGCATTTAATTACCTGGTGTTGTTTACACACTTGAATAAATGAATTATTGCCTTTTGCATCTAATATCGAGTGCGGCTGTTTTTCTACTCTATTGGATCAATTGTTCAGCCTGCACCATCTTCCAGACAAACAGTGTGCACATCATTTCTCTAGAACTGTGTTAATTTTGTTGATGACTGCACCTGTTCCCTGATGTCTACGCAAACCTTTGCATTTGATGAAACTGCAGCTACGACCATTCTATCCAAAATCACTAACTCTTGTGATTTTCTACGCACTCCAGCACAGGAGATTAGAAGCAGGGATTATGAAAGAGAGCGTAGAAGATTAATGTCGTATGATCTTCATTCAGTCACTTTGGCCGAATACTTCAAGCTTAATCGTATCCCTAGAGGGCTCCGATGCAACCTGCACCCTATGCTTTTTTCTGACAGACCTGAGTACTGCGAAAAATACAAGCAAATTTTAAACAAGTGCTCACTGGACATCATACTTTTGATCATCGAGACTCTCCACACAGCCATAACCGAAACTGAAGCAAAAGTGAAATCCATTGAAGAACAACTCTGTTCCACTTTATCAACACAGGACTGGCAAAATTTGAAAACAAAAATTGATAAAATAATTGAAGAAAATCGTAGAATCCTTCAAGAGAGGAAAAGGAATAAATTCCATAGGGATTCAGAAAACTACAGAACGGAACGGGTCTACAGGTGGAATGAATCAACCAACTCCGGACAATGGCGAGGCAATTATTCCTCAAGACGCCCTGGTTCTTTCAGCTCAGACAGCAGTGGCTCCACTTACAACCAAACTCAAGGCCATGTTTTAGGAAGAAGACAGCCCCGGAGGGGCAATTCTCGCCCGACAGGAGGAGAACGACTAGGAGGTCAAGGAACAAATCAAACCGAACGAATGGTGACGAGGTCACAGGTAGGAACACCAGATCGGTGGTTAATATATCCTCGTACACACTTAACCCGGTAGAATTAACCGTACTACAACGTGGACTCTCGTTCTGCCCCACTCCTCAGTGGGATAGCTTCAAATTGGAACAAGACCTTTAATATTTTTATCGTACTATCCGATTAAAGACTCACTTTGGTCTTCAAGAAGATACTATTAGGAACAGAACCCCTACTGCTAGTGGGGTTTCTGCTCCAATATCTGAGTTGTCCATTTCTACTTTAGGGTTGTTCAATAAAAGTACATTTCACCCGCCACGTGTGTATCATGCAGTGGAAGCATATATTGATTTGATAGACCGAGAGATACACTCACAAAACAACAAAAAGGCCTACTTCCTATCAAAAATAATATCTCATCTCTTGGGAAACGGGCCATTGAATCACTAAGAACAAACAAAAGTATAACTATCAAACCAGCTGACAAGGGTGGGGCGATAGTTATTATGAACCAAGTTGACTACATTAGAGAAATCAATGACCAGTTGTCAGATACTTTTAGGTATAAAAAGATTTCCATCGACCCTACACCTTCAATCAGGACAAAAATAGAAACTCTCCTTAAAAAATACCTAGCCAACAATTGCATTGACCAAAAAACAGCAAAATTCCTGACAAATCCACACCCAATAACACCTGTCTTCTACACGCTTCCCAAAATTCATAAATCACTTATCAACCCCCAGGACGCCCTATCGTTGCTTCAACAGATTCCATTCTATCACCTCTGTCGATTTTTCTGGAAAAATATCTTACTCCACTTGTCAAGAAAACTAGGTCTTTTGTATTGGACACCGGTCACTTTATTAGTACTATTAAATCTCTTACTGACATTTCATCACAATGCCTCTTAGTGACACTTGATGTCAAGAGCCTCTACACCTCGATCAAACATGATCTTGGTTTGGAGGCTGTGGGTATTCCACTTCACTCTTCCAATCTTAGTCCAAATGCACAACAGTTAATCTTGGATCTATTATCTTTGGTTCTTAATGAGAACTATTTTCTGTTTGGTGATCAGTTCTTTTACCAAGTTTGTGGTACAGCTATGGGGTCAAATATGGCACCTGCCTATGCTAATCTGTATATGGATGCTTTTGAAAATCTCCATGTTTACAATAATCATCTTTTTCAGTTGCACTCAAAATGCTGGCTCCGCTACATAGACGATATCTTTTGTCTATGGGACGGAGCGCCTGATACCCTAACTTATTTTGTATCACAAATCAACGATGTCAGAACGGAACTACAATTTGTGCTGAATTGGGATTCCTCCAAGATCCCATTTCTTGACACATTAGTTATCAAAAATGTAGAAGGGGGCCTTCACACAGATCTCTACACTAAACCTACGGATTCCAATAATCTCCTACTCTACTCAAGTTGCCACCCGAAAACAACAAAGGAAAGTCTGCCACGTTCCCAATTTCAGAGGATAGCTAAAATAGTCTCTGACAAGCGATTGGTTGAAACCCGATTAAATGAAATGGCCCAAAAATTTAGGGAAAGAAAATACCCAGAAAACATTCTTACCTCTGAAAAACATAGAGCACTTACATGGAACCCCGCCTCAACTGGATCTCCTAAACCTGATCGGGTTCCTTTTATTCATACCCATCACCCGGTAATGGCCCTAGTATATAGTACCATCAATAAACATTGGCCTCTTCTGACCAAAGCATATTCACAGATTACTCCATTTCAGTCACCTGCACTTATGTGCAAGAGGTGACCAAAGAACTTCAGAGACCAGTTGGTCCAAGCGGACGTGGGAAGCTTCATCAAACAACCTAAGCAATCCTTTTTGGGATCTCAAAGGTTAGGCACATTTCCATGCTTGGGTTGTGCCTGTTGTGCCAATGTTATCAAGTCAGGTGATATTGTCCATCCACACACAGGCAAAAGATACAAAATTAATGGGTTTTTCACGTGCGATACTAATTTTGTAGTCTATCTGGTTAAATGTCCCTGTGGCCTCCTCTATATAGGAGAAACCACGCAACATGTTAGGGACAGAATTTCAAGTCACAAATCTACCATCAGACTGAAAAAAACATGGCTTCCATTACCCCATCAGTTTTCAACATCAAACCACTCGGTATCACAACTCCGCTTTCAAGTTATAGAGCAAGTTGATAAATCAAGATGAGGAGGGAATCACATCAAGCTCCTTAAAGGAGCGAGAATCTTTTTGGATACATACATTACAAACCCTAGCACCAAAAGGCCTTAATAGGGAATTGGATTTCACTTTCTGCTAAAATAGACCTTGGATACATATTCATGACCAAATTATAAATTTTTTACTTCCAGGTTTTCTGATCAAAAGTTGGTACCTTATCTGTTTGTCTCTTTAGATCTTTTAGCAGGGAGACCACGTGAAGAATCTTCACCCAAAAAAAAGTCCTTTTCCCTTTTCTTCTTCTTCTCCGTTAACCTTTGGGTAAGTTCCATAATTTTCACACCTTATACTTTAGCTTCTTTTGTGGTTATATTCTCTTCATTTTTTCAATTTTTGTTTAATATTTTTATATAATTTTTTTATTTATTTTTTTTCATTTTTTTCATTATTTTTTATTTTTTTCATTTTTTATTTTATTCCTTATTTTTAATTTATTCCTTATTTTTGTCCTTTTTTTTCCCCCTTTTTCATTTCATGACCGGTTTTCCTTTTTTGATTGCCTGTTGCTATTCCCAACGCCTATTTTCATAATTTTTTATTTGCAATTTTTATTTTTATTTTTTTCTATTCTTTATTATATTTTTTCATTTATCTTCATTTATTTTCATTCTTATTTTTATTACCATCATCAATATTATTATTATTTTTATTTTTTATTTTTAATTCAGGTTTAATTTTCCCTCTTTTTTTCCCTCTTCCTTTTTCATGTGTTCCACTTCTTAGCATTCGTTCCCTTTAGTTTCCACATGTACCAACCTTTCCTTGCATTTAACACTACTAGAGTAGCGGTCTGACTTGACATTAAGTATTTTATCGCTCCTGCGCTCCTAATTCACATCCCTGTTAACTGGGGATTCCCTTCATAGGAATGCGCAAGCGCATTGAATGATATGGAGCCACTCCAATTTAGCCACACATCTGTTCACATACTTAAGCCCCTCAGCCTTCTGCGCATGCGCGGAAGGCGGTGGCACGCTTCTGTGTGTCAAGCCTCACTCCTGCGATGGCGCCCACGTATTAACAAGGATTATGACCGGATATAGCGTCCAATTGCTGCTATTTAAGCGCGATCTACACCAACACTGAGCACATACGCCCCTACCCGACGGACAGACTACAACCAGAGTAATCTTTAGGTTGGTACTCCTTTCCTCTTACTATCGCTTCCATGTTGTTGTAATTATGTCTTCCTTTGACTAATTTCAGCTCCTCTTTTTTCCTATTTTTTTCTTTCACCTTCTTAACCCCTTTTAGTGTGTACGGAACTTGCCCTCTGCACTTCCACCCTTCCATAATAAGGTTAGTAGACAGGTCCATCTTTGTGATCAGTATGCCTGTAACTTTTACATCATATATGCAGTATGAGATTTCCAATAGGTCTTTTACTTTCTTGTTGTCAATAAGTATTGCTATATACCAGGATGATTCAGGCACTATATCTGCATGTAGTTGTATATTTGTATATATGTACATAGTATATATTGTATAGCACACAGAGGACGCTTCTTGCAGGGAACTACTCGCTGCTCCAGTTCTATTAATACTTTGATGTTCAGATTTTTTGATTGCATTTTGTTACTCTGTATATACGACGTCCAGTTTCTGTATTTTTTCCCCTTCCTTTTGAACTTGGGAATATTGTTATTGTATTTTCTTTTTATTTGTGTCATGATCTGATGTATAATATTTTCTCACCATGTCCTTGTATTTGTTTTTTCAGCGAGGTTTTGAGAAAGACCTTCTTGGGTCGAAACGTCAACCTCAATATTGGTGTCCGTTAATTTTGCATGCCACGCATTTAATTACCTTGTGTTGTTTACACACTTGAATAAATGAAAAACTGGGTCTGAACTGAAAAAGTAAGTTGATGTGTATGCAAAATGTAAATGCATATCAAACACATGACCATTAAACAGAGAAAACAAAAAACAAGAAACAAATATCCTAAAATAAAACAAAATAAAAAATATATTGCAAAACATGCATGAAGTTGTAATAAAAATAAAAAGGGTATTTGGTAAACATAATTTTGATCAAAAGAATGTACAAGCCATCCCGCCACGTCAAGGCAACCCTTTGTGGGACAGTCCTACTCTAATATTAAAAACCTTTCCACTTGTCAAGTGACGTAAATGTGAACAAGGCAGAGGGACTGAACCCACCAGTTGAAGCATAGGCCAGACAGGATGGATTTTTCAGCTCAAAAGCAGGGCGGTCACACCCTTATATGCACAAAATGCACTGAGAACTAAATGAAAAACTGGGTCTGAACTGAAAAAGTAAGTTGATGTGTATGCAAAATGTAAATGCATATCAAACACATGACCATTAAACAGAGAAAACAAAAAACAAGAAACAAATATCCTAAAATAAAACAAAATAAAAAATATATTGCAAAACATGCATGAAGTTGTAATAAAAATAAAAAGGGTATTTGGTAAACATAATTTTGATCAAAAGAATGTACAAGCCATCCCGCCACGTCAAGGCAACCCTTTGTGGGACAGTCCTACTCTAATATTAAAAACCTTTCCACTTGTCAAGTGACGTAAATGTGAACAAGGCAGAGGGACTGAACCCACCAGTTGAAGCATAGGCCAGACAGGATGGATTTTTCAGCTCAAAAGCAGGGCGGTCACACCCTTATATGCACAAAATGCACTGAGAACTAAATGAAAAACTGGGTCTGAACTGAAAAAGTAAGTTGATGTGTATGCAAAATGTAAATGCATATCAAACACATGACCATTAAACAGAGAAAACAAAAAACAAGAAACAAATATCCTAAAATAAAACAAAATAAAAAATATATTGCAAAACATGCATGAAGTTGTAATAAAAATAAAAAGGGTATTTGGTAAACATAATTTTGATCAAAAGAATGTACAAGCCATCCCGCCACGTCAAGGCAACCCTTTGTGGGACAGTCCTACTCTAATATTAAAAACCTTTCCACTTGTCAAGTGACGTAAATGTGAACAAGGCAGAGGGACTGAACCCACCAGTTGAAGCATAGGCCAGACAGGATGGATTTTTCAGCTCAAAAGCAGGGCGGTCACACCCTTATATGCACAAAATGCACTGAGAACTAAATGAAAAACTGGGTCTGAACTGAAAAAGTAAGTTGATGTGTATGCAAAATGTAAATGCATATCAAACACATGACCATTAAACAGAGAAAACAAGAAACAAATATCCTAAAATAAAACAAAATAAAAATATATTGCAAAACATTTTTCAATGTTTTTCAATGCCTTGTTCACATTTACGTCACTTGACAAGTGGAAAGGTTTTTAATATTAGAGTAGGACTGTCCCACAAAGGGTTGCCTTGACGTGGCGTGATGGCTTGTACATTCTTTTGATCAAAATTATGTTTACCAAATACCCTTTTTATTTTTATTACAACTTCATGCATGTTTTGCAATATATTTTTTATTTTGTTTTATTTTAGGATATTTGTTTCTTGTTTTTTGTTTACACTTGAATAAATGAATTATTGCCTTTTGCATCTAATATCGAGTGCGGCTGTTTTCTGCTCTATAGGGTTAAGGCCGGCGTCACACTAGCGAGTTTGATGCGAGTTAGTCGCACGACTTACTCGCATCAACACCCGGCACGGCCGCCCGCTCTCGGAACAGAGTGCGCGGCTGCATGTATTTCTATGCCGCCGCGCACTCTGGTCCGAGAGCGGGCGGCCGTGCCGTGTGTTGATGCGAGTAAGTCTTGCGACTAACTCGCATCAAACTCGCTAGTGTGACGCCGGGCTTATAACGGCAATCGCAACACCGGGGTCGGTAAAAACCGACCCGATTCATGTTCTCTGGTGTCTCGGCTACCCCCGGCAGCCGAGACCCCGGAGAAAATCCGACTGTGGGGGGCGCTTTTCACTTTTTCCACAGCGCCGTTGTGGTTTAAGTACTCTTAACGGCCGCCGTGAAAAGGCGTATCGGCGGTCGTTAAGGGGTTAAAGAGAAAGTGGTGTGCACACAGTCAGAGCGAACGATGTGCAAGTGTTACGGACCCTAACAGTCCTAACCAACCAGAACTATAATAAACACTGCACACTCTAGAGGAATTCTATGCAATATAGTAAACTTTTAATGATATAACAGTGGTAAGGGAGCAACATGACAAAGCGACCGGAAAATCGTTTTTGACGTTTCGGCTCTCCCGAGCCTTAATCATAAAGTCGCTAGAAAACAAAAATGACACAAATCAATAACATGATATATACAGTCATATCAGAATATCAGGTTAATTGCAAAAAATAAAATAATAAAAAATAAAAATCCACAGTGCAAGTCATCAAAATAAGGAAATAGTGAAAAACACCATCGAATAATACAAGCACCAACTGATCACCTAAAATTGGAAGGTGAAAATTCAAAACAGAAATAAATCAGAAACGTATCCATAGTCAATAAAGCCAGTAAAAAGAGGCCAGATGGGAGTAAGAAAAGAATATATACAGAGATACACACTGGAAAAGATAGGATTACCTTAGAAATCAAAGTTTGAAAAAATCCTAGAGAAAATCAGAACAAATTTCTGATAGCTGGGGAAAGGGAAGAGGAGGAATATTGTTGAATGGCACAACTGAAATATACATAGTTAAGAAAGATGGTGGTGGCCATAGCGATGGTATAGAGGTAGAAGTAAATAAATGCAGAGCGTGCTGCATGAAACAATTCTCAGGAGATGTTAAAATGTCCTTCTACATGGTAGCATGTGGTAGTGAGCACTGCATGCAATAATTCTCTGGGGTGCTAATATGCCCCTGTATATTATATCAAACACAAGCTAGTACACAGTAAATATATAATAAAGTCAATGTTGGGGTATAGTGGGAATGCCTGTGCCTGTGTGTCTTCTCAGCGGCGCTCCAGCGTCTTGCTATGAGCGGCGTACTGTCTCACTGTGAGTGCAGGCATTAAATAGCAGCGGCAACCGCCAGACCAGAAGTGCCTGAGAGGAGAGAGAGAGTGCATGCCTGGCAGTCACTAAGGACTCCAGTGTGCCATCCAGGAGGAGTTTCACACAATTGAATGTGGGGGAGGAGAGGGAATATCCCTATTGTCAGCATAGCAGAGTAAAGCAGCTCCAGGATGCCAAATAGTGGGCACAAAGAGATATTAAAATGAGTATGTGTAACCTTAATATACGGGTTATAATTGTTATGGCAAAATAAATGGCACACTATTAAAGGGGTAGGAGGATTTATGAGGGCACATATAAAGAAAAAAAAAAATATATATATGTTAATAGTAAACGTCTCAATTGTTCATCTTATGGTATTTATTTGAGCCAATAAGCAGGTATTGTATGGTACTCACCATGGTGGTATAGAATCAACGTGTCTATAAAGTAAAGATAAAATGGTTAATAAAGGCCATGGATGATATGAGCTCATTCAAACAGACCAGTCAGTCTCACGATTCAAACCCTGTGGTGACAAAGTGTCCAGGGTATGAATCCAATATGTTTCCCTAGATTTGAGCTTCTTAATGTGGTTACCCCCCTCGTCTGGGGCGTGGGACCTGTTCAAGGACTTGGAATTTGAGCTGTGCGACTGAGTGTTTGGAAGCGTTGAAATGATCCGGGAGTGGAAGCCATGTTTTATTGCAGCGTATTGTCAACTTATTGCTGGCTATTCGATCCCTAACGTCTTGGGTGGTCTCACACACATAGAGGAGACCACAAGGGCACTTAATAGCATAAATGACAAAATTAGAGTCACAAGTGAAGTATCCATGGATGGGGTATGATTTACCGGTTCTAAGGTGTAATACGCTGTCAGACTTGATGACGTTAGAGCAGGCAGCGCAGCCCAGGCATGGAAAGGTGCCCTTACGGCGAGTAGATAGTAATTTCTGGGTAGAGGTGGGATGCAAACTGCCTGTATCAGCCCTCACTAGTTGATCTTTAACATTAGGAGGTCTTCTTGTGCTCATGAGTACTGGAATTTGAAATGATGGAATATTTGGATATGCTCGAGTAAGCAGAGGCCAATGTTTTTTTATAGTTGCATAGATTTTGAGCATGAAAGGGTGGTGAGTATGGACAAATGATATGCGCTCCGGGATTGTCGGGAGGGGGAGGGAGATTGTGGAGTTTGTGTCTGTGCTAATTCATTATCCAAGAGTTTCACTGGGTAACTTCTAGCCTTAAATTAATTTGCCATGGTGTTGAGTCTGACTTGGCGTAATTCATGGTTTGTGACAATACGTGAAACTCATTTCAACTGAGAACGCGGTAAACTATCCTTGGTAGATTTAGGGTGACAGCTGCTGTAGTGTAGCAAACTGTTACAATCGGTATGTTCGGAAAATAGGTCCGTTGTGAGATATCCGTTGGAATCCTTGAGCACCAATGTATCAAGGAAGGAGATTTGTGAAAAATCATGGTGCATGGTGAACTGAATTTCAGAGAAAATGGAATTAAGATATTCGAAAAATGTCTGTAGTAGGGAACAAGTGCCAGTCCAAAAGAGGAAAATATCGTCAATACAGCAATAGTATTGTATCACATGTTGTAAAAATAAATCATTATTGTAAACGTACTCAGTCTCAAAGAGGTTCATGTACGTGTTAGCGTAAGCAAGAGCTACGTTTGAGCCCATTGCGGTCCCACACGTTTGTACAAAATAAGTGTCTTCATAAACAAAAAAATTTTCGTAGAGGACAAGTGTAAGTAGTTACAGGCAGAGTTGTGTGGCGGTAGGTGACATATTGGAGCTACCCAGGAGTAGTTTGGTAGCCCTAATACCCTTCTCATGCGTTATAAAGGTATATAGACTGTTTACGTCAAGTGTTACTAGGATACTAGTGCTTAGTATAGGACTCATATGGTTAATGATATTGAGAAAATGTCCCGTGTCTAGTAGATAAGATCTTGTTTCCTTGACCAGAGGCGTGAGTATTTTCTCTAGAAAAATGGAAAGGGGTGAGAGAATAGAATCCGTAGAGGCCACAATCAGGCCGCCCAGAGGATTATTGATGTTTTTGTGAATTTTTGGTAGTATGTAAAACACGAGAGTGATGGGGTGAGGATTCTGCCAAAAAGTGGCCGCTTTTTTGTCGATTGTATGGTTGTCCATGTAAAACTTGACAAGTTCTTGTATCTTATGCTTGATGGAGAAAGTGGGGTCACCGGAGATGACCTTATAGGTATTGGAATCAGAAAGTTGTCTAGCAACTTCAGTGCGGTATTGGCTTCGATCCATCACTACGGTGGCACCACCCTTACCGGCTGGTTTGATGATGATGGTGTTATTAGAATGTAGTGAAGTAAGAGCCTGTTTCTCTTCCAGGGAAAGATTGGTGTGTGTGGGGAAGAAACCCAACCTTTGTTGGTGTGTAAGTGATTTGACATCCCTATCCACAAAAGCAATGAAGGTTTCAACGGCATGGTGTGTATGAGGAGGAAATTCACAAAAACATTAATAATCAATAATCGTTTAAACGAGTTTCACTTATTGTCACAAACCATGAATTACGCCAAGTCAGACTCAACACCATGGCAAATTAATTTAAGGCTAGAAGTTACCCAGTGAAACTCTTGGATAATGAATTAGCACAGACACAAACTCCACAATCTCCCTCCCCCTCCCGACAATCCCCGGAGCGCATATCATTTGTCCATACTCACCACCCTTTCATGCTCAAAATCTATGCAACTATAAAAAAACATTGGCCTCTGCTTACTCGAGCATATCCAAATATTCCATCATTTCAAATTCCAGTACTCATGAGCACAAGAAGACCTCCTAATGTTAAAGATCAACTAGTGAGGGCTGATACAGGCAGTTTGCATCCCACCTCTACCCAGAAATTACTATCTACTCGCCGTAAGGGCACCTTTCCATGCCTGGGCTGCGCTGCCTGCTCTAACGTCATCAAGTCTGACAGCGTATTACACCTTAGAACCGGTAAATCATACCCCATCCATGGATACTTCACTTGTGACTCTAATTTTGTCATTTATGCTATTAAGTGCCCTTGTGGTCTCCTCTATGTGTGTGAGACCACCCAAGACGTTAGGGATCGAATAGCCAGCAATAAGTTGACAATACGCTGCAATAAAACATGGCTTCCACTCCCGGATCATTTCAACGCTTCCAAACACTCAGTCGCACAGCTCAAATTCCAAGTCCTTGAACAGGTCCCACGCCCCAGACGAGGGGGTAACCACATTAAGAAGCTCAAATCTAGGGAAACATATTGGATTCATACCCTGGACACTTTGTCACCACAGGGTTTGAATTGTGAGACTGACTGGTCTGTTTGAATGAGCTCATATCATCCATGGCCTTTATTAACCATTTTATCTTTACTTTATAGACACGTTGATTCTATACCACCATGGTGAGTACCATACAATACCTGCTTATAGGCTCAAATAAATACCATAAGATGAACAATTGAGATGTTTACTATTAACATTTTTTTTTCTTTATATGTGCCCTCATAAATCCTCCTACCCCTTTAATAGTGTGCCATTTATTTTGCCATAACAATTATAACCCGTATATTAAGGTTACACATACTCATTTTAATATCTCTTTGTGCCCACTATTTGGCATCCTGGAGCTGCTTTACTCTGCTATGCTGACAATAGGGATATTCCCTCCCCTCCCCCACATTCAATTGTGTGAAACTCCTCCTGGATGGCACACTGGAGTCCTTAGTGACTGCCAGGCATGCACTCTCTCTCTCCTCTCAGGCACTTCTGGTCTGGCGGTTGCCGCTGCTATTTAATGCCTGCACTCACAGTGAGACAGTACGCCGCTCATAGCAAGACGCTGGAGCGCCGCTGAGAAGACACACAGGCACAGGCATTCCCACTATACCCCAACATTGACTTTATTATATATTACTGTGTACTAGCTTGTGTTTGATACAATATACAGGGGCATATTAGCACCCCCAGAGAATTATTGCATGCAGTGCTCACTACCACATGCTACCATGTAGAAGGACATTTTAACATCTCCTGAGAATTGTTTCATGCAGCACGCTCTGCATTTATTTACTTCTACCTCTATACCATCGCTATGGCCACCACCATCTTTCTTAACTATGTATATTTCAGTTGTGCCATTCAACAATATTCCTCCTCTTTCCTTTCCCCAGCTATCAGAAATTTGTTCTGATTTTCTCTAGGATTTTTGCAAACTTTGATTTCTAAGGTAATCCTATCTTTTCCAGTGTGTATCTCTGTATATATTCTTTTCTTACTCCCATCTGGCCTCTTTTTACTGGCTTTATTGACTATGGATACGTTTCTGATTTATTTCTGTTTTGAATTTTCACCTTCCAAATTTAGGTGATCAGTTGGTGCTTGTATTATTCGATGGTGTTTTTCACTATTTCCTTATTTTGTTGACTTGCACTGTGGATTTTTATTTTTTATTATTTTATTTTTTTGCAATTAACCTGATATTCTGATATGACTGTATATATCATGTTATTGATTTGTGTCATTTTTGTTTTTTAGCGACTTTATGATTAAGGCTCGGGAGAGCCGAAACGTCAAAAATGATTTTCCGGTCGCTTTGTCATGTTGCTCCCTTACCACTGTTATATCATTAAAAGTTTACTATATTGCATAGAATTCCTCTAGAGTGTGCAGTGTTTATTATAGTTCTGTTTTTAGACTCCTTTAAACATGTTGATTATCAAATAAAAATGTATTTTCTCATTTAAAAATTCTTTATCTCGGTTTTTTTTAGGTTTATACTTTTCTCCAATTGTCAGATTGTTATTTCTTGCATTTTGTAGAGAAATGCAGCTTCCATATGATATTTCACTAATTATTATGTCCATTTGTTTATATGTATTTTTGCAGCCATTTGATGATTAATCCAGGATTTATGTACAATACTGATCTTATGAATGCATGTGGCATGCTCCATGTCCCTCTGACATGGTGGTTTATATCGCACTATGCACCTTTCTACCAATTCTCAGATTATCTCTTTTTCACTTTGCAAAGGAACGGGACCTCCATCTACATTGGGGTTCATAAAGCATTCTGCCTACTCAGCTTCTACGATCATGGATATTTCTGGAGTTTACTTATGGGTTTAATATCTGATGAATATGATATAGTCTGATCATGTGCATACTGGTTACTATTAAATACATTACAGCACATCATCTTATTTTGTGGTCCATATCATGCATCTTATCCTTGAATTTTTAGATTTTAACCAAATTGTATGATTGAATAGTGAACAAGCAAAGTATTACTATTTTTGAGTTTTTTTTCTATATAGGATATAATTGTATTAGCAATAAAGATTGTTATTACATATGTGAGCCATTTGGGCTCATTATATTCTAGAATTAGTGCTGCCACCTAGTGGGGAAATGATGAACTTTTTGCAAATTTATGTCACAGTCAGAGATTGTCCTCTATCAGTGTGTCCCTAGCACAGTAATACACGGCAGTGTCCTCATTCTTCACATTGGTCATTTGTAGATATGCCATGTTTTTACTGTTATCTCTGGAGATTGTGAATCGTCCTTTCACAGAATCTTCATAGTAGGTGCCACTCCCGTCATAGCTAATAGTAGAAACCCACTGTAATCTTCTATCAGGCGTCTGTCTGACCCAGTGCATGCCATAGCTACTGAAGGTGAATCCAAATCCTTCACATGAGAGTTTATGGGAATTCCCGGGCTTTATCACCACCGGGTCTGATGACTGGACAAGTCGTTCCTGAGACCGGACACCTGGAGAATACACAGAATAAGGTTACATCCATATCCACATCTCATCATAGTGCTAGTAATGTCCTTACACTAATGTACTAGTAATGTCTCTAGTAATGGTCACCTGACACGCCGGCCAGTGATATAAAGAGGAGCAGGAAAGTCTTCATTACTGCTGGGGCTACTTCTAGGAGGTGATGTGAGATCCATCAGCGCTGTCTTTATTATGTAGATGTCCCAGGAGGAAATGACGTCACCTCATTATCATATTGTCAGACATATATACGGGTGAGGTCCTGTTATATACAATTTATATAAAGCCACAGATGGGTTTTAAAACTTAAAATCATTAATTATTATATATCACTAATTTGTTACCAGTGCTTCTTCTATATACAGATATAACAATCAGTTAAATGAAATATTTTTCTTCTAGATTTTTCCCAAAATAAAAGTGAAAAAATATTATAAAATAAATGACTAGTTATTTTTATAATTATAGATGAGTCCTCACTTTATGATTTATAGTTTGTAGTGTGTTTTCTTGGAAGGAATCCACCGTTCTTTATAAATGTTCCATCATAAACATATTGTACTTAGTTGTGGATGGATTACGGCTTGTACACAGGTCTGCAGGGTGGAGATGATTCCATCAGAGCTGTGATCAGTCACATTCACCGTTACTCACTATGGCGGCTGATCGGCTGTCAGCACTCAGCGTAAACTACTAACACACAGGATGTTTTCTGAGAGAACAGGGCGAATGATGAGCCTCTAAGAAATATTTATAGGCAGCCATTTTGAATAAGATAATTAAAGAATATTTGATACACAATGAAAAAAAAGAAAAGAAAGTGTATCCTCACCCATCCCTGTGACTGTGAGCCCTTGCGGGCAGGGTCCTCTCTCCTTCTGTACTTGTGTGTGCCTTGTATTGCTCATGTTTACTGTACTTGTCTATATTTGCCCCTCTTCACATGTAAAGCGCCATGGAACAAATGGCGCTATAAAAATGTATAATAATAATAATAAAATGTATAATAATAAAAAAAGAAAATGGTATTTTTGTGAACAAAAATAAAAAAAAACATTTTTTATTAATTTATAAGATCAAAATTATTTTCACAACTATACGAAGATGTAAAAAAGCATAAGATAACAGCTATTTCAAATTTTAAAAAAGTGTTACCTAGTTTCTTCTGAGTGCTCTGACACCCTACAACAAGACCACCGTACCAAGATCCTTTCTTGATGCACAAAAGTTTTTCTCCAACAACGAAATTTCAATTTAATTCATTTATGGAGCAGTGACTGGTCAAAATGAGTTTGAACAAATACAAGATTTCTTCTCATTCATTCAGAATAGGTGATGCCATGGAAGCAGCAAGATTAGGACTAAAAAATGATAGAATTCTGAAGATAGGCAAACGGAAATATAAAGATGAATATTAATTTCTCAAGTCCTCTAGTCACAATTGTCGTAAAGGGTGTGTCATTGCATTCTTAAGAACCCGCTACTGTTAACAACTGTGGTGGAGCGCGAAGTAATCGCTTCATGCTCTGTCACTTACTCCTGCAGGCCAAAGCATACTTCCATCCTGTGGCCTGCTGTGGCCAGCAGGAAGCATTTAAACTTGGTGGGTGCGTTGATCTCACTGCATCGCTCCACCCGCATCCACTGCTGCAAACAAGACAACATAGAGAAGATGGAGGCTACGGCTGGATTAGTTGACTAAAATAATTTTTTTGTGGGCTGTGACCATCATACTATATGCAGGCTCTTTGGCCATCATACTATATGGGGGTCTCTGGGAAACCATTATACTATATAGGGGACGTGGGGGATCAACATGGTATATGGTGGCTGTGGGGGAACATCACGCTATGTGTGTGCTGTAAGGGAACATTATACTATATTGGAGCTGTGGAGGAATATCATGCTATATGGTGGCTGTGCGGGAACAATATGCTATATGGGATCTTTGGAGGACCATCAAAATATATCTGGGCTATGGAAGAACATAATACTATATGGGGCTGTGGGAGAAATTCATACTATGTGGAGGTTGTGGGAGAACATCACACTATATGGGGGCTGTGGGAGAACATCAAACTATATGGGACTGTGACTGACCATCAGGCTATATGGAGACTGTGGGGATCATCATGCTATATGGGGTCTGTGGGGATCATCATGCTATGTGGGCATTATAGGGGAACATTATACTACATGGGAGCTGTTGGGGAACACCATGCTATATGGGGGCTGTGCATGAACAATGTACGTATGGAGGTTTGGGTCATAATCATGCTATATATGGGCTATGGGCAACATCATAGTATATGAGGACTGTGGGGAACATCATATTATATGGGGGCTGTGGTAGAACATCATACTATATAGGAACTGTAGGGGACCATCATACTACATGGGTGCTGTGAGGACAACTATACTATATGGGGGCTGTGGGGGAACATCTTACCATATGTGGTTTGTGGGGGAACATCACACTATATGTGGGCTGTGAGTGAGAAAACAATATTATATTGGGCTGTGGGGAGCAACATGTGGGGTCCATATGGGGACCATCATCAGGTATTGGGGCTGTTGTGGTCACTTATATTGTATTTAGTCTATGGAGGGACATCATTCTGTTTGGGGGGAATCATCATGCTATATAAAGAGCTGTAGTGGGACGATTACACTGTATTGGGGCCAGGGCCGGCTCCAGGTTTTTATGGGCCCCGTGCGAAAGAGTCTCAGTGGGCCCCTTTAACACAGACCACGATTCATGATGCACAGATACGGCAGAGAAATATAGGTATAGTACAGTGCCAAACATCTCACTTCTAACATTACATGAGTGATATCTATTGTAAATTCTACAATAGCTCAAAAACTGCCAAATCCTCACAGCGCACAGTACAGACTGGACAGTACAGTCCTCCATACAATATTATGGGCATCACATAGTCCTACATACAGTGTTATGGGCCAAATATAATGCTCCATAAAGAATATTGGACCCCAAATAATGCTCCATACAGGATACTGGTCCCCATATAATGCTCCATACAAAATATGGAGCTCTCTGCACTGTGCTACAATCTGCGCTGTTACGGCTCAGGAAAGGGCGCTGTGGAAAGACTCTCCATCATCGCCTCCCCATCATCATCATCATTGCCTCCCCATCATCATCGCCTCCCCATCATCATTGCCTCCCCATCATCATCGCCTCCCCATTATCTTCGCCTCCCCATCATCTTCGCCTCCCCATCATCATCGCCTCCCCATCATCATCATCATCATCATTGCCTCCCCATCATCATCGCCTCCCCATCATCATTGCCTCCCCATCATCATCGCCTCCCCATCATCTTCGCCTCCCCATCATCTTCGCCTCTCCATCATCATCGCCTCCCCATCATCATCATCATCATTGCCTCCGGGCCCTGGCTCCTCACCACCATCACTGCCTCCCCCCCACCACCATCACACATACAGCATCACACACACACACAGCACCACACACACACACACCTCATCTGTCCGGCATCCCCGATCTCTCTGCCACAACCGGCCGCTGAATGATGACGTCATTCAGTGGCGCTGCTGTGAGAGGAAGCGCCGGCGTCGTGCAGGCGCCCCCTGGAGCCCGGAGCAGCGGAGGCACGGGGAGAGATAAATATTGCGCCGGCTGCTGCCGGGGCCCTGAGCAAGTGGGGGGGCCCAGTGGCGGCTCTGGCACCGCTCTTCTCTGCTGATGGGCGCCAGGGTGCCCGACGGCGAGTGGGCCCTGTTGCACAGCTTCTGAATCCACACCTTTGCAGAGGAAACTTCACAGAGCAAGTTGCATGGGATAACAAGCGTTTACTTCTCTGAACATGAGTAAAAGAATAATGCACAGACATTACAGCATTGCATCAGCAAACATGAACAAAACGAAAGTGAAACTAACTAGAGAAGAGACTAATTCTTATACAATACATTAAAGAAGGAAACGTTACACAACATCGCCATCTACTGTCAGGTCAGCATAAAGTCCTCCTGTTACACATATATAATAAGTTATGATCTGTTGCATATGAAAACACCCTTTCTCAACAGTAAGGACTTATTCAATCAATCCCAACTTTTTTATTAGTCTCTGATGTTTATCAGCATTCAACGCCTTTGTGAAAATGTCCGCTGTCATTTCTTCAGTAGGGCAATACTCCAACTTTAAGACTCCTTGGTCCTCTTTGAGTTTTGTTGGTTCCAAGTGTGATTGTCCTAATTCTGTCAACAATTGTCTTAACCACAGTACTTCTTGTCTTTCTATCTGTATTCCTAGGTACTGTTTTACATTTCCCAAGTCTTTGATTTCAAAATGTTGCTTCAGGATTTTTAGAATGTTTTCTTTATCCCTTTCTTGTTTAAAACAAATCAAAATGTCGTCTACATATATGAGTACATAAATCCATCTATTACTCAGCCTTTTTGTGTACAAGCATGAATCAGCTTTGCTTCTTTGAAATTTTTCATTTGTTAGTACTTCTGTGATTTTGTCATTCCACGCTTTAGCTGCTTGTTTTAAACCATATATGCTTTTCTGTAGTTTGCAAACTTTGTTTGGATTTCTTTCATCTTTGAATCCTGGAGGTTGTTCCATGTAAATGTCTTCTGTTAAATCACCATTCAAAAAAGCTATCTTTACATCCAGATGTCTTAGTTCCATCTGTTCCACTGCTGCAACTGTAAGTAAAGTTCTTATTGTAGTGTGCTTGACAACTGGAGCAAATGTTTCATCATAGTCTTCTTCTTCTGGAAGTTGAGCTATGTCTTCCCAAGAGATAGATTCATACATTTTTCTTGTACTTGCCTTGAATGAGAGGCGTTTTGGTGGTTTTCCTTTGTTCTCTCTTATTGAACGTCTTGGTTCTGTGTCTGTTTGTAGTTGTGATTCTTCACTTTCAGTATTTTGTTCTTCATTAATTTCTACTTCTTTCTCATCAGATATTACTTCAGTTATGTCACTATTGTTTTTCTCATTTTTTGTTTCAACTGAAATCATAATGTCTTCATTTAAATCTTCAATGAATGCCACACTGTTACTCACTGTAACTCTATCTGTTTTGGGATCTAGGATTCTATATCCTTTGCAGTTTTCACTATATCCAACGAATATTCCTTCCATGGATCTGTTTTGAAGTTTGGAACGTTTCTCTGTTGGAATGAATATAAAAACTTTACATCCAAAAACTTTTAAATGATTGACACTTGGTTTCATACCTTGCCACAGTTCATATGGATTTTTCTTCAGTTTTCTGGAAAAAAGTTGGTTCTGTAGATATGTAGCTGTCATTGCTGCCTCACCCCAATATTTCTCTGGTAGTTTAGAATCTGTCAGCATACATCTCATCATTTCTGTTAGAGTTCTGTTTTTCCTTTCTGCTACTCCATTTTGTTCAGGTGTGTATGGAACAGTTTTCTGATGTTCTATTCCATTTTTTGTTAAGTAGTCTTCTATTCTGTGACCTGTAAATTCACCTCCATTATCACTTCTGATGACAATTGGCTTCCTTTGAAATTTGTTACTTGATCTTGTTACATAGTCTACAAGTTTATCAAAAACTTCACTTTTGTTCTTAATTAAGTATATGACTGTGTATCTTGAGTAGTCATCTATAAAAGTCAACATGTATCTATTGCCTCCTGATGTAGTCACTTTCATGGGTCCACATACGTCAGTATGCACCAAATCAAGTGGTCTTTCGCTTTTCATCTCACTTTCTTTTGGAATAGATATCCTTGTGGCTTTGGATTTTATACAACATTCACATCTTATGGTAATTGAGCAATCTGATATCTTTAAATCTTTTGTCAATTCTTTTCTCTGTAGTTCCCTTATACTGTCTGGGTGTCTATGTCCTAGACGTCTATGCCACATGTGAATACAGTTTTTGTGATCATGTGTACATACCTTCATCTGTTCCTTTGGTTTGTCAAAATGATATAATTGTTCATCTGCCTTGACTTTGGTTATAGGAAAGATGTGTATCTTCGTACCGTGTTAGCCAGTAGATAGAAAAATATTTAGACTTGAGAGTCCTCAGTGGTTGATACCTTTTAATGGCTAACTGAAAAGATGGTAACAAATTGCAAGCTTTCGAGACTACGCAGGTCTCTTCATCAGGCAAAGACTAAAACAAAAGCTGAAGAATCACATATTTATACACAACAGGACACAGGAATAATGCAATAGGTAAGACAAGTGACGTGAAGCAGAACTGTCATTATGGCAGAGGGATGAACATAAATATGACTAGTTCATAGATAAGGAGTGAAAGTTTTATTACCCTCTGATTGGGGTCTGGTAATGTGTTGTGATGACCCTAAAAGGTCAGGGAAGCAGATTCCTTAATTGTTGTAGAAAGACATACAACTCTGGGATATATTCATCCCAGCACTAAGAGTGTCAAAGGTCATCATAAGTTTATATTCCCAGACTTTTCTATCCTTCTCAGATTTGAAGTTAGATTTTAATACAAGTAATTCCATATCCGTCATGCTATGACCGGGCATACAAAAGTGTTTTGCCACAGGTAAATCCATTCTTTTTTCTCTTATTGTGTGGCGATGAAAATTCATCCTTGTTCTCAGTTCTCAGACCGGGCAAAAACTGAGAACAAGGATGAATTCTCATCGCCACACAATAAGAGAAAAAAGAATGGATTTACCTGTGGCAAAACACTTTTGTATGCCCGGTCATAGCATGATGGATATGGAATTACTTGTATTAAAATCTAACTTCAAATCTGAGAAGGATAGAAAAGTCTGGGAATATAAACTTATGATGACCTTTGACACTCTTAGTGCTGGGATGAATATATCCCAGAGTTTTATGTCTTTCTACAACAATTAAGGAATCTGCTTCCCTGACCTTTTAGGGTCATCACAACACATTACCAGACCCCAATCAGAGGGTAATAAAACTTTCACTCCTTATCTATGAACTAGTCATATTTATGTTCATCCCTCTGCCATAATGACAGTTCTGCTTCACGTCACTTGTCTTACCTATTGCATTATTCCTGTGTCCTGTTGTGTATAAATATGTGATTCTTCAGCTTTTGTTTTAGTCTTTGCCTGATGAAGAGACCTGCGTAGTCTCGAAAGCTTGCAATTTGTTACCATCTTTTCAGTTAGCCATTAAAAGGTATCAACCACTGAGGACTCTCAAGTCTAAATATTTTTCTTGACTTTGGTTATCAACTTGTTTCCTGCAATAATTGCACACTCATTATCTTTGAATTTTACTGTAAGTCCTTTTGCTGTTAAACGTTTCACAGATAATAATCCGCCTTCCAATTTTGGAACATACAACACATCCTGTACAAGTATCTTTGAATCTTGTCCGAACTTGTTTGAACAATTTAGCATACCTTGTCCGATACCTTCTGCGGTTATTTTGCGTCCATCTGCAAGATAAATGGCTACTTTCTTATTTAAATCAAGATCAGTAAAGAAATTCTTGTCACTTGTCATATGACTCGTTGCTCCTGAATCAATAAACCAACCAAGTGATGATTTCTTATCAGTTACTTTAAATGTGCCATTCCAATTATTTTCACACGAATCAGAAAATGGTGTAATTTCTTTTGTTCTGCTTTCCATATAGTACAGTCTTTCTTTAAATGACCTTTTTTCTTACATCTGAAGCATTCTCTTGTCTCTTTATTATAGGGTTTTTTAAGTTCAATAGCTTTAAGAGCATTTCCATTATCTTTTTCAGTAGAAGAATCATTGCTTTGTTCTTTCCTTCTCTGATATTCATCTATGAGTCTTGTATTCACAAACTCTAATGTAATGTCAGTTTCTGGTCTTGTCTCTAGTGCATTTATTAAAGCTGTATATGAATCTGGTAAACTGCACAATAAAATTGCTGCTATATGGCTTTCCTTATCTTCACCAATAGATCTTAGCTGTGATATCACTTCCATCATTGAGAATATATGCTTCTGCATGTCACTGTCTGCATTTAGTCTCATATTGTACAGCTTTCTTAGCAGAAATAACTTGTGATTTAAGCTAGGTCTCGCATATAGCTTTCCCAATTCTTCCCACAATCCTTTTGCTGTTTCTTCATTTCTTATATGTTTTAATTGAGCATCATCCACTAATAAGCTAATGGTAGCTCTCGCTTGTCTATTTTTTCTATCCCATGTCTGATAATCTTCATCAGGTCTATCTGTAGTGATTACTTCCCATAAATCATCTTTAGACAATAACATCTCTACATTGAACTTCTATAGCTGATAGTTCTCATCATTCAGTTTAGCTACTGTGAGTTTTAGCTCTGTGCTATTCATCATTTTTAACTTATCTTACTTGTTTGGAGAGACTTGCACTGAAGAATTCTTCTGCATTCACCAGGGTCTTTCTGAGAGTTCCGATGTCCTGGGCATCTGGTATTCTTGGGAGTCCTGGGATCTGTGGTGTCTGGATTCTCTGTATCTGGGTACGCTGTATCTGGGTGCCTGGATCTGGATGTCTGGGTGTCTGGGCCCATAACCTGTTGCACAGCTTCTGAATCCACACTTTTGCAGAGGAAACTTCACAGAGCAAGTTGCATGGGATAACAAGCGTTTACTTCTCTGAACATGAGTAAAAGAATAATGCACAGACATTACAGCATTGCATCAGCAAACATGAACAAAACGAAAGTGAAACTAACTAGAGAAGAGACTAATTCTTATACAATACATTAAAGAAGGAAACGTTACACAACATCGCCATCTACTGTCAGGTCAGCATAAAGTCCTCCTGTTACACATATATAATAAGTTCTGATCTGTTGCATATGACAACAGGCCCCCCCGCCTGCTCAGGGCCCCGACACTTGCCCGGGTATTCTGGGTGCTGACGCCGGCCCTGATTAGTATTAATATAAAGAGAACTCGGCACTCAACTTAACGTAAAAGGTAAGTATTGTAGTCCACGGTAGTGAAACGTTTCGGTCCTGAAATTCGGACCTTCGTCAGCCACATATGGTACCGGGAGGGGGTAAAATTACCCAATTCAAAGTAGGCAATAGATACTGATGGGATCAGGTAGATCGCCAGTTGTAGCCATTGTGTCAGGGGTTAAGGTGAGTATCTGGGTGAGAGTTAAAGTCCAGTCTCCGCTGTGTGCCGTGAGGAGGACGCGCTGTCCACCGCTAGTCCATGTGCCGGCCCTGATTGGGGCTGTGAGTGACCATCATACTGCGTGGAGGGACCATCATACTGTATTGGGTCTATTTAGGACAATCATACTGTGTGGGTGTGTGTGACCCGCACCACAATTGTGGGTTACCAGGGCTATGGGGTACTCGGAGCCGAGCCCATGGAAGTCTATGGGATTTGTGTCACTGGCAGCGGTGGCTCGGTCCGTGGCCCTGGCGGTCAGGCGTATGATGGGGGGGATTATTTACAGGGGATTGGTAGATAACAGTTCGTGACGCCACCTGTAGTTGTCTGATCACTAAGACCAGCGCTGCAGTAGATCTCTGAGGGGATGTTGTGGCAGCTAGATGACGGGTCCCCAACAGGTGGGACTGGTCCCTCAAAGTCTATGGTATTAATGATGTAGGGTGCAGATAAATGAATCAGTCTCACACAATCCAGCGTCTTTCCATACCTTTTACTTGTCAGATGTTTAGGCAGGTCCCGGGGAGCTGGTCGGGGTGGAGACTGCACGTCCAGGTAACAGCAGAGCAGGTTAGAGGCCTCCTTAACTTTCAATATGATGAGTCCAACTAGCATGGAACTAAGTTAACTCCGAATACTCCAGCTAACTCCATAGCTGTACTGCCCGGTCAGTATTGTGGTGGAGCCTTCTATGTGGTGAGAACAGAGTCCTTCTATGCTAGGCCTAGCTAAAAGTCCTTGTTCCTCCTGACCCCGATTACGTACCGACACTTCAAGGGCTGCTTTCTGCGACCTAAGGTCCAGTAAGACTCTGGTTATTCCGTTACTATGAGTGAATCAATAGCAACTCCTCGGTCCCCAGTGACCGGATAATTAGTGTAGGCAATTCACTACCTAAGGCACTGCTCCGTCCTCTCCACTGTGCCCTTCGCCCTGCTTTCCACTCTCAACACAGGCACTGCACACTTCCTAAGGTAGTACAAGTCAATCCTTTCTTGCTTCTTCCTTGGAGCTCGCTGACAGATTCTCAGTATACTCCTAGTTCAGGAACACATCGACTGAACTTCACTGTCCTTGGGACAGGCGACTGAAGTTTCTGCTGCAAACTTTCCTTTCTTCAAAGCTGTCTCTGTCTTCGGGTTAAGGAACAGCTCTGACTAGGCTAAGATGAACTGGCTCACCCTTACTAGCCTCCACTTTATGAACTGCTGACAGGAACCAACTGAGTGACTGTCTTTCACTTCACTTCCTGGAAGACTTCCCACTAGCTGCTGTACATCACTAGCTTATATACCCCGAGGGTGTGTCTAAAGTGTGAATGGATGATGTGAGCTTTAACTGTTACCTTTCTGTGCAGACTCCAGGATAATGTGTGCCTTACATACCAGGGCTACACATCCCCCCTTGGTAAAATACAGCACTCCCGGGCTGTGAAATAGACAAAGAAAGAATTTTGTTTTGCATTTAAACAATTAACATCAAACTCTTCCCAGCAGGGAGGTGAGAAATTCTTAAACGTTGCATTATGGACAATAGAAAATACAAAAGTATCAAATCATCAAGACATTCAATAAATACACATAGTATTCTTGTGAAGGACCCGCACCAAACCTTCAGCGTGGGTCCTGGGTGGGCTGCAGGACTTCTGGCTGCAGACCTCACTCAGTGCCACACCATACGGGTTTTATGTTCAGAGGTAAGTCAAGGCTTCGTGTGAGACCAAGACAAGGCACAAAGTGCAACTATTTACAGGATACAGTTTTTGGGCTGGCTCAGTCCTCAGCCACGCAGTCCATTATAAGACATTTTCAAGTAATTCACATTATATCACAATACTTTAAATTCCTTCAAATGCAATAAACTTCTTTATACAACTTTATACAATTGATCATAGATAATAACCCTTTTCTGAGTCATAATAAACTAGTTTGTTAGGACTACTGTTGATAACGAATAGGTAGCTTCCCTTTCGTTGTTCGTTCCGATCTACGTGGAGTAGCATCAGGTATATTGGTCTCTGATCTATCTGTTCTGCGTAACGACAAACTATAATACTGCCTCAATCTTTCTATGGATCTGGCAAGCGTACTGAGGGCTGGGCGGTGTGAGTCAGCTTCACCAGGGGATCCCATAGCATGGGGCGCTGCTTCTGGTGATTCTACTTCTTGAGATTCTGCAGGCTGGGGTTCTGCTGGAATAGGTACCTCTAGAACTGGCTCTATTGGCACAATGGGTATGACTGGAGGTAGAGTTTCCTCTTGTGGCTGATAAAACTGCAACACAGGAATGATTACCGCATCTCCCAGTCTGGGCCAATCCGCAGGTAAATCTCCCAGATCCGTGTGTATAACCTCCTCTTTACTTTCTTCTCGATTGACGACAGGGTTCTCTTCACGAAGCTTTAATGGCTCTGGACACAATTTTAAATGGTCTCTAGACACAGTGGCGGTCGTTCTTCCTCCATCCTTACTGATGATACAGACTTTTCTGTTATCATATTTGGAATCTTGTACGACATATGGTTCTTGTTCCCACTGGTTGTCCAACTTGTGCATCTTCCTTTTCCTTTTTAACACCATTTCTCCAGGCATCAAAGGCTTAGCGGGAGCATTCTTGTTGTAAATATTCTCCTGCTTTTCCCGAGCTTTATTAAGACTTTCTTCTACGCAGGCTTGCACTCTTCTGTATTGCTCTTGCCGATTTGTGTCCCAATTTCCAACGGTGTCATCTGCCTCTGGTTCCACCACACCAAGTTCCAAGTCCATTGGCAGTCTTCCAGGCCTTGCTCTCATAAGGTAAGCTGGCGTGCAGTTGGTAGAACTCACTGGTATGTGGTTGTACAAGTCAACCAGGTCAGGTAACAATTCTGGCCACCGATTTCTTTCTTCCAGCGGTATGGATTTTAGCAAGTCAACGACAATGTGGTTCATTTTCTCGCAAAGGCCGTTGGTTTGGGGGTGGTATGGCGTCGTTCTAATTTTCTTACACCCATACAAGTGACAAAATTCCTTAAACAGATCCGCTTCAAAAGCAGGGCCTTGATCAGTCAGTACCTGCTCTGGATACCCAAAATTATATTTAAACCGTTCTCTTCATTTACAGTCTTTACTACTAGAAGCCCCTGGTCTTTCAACTCCTCTCTGCCCACTTTCACATCCACACTTTTGGTCCCGAGTACTTCCACAGGGAGACCATTAGAAGCATACACGGTAAAGTCAGGGCTCGGGGGTTGAAGACTATCCATAGACCAGAACTTTGTATATAGGGCATCAGGTATTATGGTCACCTGAGACCCAGTATCTAGCAACGCCGGAACTGCAATCCCATCCAGAATGATGGACAGGTAGGGTCGTCCACCCACGAACCTGCGGTTCCAATCTAAGGGGCCTGACGAGTCTCCACCTGGGTGTTGGCCCTCGGACCCAGGTTCTGCCCGTTTAAAGGACACTGTGTCGACATATGACCTTTCCGGTTGCAGCGGTAACAGATGATCTCCCGGCGAGGAGGGTGCTGGTTAGGGGTCGCTCCTGGGGGCGGCGTTGTCCTCCTCCGGTGGGGCGACGTCCTCCTTCTCCTCCGGTTCATCCATGGGACATCCTCCGGGCAGTCGGCTAATAAGATCTTTCCTTCTTCCTCTTTCCGCAGCTGCAGGGCACTCATCACAGCAGCCAGATTTTTAGTCAACTGGCGCACTTCTGAGCGCAGACAGTCCAATTCACTAGGGGGCGTCACCTGCGTTTTGGCTTCTGCCGCTAGCGGGGAAAAGGTGGGTACTGCCGGTTCCAGAATGATTTCACCCTGGTGATGTTGGGTTGCCACTTCAGGTTTGCCCAGGGGCCGCAGTCCTTTTATTGCCATGTCCTTTAGGGCATCAAAGGTGGCATCTGGATGATCTAAAGACCACCAATTTACAGTTCTGCGTTCCGCTTGGGACCTCAGTCCTTGCACAAATTGTTCTTTCAGCATCTTATTTTCATCAATGACACTTATGGTATTAACCTGCTTGAGGGCTCTCAGGGCCCCTTGTAGTCGGCAGGCATAGTCCCTTATGCTGTCACTTGGTTGCTGTGAACAGTTGTAGAATGCCATCCGGAGATCTGTTTCGGTGCGATCTTCAAAAATGGCCTGTAACTTTAAGAGGATCGCAGGCACCAACTCCTGGTCCGTGGTAGCCCAAGTCTCCACTTCTCTCTCAGCAGCGCCAGTTAGCTGCCCTATTAATACTGCAGCTTTTTGCCTCTCAGACATGGAGTACATTTCCAGGACACTGCATATCTTCCGTTTGAATCCTGCTAAAGTGCCTGGCTCGCCGCTGTACTGGGGAAGCCATTTTGCCCCAGGCATATATGGGAGCGTTAGTGGCATGAGCGGGACTACCGGGCCGGGTGCTGGGCCTGCGCCCCCATCCGGCGCTACAATGCCACGCGGCGCGGGGTCGGGGCCTCCGGCGGGGGCCGCACTGTCGGCCGGTTGTTGCGACATATTAGTGCCCCCTTGGTTAATCGGGGCCTACCGTTTCCAGAAGCTGCCGCTCCACAAGCACAGTGATGGGGACAGGACCTTCGTCGCAGGCGCTCTGATGTCAGAGCGTTCACTTCCTGTCGCAGGACCTGCCGCTGAGTCAGAGCCGGGGGCGTGTCCGAGACTCTGCGCGCTTTTCAGGTACGCCCACCTTCTTCTCCAGCGCCTCAGGGCGCGAATATGGCGGCAAATATGGCGGTATTTGGCGCCAAACAACAGCAACAGTCTTTTTCACCAAAACACTCCACAGGCACACAGGGCTCGCAATGCTGCAAGTTTCGGTCCCTGTTCGTGACGCCAAAGTTTGTGTGACCCGCACCACAATTGTGGGTTACCAGGGCTATGGGGTATTCGGAGCCGAGCCCATGGAAGTCTATGGGATTTGTGTCACTGGCAGCGGTGGCTCGGTCCGTGGCCCTGGCGGTCAGGCGTATGATGGGGGGGATTATTTACAGGGGATTGGTAGATAACAGTTTGTGACGCCACCTGTAGTTGTCTGATCACTAAGACCAGCGCTGCAGTAGATCTCTGAGGGGATGTTGTGGCAGCTAGATGACGGGTCCCCCACAGGTGGGACTGGTCCCTCAAAGTCTATGGTATTAATGATGTAGGGTGCAGATAAATGAATCAGTCTCACACCATCCAGCGTCTTTCCATACCTTTTACTTGTCAGATGTTTAGGCAGGTCCCGGGGAGCTGGTCGGGGTGGAGACTGCACGTCCAGGTAACAGCAGAGTAGGTTAGAGGCCTCCTTAACTTTCAATATGATGAGTCCAACTAGCATGGAACTAAGTTAACTCCGAATACTCCAGCTAACTCCATAGCTGTACTGCCCGGTCAGTATTGTGGTGGAGCCTTCTATGTGTTCCTCCTGACCCCGATTACGTACCGACACTTCAAGGGCTGCTTTCTGCGACCTAAGGTCCAGTAAGACTCTGGTTATTCCGTTACTATGAGTGAATCAATAGCAACTCCTCGGTCCCCAGTGACCGGATAATTAGTGTAGGCAATTCACTACCTAAGGCACTGCTCCGTCCTCTCCACTGTGCCCTTCGCCCTGCTTTCCACTCTCAACACAGGCACTGCACACTTCCTAAGGTAGTACAAGTCAATCCTTTCTTGCTTCTTCCTTGGAGCTCGCTGACAGATTCTCAGTATACTCCTAGTTCAGGAACACATCGACTGAACTTCACTGTCCTTGGGACAGGCGACTGAAGTTTCTGCTGCAAACTTTCCTTTCTTCAAAGCTGTCTCTGTCTTCGGGTTAAGGAACAGCTCTGACTAGGCTAAGATGAACTGGCTCACCCTTACTAGCCTCCACTTTATGAACTGCTGACAGGAACCAACTGAGTGACTGTCTTTCACTTCACTTCCTGGAAGACTTCCCACTAGCTGCTGTACATCACTAGCTTATATACCCCGAGGGTGTGTCTAAAGTGTGAATGGATGATGTGAGCTTTAACTGTTACCTTTTTGTGCAGACTCCAGGATAATGTGTGCCTTACATACCAGGGCTACACAGGTGGACAATCATACTGTTTTCGAGCTGTTGGGGAACATTATATTGTATTGAGGCTGTGGGGACCATACTGTCCGGGGTACTATGGGCAGAAACATTATACTTTGTGGGCATCTATGGAGTCCATCATGCTGTGGTACTGTGGTTGGACATCATACTGTGTAAAAAGTTGGGAGGCACCCTTCTGTGACTGTGTGCCATAATGAGATGTTTGCTATGGGACTCCATGATATCTAGGTATGCCCGTGCATTATTAGAATATAGAGGGGAGTTATTATTATAAGGAGGAACAAATCATCGTTATAGGGAGAAGGGGCACAGAGGGGCACTGTTATTGTGTGAAACACAAAAGTAGGGTACTGATACTACAAAGGCACAGAGGGGGGCATTATTACTGTCAAGGGCTCTGGTTATAACAATATATGGTACGTATAAAGCAGGGGAATGTGAGGATTGCCTAGGGAAAGCATTAAGCCAAAGATGTCTCTGTGTTACACTTTGCAGGGACCAGTTATAGATGGAAGAAAAGGTCAGGGCAATCTGGACCAAATAGAAAAGAAAAGAAAAGGGAAAGTGAATGACTACAATCAAGAACATCACTGGTGAGAACCTGCACAATATACACATTTGCAAGTATGGTCGGCAGAGCACAGGTGTAAAACTGTTATTACCATTATTTGGTGCTTTATGTTGATAATATCAGTCGTAGTACAGTGGTTTTGGTCAAGGGTGGCATTCAAATTTTAATGACAGGTTCCCTGTTTGTGTAAGGAAACTACATCCATTTTTTTAAGCCATGCCACAGCCATGCCAATTAGAGTGCCACACCCATTATTGATATCCACAACCATTTTCAAACACACTTTCCTCAACCACAAAATACAAGTAACGGTAAGTAAAAATAAAAGTCCTTTCCTCATCTTACCCTCCCTATAACTTCATTCATAGTCTCCTGTCAAGTACGCAATGTACAAGTCAAACTATCAGTCAATTGATAACATGATGTATTGTATTAAGGGGTTTTTCTATAAGTTTTGAAAATTAGTACTAAAGGAAGGGGGTTGATATGAAGGAATTCCACTCTGAATATAACATCAAATTGATGCACTCGTGTAATAAAAGGAGAGTGCAATTACTGAATATCTCCATAGTAGCAGACATTAATTTGCAATTGCAATCTGATGTCTACCAGAAACCCACCTCGGTTAATTCTTTGTTACACTCTACATCTAGCCATCATTACTCAGTAATTAAAGCCACCCCAATTGGACAATTCCTCAGAATGAAACAAATCTGCTCTACCAATCCTAAATTTGAAATGCAAGCAGAAGATCTTAAAACGAGATTACAATCCAGGTTTCATTAATAGATGCATTAAAAATGGATATAACCGTGCTATAAAAAAATCTCATGATGCTTTACTTCGATCTTAGTACAAATAATATGCAGTGCAAATTTTCTCGACATATAATGGAGAATGGGATACCATAAGAAAAATCTTACAGAGACATTGGCCTAACTTGAAAACTGAGCCAACTTTGGCAAGATTCCTGTCGGATCACCCCTTGATGACATCTAGAAGAAGTAAAACTCTAAAAGATTTATTAGTTCAAAGCAATTATTTCCCTCAAAATAGTAAACATTTACACACTCAAGGCCTTCTTTAAGGGAGTCATCCCTGTAGTAACTGTGTTTCATGCAGCAATATATGTAGTGTTACCACTTTTAAAATCAGCTGATGGAGCAAAACTATTTTATATTAGCCATCATATATCTTGTAATACATCACGCTTAATATTTTATGCCACATGTGGATGTGCCAAAATTTACATCGGAATAGCATCAAGAGAGCCTAACATCATTGCAAGGGAACATGTGCAGGACATTCTGGCAGTGAAATCCGTAATCGATCCCAATGAATTGAAAACAATACCCCATCACTTTAAACTATACTATGATAGCAATCAAAAAACTTTCATGGTAAGATATTGATCATATCTAATGTGGTATCAGAGGGAGAAACAACAAACGTATCCTAGCATAACGTAGATGCAAATGATTTATGACATTGAGGACGGTTGTCTCCCATGGATTGAATGAAGCTGTCACTTTAGCCTCCTTTATATAATAAACCACACACCTTGCTTCACATCTTCTGGAACAAGATAATTTGGAGTGAAGACCAAAATGAACTTTGTCACAGCCATAAGCGTTACATTTGGAGAGAGGTCAACAAGGCCTATGATGAAAGGAACACCATTCCTACTATAAAGCACGGAGGTGGATCCTTTGATGTTTTTGGGATGTGTGAGCTTCAAAGCCACAGGAAACTTGGTCAAAGTTGAAGGAAAGATGAATACAGCATGTTATCAGCAAATACTGGCGGCAAATTTGCAATCATCAGCCCAGAAGCGGCACATTGGACGTACTTGGACATTCCAACATGACAACGATCCAAAACACAAGGCCAAATCAAACTATCATTGGTTACCGCAGAACAAAGTGAAGGTTTGGAGTGGCCATCTCAGTCTCCTGACCTCAATATCATTGAGCCACTCTGGGGAGATCTCAAGTGCCCAGTTCATGCTAGACAGCCCAGGAATTTAGAGGAACTGTAGGCTTTTTGCCAAGAAGAGTGGGCAGCTTTACCTTCAGAGAAAATGAAGAACCTCATCCACAACTAGACTTCAAGCTGTCATTGATGTTAGAGGGGGCAATTTACGGTATTATGAAAAGGGAAATACAGACTTTTGATCAGGGTCATTTGGATGTTTTTTATGTTGTCATTATGAATTAAAAAGAGAAAACACAGTACTGTAGTTTGACAATAAATGGCTTCACCCAACCACTAACCATGAGTGGAGAAAATGTTTTATTCTCTGAACAAAGGCACAACTGTATATGGGGCCAGGATGGATATATGGGGGGGCAGGATGCATATATGAGGGCGAAGATAGATATATGTGGGGGCAGGAAAAGGGACCAGGATGGATATATGGGGAGCCAGGATGCATATGTATGGTAGAGCTAGGATGCATTTATGTGGAGAAGGACAAGGGACCAGGATGTATATATATGGGGGGCCAGAAAGCCTATATGTGGGATCCAGGATGCATATGTCGGAGGACCAGGATGGATATATATGGGGAGGGGCCAGGATCTATAATATAACGCTGGGAGCGTCACTCTGTCTGAAGCCTTTATAGACTGCGCAAGCGCGACACGCCTGCGCAGTCTGCTCCAGACAGAGTGAGGCATCCAGTGGTGAGAACTGTGTATGGCGCCGGAGATCGCGGTATGCGTACTGGATGCATACCGCGATCTCGGGCGCCATACTCACATACTTACCTGACCGGGAGGACCGTTGCCGTAGCGCTTCTTTTCTCCCGGGCTGGAGACCAGGCGTCGGATCTCGCATGCGCAATAGCGCTATGCAGCGCCATTTTGCTGAAGACACATTTACAGTGTGTCTTCAGCAATATGGCGCCGGACAGCGCGGTATGGGCATGCGCGTACTCCGGCGCCGCTCTCCTCCCCCGGCGTCCAGCAGAACGGAACATCGCTGGAGCACAGGGATGAAAGGTGATTATAAATGGTTTTTTTTTGGGGTATCTGTGCAGTTTAATAGCGGTGAGGGGGCCATGCATATCAGGATAGGGTGGTGGGGGGACCATGCACATCAGGATTGGGGGGTGAGGGACCATGCACATCAGGATTGGGGGTGAGGGACCTGACTCAGGATTGGGGGGTGAGGGGACCATGCACATCAGGAGGGGTGAGGGACCATGCACATCAGGATTGGGGGTGAGGGGACCATGCACACGGTTGGGGGTGAGGGACCATGCACATCGGATGGGGTGAGGGGACCATGCACATCAGGTTGGGGGTGAGGGGACCATGCACATCAGGATTGGGGTGAGGGACCATGCACATCAGATTGGGGTGAGGGGACCATGCACATCAGGATTGGGGGTGAGCGACCATGCACATCAGGATTGGGGGGTGAGGGACCATGCACTCAGGATGGGGTGAGGGACCATGCATACAGGATTGGGGTGAGGGGACCATGCATATCAGGATTGGGGGTGAGGGCCATGCACATCAGATTGGGGGTGAGGGGACCATGCACATCAGGATTGGGGGTGAGGGACCATGCACATCAGGATTGGGGGTGAGGGGACCATGCACACAGGATTGGGGGTGAGGGACATGAACAGATTGGGGGTGAGGGGACCATGCACATCAGGATTGGGGGTAGGCCATGCACATCAGGATTGGGGTGGGACCATGCACATCAGGATTGGGGGGTGAGGGGACCATGCACATCATTGGGTGGGTGAGGATGACCATGGTGGGTGAGGCCATGACCAGGATTGGGGGTGAGGGGACCATGCACATCAGGATTGGGGGGTGATGGGGACCAACCAAGTGAGGCCAGCACATCAGGATTGGGGGGTGAGGGGACCATGCACATCAGGATTGGGGTGAGGGACCATGCCATCAGGATGGGGGTGAGGGACCATGCACATCAGGATTGGGTGAGGCCATGCACACAGTGGGTGGACCAGCAACCAGATTGGGGTGAGGGACCATGCAACAATGGGTGAGGGGACATGACAACAGTGGTGGGTAGACCAGCAACAGATGGGGTGAGGGACCATCAATCAGATGGGGGGGAGGACCATGAATAGATGGGTGAGACACACATCAGGATTGGGGTGAGACCATGCACATCAGGATTGGGGGTTGAGGGACCTGCACATCAGATTGGGGGTGAGGGCATGCACATCAGTTGGGGGAGGGCCATGCAATCAGGATTGGGGGGGGACCATGCAATCAGGATTGGGGTGAGGGACCATGCACACAGATTGGGGGGGGGGACATGCCTTGATTGGGTGAGGACAGCAATCAGATTGGGGAGGGACCATGACATCAGGATTGGGGGGGTGAGGACCATGCACATCAGATTGGGTGAGGGACAGCAACAGGTTGGGGGTGAGGACCATCACATCAGATTGGGTGGGACCATACACAGATTGGGTGAGGACCATGACATCAGTTGGGTGAGGCCATCACTCAGGATTGGGGGGAGGGACATGACATAGGGTGGGGTGAGGGACCATGCAATCAGTTGGGTGAGGACCATGCCACAGTGGGGGTGAGGGACCAGCAACAGGATTGGGGGTGAGGGACCATGCACATCAGTTGGGGAGGGCATGACCAGGATTGGGTAGGGACCATGACATCAGATTGGGGGGTGAGACCATGCAACAGGTTGGGGGTGAGGGACATGCACATCAGTTGGGGTGAGGGCCAGACATCAGGATGGGGTGAGGCCATGCAACAGGATTGGGTGAGGACCATGCAACAGGAGGGGGTGAGGCCATGCACACAGGATGGGGTGAGGGACCATGCACATCAGGTTGGGTGAGGGCCAGCACATCAGGTGGGGGTGGGACATGCAATCAGATTGGGTGAGGGACATGCAATCAGGATTGGGGGGTGAGGACCATGCATACAATTGGGTGAGGACCATGCACATCAGGTTTGGGTGGACCATGCACATCAGGATGGGGTGAGGGCATGCATCGGATTGGGGGTGAGGGCCATGCACATCAGGATTGGGGTGAGGGGACCATGCACATCAGGTTGGGGTGAGGGACCATGCACATCAGATTGGGTGAGGGACCAGCACATCAGGATTGGGTGAGGACCATGCATCAGGATTGGGTGAGGGGACCATGCAATCAGATTGGGGGTGAGGGACCATGCATCAGATTGGGGTGAGGACATGCACATCAGATGGGGTGAGACCATCACATCAGGATTGGGGGTGAGGACCATCATAGGATTGGGGTGGGGCCTGCACCGTTGGGGGTGGACCTCATCGTTGGGCAGATATGGACCTCAGAGGGGCTCTCGTGGGGAGGCAGCTATTGTGAGGCATGCACAATGGGGGAGGAGATGGGGTGGCGAGTGGGGGAGGACATATGTTGTAGCGATGGGAGGCAGAATGTGGGTGGGGCTGCACGATTGGGTGGCATCACATCATGGGTGAGGACAGCCAAGGTGGGTGAGGACACAACGGAGGGAGGACAATCAGTTGGGGTGAGGCTGACATCGTGGGTGAGGCAGACATCTGGGTGGGGCAGCACATAGATGGGTGGACATCATCATGGGGAGGGCATCACACGATGGGGTGAGGACCATGCTAGATGGGAGGACCTACAATGGGGTGGGCCATCCAGATGGGGCCAGCACTTGGGGTGAGGACCATAGGATTGGGTGGGCCATGATAGATGGGGGGGCTGAAGATTGGGTAGGACTCAGTGGTAGGACTCCCATGGTAGGCCATGACATAGTGGGGGGGGACGCACAGTTGGGTGGACCACCATGGGTGAGGCATACCATTGGTGAGGCATCATATGGGTGAGGCGACTGGATGGGTAACCATGATAGGGGGGCATAATCAGTGGGGGGAATCACTGTGAGGCATCACATTGGGGGCCATGCTGGATGGGACTCCAATGGTGAGGGACAGCCATCAATTGGGGGGTGAGGGGACCATGCACATCAGATGGGGGTGAGGGACTGCATCAGATGGGGGTGAGGGCATGCACATAGGATTGGGGGGGAGCCAGCCACAGATTGGGGTGAGGGACCATGCCTCAGATTGGGGTGAGGGACCATGCACACAGATGGGGGTGAGGGGACGGCACATCATTGGGGGGTGAGGGGACCATGACATCAGGTTGGGGGGAGGGACCTCATCAGGTTGGGGTGAGGGACCATGCACATCAGGATTGGGGTGAGGGGACCATGCACATCAGGTGGGGGTGAGGGTACCATGCATATCAGGATTGGGGGTGAGGGGATCATGCACATCAGGGTTGGGGGGTGAGGAGACCATGGACATCAGGATTGGGGGGTGAGGGGACCATGCTCAATAGGACGGGGTGACGGGACCATGCACATCAGGATTGGGGGGTGAGGGGGCCATGCACATCAGGATTGGGGGGTAAGGGGACCATGCACATCAGGATTGGGGGGTGAGGGGACCATGCACATCAGGATAGGGGGGTGAGGGGACCATGCACATCAGGATTGGCGGGTGAGGGTACCATGCATATCAGGATTGGGCAGGAGGGAACCATGCATACCAGGATTGGGGGGTGAGGGGACCATGCATACCGGATTGGGGGGTGAGGGGACCATGCATACCAGGATTGGGGGGTGAGGGAACCATGAATACCAGGATATGGATGAGCAGGTAACATGCATACCAGGATAGGGATGAGGAGATACCATGCATACCAGGATTGGGGGATGAGGGGACCATGCATACCAGGATGAGTAATGGGGTGCCATGCATAGTAGATTTGGGTGGGGGTGAGGGGACCATACATACCAGGATAGGAATGAGGGGTGCCATGCAAACCAGGATAGGAGGGGGGCAGAACATACTAGAATGGGAGATGATGTACCTATAAAAATGCTTGCCACCAGGGCGTAGAACGGGTTCATCACTAGTAGATATATATGGGGAGAGGCCAGGATGGATGTATATGGGGAGAGGCCAGGATTGATATATAAAGTGGGGAAAAAGGTATTTAGTCAGCCACCAATTGTGCAAGTTCTACCACTTAAAATGATGAGAGAGGCCTGTAAATGACATCATAGGTAGACCACAATTAGGAGTGACAACATGAGAAAACAAATCCAGAAAATCACCTTGTCTGATTTGTCAAGATCTATAATACAAATTATGGTGGAAAATAAGTATTTGGTCACTAACAAAAGTTCATCTCTATATTTTGTTATATAACCTTTGTTGGCAATGACAAAGGTAATTTTTCTGTAAGTCTTCACAAGGTTGGCACACACTGTTGGTGGTATCTTGGCCCATTCCTCCATGCAGATCTGCTCTAGGGCAGTCATGTTTTTGGCCTGTCGCTGGGCCCAAAATATCACTGCTCCGACCCTGGGTGCGCATATTTCCATATTTGCGGTCATTAAAACTGGACGGCATATGGACATAAAAAACAGACATGTGAAGAAGGCCTTACACTGACACTTGATTATCCGCCATATCACCTGCTATATTATGATTATGCGTGTACTAATATCATATCTTGCATTTACATCATTGTGCATATATGTCCCATTCCTGTAAAATATTAGCACTGAAAATTAAATCTCGCACTATCTTGCCTGTATTTGTCATCTCTGCCATGTTATCTTTTTGCCCATTGTGATTCTGCTTTTAGACTCCTTTAAACATGTTGTTCATTTAAAAATTATTTATCTCGGTTTTTTTTAGGTTTATACTTTTCTCCAATTGTCAGATTGTTATCTCTTGCATTTTGTAGAGAAATGCAGCTTCCATATGATATTTCACTAATTATTATGTCCATTTGTTTATATGTATTTTTGGAACCATTTGATGATTAATCCAGGATTTATGTACAGTATATCATACTGTGGCATGCTCCATGTCCCTCTGACATGGTGGTTTATATCGCACTGTGCACCTTTCTACCAATTCTGAGATTATCTCTTTATCACTTTGCAAAGGAACGGGACCTCCATCTACATTGGGGTTCATAAAGCATTCTGCCTACTCAGCTTCTATGATCATGGATATTTCTGAAATTTACTTATTACTAATTTACTAATTTTAGGATATGATTATATTGGCAATAAAGACATTACATATGTGAGCTATTTGGCGCATTATATTCTAGAATTAGTGCTGCCACCTAGTGGGGAAATGATGAATCTTTCTCCCAGTTTATGTCACACTCAGAGATTGTCCTCTATCAGTGTGTATCTAGCACAGTAATACACGGCAGTGTCCTCATTCTTCACATTGGTCAATTGTAGATCTACCATGTTTTTACTGTTATCTCTGGAGATTGTGAATCGTCCTTTCACAGAATCTTCATAGCTTGTGCTACTCCCGCTACCGCTAATATATCCCACCCAATATAATCTTCTATCAGGCGTCTGTCTGACCAGTTCATGCCATAGCTACTGAAGGTGAATCCAAATCCTTCACATGAGAGTTTATGGGAATTCCCGGGCTTTATCACCACCGGGTCTGATGACTGGACAAGTCGTTCCTGAGACCGGACACCTGGAGAATACACAGAATAAGGTTACATCCATATCCACATCTCATCATAGTGCTAGTAATGTCCTTATACTAATGTACTAGTAATGTCTCTAGTAATGGTCACCTGACACGCCAGCCAGTGATATAAAGAGGAGCAGGAAAGTCTTCATTACTGCTGGGGCTACTTCTAGGAGGTGATGTGGGATCCATCAGCGCTGTCTTTATTATGTAGGAAATGTCCCAAGAGGAAGTGACGTCACCTCATTATCATATTGTCAGACATATATACGGGTGAGGTCCTGTTATATAATATTTATATAAAGCCACAAATGGGTTTTTAAAACTTAAAATCATTAATTATTATATATCACTAATTGGGTACCAGTGCCTCTTCTATATACAGATACAACAATCAGCTAAATTAAATATTTTTTTTCTAGATTTTTCCAAAAATAAAAATGAAAAATATTATAACATAAATGACTAGATAATTTTATAATTATAGATGAGTCCTCACTTTATGATTTATAGTTTGTAGTGTGTTTTCTTGGATGGAATCCACCGTTCTTTATAAATGTTCCATCATAAACATATTGTACTTAGTTGTGGATGGATTACGGCTTGTACACAGGTCTGCAGGGTGGAGATGATTCCATCAGAGCTGTGATCAGTCACATTCACCGTTACTCACTATGGCGGCCGATCGGCTGTCAGCATTCAGCGTAAACTGCTAATACACAGGATGTTTTCTGAGAGAACAGGGCGAATGATGAGCCTCTAAGAATATTTATAGGCAGCCATTTTGAATAAGATAATTAAAGAATATTTGATACACAATGAAAAAAAAGAAAATAAATTGGTATTTTTATGAATAAAAATATAAAAACATTTTTTATTAATTTATAAAATCAAAATTATTTTCACAACAATAAGAAAATGTAAAAAAGCATAAGATAACAGCTATTTCAAATTTAATAAAAAGTGTTACCTAGTTTCTTCTGAGTGCTCTGACACCCTACAACAAGACCACCGTGCCAAGATCCTTTCTTGATGCACAAAAGTTTTTCTCCAACAACAACATTTCAATTTAATTCAATTCTGGAGCAGTGACTGGTCAAAATGAATCTGAACAAATACAAGATTTCTTCTCATTCATTCAGAATAGGTGCTGCCATGGAAGCAGCAAGATTAGGATTAAAAAATGAAAGAATTATGAAGATAGTCAAATGGAAATCTAATAAACTACAAATGATTTGTAAAGCTGGAATTGCTGATAGAGATTGATATTAATTCCTCAAGTCCTCTAGTCACAAATGTCGTAAAGGGTGCGTGATTGCATGTCCATTCAGTATCCATGATGCCTTCATTAAAGGCTGGTTGTATCCACATCTGATGCAGCGTACTCCATGAATTTACTTTGGATTAGCGGACTCTCAGGACTTACAGGTGATACCAACTCTGAAGGCCATTCCATACCGTAAGTATTTGCCTTATATACCAGCCATTAATTGGTGTTACTAGCATCGGTGTCCCAATTTAAGGGTGTGAAGCACAGGAAGTCGGAGGGGGGTTACCTCCTCTGCTCCATGTCCGGAACCATGGAGCTCTACAGCAGGTTTCCCAGGGGGGACGTTTTCAGACCGGGACAGGAAGCGAGACAGACTGAGGGCGGGAAAGCTTGGCGCGCTGAGCCGAGAGGAGTGTGTGCGGCAGACAGAGCAACAGACAGCTGTACGCAAGGGAGGGGGGAGGACTCCCTGCGAAAGACCTAAGACAGGAGGACGGGACATACTTGCTGCTGACTGTATGTGAATGCAGAGTCCCCAGAGATTGGAACAAGACTCCCTCCTAACCGCATGGGGATGTAGACTCACTCGCATAGTCGTGGGGGCCGCAGTAACGGGTCAGAGACCCTGACCCCAGCAGAGAAGCTTAACAAAAGACTGAGCTTTGTCCCAATGGAGAGACTGTTAGTTTTGAAGCAGAGATTCAGACTAAGGAAGATTCAGCTGTCCCAGTCTCCCCTGCCTCCCACATTAGCCCTTGAGAACCCGGTTGTCATCTAACAGAGACTACAGCATTCACAGAGACTACAGCGTTCACAGAGACTACAAGTGCCACTGCTGTCGGCGCCTACATTGGAGAGGACGACCCTGCAAGAGCAAGATTTCTTCTGACTGATAAGTGTCCAGAAACTCCCGTTAATTATCGTTATTCCACTCGACTGTTTGATTACTCGGTCTAGTCCTCATATGCTGATTAATATACTGTTATAATATCAGTTTAATCCCCACTATTTTCTCCCTTCAAGGAGAATCTTACTGACTCTGACTCTGTTCCGTGGTGACATACCCGGCACCTCCACGTTATTACACTTGGCGTAGTCGGCAGGATGTCACATGGTAATACGGAAAGGGCAGACCAAACAGTTGGGGAAGGCCCCAGGTCTAGCATTTCACTGGGAGCCATGTTGAATAATTTGCCAAAGTTTACTAGGAGCAATATGATGGTGTGAAGTTGGACGGAGTGTATCCGGGGAATGATGCGGATGCATCCCATGACACCGGCCATGGAGGCAGAGATAGCATTAATGGCCCTGAAAGGCACGGGATTCTGTTATGCTTAGGTCCCCCGAGACAGAG
Source organism: Oophaga sylvatica (assembly GCA_033576555.1). Classification (NCBI taxonomy): domain Eukaryota; kingdom Metazoa; phylum Chordata; class Amphibia; order Anura; family Dendrobatidae; genus Oophaga; species Oophaga sylvatica. The sequence goes on from JARQOD010000001.1 coordinate 701,420,435, forward strand.
ATACCCTGGACAAAGTGCTGCGCATACTTGAGACGCATGGGGATCCCACTGACATAGGTGAACTGCGCATATGACTGTTTCACCAGGTACAAAGAGAGGGGGAGACTGTTGTGCAATTTATGAATGCCCTGCAAAAGCTCCACACTGCCATCAAACGGAAGGATGGCGTGGGTGTAGGGTCAGTAGACGTTGTGCTCCGGGATCAGCTGGTGACTTGTATGCGCGACGTGTTGATGAAACAGGCCCTGCGAAAGCACATGCGAGTAAAGCCAGATCTAACTTTCTATGAAGTTGGCAGTGAGGCGCATGCGCGAGAGCAAGAGCAGGGAGTGACAGGGCCAGTGGGGAAGGTACGGAGCGGGGAGGTAACCACCACTGCGGACTTTATCCCTCAATGGGTGGAAGACCTGAAGGCGAAGATTAGACAGGTCGGTGAAGAAATGGCGGCCTCAAGAAGGACTCGGGTGGTAGAGTCCGGCTCTTTGGTACAGGGAAGAGAAGCTGCCCCTGACGTGAGATTGCTACTACCTGGAAGAGAAGCCCTCTTATGTGTTATATCTGTGGAGAGCCTGGCCACATCGCCGGTGGTGTCCCCATCAGAGCCGACCATTCCCGCACCATCAGTTAAACTAGGTGGCTCCAAGCCCGAGGGACGCCGCCCGGAGGGTGAAGATTGGAAGAAGAGTAGTAGAAGTCCCACCAGCCTTGATTCCATGTCCCCCCCTGGTCTGGGCTGAAATCAATTGAAGAGCAGTGTGGTGCCTGGTAGACACCGGTTCACAAGTGACCACCATGCCTGAAGGATATTTCCGCCGTCACTTCACCGACGCACTACGGCCAGAATGGGGCCCAGTGATCAAACTTATGGTGGCCAATCACTTACCCATCCCGGTTACAGGGGTGGTATGGATGAACATAGAAGTCTGCGGTAAAGATGTGGGGAGAAAAGGCATAGTACTGGTGGATGGAGAAGCAGCTAAAGACCATACCATGACCCTGGGCATGAATGTGCTTAAAAATCTTGGGAGCCTTCTGTTCAACGAGTCCCCAGAGCAGTTCCTGCAGCAATGGAGCATCCAAACCCCTCAGAAAAGGGTCTTTCAACAACTGATACGGACAGCTCAGGTCCGGGAAGCATACAGTAACGTGAAGGAACTCGGCAAAGTCATCGCACCTGCCTCTGTTAATCGAGTGTTTTCCCCTGGACAGACTGTGCTCCCCTACCTGTTTGAGCCAGTATTCCCCAGGAGGGGGCAGAGGTTCAAATCGAACCCAGCAGAGCCGACCAGCTGCCGTCGGGAATAATGGTCGCTCAGACCCTGGCTACCGTGCGGGATGTCCTAGTACGCTGTTTAAACTTGGGTATGACTTATGCAACTTTACCCCCAGGAGTGAAGTCGCCCATGTCCTGGGCCTCCCAGATGAGCTGGTTCCTTCTGAGACAGTACAGTTGACTGCAAGGACAGAAGATCAGTGGCTGGTGACCGTCTCTGTCGGCGCAAGGGAATGCCAGGTACTTCCACTTTAGATCTGGCAGCGGTTACTGGCAAGTACCAATGTCCGAACAAGACTGAGCCAAGACAGACTTCATCCTCCCGATGGGATTGTACGAGTTCAACCGCATGCCCTTCGGCCTAGCCAATGCCCCAGGAACGTTTCAATGCCTCATGGAGAGATGTTTGGGGGACCTGAACTTTGAAGCCACTTTGATTTACTTTGCCCCCACCTTTGAAGAACATCTGCAGAGGCTGGAGCAGGTTTTGAGTCGGCTACAGAAGTACGGGTTGAAAGTCAAACCTCAGAAGTGTCACCTCTTCTGGACTGAGATTGAATACTTGGGGCACATTGTCTCTGCTGAGGGAGTGAGGCCCTCTCAGGAGATGATCGCTGCGGTACAAGAGTGACCAACCCCACAAACTGTGAAAGATGTACGTGCATTTCTGGGACTCACCGGATACTTCCGGCGCTTCGTAAAAGACTTTACCCGCATTGCAAATCGTCTTCTGGAGCTGTTGAAGGGAGTACCCTCTTGTGCCAAAAACAGGAACATACAGTGGTGAAAGCGTCAGGAGGAAGCATTCCTAGCCCTGAAAAAGGCTTTGATGGAGGCCCCTGTGCTGGCCTATGCTGACTTCTCGCAGCCGTTCATCTAAGGCTATTTTCACATTTGCGGTTGAATCCGCAGCATATGTTCCGCAACCTGAAGCGCAAGATAAACCGCATGGAACGCGTGCAAACGCAGCGCTTTTTAGATGCATTAGGTTACGCGTTTGCATGCTTTTTTATGCATTTTGCATGCGTTTGTGTTTTTTGTGCGCATGGTGGAAAATTTTACAGGAGAAAAATCTAGATAAACAGACACCGCCAATGGGACAACAGTGGGTGTGTGTTATGGGATATCTTTATATAGATCTTCAGATTTTACTCCTGCATCCTGTGTCACGATGGATCCTTGCATGGAGAGCTTTTATTTCAACCTGGATTTAAGTATAAAGCTGATTCCTGCCTATGCGTTTGCTTGTGAGCAACAAATAGAAAAAGAAATAGAGAAAGACAGAGAAGAACACGGCGTCGGCGTTATTGGAGACACCCCATTATAGAAGTCCGGGAGAGCCATGGAGCCTACCACACACTATACAGCGAGCTCAATGCCAACCCGGATAAATTTATACCAGGATGTCTCAAGAGACCTTCCGGGATCTGCTTGGTCGTGTCCAAGGAGCCATCAGGAAACAGGACAACCAGCTCTGTAGAGCGATTCCCGCAGAGGAATGTCTCCAGGTCACATTAAGGTACGTAATAATTATAAACAAACGCGTGTCATAATTATTCTTATTCTGCCTTGGAGTTTTTTTTTTCTCCTTTAACTGTTTAGCTTCTTAATTTTTTTCTTTCTCTGTTTCGCAGATTGCTTACTACGGGAGAGACCCTATCATCATTCCATTTTCAGTACCGGCTAGGAATTTCCACCCTATCTGGACTTGTTGTGGACACCTGCCGGGCTTTGTGGAACGTTCTTCAGGATGAATTTATCCCCCTACCCACCGCGGAAATGTGGCAGGAAATTGCCAACAAATTCTGGCGAGTGTGTAATTTCCCCAACTGTGTGGGAGCAGTGGATGGAAAGCACATAAGGATTACCAAACTCGCCAGATCTGGATCAGAGTACTTTAACTACAAGAAATATTTTTCTGTAGTGCTCATGGCAATAGAAGACGCGGACTGTTGCTTTATCGCCATGGACATTGGAGCTTTTGGCCGTGGCAATGACTGCCAGACTTTTAAGAACTCTGATATGGGGCGACGTCTGTATGGAAAAAAATTTAATTTACCCCTGCCGTGACCTCTCCCCAACACTCAAGGCCCATCTATGCCATTTGTTATGGTTGGGGATGTGGCCTTTCAGATGTGTGAAAACCTTCTGAAGCCATACTCCAGTCGGGACTTGAACCACACTAAAAGAATTTTTAACTACAGACTGACCAGGGCCAGGAGAACTGTTGAATGTGCCTTTGGGATTCTTGTCTCAAAATGGCGAATTCTTGGGACAGCCATTAATCTAAAAATGGAGACAGTCGATGAGGTGGTCAAAGCCTGTGTGGTTCTCCACAATTACATAACGGTTAAGGAGCGACCCAACATTGAACTGGATGAACCAGTTGCAAACCCATTGCCAGATTACCATGATCACCCTCTGCAGTCAACAGTTGATGTTGCCATCATGAGGGACCAATTTGCTGCCAATTTTGTTTCTGACATTGGACGTGTTACATGGCAAGATGATATTGTGTAAAATGTTCTGTTGGGTTTTAGGTCTGTACCAGTCATGTTTAAAATGTTCCTAATGTTTGTTGTTAATAAACAACTTGTTTTGATACCTGTACCAAGTCTCCTATGTCATTTCCTCTGAAAACCACTTATTATGTCAGTGGTACGGTAGTTGACGTCATTCCATCCTGCGTCTCTTCTGCAGTATCTATTGGACGCAGACTGAAGAGACGATGGAGGTATAATACAAAGCAGATCTATACTTACCAGGTTATGTGTCAGAAATACTGAGTTCATGATGCACAAAACCCAGCATCATGAATTCACTTTTTCTGACACATGTCCTGGTGAGTATAGATATGCCTTGTATTACCTCATTGTCTCTTCAGTCTGCGTCACATAGATTAAGCAGACTGAAGAGATTCTGGAGAAAATACAAGTAATATTAGTTTTTGACAACTCAGAGCTCCATACCAAACACAAGAAGAAAAGCTGCAGTGTTCTACTTGTCACTCCTGGAGCTATGAGGTGTAAAAAACACAAAGTGTACGGCGCTGTGTGTAGTCGGCGCATGGTGTGTGTTGCCGGCGGTGAAATACACAAATAACCAAACAGTATTGGGGGCCGAACAAAATAAAATTTATTTACAAAAATAAAAAATTAACTGCGGCGGCTTGGGGTAGAGTGATGGAACTGGGGGGTGTTAAGCTGGGACAACAGACTGGGTAAAAACGACACAGGGTTTGCAGGGGAAGGAGCGCTGAAACTAGTGGGGTCATGGAGGTCAGGGATGGGATTGGAGGCATGGGACAGGAGAGACACACTGGAAGGGTGAGACAAACCTGACACAAACCTGACATCACAGACACATTGGGAGGTGAGGGGGGGAGGGAGTGCGATAGTCCTCACCTTTTTCTTTTTCTTCTGTTGGGATCTGCGCTGGTATCTGGGGAGCCTCGGGGTGGTGTCTCGCTGAAGCCTGGTGATGGTGGCCAGCCTGTCAAGGTCTAGGTGCTGCTTCTGCTACATGCTGGTGGTGGTGGTGGAGGTCATGCCATGGTCTGGGTGGTGCTGCTGCTGGGACCTGGTGATGGTGGCTGGCCTGTGAAGGTCCGGGTGCTGCTGCATGCTGGTGGTGGTGGTGGAGGTCATTCCATGATCCTGCTTCTGCTGTTGGGACCTGGTGATGGTGACCGGCCTGTCAAGGTCCAGGTGCTGCTGCTGCATGCTGGTGGTGGTGTAGGTCATACCAGGGTCCGGGTGCTGCTGCTGGGACCTGGTGATGGTGGCCGGCCTGTGAAGGTCCGGGTGCTACTGCTGCATGCTGGTGGTGGTGGTGGACGAGGATGTCCAAGCAGGAGCAGCACTTGGCATGGTGGTGGCAGTGGGCTGTCCAACAGCACTCGGCATGGTGGTGGCGCTGTAGTGGTGTCCGGCAGGGCTTGGAATAGTGGTGGCCGTGCAGTGGTATGCAGCAGAGCTCGGCACTGAGGTCAAATGTGTCAGTGTTGGCACAGGTGGAAATGCCACCACTGACTGCTGTAAATACCGACTCTGCTGCATAGCCTGCACGTAAGCAGCATTGCAGGCCTGCATGACATTCAGCTGGAGATCAGGAGTAAGGTGTTCCGACATGCCCCGTTCAATATGATTGAAAAAATGATAAGCTGGCCTCTGGAGGTCAGCTTTCAGATGGTCAAGGTTTTGCTTGACATCCTGGATAAGAATCTGCATATGGTTGAAACCACTCTCCAGTCTGTCTCCCATCGCCTTGAGGCCATCATAAAAGATCGAGCTCAAGTGAATAAACTCGGGCATGAGTGTCCTGTCCGAGGCTTTCTGCCGCTGGCGGTAATAGCCCGAAAAACCAGTGGCAGAGGACTTGGACAGGAGAACACCTGATGGACCAGCTTCCTGGGCTCCAGTCTGTGTTGCTGGCCCACTTGCTGCTGCGCCGTTGGATGGCTGGGACGGGTCCGTGGCTGTTCGATGAAGGATCGCTCCAGAACCAGGCTCAAGGGTGCTGATCCAGGTGCTGTGAAAATAAAATAAAAACATTAGTACCAAACATTTAGAATAGTAAAGCGCCAACTCCTGTGGAATAGAAAAAGACAGATTAGGCAATACAACACAATCCAATACACCACAAAAATACTTACATTCTCTGGGCAAGGACCGGTCTCAAAAATGCCAGCATGCGGTGGTGTTTATATTTTTTGATCCTTGCTCCAGAACCACTGGGAACCCGGCTCTCCTGGCGAAGGTCCTTGTTGAAGCGATCCTTCATCGACAGCCAATGTGTTCTGACTTTCAGCACTGTTAAAAAAATAAAATGGTTAGACAATGCACTTTTGGCCAGGATCACACAACTGTGTGTTGATGAGAGAAACTCTAAGGTGTATGATCCCGGCCAAGGTCACTGCTGCATCACACCGCATTGCAATACTTACGAAATGCCTTGAGGACCTGAGCCGGGGTGTCGTCCCATCCATCCATCATCGCTTGGGCCACCTCATTCCATAGTCGCCGGATAGTCACGTTGTCTGAGTGCTGCGGAACCCGGGTGTCCCACAATGGGACTCGCTCATGGACCAGGGATATTAGGATGTCGTTGTCAATGAGGTCTTCATCCGTTCTGGAACCTAGAAAAGAAAGAAAGACATTACGTTTGGAGAGATAAAAAAAAGAAAAAGAAAGCAAACAGACAGAAAACAGGCAAGAATAATAAGTGAAGAAAAAAATAAATTTGGCAAGACCAAAAAGGTAACGAAATAGGCAAAGTGAAGAAATAAACAGGCAAGAATAGTACAGTCAGGATACAATAAACAGAGTACAATCAGTCACACAAACTTGTCCATGCTGCTCTTGCTCGGCTTCGGCTGCAGTTGAAGAACTGTTCTGAAAAAGAAAAAAAAAATGTTTGCCACATGTGTAGATGTGACAGAGAATACTTACCAATCTGAAGAGGTGAGTACTCACATCACTTTCCTGTCCACCATGTTCAGGGCCAGGACGCTTCTCTGAAGATGAAGACATTCTGATGAATGGTACAAGAAAAAAAAAGAGTTAGTAGTACGTATAAAAAGAGAAAAAAGACAAGACAGACATTGGCTTTTATACTCACATTGTCCAAAGAGGAGAGTCTACAGGTTCGCTTCTTGTTCACAGTCTGCAGAGTTGTGGACTGCAAATGCCCACTCCCTGTTTTTATCTGTTTGTATGTGGGGGGTATCTAATTAGTGTCTAGACAAGTTTACTCTGGAAAAACACGTGCGTCGTCAAACGCAAACAAACACATGTGCTTGCAAACGCATGCGTTATCATAGACTGAAATATATTTTTTCAATCCATTCCTTCCGCAAACAACCGCGTACGTTTTGAGGCGGACAATTGACGCCTCCAAAATTGCAACATGTTGCGTTTACCGCGCCCAGCCGCCGACGACAAAACGTCGCATGCGTCGTCAAACAGAGCAAAAAGCATCCAATCGCATGTACCTGAGGCACCAATGTTAAAGATAGGAAAACACGACTCATGCAGAAGTTTGCGGCATAAACGCTGCGGACTCAACCGCAAATGTGAAACCAGCCTAAACCGTTAACATCAGAAAAAGGACAAATTGCAATACAATAGGACCGTTCACACTATCCAAAATCTGTTGTTCTCTGCACAAATATGAAATACCTGATTTACAACTTTTACTATCAGCCAGTCATAGTGAGTCCGAATACATATATGAAGTACACGACTGCCACTGCCAGTAAAGCCTTAAAGATAAAAGAGTAATGACATTGAAGACTTATGACTGTTATTAAAAAGAAGGGTGGCTATATTGATGACTTAAATTATTTTCGAAATGTCATAAATATATTTTTGTACATTTTGAGTTTTTCAGTTATTATTCTGACATTTATATTCATCTGTTAGCAATCGAGATGGGAAAATTTCTGTTTTTCATTTATTTACAGTTATCACCAAAAGTGTTAGCACCTTGAAATTGTTCTAGAAAATGAAGTACTTCTCCCAGAAAATTGTTGCAGTTACGCAAGTTTTGCTATACACATGTTTATTTCATTTGTATGTATTGGAAAAAACACAAAAAAACTGAGAAGAAAAGGCAAATTGGACATAATTTCACATAAAACCCCCAAAACGAGCCTGACAAAATTGTTGGCACCTTTCTAAAATTATGGGCAATCAACAATGTTTCAAGCATGTGATGCTTGTTCAAACTCACCTGTGGCAAGTAACAGGTGTGGGCAATATAAAAATGACACCAGAAAACAGATAAAACAAGAGAGAAGTTGATTCATTCTTTGCATTGTGTGTCTTTCTGTGCCACATTAAGCAAGGAGAAAAGAAAGAGGAGAAGAAAATTGTCTGAGGACTTGAGAACCAAAATTGTTGATCAATAGCAACAATTTCAAGGTTACAAGTCCTTCTCCAGAGAGTTTGAGGTTCTTTTGTCCACATTGCACAACATAATCAAGAAGTTTACAACCCATGGCCCTGTAGCTAATTTCCCTGGATGTGATGTGCAGAGAAAAATTGATAAAATGTTGCAACGCAGGATAGTCTGGATGGTGGATAAACAGCCTCAATCAAGTTCAAAAAGAAAGACAAGCTGTCATTCAGGCTCAGGGTGCATCAGTGTCAGCGAGAACTATCCGTTGACTTTTGAATGAAATCAAATGCTATGGCAGGAGACCCAGGAGGGGCCCATTGGTGACACAGAGACATAAAAAGCTAGACTGTAGTTTGCCCAGATACATATGAGTAAGCCAAAATCCTTCTGTGAAAGCATCTTGTGGACAGATGAGACCAAGATAGCGCTTTTTGGTAAAGTACATAATTCTTCTGTCTATTGAAAATGGAATGAGGCCTGGAATAAAAGAACACAGTACCTACAGTCAAATATGGTGGAGATTCAAAGATGTTTTGGGGTAGTTTTGCTGCCTCTGACACTGGGTGCCTTGACTGTGTGGAAGGCATCATTAAATTTAAAGGCTACCAAAGGATTTTGGATCGCAATGTAGTGCCCAGTGTCAGAAAGCTGGGTTTGTGTCCTAGGTCATGGCTCTTTCAGCAGGGCAGTCACTTCAAATTTGCTTTAAGAAGCAACCAGAAATGGATGGAAACACAGTGCTGAAGTGTTCTGAAGTGGCCAGCAATGAGTCTGGATCTATTCCCATTGAACACTTGTGAAAAGATCTTAAAATCGCTGTTGGGAGAATGCATCCTTCAAATATCAGAGATCTGGAGCAGTTTGCAAAAGAAGAGTGGTCCAAAATTATAGTTGAGAGGTGTGAGAAACTCACTGATGGTTGCAGGAAGCGATCAATTGCAGTAATTTTTCTAAAGGATGTGCAATCAAATATTAAGTTGAGGGTGCCAACAATTTTGTCTGGCCTATTTTTGGAGTTTAATGTGAAATTATGTTTTTTGTGTTGTTCCAATACACAAAAGAAAATAACGTTTTTAACAAAACATGTGTAATTGGAATAATTTTCTGGGAGAAATATTTCATTTTCTGGAACAATTTCAAGGGTGCCAACACTTTCAGTAATGACCGTGCATAATAATTCTGTATAGATATACTTGTCCAAAAATTATGCACACATGGATATTCTCCTAAGAAAAACAAAACCTCACTTTTACTTTTTGGATTTACTGGCATCATTGTAGTTGTTCAATAATAAAATTCATCATCAAAAAGACAAATTGCCAAATAATTCTGCACACAGAGTATGGTATAAATGGGACATAAAAATACAACTGTGTAAATATAAGTTTCCAATTCTGCACCTAATATAGGGATATTTGTAAAATTTGTGATTATACAGTACACTGCGGAATATAAATTGCATTTGTATATTTTTGTCAAGTCTTCTATTAAACATCTGCCTTCCTGGAGGATTTCCAGATGTCACGCCCTACTGCTTATAGGATATTGTTTGACTCTTACACAGGTTTTGTAACTCTGTTTCTTGCACAGAAATATCTAGCAGAGTCTGCAGCAATCACACTCTCCAGTTCGAGAAAGGTTACGCTGTCTTTATTGTTCCTTGTTATTGTCACTCTTCCTTCCACAGATGGGGCATATACTGTTTTACTGGCATCATACAGATCACACCCAACCACTCAAGCCTTTTCCCAGAGTTTTGGCGGATCCAGTGCATCCCAAACTGGCTGAAATCAAATCCAGACCCTCGACACGTCAGCTTAAAAGACTCATTTGGCTTTCTATATATTGGTGCATCTGTCTGAGTCAGTTGCTCTTGACATCGAACACCTAAAACATTGAGTGTGATTCCAGCATTATTATCATTATAAGGTATAAAGAAGAACTGAGAAAAAGTGCACGTACCTAGCTCCAAGAATGAGAAACACATCAGTACCAAGGATAGATTCATGTTGGTGGTCAAGGAATGAACTCTAGATGCCATAAGATCCAGTGATGCCTCAGGCATAATATTCATGCATGAAAAAAGTCATTTGAATATTATGATTTGCATCTTTATTGTAAACAATATATCTGGACAGCATATTTAATGAGGATTTTAAAGCAAAGGAACGCCGACACCATTTTCTAGTGGTAAATCAGAAAAACATTTGATCTTTAAATAGTAATATAATGTATTTGGTTCACTTTTTTTTTTTATAATGTTTCTCATGTTTTCTGCAACAAATATTTGTCAATGTGGGTTAGGGACAGAATTTTTTTTGTGCAAAGTGTCAGAAAATCTTCCAGGTACCAAAAACCCTGTGGGCAAGATAGATGCCAAAAAAGTGTCCTTTTAACAACAGGCAGATATTTATTGGGGTGCACTTTTTATTAACTGTACAGGGATCCTACTATGTGTGGCACAGTAATGATGCTATTTTTAAAATATTAATTCATCAAATCTTTCACACCAGAATTCTGGCATTAAAGCTTTGCAAAGTCTCAAACTTTTGGGGCAACTCACAGTGGCTACAAAATTTTGTTACTTTTGACGTTTTCACGCCAGTTTCTTCCAGCTCTGCCGAAATGGGCAGAGCTGAGGCATGATGAGGAGCAATGGAGGTGTGACACCACAGCTTGTCTAACTCATGATGATCTGTGGCTTTCTGTGCACCAGAAATCTCACTCTGGTCTCTGAAAACAAAAAATGCAAGTGATATAAAATTCACAAAAATAAAATATAATATGAGAAAAAATCAAATCAAATAAAATCAATACGTGACCATATCACCTGAAAAGTGGGATGGCAGACCATCCGAAATGAATAAAAACACCCAGGAAATGGAGGGGAATACCTCAGTGACAAAAGAAACACAAAGAGACCAGGAGCACAAAGTCAACAGTAAACCAGTATTAGACTTTATTAAATCAAAAAATGGCTCAACAAACTGTGTAAAACCATGTATTAATAAAAAAGATATATATTTCTGACGAAGGATTCATTTCCGAAACGCGCGTCGGGGCACGTTCTTTTCAGACACATCGCACCTATCTTTGGCTCCCAGGTATAGCGGTGTTCTCATTTTATGGTTGTGATATGTGGCGCATACTAACTTTATTCACATAGTGGCATTTACTAAACGCTGATATGTGGTTTTGCCTATACTTATTGCCTGGTGTGGATTTTCTTTTTGACACACAACTGGGTTTGCGCACAGTTTATATGCACAGTCAATAACACTGAGTTTCTTATTGTTTTTGTGCACCTGCATGATTTTTTTCAGCTATTTTTATATTGATATATGCACAATATTAGATATATTATGTTTTTGTGCACTAATTATTATATATGCGTTTTTTATGCGCACTAATTTATTTTTTTTTGCGCAATTTTATTCATTTGTGCACATTTAACACTATTTAATTTTTTCGTTTATTATATATATTTTTTATTACCACTCTGTGCTCATTTTTTGTTTTTTAGCCCAGTTATCACATAGTACAAGTGGTTTCATTTTGATCGCCTTCCTGGTCACATTATCTGAGCCATTATTTCAGAACAAGTTATATGTATATTTTATTCTGTATAAAAAAAAAAAAAAAAAATTTCTTGTATAAACAAATTACTATACATATACGTGTTGAAGATATTATTGTATCAGTGTGTGATCTGTCTTTAAAGTTTTAAAAAATATATATCTTTTTTATTAATGCATGGTTTTACACAGTTTGTTGAGCCATTTTTTGATTTAATAAAGGCTAATACTGGTTTACTGTTGACTTTGTGCTCCTGGTCTCTTTGTCTTTCTTTTGTCACTGAGGTATTCCCCTCCATTTCCTGGGTGTTTTTACTCTGGTCTCTGAACAGAAATAAGGTTTTTGGAGTAGTGCAAAGAAGGAACTCACAACACTCCTCAGAGGCTCCTGGAGAATGCAACTCTTCATGAATCAGGAATATTTGACTCCAACACGCCCTTGATTTTCTCTCCAGTCTTGATGAATACATCTTAATCTCCAGTCCAGTGAGGTCTATCTTTCCACAAACTTTTAGTTCCCCAGATAATATAAACATGCCTCCCAGAATCAGGGCACAAAATTTCCAACTTTCTTGCCATAACAGGGATTTCATGAAAGATGACAATTAAGCCCAGTCAGTGAGATTAGAGTATCTGACGCAGGACTAGTTTGGAGGAAGAGATGCCATGTCAGACTATTTCTGCCTCATTTGCATGTTGCAAGCATCAGATTAAAACTTCATTTTCAAAACATAGAAAACATAATTGTGCCACTTACCAGAATGCATAATCTGGCATATGTTTAATACACAAAGGCACTGAGAGCTGCACATTCAAATCCAAGTGAAAACATGAATAAAATATATCTTTTAGCTGAAAACAAAGAAAAGGGAATAATAGGCTGCTCAAAAAAATAGCAGTGCCTGCATTTTCATTTACAAAACTCGAATACTTACAGTATAAACTGAAATTTGTTTCCAGACTTAGCTTTTATGCTAATCACTGAACTAATATTTAGTTTTATAACTGCTGATAACTGCTTTACATCTGTGTGATATGGAGTCAACTAATATCTGACACTAATGAACAGATGTTCCAGACAAAGCTGACTTGACTACATTTCACAGTTATTTTGAATTCTTAGGTTTTGCATCATAAACAGCACTTTTTGTCACTCCTCTAATTCTCAATCATATTGAGGTCTTGGGATTGGGCTGCCCACGCTTCATAACATCAATCTTGTTGGTCTGGAACTAGGATGTTGCCCACTTGCTGGTGTGTTTGGGCTTGTTATCCTGCTGAAACATCCATTTCATGGGAATTTCTTCTTTAGCATAAAGCAAAATCACCTCTTCCAATATTTAGATATATTCAAACTGGTGCATGGTGCCTGGTATGCAATAAATGGACACAACTCCATAGTATGATAAACACCCCCAAACCATTATACCTGCACCTCCATGTTTTACAGTCTTCACAGTATACTGTGGCATGAATTCAATGTTTATGGGTCATCTCACAAACCGTCTGTGGCCTTTAGACCAAATAAGAGCAATCAAGCACTCATCTGTCCATACAATATTGTGCCACTACTTTTTAGGCCAGTCAATGTGTTCTTTGGCAAACTGTAAACTTTTCAAGACATCTTTTTTCAGCAATGTCACTTTACGATGATTTTTTGCAAATAGTTTGGCTTCACGTAGGCATCTTCTGATGGTTGCAGGACTCACAATAAACTGAAGATCTTCTTTGATCTTCCTGGATATGATCATTTGATGCTTTTTGGACATTCTTATGATTCTATTATTTATGTATATGGCAGTATTTCTTTTCCTGCCACATGTTTTTGGGTTTTGTTTGCCATTTTAAAGCATTTTAAATCTTTTCAGCTGAGCAGCCAATTATTTTCTGCACTTCTTTATATGTTTTCCGCTCTACAATCAACTTCTTGATAAAATTTCTTTCTCCTTCAGTGCAATGTTTGGAACAACCATTTTACTCATTGAACAAGTGCTAAAACCAGCAGGTACAACATTTTTTGCCCACCTTCTTTAACCCCTTTACCCCCAAGGCTGTTTGCACCTTCATGACCAAGCCAAATTTTACCATTCTGACCAGTGTCATTTTACGTGGTAATAACTTGGGAACATCTCAAAGGATTCTGCGATTGCTTTATTTCATGACATATTGTACTTCATGATAGTGGTAAAATTTATTCAATGTGACTTGCGTTTATTTGTGAAAAAAATAGAAATTTGGTGAAAATTTTGCCACTTTCAAACTTTTAATTTTTATGCTCTTAAATCATAGTTATGTCACAGGAAATAGTTAATAAATAACATTTCCCTCACGTCTACTTTACATCAGTACAATTTACTTTAGACCAAATTTTTTTTATTTTCGCAAGGGTAAAAGGAAAAAATGGGCCCCAAAATTTGTTGTGCAAGTTCTCCTGAGCATGCCGATACCCCATATGTGGGGGAAAACCATTGGTTGGGCGCATGGCAGTACTTCGAAGGGTAGGAGCACTATTTGACTTTTTTAATGCAAAATTTGCTGGAATAATTAGTGGGTGCCATGTTGCTTTTGGAGAGCCCTTGGTATGCCAAAAGGTTAGAAATCCCTCAGAAGTGACGACATTTTGAAATCTAGACCTCTCATGGAGCCTAATCTAAATCTAAATTTGTGCTGAGCACATTGAAGCCCCAGGTGCTTCACAGAAGTTTATAACGTAGAGTCGTGAAAATAAAAAAAATCACATTTTTCCTACAAAAATGTTATTCTAGCCTCATTTTTTTTAATATGTACAATGATAACAGGAGAAAACACAAAGAAAACACAACCCAAAATATGTTGTGCAATTTCTGCTGGACTGGTTTGAGTGTGCCATCTCACATTGGCAGAGTTCCCAAGTGGCCAGAACAGCAGAATCCCCATAAGAGACATTTTACAAAATACATCTCTCAATTAATTCATCTAGGGGTGATCATATTGACACCACAGGTTTGTAACAGAATTTTATACCATTGGGCAGTGAGGAAAAAAGTAATTACATTTTTAGCACCAAAATTTTGTTTTAGCCCCAGGTTTTACATTTTCACACTGGGAAATGGGTAAAAATGGCACCAAAATTTGTCCCACAATTTCTGCTGAATATAAAAATACCCTTTTAATGGCTGTACAGTACTGCTTAGCCACAAGGCAAGACTGGGGAGGGGCTGAGTGCTATTTGCCTCCTAGAGCTGAGATTTTCCTAGAATAGTTTTCGGACTCCATGTAGAGAGCACCTAAGTGCTAGAAGAGCAGAATCCCCCCTCAAGTGACCCCATTTTGGAAATTATATCCCTTTGAGAATTTATCTACAGGTGTAGTGACTATTTTGACTCTATAGGTGTTTCCTGAAACAAGCAGCAGTGGATGTTGCTGAGTGATAATTGCAAACTGCCATTGTAGTGACTAGAATTTGTTGTGACCAGTATGTTGTAGTTACCAGTATTTTTTACTGAGCAGTACATATTGCCCAGCTCAGGCTTCTGGAGTCATGCATCAGTAAATTAGACAAGTTCTCTTCGCTACAGAAATGCCAAACGTGGACGCTAAATATGGTTTAGGCGCACTGTGGAGTTCAGAAGGGAGGGGGGCATTTGGATTTGGGAGTGACGGATTTTCTGAATTTCCTTTGATGAGGCAATGAGCCATTTTGCTTTTGCAGAGCCTTTGTGCTACCAATAATGTTGATGCCTCTATATTTCCATTGACAGATGACGAACCCGAGTGAGGACTTTTTGTTTGATGGTATAAAAATAAAGCATTGTTTTCAGCCTCATTTTTTTTTGTTTGCGCTATTCACTAAAGGGGTTAACTAGTGGGACAGTTTGATAGGTTGAGTCGTTCTGGATGTGGCAATACCAAATATATGTACTTTTTTTCTTTATTTTTTTCATAAAAATATTTATTTATGGGTACAAGATACAAATGTGGTAAAAATGTTTGGTAAGCTTCGTTTAATGACAGAAATAACAATGGTGACAATAGTGACAGAAATAACTTGAATCTGACAAAAGTAATAATAAAACAAAAATCTATGACAATGAACAAATGAAAGTCAGACATTGTTTTTCAACCATGCTTCCACAGAATTTAAAAAAAAATGATACTCATGAAATAGGCCTGAACAGAAATGATGGTACCCTTAACTTAATCTTTTGTTGCACAACCTTTTGAGGCAATAACTACAATCAAACAATTCCTGTAACTATCAATGAGACTTCTGCACCTCTCGACAGGTATTTTGGCCTACTCAAGAGCAAACTGCTCCAGTTGTCTCGTGTTTGAAGGTTGCCTTTTCCAGATGGCATGTTTCAGCTCTATTTCAAAGATTCTCAATAGGATTTAGGTCAGGGCACATAGAAGGCCATTTCAGAATAGTCCAATGTTTTCCTCTTAGCCATTCTTGGGTGTTTTTAGCTTTTTGTTTTGGGTCATTATCCTGTTGCAAGACCCATTACCTGAGACTGAGACCAAGCTTTCTGACACTGGGCAGCACATTTCTCTCTAGTATCCCTTGATAGTCTTGATATTTTATTGTACCCTGCACAGATTCTAGACACCCTTTGCCAGAAGCAGCAAAGCAGCTCCAGAACATAACAGAGCCTCTTCCATGTTTCACAGTAGGGACAGTGTTCTTTTCTTGATATGCTTCATTTTTTCGTCTGTGAACATAGAGCTGATGTGCCTTGCCAAAAAGTTCCATTTTTGTCTCATCTGTCCATAGGACATTCTCCAGAAGTTTTGTGGCTCGTCAGCATGTAGTTCGGCAAATTACAGTCTGGCTTTTTATGATTTTTTTTCAACAATGGTGTTCTCCTTGATCATCTCCATGAAGTCCACTTTGGCTCATACAGGATGGATGGTGCGATCTGACATTGATGTTCCTTGAGCTTGAAGTTCACCTTTAATCTGTTTAGAAGTTTTTCTGGGCTCTTTTGTTACCATTCGTATTATCCGTCTCTTTGATTTGTCATCAATTTTCCTCCTGCGGCACATCCAGGGAGGTTGGCTGCAGTCCCATGGATCTTAAATTTCTGAATAATATGTGCAATTGTAGTCACATGAACATAAAGCTGCTTGGAGATGGTCTTTAAACTTTTACCTTTAAAGAGGTTGTCCACTACTTTCCAGAGTGGGCATATCAATATAATACTGTAAGACAATGGTTTTGTTAAATACCTTGTGCAGTCCTAATAGCCTCTGAGCGCGCTATGCCGGCGGCTAAGTATGGGTCACGTGGCCCCCAGGCTGCAGCTGCCGCTAATATCCACTGATGTCACGACAAGTTCCTGACTCTGGAACTTGTCGTGACATCAGCCAGGCATTACCCAGCTTCCGCAGACTGCAGTCAGTCATCAAGAGTGACTGGGCTGTGGGCGGTGCTGCACTGCACGTCACAGCCCAGTATGGAGCGTGCGCACTGCAGAGTTGTTTGCCACTCCCATCAAGAGTGACGGGGCTTTGGTGCTGCTTTTGAGCTTGTGACCCTGATGTGACCTCTCCTCATCAGCCTAGCTGCTTGCAATGTGTTACAATAAGATGCTTCAGATCAAAGATAGAGGAGGCAGAGGAGGGAGGGGTTTGGGTGTGTTTTGGAGTGGGTGTGCTAGGTGCTGGATTACAGGCCAGTGCAATGCATCATGGAACTTGCAGTATTAGAGCACAGGAAGTCAGGAGAAAGGAAGTTGTCGATTAACACCATGAGAGCTGGAGCCAGCAGGATGTGATGCTAGAGCATGATAAAAGGTAATATTGCTAAAATAAACAGTGGATGTTTTGAGTGCCACATAATAGCAAGATTTATGAAAGAAAAAATTATTGTACTGCACAAAGTCTTTAACATGTTTGTCTATAATTTTCTTTCTAATCTCCTGAGACAACTCTTTCCTTCGCTTCCTCTGGTCCATGTTGAGTGTGATACACACCATGTCTCCAAACAGCAAAGTGAGTATCTGTAGCCCTCTATACAAGCCCACTCACTGATTCCAAGATTATAGACACCTGTGATGCTAATTAGTGGACACACCGCGATTAACATGTCCCTTTTGTCACATTATTTTCAGGGGTACCATCATTTCTGTTCAGGCTTATTTCATGAGTTACTTTTTTAAAAACTCTGTGGAAGCATGGTTGAAAAGCAATGTCTGACTTTCATTTGTTCATTTTCATAGATTTTTTATTTATTATTACTTTTGTCAGATTCAAGTTATTTCTGTGACAATTGTGGGTTTTTCTGTCATTACACGAGGGGACCAACAATTTTGACCATGTGTGTATTTTTATTATTTTGTGATTTTTTTTCTTAAATATTTTGCCAATTTTTTTTTTCTTTTTCACTTTGTTCCACTAATGGGACATTCACATTATTGCAGTCTGATCATTTGTGTATGATTTAGAAACTGTCAGCTCTGCACTGGCAGATAAACTTGCTAGATCTTAGCATGGTTTAGCACGTTAGCTAGTTTTGGTGACCTGGATGTCGTCATGACAAAATAAGGTCACCATGGCAATGATCAGACCCTCCCTCTGCTTGCCTGTTAAATACTTTGATCGATATCACTCGCAGTATTTAGGGGGAGTAGTATAGGAGGGGTACCTTTCGTCAAACTCAATCTGACAGGTCGTCACGCCCCCTATCATTTAATCCGTCTCCCTGTGATTTGATCTGTCTGGGAAATCAGGACTGGTGAATCTGGGAAGTTCTATCAAAGTGATTCATGAATTTATTCGTCTCTATTTATATTTTATCCATCTCCTTGTGGATTTGATCAGTCTGTGGTGTGGGGGAAAGTTGTATCAAGGCGAATCTTGATTTTATAAGGCTCTTTTTGTGGGGGCACTTTTAAGTCCAGCAGTAAATGTATGTAAAAAGTGCTTCATGAATTTATTCGTCTCTATTTACCAGTAAATGTATGTAAAGGGATTTTATCTGAGTGTCTGCTTCACTCGATGTAAAGTTATATCTTAGCAGGCTATGTACAGACTAAAAGGAGTTTATTCTACAGTATTATCCAGTATATAAGTTTTTCCACATAGAGAATAAAAGATAGGATACGTATTAGCAGGAGTGCACCACTGATATGTTGTGACATGTCCAGTAAAGTACAATTGAGAGAAGCTCGCATCTTAACAGGCTATTTAGATATGGTAATTCACTTGATAGAAATTACACATAGTAATTAGCCCTGTATTGTGTATAGCCAGGCATACTCAGCTTAGCCCTGACATGTCCGGGCATGCCCGGACAAGTCCTAGTCATTTAAATGCTCATATTATGAAATGGTCACATTATGAAATGGTCATATTATGTATATGGCCGTGTTACAATATTACACACGCGAGTGATTTATTCGTATTTTTAAAAAAGCAATGACGCGGTATTGTAAAACAAGGTTACAAGATTTTATTGTAATAAATAAATACATCTCAAAGACATTTCAAGCATTTAAAAGTACATACAGAATGATATAAAAAGTGTCACATGCACAATTAACAAATCGCATCACACATTTCAAGCTCAGCTGTTATTTTAAACAGTTACCATACCGATATTGTAGCGAATCAAGGTGTATTAAATTGAATGCTTACACGATTCCAGCAACTTGATGACAAATTCAGAGCAAATTCGTTATTTTGGGAGAGACCTAGGCCTATTTTTTAACGATGCTAACCCCCTCAGATATGAAAGACAGGCAGATCTTTTTCAAGAAAGCTGTCACTGTGGTGATTTTTTCTAGCCTTCATCAGTGTAGCCGTTAGGATACACGGACCCCTACATCTCATCCCTATGGTGTAGTGTAATGTAGGGGGCAAACAGATCATCGCTGGTGTTTGGAAAATACCATATTTCATAGATGGGGGTGACCCGCTGAATCATTTTTAAACATTTCACGCCACTCATGCACCCACAGCACACTTATGGTGTACTCGCACCGCTGCAGCTAGCGCTTTTTAGCTAAAAAATGCATGATATAACTGCCCACAGGTGATGTTTGTGACCTTATTTGCAACATTTTCATTATAGCACGACGGGCAGCCGTGGAAAAAACAACCCTGAAATTCAAAAACTATGTGCTGGCCGTTAACATACGCATAGGCATCTAGAAAATATTGAGCGAGTTGCTTCACAAAACCTCTCAAGGCATGCTGTATGCCAATGTTCTCGGTATGCGCTGGCCTATTTTGGTACATGTACACTCCTACGCAGCGATTTTGACCACCGTGCAACAAAAATCGGGTACAAACTTTTTAGCATAGCGGTGTTTCTGACTCTCAGCTGCTATTTTAATAGTTACCGTACGAATATTGTAGCGAACCAAGATGTATTAAATTGATTACTAACACGATTCCAGCAACTTGATGACAAATTCAGAGCAAATTCGTTATTTCGGGACGGGTCCCGGCCTATTTTGGCACATGCTCCACTTTACTCTGATTCAACGCGATATATTCAACGCGATATTTGTAAAGCTAGGCTATTTTAAAGATTCCAGCAACTTGATGGCAAATTCAGAGCAAATTCGTTATTTCGGGACGCGTGTACTGGCCTATTTCGGTACATGCCCACTCCTACGCAGCGATTTTGACCACCATGCAACAAAAATCGGGTACAAACTTTTTAGCATAGCTGTGTTTCTGACTCTCAGCTGCTATTTTAATAGTTACCATACGAATATTGTAGCGAACCAAGATGTATTAAATTGATTACTAACACGATTCCGGCAACTTGATGACAAATTCACAACAAATTCGTTATTTTGGGAGAGGCCTAGGCCTATTTTTTAACGATGCTAACCCCTCAGACATGAAAGACAGGCAGCGCTTTTTCAAGAAAACTGTCACTGTGGTGATTTTTTCTAGCCTTCATCAGTGTAGCCGCTAGGATACACGGGCCCCTACAGCTCAGCCCTATAGTGTAGTTTAATGTAGGGGGCAAACAGATCATCGCTGGTGTTTGGAAAATACCATATTTCATAGATGGGGGTGACCCGCTGAATCATTTTTAAACATTTCACGCCACTCATGCACCCACAGCACACTTATGGTGTACTCGCACCGCTGCAGCTAGCGCTTTTTAGCTAAAAAGGCATGATATAACTGCCCACAGGTGATGTTTGTGACCTTATTTGCATCATTTTCATTATAGCACGATGGACAGCCGTGGAAAAAAAACCCTGAAATTCAAAAACTATGTGCTGTCCGTTAACATACGCATAGGCATCTAGAAAATATTGAGCGAGTTGCTTCACAAACCCTCTCAAGGCATGCTGTATGCCAATGTTCTCGGTATGCGCTGGCCTATTTTGGTACATGCCCACTCCTACGCAGCGATTTTGACCACCGTGCAACAAAAATCGGGTACAAACTTTTTAGCATAGCAGTGTTTCTGACTCTCAGCTGCTATTTTAATAGTTACCGTACGAATATTGTAGCGAACCAAGATGTATTAAATTGATTACTAACACGATTCCAGCAACTTGATGACAAATTCAGAGCAAATTCGTTATTTCGGGACGGGTCCCGGCCTATTTTGGCACATGCTCCACTTTACTCTGATTCAACGCGATATATTCAACGCGATATTTGTAAAGCTAGGCTATTTTAAAGATTCCAGCAACTTGATGGCAAATTCAGAGCAAATTCGTTATTTCGGGACGCGTGTACTGGCCTATTTCGGTACATGCCCACTCCTACGCAGCGATTTTGACCACCATGCAACAAAAATCGGGTACAAACTTTTTAGCATAGCTGTGTTTCTGACTCTCAGCTGCTATTTTAATAGTTACCATACGAATATTGTAGCGAACCAAGATGTATTAAATTGATTACTATCACGATTCCGGCAACTTGATGACAAATTCACAACAAATTCGTTATTTTGGGAGAGGCCTAGGCCTATTTTTTAACGATGCTAACCCCCTCAGACATGAAAGACAGGCAGCGCTTTTTCAAGAAAACTGTCACTGTGGTGCTTTTCTCTAGCCTTCATCAGTGTAGCCGCTAGGATACACGGGCCCCTACAGCTCAGCCCTATAGTGTAGTTTAATGTAGGGGGCAAACAGATCACCGCTGGTGTTTGGAAAATACCATATTTCATAGATGGTGGTGAACCGCTGAATCATTTTTAAACATTTCACGCCACTCATGCACCCACAGCACACTTATGGTGTACCCGCACCGCTGCAGCTAGCGCTTTTTAGCTAAAAAGGAATGATATAACTGCCCGCAGGTGATGTTTGTGACCTTATTTGCATCATTTTCATTATAGCACGACGGACAGCCGTGGAAAAAACAACCTTGAAATTCAAAAACTATGTGCTGTCCGTTAACATATGCATAGTCATCTAGGAAATATTGAGCGAGTTGCTTCACAAACCCTCTCAAGGCATGCTGAATGCCAATGTTCTCGGTATGCGCTACATACATGACCCACTGTATAGCCTGGGATGAGCAGCGTTCTTGCTGCACAGGCCTATATTTAAAGATGCTATGCCCCCTCAGATATAAAAGACAGGCATGTTGGGACGTGTCCCGGGCTATTTTGGCACATGCCCACCCCTATGCATCGATATTGAGCACCGTTCAACAAAAAATCAGGTACAAACTTTTTAGCATAGCTATGTTTCTGATGCTCATGCTATGCCAGAAAGGCCTATTTTGGCACAGGCCCACGCCTATGCAACGATTTTGACCAGCATTCAACAAAAAATTGCGTGCAAACTTTTTAGCGTACCTGTGTTTCTGTAATGTATGTAGTACAGTTCATATAGCGTCTTGTGCTTGGGTGCGATGAAAATACATGAGACACAGGTTTGATATAGAAAGTCTTGTATTACTTCATACAAGTTGGCAAAAATAGTCACACAGTTTGCAGACACAGAAGCAGGAGACACAGCAGGCCAGAGTAATCTAAGCTCAGCAATCACTCTCCACAACAGGTTCAGGATCTTCTTCTCTGTTACCGTAAGTCCATGCAAACGTGGGTCTTTCAAAGAGCAGGGTTCAGAGTCCACAAGTGCTTCAGAGTTCCTCAGTAGGAATAGCTGGAGTACAAGGTCCAAGGCTTTAGGAGTCAGGTCACAGGTTCACTGCAGGCTAGATTCTGAAGCACTGATTGCTCAGCTGTGGCTGATTAAGAACCAAAAGGAGAGAATCAGGGCGGGAACATGCAAGCTGGAAACTCCATTTTGACTGAGGGCAAGATAGCTGCAGCAAGACAGAAAGTAAAATGGCTGACGAACAAACTGAGTTTCAGGAACATGTACACAGAACCTTACATTACTCCCCCCTTAGGGACAACCTCCGGATGACCTCAGGCCAGGCTTGTGTGGGTACCTCTGATGAAACTGACGGAGCAAGCGAGGAGCATTAACGTTATTGACTGGTTCCCATGAGTTGTCCTCCACTGGGTAGCCCTGCCATTTAATCAGATATTGTAACTGATTTCTATACAACCTGGAATCTAAAATCCTTTCCACCACAAATTCTTCCTGACCATCGACTAGCACTGGGTCAGGGCAAGGAGAAGAACGTCCAGGAAACGTATTGGGTGTCACAGCCTTTAGTAGGGATACATGAAAGACAGGGTGAATTCTCATAGTTCTGGGCAGTTGAAGACGACAAGCAACGGCACTTATAATTTTACTGATTTTATAGGGTCCAATGTACTTATGTCCCAACTTAGACGATGGAATCCTTAACTTAAGATTTCTGGTTGACAGCCAGACCAAGTCTCCTACCTTGAAAGCTGGTGCAGGTTTACGAAATTTATCTGCTGCTTTCTTGTACCTTTCCTGAGCCGATTCCAGATTCTCCTTTAGAAGATCCATATTCTTCTGTAAAGACGTGATTCTTTCAGCCACTGCTGGTAAAGGCGTTTCTATGGGAAATCGTGGTAGAATGTTAGGATGATAACCTAGATTAGAGTAAAAAGGAGACTGCTTAGTGGAGGCACTCTGAGAGTTGTTATACGAGAACTCAGCTAATGGAAGTAGATCCACCCAATCATCCTGTAGGTGGCAGATAAAGCAGCGGAGATACTGCTCCAGGGTTTGATTGGTTCGTTCGGTCTGTCCATTAGTCTGGGGATGAAAAGCAGAAGAAAGGTTTACTTTAATGTCCAATGCTGCACAGAAATTTTGCCAAAACCTAGAAGTGAATTGCACCCCTCGATCCGAAATAACCTCATCCGGTACTCCATGTAAGCGAAACACATCTTTAATCATCAAATCTGATGTCTGTTTTGCAGTGGGTAAGCCGACACAAGGGATAAAATGAGCTGCCTTTGTTAGACGGTCAACCACCACTAGAATGGTGTTCTTCCCTTGAGAGGTTGGTAACTCCACAATGAAGTCCATAGAAATGGATCCCCACGGGCGGGACGGGGTGGGAAGAGGCTGTAACAGACCAGTTGGTGAGGAGCGAGGTGTTTTGCATCTTGCACAGACTTCACATGAAGTGACATAGTTTAAAACATCCTTCCTGCAAGTGGGCCACCAAAAGAAACGAGAGAGAAATTCCTGTGTCTTTAGAATTCCTCTATGCCCAGCTATCTTGGAATCGTGAATGAGTTGCAATACTCTCAATCTGACTGTTTCAGGAATATACAGACGTTGTCCCTGAATCCACACACCATTCTTAAAGACAAGACTTACTTCCCTTGGGGGTTGTGCCAAAAAGGAATCCGCATGGTATGCTTCCTTGATGTCCTTAAGTAGGTCTTGATTATGAATTACTCCTAGGAATCTAGAGTCAGGAAGAATAGTCTTAGGAGGAGTAATTGGACGTGTCTCTGCTGAGTAAATCCTAGAGAGTGCATCAGCCTTTCCATTGCGCGATCCTGGTCTATAAGAAATGATAAAATTAAATTGGTTTAAGAAAAGATTCCAGCGAGCCTGGCGAGGAGTCAGGCACTTAGCCGACCTGATAAACTCAAGGTTACGATGATCTGTCAGGACGACTATTTGCTGTGCAGCTCCCTGAAGAAGGTGTCTCCATTCTTTGAAGGCGGCAATAATGGCCAACAACTCTCTATTGCCCACATCGTAGTTCCTCTCAGCCGAAGACAACTGCTGGGAAAAGAAGGCACAGGGATGCAAGACATTCTTCTCACCTGTTCTCTGAGAGAGTATAGCTCCAACAGCACAGTCTGAAGCATCCACCTCTATTATGAAGGCAAGCTCGGGGTTGGGATGTACTAGGATAGGTGCAGTGGTAAATTTATCTTTTAGACGGGAAAATGCTTCCTGGGCTTGGGGAGTCCAGGAGAACCTAGACTCTTTCCGGGTAAGTTGGGTGATAGGTGACACTACCTCAGAGAAATTTCTAATGAAACGTCTATAGAAGTTGGCAAACCCGATGAAGCGCTGTACCTCGTTCACATTTCTAGGACTTGGCCAATCCTTGATGGCTTGGGTTTTGCTTCCATCCATACTAATTCCTTGTGTAGACAGTACATACCCCAGAAATTGAATTTCGGTCCTATGGAATTCACACTTTTCAAGTTTGATGTAAAGATGATTTTGTCTTAGACGTTCCAAGACCATTCTCACATGTCCATGATGTTCCTCTGTGGAGTTAGAAAAAATTAGAATATCATCCAAATAAATTACCACGAATGTATCTAGGAGATCCCTGAAGATGTCATTCACCAAGTGTTGGAAAGTGGCTGGGGCGGTACTCAGACCAAAAGGCATAACTAGATATTCAAAGTGTCCATAGCGTGACCTGAATGCAGTCTTCCATTCATCCCCAGGTCTAGTACAGACTAAGTTATAGGCCCCACGAAGATCTAGTTTAGAGAAAATTTTGGCATGTCGCACTCTCTCCAATAACTCAGGGATTAAAGGCAATGGATAACGGTTTCTAATAGTAACCTTATTGAGTTCCCTATAGTCTACGCATGGTCTCAGAGATCCATCTTTCTTCTTTACAAAGAAGATGGGTGCACCTGCAGGAGATGAAGAGGGGCGTATGAAGCCCTTGGCTAGATTTTCGTCTATGTAATCCTTTAAAGCCTTTAGCTCGGGCCCCGCCAGGGGGTAGATCTTACCAAAAGGTATCTCTGCTCCAGGCAATAATTCAATTGGACAATCATATGGACGGTGAGGAGGAAGCTGGTCAGCGTTCTTCTTGTCACATAAATCCACATAGTCCTGGTATACAGCTGGTAGTTCAGGGACTGACATGGTTCCTTTAGGAACAGAGCAAGCTGAAACTTTTGGACTCATCTGTTTCTCTGGAAAGTGTAATTCCTTGGTCTCCCAGTTAATGGTAGGATTCTGAGCCTGCAGCCATGGTAGCCCTAGAATAATGGGAAAGTGGGGAGAAGAGATAAGCATAAAGGACAGTTTCTCTTGATGATCTTTACCCATAAGAACCCTCAAAGGCTCTGTTTCCTGATCCACTGGTCCAGAGGACAGCAGGGAGCCATCCACAGTTTCCATCTGTACTGGAGTAGCCTTCTTCACTGAACGTATCCCCTGTTTCAGAGCAAAGGAGACATACATAAAATTTCCACTTGCCCTGAGTCGATCATAGCAGAGCTAGACACCCAAGCTGATCAACCCAGAGTTTGATGGAAAGAAAGCAATGAGAATTGTTTTTCTTACAACTCAGCTGGGACACCGCTGAGGAAACTTGAAAAATGGCAGCGTTTACACAGTCAACGTCCTCAGAGGTAACGGAGTTTAAGTCCGAGAAATCAAGATCTGTTGCTGCAGATCTCTCTGGAGCCTGAGGCTCGGACCTGACAGATCCCCTCTCGCAACACTCACAATGAATGAGTGCTGCAGTAGTCTTACGAGAACGGCTGGGGCAGTTTATAATGAAGTGCCCTGACTTACCACAATAGAAACATAGATTTTCCTTAAAACATGTTCCTTGCGTGCATCACTAACCCGTCGTTGTAAAGAGTCTACCTGCATGGGTTCAGTAGGTTCCCGTATAATCCTACTCAAAGGTTCCTTAGCTGGAGAGGAAGGTAGGAAAAGGTTAGTGCGATTGCTTTCGAACCATCTCTCTTGCCTGCGTTCAGTCAGACGAGTATCAATACGGATGCAGTAGTTAATAAAGTCACCTAACGCAGTGGGAGGGTCGGCACGAGCAAGTTCATCCTTAATCAGTGGAGATAACCCCTTTCGAAAAATAGATTTTTTGGCGGAACTGTCCCAGGTGGTATCAAGGGCCCATCTCCTGAAATCCAAGGCATATTCAGCTACCGAGTGCTTACCTTGGCGCAAAGCTAACATGGCTGCTTCAGCTGTTGCACCTCGATTGGGGTCATCAAACACCTGCCCCATGGCTGAAATAAAAGCATCAAGGTGATTCAAACAATCATCCTCAGTCTCGATCAGAGGGTTTGCCCACATCAAAGCCTTGTTGGTAAGCAACATAATTATAGTAAGCACCTTAGATCGTTCAGTGGGAAATTGTGAAGCATGTGCAGAAAAAAAAAGATTGCATTGATTAATAAATCCCCTGAATTTCTCACGTTCACCACCAAAACGAAAAGGGGGCAACTTGGGAATCCCAGAACTCGGGGCTACGGCAGGAGCCTGGACTCGCTCTTCTAGAACCTCAATCCTGGCTCGCAAATCCTGGGCAGTCTGTCCAAACACTTGCAAATTGTGATTAGTGAGGTCCTGTAGGCTTGAAAAACGGGTCTTTATATTCTGCAAATCTGCAAGGATATTATCAGTCACTCCGCAAAGTTCCTTTATGCGGGCCTCCATTTTCCAGATCTTTAAGACAGGAGTACTGGAAGAAGAGGAGAGGAGAAAAAAAAAACAATAGTGTTTACCTGTGGTAACACTGCAGAGAGAAAAAAAATTAAGGGAACTGCTCACCTGGAATGGTTGTGAGAAGTCACAACCACTATCATCACAGAAAGTTCACCCGGACATCTGATATCCACAGTTACAGCAGACAAAAAAGAGAAAAGAGAAAAAAAAAAAAAAAAAACAATAGTGTTTACCTGTGGTAACACTGCAGAAAAAAAACACTTAAGGGAATTGCTCACCTGGAATGGTTGTGAGAAGTCACAACCACTGTCATCACAGAAAGCACAACCGGACATCCGATATCCACAGTTACAGCAGACACAGCCTTTCCAGACCCAGCAGACACTAACGTTTTGGCTTCAAAATCTTGTAATGTATGTAGTACAGTTCATATAGCGTCTTGTGCTTGGGTGCGATGAAAATACATGAGACACAGGTTTGATATAGAAAGTCTTGTATTACTTCATACAAGTTGGCAAAAATAGTCACACAGTTTGCAGACACAGAAGCAGGAGACACAGCAGGCCAGAGTAATCTAAGCTCAGCAATCACTCTCCACAACAGGTTCAGGATCTTCTTCTCTGTTACCGTAAGTCCATGCAAACGTGGGTCTTTCAAAGAGCAGGGTTCAGAGTCCACAAGTGCTTCAGAGTTCCTCAGTAGGAATAGCTGGAGTACAAGGTCCAAGGCTTTAGGAGTCAGGTCACAGGTTCACTGCAGGCTAGATTCTGAAGCACTGATTGCTCAGCTGTGGCTGATTAAGAACCAAAAGGAGAGAATCAGGGCGGGAACATGCAAGCTGGAAACTCCATTTTGACTGAGGGCAAGATAGCTGCAGCAAGACAGAAAGTAAAATGGCTGACGAACAAACTGAGTTTCAGGAACATGTACACAGAACCTTACAGTTTCTGACTCCCATGCCGTACCAGAAAGACCTATTTTGGCACAGGCCCACACCTATGCAACGATTTTGACCAGCATTCAACAAAAAATTGGGTACAAACTTTTTAACGTACCTGTGTTTCGGACTCTCATGCCATACCAGAAGCACCCAGTGCCATGTACTCTAGCCCATAATATTTCACATCGGGTACGGGACCTACATAGCTTTGTTTTCTCAGGTATTAAAAAAGTGTGGAAAACTGAAAATCCCGAGGCCTGAGGTAATTTAGTGAACTTCATGGGGATAAAATTTAGCGAGTCTACGAACCTTATGGACAAATCGGGTAACGTCACACACAAGACCACGACACCTCGGGCTATCACATTTACCGGTAGTTTTCAAAAACCACTGCCTTAACAATAAAGTAAGAATCGTGGCGACCTGCATTGTGGGCTATAAATGTATACCCTGAAAATTTACCATTGGTAAAGAACAGTAAAAAGTCGTGCGTACAACTATCATCCTCAAACTCCCAGCGCTATCACAAACACTATTACCTACAGAGGCGGCCCCGCGAGAATTTCTAGATGTGTGTATCAAGATGCTCCCTGCTTTGACCGATTGTTTGCTCGTGAATGCTGACATTTCCAGGGTCATCATAGTTGTGTAAATGCGCTGGGAGCTCGTGTATCGGCCCCTAGGGTGTAATGTGTGAGCATTTTAATTATTTTTCAATTCAAAAACATACGTTCTCAGCAGCCAGGTTTATTTCACAGAAGTTGACTGTACAGTTGCATAATTTTTGTTTAAAATCATACATTTGCATAATTTTGTTTAAAATCGCACAGTTCTGCGATAATGTCGGGTGTTGGACACGCACTTATCAGTCTTTCATACGTGTCGCAGAAAGATTTTAGTCTGTTCTGCGCGAGTTTATTATGCACGTACTGTGCAGACATGTCAAGAAACATTTTGGCGTGTTCAGCAGTCCATACGGGTGTTGGTGTGTAAGGTGATCGACCATCATCCTTCTGCTTCTTACTTACACGACGGCGCGATACCGCGCGTTTCTTTGGCGCTAATGCACCGGCTGAATTGGCAGCTGCTGCTTCCGCGTTGCTATTTGCAGATTCTGTAGCTTGACACAGACGTATATTCTTAAGCCTACTACTCTCCGCATTCCCGGAGTGGGCGGTTGGCGCGTCGCTTTCTCCACGATCTGCGACACACCTGAGTGAAAGAGGTTCCGTTCTCACCTCCGCTCTGTTCTCAAATCCATAATTGCGCTGTTGCAAAACTCGCGAATGACGCTCCTCCGTAACTAAAGAAAAGATATGTGGTGTAGTTAACCGCTAAGCGGGCGAGATATAGGAAGAGCTACAGGCCCCACTTTACTCTGATTCAACGCGATATTTGTAAAGCTACCAGCACCGATTATCTGTGAAACCGATGCATGATTGTTTGTATAAGTACACTATAGAGCGGCCTAGACATATATACTTACAAGTATCTCCCGGGTGCTGATCACAGAGACTGCTGAATTAACAGACATCACGCAGCTCGGGTGCCGCCGTACACCTCGTACACACACTGCTCCGCTCCGTACACCTCATACACACACGGCTCCGCTCCGTACATCCCGTACACACTGGGGAAACCGAGACTATATCTGGCGGCCTGCAAGCCAGGCTCCAAGGCATTTGAAGGGCATGGCTACCTCTCACAGGCTCACAGTCTGATGACCTCATCTGGACCGCCCCCAGAGCCAGGCCAGATGGTGATGCATGACTGACACCTACCACTTCACCTCTGATAGAAGACCGAAGCCTGCGCCCACCAGACGTCTGTGCAGGGACCCCTTCTCTATCACCAACATTACCCACAGGAGTAAAATGGCGATGCGCAGTGACAGAGGCCAGTGTCAAAGGAGCGGAACCATATGAGGATACCACTCTCCGATCACAGGCACCACAAGCCGAAGGAGTTTGGCGCCTCCCAGCGGCCGAGGCAGGAACACCAGCCACTGAGTCCAACGGCGATCTGACAAGTTTATTGTCAGCACCAGTAACCCCAACAGAAGCAAAAAGTCTAACACTATGAAATAATGAGCAGCAAGTAGGTGTGTGGCTGTCGTGGTTGTGCAGTGTTTGCAGCAGTAGCAGCACAATAGAGTTAGGACAGGGCAGGAACCGAGATACAGTCATGGCCAAAAGTTTTGAGAATGACACAAATATTAATTTTTACAAAGTCTACTGCTTCACTTTTTCTAATGGTAATTTGCATATACTCCAGAATGTTATAAAGAGTGATCAGCTTAACAGCAATTACTTGCAAAGTCAATATTTTACTAGAAAATGAACTTTATCCCCCAAAACACATTTCAACATCATTGCAGCCCTGCCTTAAAAGGACCAGCTAACCTCTTTTCAATGATTGCTCCATTAACACAGGTGTGGGTGTTGATGAGGACATGGCTGGAGATCAATCTGTCATGATTAAGTAAGAATGACACCACTGGACACTTTAAAAGGAGGCTGGTGCTTGGCATCATTGTTTCTCTTCTGTTAACCATGGTTATCTCTAAAGAAACACGTGCAGTCATCATTGCAATGCACAAAAATTGCCTATCAGGAAGAGTATCGCAGCTAGAAAGATTGCAACTCAGTCAACAATCTATCGCATCATCAAGAACTTCAAGGAGAGAGGTTCCATTATTGCCAAAAAGGCTCCAGGGCGCCCAAGAAAGACCAGCAAGCGCCAGGACCGTCTCTTAAAATTGTTTCAGCTGCGAGATCGGGCTACCAGCAGTGCAGAGCTTGCTCAGGAATGGCAGCAGGCAGGTGTGAGTGCATCTGCACGCACTGTGAGGCGGAGACTCTTGGAGCAAGGCCTGGTCTCAAGGAGGGCAGCAAAGAAGCCACTCCTCTCCAGAAAAAACATCATGGACAGACTGATATTCTGCAAAAGGTACAGGCAGTGGACTGCTGAGGACTGGGGTAAAGTTATTTTCTCTGATGAATCCCCTTTTCGATTGTTTGGGACATCAGGAAAACACCTCATTCGGAGAAGACAAGGTGAGCGCTACCACCAGTCTTGTCTCATGCCAACTGTTAAGCATCCTGAAACCATTCATGTGTGGGGTTGCTTCTCAGCCAAGGGAATCGGCTCTCTCACAGTCTCGCCTAAAAACACAGCCATGAATAAAGAATGGTACCAGAATGTCCTCCAAGAGCAACTTCTCCCAACCCTCCAAGAGCAGTTTGGCAATCAACAATGCCTTTTTCAGCATAATGGCCATAAAGCAAAGGTGATAACTAAATGTCTCAGGGAACAAAACATAGAGATTTTGGGTCCATGGCCTGGAAACTCCCCAGATCTTAATCCCATTGAGAACTTGTGGTCAATCATCAAGAGACGGGTGGACAAACAAAAACCTAAAAATTCTGACAAAATGAAAGCATTGATTGTGCAAGAATGGACTGCTATCAGTCAGGATTTGGTCCAGAAGTTGATTGAGAGCATGCCAGGGAGAATTGCAGAGGTCCTGAAGAAGAAGGGTCAACACTGCAAATATTGACTTGCTGCATTAACTCATTCTAACTGTCAATATAAGCTTTTGTTACTCATATGTTTGCAATTATATTTCTGTCTGTGATAAAAACATCTGTCAAACACACATAAAAACCAGAGGGCAGCAGATCATGTGAAAATATAATATTTGTGTCATTCTCAAAACTTTTGGCCATGACTGTATGTGTCAGTTTAGGACCAGTAAGGCCTGTCAGCAGAACTATAGTACAGATGACTTGAAAACTTGATGGACAGTGAGTAAATGACTTATATGAAGAAATGTGACACTCAAATAATTGAAGGGATTTAATTGCAATCCACAGCAAACATGTATGACGTTTCGGTCTTATATAGCCCTCCATATAAACGGTTTGCCCAAAGAGTAAATGGATATCAACGTAATATCAAGTGTGGGGTAATCGTGGACACACCGCTGTCAGAATGGTGCCTGTATATACCAGCTGGACAGAAACGTCATAGATGTTTGCTGTATTGCTATAAAATCACCAATTATTTGAGGGCCAAGTTTCTTCATATATTGTATTACTAGCTGGGCCCCTACTTGAGCACCAAACTAATAAGAGTGCCATGTCCAATTTTTGCAAGCTAGTAGATGCCTGGCTGACAGTGTGCGACTGGCACTGGCAGCAGCAGAACGGTGTAGATAATAGACAGTTAGGCAGGCAGGTGGTATAGTTTATTTAACCCCTTAGTGACAGAGCCATTTTGCAGCTTAATGACCGGGCCAATTTTTACAATTCTGACCACTGTCACTTTATGAGGTTATAACTCTGGAACGCTTTAACGAATCCCGCTGATTCTGAGACTGTTTTTTCATGACATATTGTACTTCACGTTACTGGTAAAATTTCTTTGATATGACTTGTGTTTATTTATGAAAAAAACGGAAATATAGCGAAAATTTTGAAAATTTCACAATTTTCAAACTTTAAATTTTTATGCCCTTAAATCAGAGAGATATGTCACACAAATTTCTTAATAAATAACATTGCCCACATGTCTACTTTACATCAGCACAATTTTGGGACCAAAATTTTTTTTTTTTACAAAGTTATAAGGGTTAAAAGTTGACCAGCGATTTCTCATTTTTACAACACCATTTTGTTTTTAGGGACCACATCACATTTAAAGTCACTTTGAGGGGTCTATATGATAGAGAATACCCAAAAGTGACACCATTCTAAAAACTGCACCCCTCAAGGTGCTCAAAACCACATTCAAAAAGTTTATTAACCCTTTACGTGCTTCACAGGAACTGAAGCAATGTGGAAGGAAAAAATTAACATTTAACTTTTTTTGCAAAAACTTTACTTCGGAACCTATTTTTTTTATTTTCACAAGTGTTAAAAGAAAAAATGAACCACAAAATTTGTTGTGCAATTTCTCCTGAATAAGCCGATACCCCATATGTGGAGGTAAACCACTTTTTGGGCGCACGGCAGAGGTCGCAAGGGAAGGAGCGACATTTGACTTTTTCAACGCAGAATTGGCTGGACGCCATGTCGCGTTTGTAGAGGCCCTGATGTGTCTAAACAGTGGAAACCCATCACAAGTGACCCCATTTTGGAAACTAGACCCCCTAAGGAACTTATCTAGATGTGTGGTGAGCACTTTGAATCTCGAAGTGCTTCACAGAAGTTAATAACATAGAACAGTGAAAATAAAAAAATCATATTTTTTCCACAAAAACAATCTTTTCACCCCAATTTTTATTTTTCCAAGGGTAACAAGACCCCAACAGTTTTTGTGCAATTTGTCCTGAGCATGCTGATACCCCATATGTGGGGGTAAACCACTGTTTGGGTGCATGGCAGAGCTTGGAAGGGAAGGAGCGCCGTTTGACTTTTTCAGCGCAGAATTGGCTGGACGTCATGTCGTGTTTGTAGAGGCCCTGATGTGTCTAAACAGTGGAAACCCCCACAAGTGACCCCATTTTGGAAATTAGACCCCCTAAGGAACTTATCTAGATCTGTGGTGAGCACTTTGAACCTCCAAGTGCTTCACAGAAGTTTATAACATAGAGCCGTGAAAATAAAAAATCATATTTTTTCCACAAAAACGATTTGTTCACCCCAATTTTTATTTTCCCAAGGGTAACAAGACCCCAAAAGTTTTTGTGCAATTTGTCCTGAGCATTCTGATACCCCATATGTGGGGGTAAACCACTGTTTGGGTGCATGGCAGAGCTTGGAAGGGAAGGAGCGCCGTTTGACTTTTTCAACTCAGAATTGGCTGGACGCTATGTCGCGTTTGTAGAGGCCCTAATGTGTCTAAACAGTGGAAACCCCCCACAAGTGACACCATTTTGGAAACTAGAACCCCTAAGGAACTTATATAGATGTGTGGTGAGCACTTTGAACCCCCAAGTGCTTCACAGAAGTTTATAACTCCCGGGCATGAAAATAAAAAGTCATATTTTTTCCACAAACCTGATCGTTTAGTCCCCAATTTTTTATTTTTCCAAGGGTAACAGGAGAAATTAGACCACAAAAGTTGTTGTCCAATTTGTCCTGAGTACGCTGATACCCCATATGTGGGGTGGGACCACTGTTTGGGCGCACGGCAGGGCTTGGAAGGGAAGGAGCGCCGTTTGACTTTTTCAAACCAAAATTGGCTGGAATTGAAATTGGACGCCATGTCGCGTTTGGAGAGCCCCTGATACGCCTAAACAGTCGAAACCCCCCACAAATCACACCATTTTGGAAACTAGACCCCTTAAGGAACTAATCTAGATGTGTGGTGAGCACTTTGAACCCCCAGGTGCTTCACAGAAATTAATAAACGTAGAGCCTTGAAAATAAAAAATCATTTTTTTCCTCAATAATTATTCTTTAGCCCGCTATTTTTTTTTATTTTCCCAAGGGTAACAGGAGAAATTGGACCCAAAAAGTTGTGCAATTTTTCCTGTGTACGCTGATACCCCATATGTGGGGTGAAACCACTGTTTGGGCGCATGGGAGTGCTTGGAAGGGAAGGAGCGCCATTTTGTAAGGCAGACTTTGATGGAATGTTCTGCAGGCGTCATGTTGTGTTTGCAGAGCCCTTGATGTACCTAAACAGTAGAAACCCCCTGCAAGTGACACCATTTTGGAAACTAGACCCCCCAAGGAGCTTATCTAGATGTGTGGTGAGCCCTTTGAACCCCCAAGTGCTTCACAGAAATTTATAAACGCAGAGCCGTGAAAATGAAAAATCATTTTTTTTTCTCAAAAATGATATTTTAGCCAGCTATTTTTTATTTTCCCAAGGGTAACTGGAGAAATTAGAACCCCAAAATTGGTGTGCAATTTGTCCTGAGTACGCTGATACCCCATATGTTGGGGTAAACCACTGTTTGGGCGCACGGCAGGGCTCGGAAGGGAGGGAGCGCCATTTGACTTTTTGAAAGCCACGTCGTGTTTGGAGACCCCCTGATGGGTCTAAACAGTGGAAACCCCCCACAAGTGACCCCATTTTGGAAACTAGACCCCTTAAGGAGCTTATCTAGATGTGTGGTGAGCACTTTGAACCCCAAAATGCTTCACAGAAATTTATAAACGCAGAGCCGTGAAAATGAAAAATCATTTTTTTTCTCAAAAATGATTTTTTTAGCCAGCTATTTTTTATTTTCCCAAGGGTAACCGGAGAAATTAGAACCCCAAAATTGGTGTGCAATTTGTCCTGAGTATGCTGATACCCCATATGTTGGGGTAAACCACTGTTTGGGCGCACGGCAGGGCTCGGAAGGGAGGGAGCGCCATTTGACTTTTTGAAAGCCACATCGTGTTTGGAGACCCCCTGATATGTCTAAACAGTGGAAACCCCCCACAAGTGACCCCATTTTGGAAACTAGACCCCTTAAGGAGCTTATCTAGATGTGTGGTGAGCACTTTGAACCCCCAAGTGCTTCACAGAAATTTATAAACGCAGAGCCGTGAAAATGAAAAATCTTTTTTTTCTCAAAAATGATTTTTTAGCC
This sequence comes from Oophaga sylvatica, assembly GCA_033576555.1. Lineage (NCBI taxonomy): Eukaryota > Metazoa > Chordata > Amphibia > Anura > Dendrobatidae > Oophaga > Oophaga sylvatica. Next base: position 701,456,424 of record JARQOD010000001.1, read on the forward strand.
AGCTATTTTTTATTTTCCCAAGGGTAACTGGAGAAATTAGAACCCCAAAATTGGTGTGCAATTTGTCCTGAGTACGCTGATACCCCATATGTTGGGGTAAACCACTGTTTGGGCGCACGGCAGGGCTCGGAAGGGAGGGAGCGCCATTTGACTTTTTGAACGCCACGTCGTGTTTGGAGACCCCCTGATGTGCCTAAATAGTGGAAATCCCTCAATTCTAGCTCCAACCCTAATCCCAACACACCCCTAACCCTAATCCCAACCGTAATCGTAACCTAAATCCCAACCCTAATTCCAACCCTAATTGTAACCCTAACCTTAATTATAACCCTAACTCTAATTATAACCCTAACCCTAATTGTAACCCTAACCCTAATTATAACCCTAACCCTAAGGCTGGGATCATTTTGCGTTTTACCAGCCCGTTCAACACATAGCGTTGACGGGCTGGTAACGTCATAGCATAACGTGATCGCGTTATGCTATACCCGCTAGCGCAGAGGAATCAGCAGATGATTCATCTGCGCTAGCGGTGACGGAGCCCAGACGCTGCAGCCCGCGTCCGAGGCTCCGTCACTGAATGATGGCACGTCGCAAACGCATGCCGCTTTACGGCATGCGTCGCGATGCGCCCTCAAATGGGGGTGAATGGCAGCGTTAACGGACTGCGTTACACCGCGTTATACCGCGGTGTAGCGCAGTCCGTCTAACGGACTGCCATAACGCAGTATGAACCCAGCTTAACCCTAACGCTAATTATAACCCTAACCCTAATGCTAACCCTAACCCTAATGCTAACCCTAACCCTAATTATAACCCTAACCCTAATTATAACCCTAACCCTAATTATAACCCTAACCCTAACAGAAAAATGAAAATAAATATAATTTCTATTTTTTATTATATGTCCCTAACTAAAGGGGTGATAAATGGGGGGTTATGTACTGTTTTTTTTATTTTGATCACTGTGATGGTTTATCACAGTGATCAAAATGCACTTTCTGGAGAATGAATGAAACTTTTTTTGAATCTGCCGCCAAGCAGATCGGCGGGCGCACTGCGCATGCGCCCGCCATTTTTTTTTTGCAGGAAGAAGACGCCGGGATCCTGGGGCCTGCGGGAGGACGGAGGACACCGGTAAGTATACGGGGGGCGATCGGGGGACCGGGGGACCCTCATTTTCTCCCCTCTGATGTGCGATCACATCAGAGGGGAGAGAAATCTTTTTTTTTTTTTTCTTTGCGATCGCGGCTATGCTTGCATAGCCGCGATCGCAACACCGGGATCGGTGAATACCGACCCGGATCATGTTCTCTGGGGTCTCGGCTACCCCCGGTAGCCGAGACCCCAGAGAATATTTGCCCATCCCCCCACCAGCACAGCGGCACATAGCGGCGGGCGCACTGAGCATGCGCCCGCCATTTTCTTAACAGCGCCGGCACCGGGGACAACGGAGGGCCCGGGGGCCACATGGACTGGATCGGGGGCTACATGGGGGTCCTGGGGACCCTTTTTCTCTGTCCCCTGATGTCCGATGACATCAGGGGACAGAGAAATTAAATGGCACATCAGATTTTTTTTTTTTTTGTTGCGGTCGCCGTTATAGGGTTAATAACGGCGATCGCAACATGGTGTCGGTAAAAACCGACCCGATTCATGTTCTCTGGGGTCTCGGCTACCCCCGGTAGCCGAGACCCCGGAGAAAATGCGCCTCTGGGGGGCGCTATTCACTTTTTCCACAGCGCCGTTAATTAACGGCGCTGTGGTTTAAGTACCCTTAATGACCGCCGTTAAAAGGCGTATCGGCGGTCGTTAAGGGGTTAATCATTGGCATCAGTCGTAGATGAATGAGCGTTGGCACTAGTCCATGCCTGAATCATTTCAATAAATGTTAGGTTTTTGACACTTGTGGCGGATAACCTGGTCCATTTGATTGTGGCGGAACCAGTGTATCTCAAATTGGCTAAAATCAAATCCAGACCCTCGACAAGTCAGTTTAAAAGATTTGCGGTATTTGGTTTTCTATATATTAGTATATTAGAACACCTAAAATATAGAGTAAGAAATGTACTCCAGTCATTAACTGAAGCACTTTTCTGCCATCATTTCAGCCACTGTCGGGGCAAAATTATGATGAATTTATCAGGCCACGCTTGGCCACATCCCTACTCGCTAATCTTCGCCCGCTTTTCAAAAAGTGAGCAAACCAACACCAAAAGGCACAAAATGCTTATCCAACTATGGGTTGCCTACAAATTTTGTGACTTTTCAAGTAGTTTGACATCAGACTTTTGATGAATTGACCCGTAAGTGCACAGTATCATCCACCACACTAGACAGGAGGCAGGCAGCCGGCGGGGAATAGAGAGAGGCAGGAGAGCTGTAAGTATTGTAGGGATCCGCTCTGGTAGGCAGAGGCCGGGCACGCAGTAATGAGGCAATTCACAGGCATTAAGTCAAAAATAAATTGTTTACTGTCCTCTTGACACCAGGTAACAAAACATTATTACACAAATCACAGTCTTTCATTAGATTAACATAGTCTTCATGACCCCGGTCATCATCAACCCTGTCCGTTACCTGCTGGTGTCTCAGGTTCGCAGACTCCTCAGAGGCATCTTACATTAAGCACAGTCCTTAGATTCCATTCTGATCCCGATCAGTCTCACCACGGTTTTCAGGACCATCCACTCCACTGGCTCAAGCACGCCAGCTTTCAGTCTTTAGTCTGTGCGACATCCCGCCTGGATGTCAGTGAGCTCTGTCCAGCCTGACAGACTCCCGAGACCCTCACAGTCTCAGCACAGACTCTTCAAGACAGACTCCATCCGTCTCCAACTCAATCTCCTACCATGTGCTAAAACACTGCCTTTTATACCTGTAGCCACTCCCCAAGCCAAGGCATGAAGCACATGATCTGGTCACCTGTTCATGACCTCATCACAGGTCCTTCACAATAACTACAATCACCAGATTGTAACATTCATTCTCCCACCACCAGTGGGCAGTGTATGTGTGGTTAGCATGTCCCACCCAGCTCACAAGCTAACCCTGTAGGTTGACCCTTACCAACAATCAGAACTCTTATGGGACTACAAGTCCCAGAACAACATTACTGACCTACAGCACAGAGGAGCTCTGCGACACATACCTTCCATTTATCACCATACCAGGGACTGGTTTTCCATCCATCTCATGCCTCCATGCATAATTAGAGCAACATATACAGTGCCCCCTAGCTGCCACATTAGTCACTACACCACATACCTCCCCCCTCTGTTCAAACTTGTGGGGTTGAACACTTATTACCCGACCAGAGATCCATCTCGGTCGTCTCTGCCAGTCAAACCGTCTCAGTCGATTTTGGGCATCATGCAACATCACCTCTTTGTTAGGCCTCCCCCGCCCCCAGCGGTCAGAACGTTGGGCTTGTCCTTCTGTCTGTGTCACCTCACCCGACCTTTCTTTCCAGAACCGCCTCCTACAGTCGTTGCGGTCATGAGTCCATTGTCCAGTCAAGCTTACTGGTTGATCTGAGTCTGACTCTCTGTCTCATCGTCCGCCACCGGGTCTCACACTTCGGTCACTCAGCCCTGAGCTAACAGAAGCGTCATCTCTACCCCTCATTGTTTCAACTCGTCTACTGCCAGTTCCCAGAGAAGCCTCTTGTCTCTCTATATCTTGGGCTGGAAGCAGTCGCCATCTTTGTTTCAACTCCTGCAACTGTTCCTTCATCTGCTTTCTTCTCCAGATCAGCTGCTCTACCTCTCGTAGGTACATCACTCGATACTCCAGGAGCATTCAGATGTTCTTCAGGCTCTCCACTGAGCCAACACCAATGAATGGAACCATTTCTTCTTCTCCAGCCCCCTTGATCTCACCATCAGCTGGAATCTACACTCTCCTTACTCCGGATCTATCCACCATCTCCTGCATCACTTTTCCAAATCTTCCAACTACTCTCCCCACCAGATTTCTGGGTACCGGAATTACCTCTTCTACCAAGACCAGCCGATTTTGATCTTCCTTCGCCTGCTCCAGACGTCGAGCGGCTTTCATATTACTCAACATAAACATCTGTTTCGCGTGGAGACACTGAAGATGCATATCCATCAGGACAGCCACCAGCTTTTCTGTGTCTTCCCCCTCTGCCAGGATCACCAACTGGTTCGTCTCTGGTGCCCAGTTCACACTATAGGCTTTTACTGCCTTCTTAAAGGCCTCATGCACACCCTCACTGGCACAGGCTTCTCGCATGTCTTCAGGTATTTTTACCACATACTTAAAGAGTGAAGCCTCATCCTCTTTCTGAGACTCAGTTTCTTCACTACCCCTTTCCAAGTCGGTCACTGGCACTTCCGCCTTGTCATCACTCGGGCACGGCAGCTGTAAGTTTTCAACCTGCAATTTCTTCTCCTGCAGAAGACCTCTTACTGCTTCTCTAAATACTTCCATATCTTCTCTTATGGTCTTATTCACACCTTGCCAGGTTGCCAAGTAATCTCTGAGCTCAGAGACTTCCTTCTCCAGCTCATCCACTCTTGCTCAGCAGTTTGTCTCAGGGCCTTTTCTTGTTCAACATGTTCTTTCATGGTCTTTATTTCGGCCTGAAACGCAGCAAACTTTTGCCTCTCACCAGACAACTTTTTTCCAATGTCCTGGAGCTCTTGTGTTTTCTCTCCACACTGAGCCTTGACTGCCGCAACGTCGGACTCCAGGTGGCGCACCCCCTCCACCTGCACGGAGTTGGCGACTTCCGTGTCTGACCCCTTCAACCTCTCTTGAGGATATGCCCGGTCGTCCTCAGGTACCTCTCGATACTTTGTACCTTCAGAGAGCTCCACACACTCCAGTTCTTCGGCAACAGGTTCTTCTTCATTGACCTTCTCAATGGGTGCAAGGGGCTCAGGCTCTTTGCGCCCTTTACGTTTCCGACGACGGGAGGACTTTTCCTCCTTGGGGGCTCTACATTACTGTACTCCCTTTCTCTATTAGAGTCACAGTCACCCTCGGAGTTTGAGTCACATCCCCCTGTATCGTGAACCCTCCAGTTAAGGGTATGCCACACTAAACGAGATCGCTAAAATGTCACTATTTAGCGATCTCGTTAGCGACTTCGTTGTGTGTGGCATGTAGCAACGATGTGGCCCCTGCTGTGATGTCGAGGATCGTTCACTAGTGTTCTGGACCGTTTTTGGATTGTTGGCGTCCCGCTGGTGAGCCTATATCGCTGTGTTTGGCACCTTTTGCGAACGACGAGCGACCTCGTTTGTGACGCATATGACAGCGGCGCAGGCGGGACTAGGGGTTTTAGCGTCACGGAGTGGATCGCAATATCTGTAAGTTCTCTTTTGCGTCACAGAGAGGATCGCAGAAGTTGCAAAGCAGGCTAGCAGGACGCAGAGAGCAGGAGCGATGCTGGAAATTCCTATGAATCAGAAGCGCTCAGTACATGCTAATGACATCCTAACGACCGCCAAAGTCGTTAAAGAGATCGCTGACTGCTGATGTGTCGTTTATGAGATCTCCTGTTTGGCAGCTACTAGCGACTTAAAAGAGATCACACCAACGATCTCGTTAGCTTGCTTCGTTATCGTGATCGCTAAGGAGATCGCTAAGTGTGGCAGTACCTTTACCCTCTAACTGAGTGTCCGTTCCAGACGTGATATCTATCACATCGTTATCAGTTCTTCTGTCATACATTTCAGGAGACATGTCAGTAAGTTGGGCAGACGCACCTTTTCCTCTTGTGTCACCGTCTGACCCGTCAGTTTGGGAAGGCGTCACTGTCCCACTGTCTGCCACCCCAAGAGTAGAGAGGCCTCCCTCCTGCTGTATAGAAACTCCCCTGTTCCATAAGCCAGAGAACAGTTTAGAGTCCCGACCTATAACTACTGGACACGACAAATTTGGGTCTACAGCGACATCCTGTCCCGTAATGTCCCAGCCTGTATCAAAGACCACCCTGGTCACTGGATAATCCTTAGTGTCCCCATGGATGCAAGTGACCCCGACCTTTCTACCGGGCATTTGCCATCCCTCAGGTACACCCCTCACTAGAGTCACCGGGCTCTCCGAGTCGGCCAGACGCACCACATCTTCATTGTTTATCTGCAGGGTACACCCCCGTAGCATTGTCCCAGGTGGATAGTTCATACGGCAAACTGGACACACATAACAAATTTGCCCCGGGCAACATTTCGTCAGTACCTCCCCTTTTCTGTTGGGACACTCCACCCCCTTTTTGCGCACCATCCCTGTGGGTGTGTTACAGCCATTTTAGGCCACGACCCCTCCCTAGGGACACCACCCCACTCCGGGATACACCCTGTGGACTCCCCCACAGCTTTCTTGGGCACAAATCACACAGTACAGTTTTATTTCTTTTGGGCTGTTACTGGCCCTTTAAGAGTCCGTGTGATCCGGTTCACACTGTCCCTCTATACACCACCAGCTCCTGCTGGCACCGACACCGCTGCCGTGGCAGCCACCAACCACCGGCACCTCCGACTGCCGCTCACAAGTCGCTGCTGGTGCAGAACCTCTTCCTGCAAGTGTCCCAGTAGCTCCTGCTACCACCAGTCTCTGCACACTTCCGCTGCGCCGTCTTGCCGCTTGTCACCTTCGTGACCCCACGAGTCACAGCCAGCCGCTTGTCACCTTCGTGACCCCACGAGCCACAGCAAACACCTCCCACGTGTTCCAGAGAAAAAAAAACTGTTTCTCACTGACCCGTCAGCTCAACACAGACACCTGTCTGTCACACTCTCGGCCAGAGATTTTCCCGGACACCTCCTCTTCATAGAGGCATCCCACAGAAAAAAAAAAACAGTCTCTCAATAATTCTTCTCACTGATCCCGACCAGCATAGCACGGTTGTCAAGACCGTCCCCTGTTGGCGTCAGCCACACAGGTTCCTGGAGACCTCAGCCTCAGAGGTATCCAGCAAACACAAAAATACAGTCTTTCTCTCACGAATGGTTCCCTCTGGTCCCGACCAGCATAACCCAGTTTTCAAGACCGTTACCTGTTGGCAACAGCCACACAGGTTCCTGGAGACCTCCTCCTCAGAGGTATCCTATCAGCATGCTCTTTGCTTACTTCTCAATGACCCCGGTCACATAACACAGACTCCTGTCTGTCCCCATTGGCTTAACAGCGTCTTCACCTGGTTATTGGTCATGCAGGAAAAAAACCTTCCAAAAAAAAACAGCCTGACCTCACTGCGTGTGCCCGCATTTACGCCACCAATTGTAGGGATCCTCTCTGGTAGGCAGAGGCCGGGCACGCAGTAATGAGGCAATTCACAGGCATTAAATCAAAAATAAATTGTTTACTGTCCTCTTGACACCAGGTAACAAAACATTATTACACAAATCACAGTCTTTCATTAGATTAACATAGTCTTCATGACCCCGGTCATCATCAACACGGACCCTGTCCGTTACCTGCTGGTGTCTCAGGTTCGCAGACTCCTCAGAGGCATCTTACATTAAGCACAGTCCTTAGATTCCATTCTGATCCCGATCAGTCTCACCACGGTTTTCAGGACCATCCACTCCACTGGCTCAAGCACGCCAGCTTTCAGTCTTTAGTCTGTGCGACATCCCGCCTGGATGTCAGTGAGCTCTGTCCAGCCTGACAGACTCCCGAGACCCTCACAGTCTCAGCACAGACTCTCCAAGACAGACTCCATCCGTCTCCAACTCAATCTCCTACCATGTGCTAAAACACTGCCTTTTATACCTGTAGTCACTCCCCAAGCCAAGGCATGAAGCACATGATCTGGTCACCTGTTCATGACCTCATCACAGGTCCTTCACCACATACAATCACCCGTATGTAACATTCATTCTCCCACCACCAGTGAGCGATGTATGTGTGGTTAGCATGTCCCACCCAGCTCACAAGCTAACCCTGTAGGTTGACCCTTACCAACAATCAGAACTCTTATGGGACTACAAGTCCCAGAACAACATTACTGACCTACAGCACAGAGGAGCTCTGCGACACATACCTTCCATTTATCACCATACCAGGGACTGGTTTTCCATCCATCTCATGCCTCCATGCATAATTAGAGCAACATATACAGCGCCCCCTAGCTGCCACATTAGTCACTACACCACAGTATAGTGACCGCTAACTGCCGACTTGCAACTCATTAGCATATAATGTCAACTATAGATTTTTTGACAAACCAAATCACTGATTTCTACAGGAAAGGTAAGCATTTAATCAACATTAAAGCTTAATTAAATTTATGCCATTAGTTGTGTGTGTAAAATCCTGATGACAGGTTCTCATTCATTCAAGTCAGTCGGGCCGGAAGAGATACTCGTATTATAATAACTGATGGCCTATTTTTTTCTGTTCTGGTTCTTTTTAAATGTCCATTTTATTACACCATGTCTCTGCTCTTTTGTGTATGTACGTATACAGTTGTTTTTTCATGTACTTAGTTATGCTATGCCTTTCTCAGAGGTTTATTATTTACCATTATTGATTAATTTTCAATTTTCTCTTAGTTGGCCATTAAAAGGAATCATCTCTATAAGGTTATTAATTTGGTTCTCTTACACCGAACAATAACAAAAAATCTCAGCTGACTAATATAGTAGCAAACTATCTTTTTTCTTTTCTAAATCCTATAACATTAGCTAAGAAGGAAAGCAGCAGATGCCGCACAGTTTTCCCTACACAGCGATGCTGCTGTCCGCTCCTGCCGTGAACTGCAATAGAGCTGGGTTGCAATTTTCTGCACATTGTGTGATCAGATGAATTAGTGTGTACACGTAAGGGACACGGGATCCTCATTTGATTCATTCTCCTTACTTTTCAGTGTCCCCTAGACATCAATGACAGTGGTGGAGAAACTGGCTCTTCCATCTGATAGCTTCCATTTAAGTGTTTACCATTTCATGTCAAATTGCTATTACAAAAAGAACAGAAAATAAACCGATTATTTATTGCAATCCGCTGCCCCTTAGTGGTTAGAGGATGACATTGCATCTGTATGTTTTTGTATGGCCATCATTATGGTTTAGTTACTGTGTCTTGCACAGTAATATGTGGCTGAGTCTTCCAGGGTTAGACGGTCGATCTGCAGATAGGCCGTAGTAATGGAGTTGTCATTGTGAATCTTCCCTTATATGTTTCTGAATATATTGTCGCTCCATCCTCAGGATTTATTCCTCCAATCCATTTCAATCCTTTTCCTGGTTCCTGTTGAATCCAGTCCATATCATAGTCTGTGAATGTGAATCCTGACGTCTTACAGGACAGCTTCACACTCTCCCCAGGCTTTCTGATTTCTGAGGGGGGCTGGATGAGCTGTACCTGTGATAACACTCCTGTAAATGATAAACGGCCACAAATCAGTAGGACGATAAGATATGAATGTGCCCTGATCTTATTGATTTCTGTCTTACCGTGCAGAGAAGATAGAGACATCACACACCAGAGCAGAAACATGTATGGCAGCATGGTGTCGCTCAGATCTGATGGGGCACAGTCGCATCCATGGTGGAGATCAGCTTTTTAACACGGAGACATACGTCACAAAGAGTGATATTTGCATCTGGTGCTTCATTGTATAAACGTCTTACAGAATCTATAAAATAATATATGTCCACACTCTGCATCGTCTTATATAGTTAAGTAAAGAATATTATCGATGGTAGATACAGTCATTAAACATGAAAAACAATGATCCTTCCTAATGCCAAGATTTTGAATGGATTTCCAAAAAAGAGAGAATCAGAAGACCATTTACCCCATGTAAAAAACAAACTGTATGAAGTAGTGTATAGTCTATTGTTTCTATTTCTGAGCTCATGCTATATTTTTGTTACATGTGAAAAAATAACTGGGCTCCTTTTATTGCTAGTAGATTACTGCTGCTGATATATTTGTTACTGCTTAAAAATTGTAGATGATTTAGAATACTTTTGTTTTTGCATTATTTTGTGTTAATGAGTCCATATTGTTCTTGCAACGTCTACATGGATCTTTTCTTTGTATATTTTCTTTACTTTTTTTTGCTACCTGGAAACTATAAGGATTGATTCACATGTT
>JARQOD010000001.1:701466600-701524537 GCA_033576555.1 Oophaga sylvatica
CCATGCTGCTATAGCCATTGTCAAAATCCTAACAAGGGTGGGCATTTTTGCTGGGCATTAAATTCTTGTTATGGAAAAGATTGAGGTGTACCCCACAGGGCTAAATGTTTACCAGCCCATACACTTAGTGGATGGCCATTCCATGTCCAGGAGACCCGCTCCTTTAAATTGGACATAGTTTTTAATCAGGTCTTCCTCCACTGCTCATCATCCACCGGCACTAGATCACCAGGGTTAATGTATTCAGTGCTGCTACAGTCATTGTCTTGGAGGTGGGGGTGGGGGCTGTATTGTATCAAGAGCCTGCCACCTTGACCAATATTAGACCATGCTCCTTCTTCTCCAAGAAGTTCTCCACAGCGGAAATTATGACATGGGTAATCAAGAACTTCTTGTGATCAAGTTGGCTTTTGAAGAATCGAGGCATTTTTTGGAGGGGGTGGTTCATCCCATTACTGTTGTTACTGATCACAAGAGCCTAGTGTATATTGAGTCTGCTTGCTAAAAGGTTGATCCCTAGGCAAGCTAGATGGTCACTTTTTTTTCCCGTTTCCAGCTCTCGATCTCCTTTCGTCCGGGATCTAAAAAGGCCGATGCCTTGTCCTGCAGTCTGGATCCACTTTCTCCTCCCGAGTCTCCATCCTCCATTCTTCAACCGAGGGTGGTGGTGGCTGATATGTCTGCAGGTTTGGAACAGGAGATTCGGTAAGCCCAATCTCAGGCTCCTCTGTCCAAGCCGGTGGGAAAATTGCTTGTTCCGGTTCAGCTTCGACTCAGAGTCCTCCAGGAGTTCCAAGATTCAGTGCTGATTGGAAACCTGGGGATTTCGGCCACTCATGGGGCCATCACGAGGGTTTTTTGGTGGTCCTCGCTTACTTCTTATGTGAGGAAATTTGTATCTGCTTATGAAGTTTGCGCCCGTGCTAAGAGCTCTCATAATCGGCCGGCCTGGGAATTGGTGCCTTTGGCAGTTCCTGATAGACCATGGACACATTTCTCCATGGATTTTATCACCAATCTTCCTCCCTTAAAATACTGTCATCTGGATGGTGCTGGACAGGTTTTCGAAGCAAACACACTTTGTACCCTTTGCAGCAGTACCTTCTGCCGAGACCTTGTCTAGGTTGTTGGTTCATCATGTGGTTCAGTTGCATGGTGTGCCCTTGAATGTAGTTTCTGATCATGGTGTGCAGTTTGTGTCCAAGTTTTGGAGGGGGTTTTGTAAGAGATTGGGGGGTTGAGTTGTCCTTTTAATTTGCATACCATCCGGAGATCAATGGTCAGACCGAAAGGACCAATCAGTCCTTAGAACAGATTTTGCGCTGTCTTGCCACGTCCAGTCAAGAGGACTGGTCCGATGCTTTGCCGTTTACAGAATTTGTGTTCAACAACCGCGTCAACCATTCTTCAGGTACCTCCCCTTTCTATTGTAATTACAGGTTTAATCCACACTTTGGGGAGTTTTCTCATCAGGACTCCGGTTGTCTGGGCTGATATTGCCGTACAGTAGTTGAGAAAGTTATGGCGGGAGGTCCAGAAGAATATTGAGGAGGCTCAGAGGAAGTTTAAGCTTTTTGCGGACAAGAGACAAACTGTGGGGCCAACTTTTGGGTTGGGGATAAAATGTGTCTGTCAACCAGAAACATTAAGTTTAAGATTCCTTCGGCAAAGTTGGGTGCTAAGTTTATTAGCCCTTACGAGATCATGGAGGTAATTAACCCAGTGGCGTTTTGTTTGCACCTTCCAGCATCTTTTAAGATCCCCAATGTATTCCACAGGGCCCTGATGAAGCCATTGGGGGCTGTGGAAGAAGCATCATTGGGTCTCCCGCCATCAATATTGGTGGATAGTCAGGAGGAGTACGAGGTTGAACGCATCGTGGATTCTTGGTTGGTCTGTCGTTCACTCCAGTATCTTGTGCACTGGAAGGGGTATGGTCTGGAGGATCGATCCTGGGTTCCTGCCCGATCGGTTCATGCTGACCATCTGGTGCGCGCCTTTCATACTCGGTTCCTGGGAAGCCTGGGGGTCTGGTGGCCCCAAGTTGAGAGGGGGTAGTGTCATGACCCTGGACAGGATTGTTCCACTTCCATCCTGGTCAGGTCAGGGTTAACTTTACCTTGTCTCTCTTTGGTTCTGGGGTAGCTGTTTAATTTTGGCAGTTCCTGGGTCCGTTTACTCGGCTAGTCGTTGCTGACCCAGGTCACTTCCATAATTGTTGTGCCTCTGTGCTTGTGTACTTTGCTTTGTTTGACCCGGTTCGTCCCCTGACTCTCTCCTCGGTATCCTGATTTGTACTGCCCTGTCTCTCTTGGTTATCTGACCCTCTTGGCTTCTTCTCCGTTTACTCTTTGTCTTAACTCTAGGTACTACGCTTTCATCTGGCTTTTGACTCTTGGCTTTCCTTGACCACGTGTGCTGTCTTTGCCTTGCACTTTGTGCATTCAGTTGCCTTCCCTGCACTCATGCGTGGTGGCTCAACCCCCTGGTCACGTGACTGCTCAGTGCCAGGTCCTGTGTGCTGCTCATTGCATAGTCTCAGGTCCTTGTGCACACCATGCCTTGTCCCTGCACTCCCTTTGATCGTTCATGTGACCCCTGATAGCGCCCCTAGGCAACTCCAGTGACACCACCAGTGTCATCATAAGATGAACCCATGGATGCAGGTTGGAGGAGCCTGAGTTTTTATAAAGCTGTGGAATTTGCATCACCTGGCCTTTCCTAATGATGATAGCAAATAAGCCATGCAACTAGCAGGCTAATTATGGTCTCCAAAGGTGGTGGTACGATTGTATGGGTCCACTTTCCTTTTTAGATTTTTTAAAACTTAAAAAATGACTCTATTTATATTTTTTGCTTCAAATACAAAGGATATGTGTTATCTTTAACTTTGGCTCTTTAAGGCCTCTTTCACACATCCGTTTTTTGTCGTCCGGCGCGATCCGGCTTGTTCTTAAAAAAACGGATCCGTTTTTTTCTTCTGCTGGATCCATTTTTTTCTCATTGAGTTGCATTAGCGCCGGATCGCGCCTCATTTGTTTGCATTTCATTTGTTTTTTTTCCGGATCCGTCTAAAATTTAGTTTCCGGCAGCCGGACACAACGCTTCTTGTAATGTTTTTTTTTTTTCTGTTCTCTCTCTCCATTTCTCGGGTTCAAAAGTTCAGAACGGATGCACCTAAAAAATGGATCAGTTGCATCAGTTTTTTCCCAAACTACGCCGGATCCGTCTTTTTACATACTGGATGGATTGCGCCTGACGAAAAAAAACGGATGTGTGAAAGTAGCCTAAGAGATCATCTCTTCTTAAACTTGCTTAATTGCTCACAATAGCACTAATTTTAACCAGGGGTGCCCAAAATTTTACATGCCACTTATGTTTTAATTCTTGGGCGCAATTTTTTATATTTTTAATGAATTTATGATAAAAATTTATTTTTAAGTGTTGTTTTTTTTGTTCCGTTGGCTCCATTTGTTTCAGTTCTTAGCTGTTGAGATGCCTTGAAAAAAAACGCTCTTTATGTGGTAAATGTTATTAAAACATAGAGTGTTATTTGAGGAATCTTTATTTATTTATCTTTATTTATTTTTTTGCATTTTTCTGATTGGAGCTGTTTTTCCCAGATTTCAACATATTCTGTGTGGGACAGTCTCTAAAGGACTCACAAAATTCATAAAAAGGCACGGAAAAAATGCCTGAATAAAAAGTTAGTAACTAAAAATAATTGAAGATGAATTGTATGAGAGTAGATAAAAAGGTGTGTATGAAGGAGGCATACAAAGGATTCAAGGGAATTCATGGTGAGGATTTTGCTACCTCATGTGAAAGTGGTTTTATGAAAACTACGGCAAGCAGCCCAGTAGGTGACACGTCTCTGGATTCAGAGTCTCTGCCTCTAGACTATGCTGCTCTCAATTAGGTAGCAAAAAGCGAGTAACGTTTTCGCTTTTTGGAAGTAGGAGCATGATTGTTATTGTGGGTTATTTGACAGAGCTACAGCAGAACTTCCTCATGGTGCCTCTGGCACAGTAGTAAATGGCAGTGTCTGACTCTACCAAACGGTCAATTTTAAGCAGACCTGTAGATCCACTGGTGGATGGAGTGACTCTGTCCTTAAAGCTTTTATCTATATAAGTAGTGTGTCCTGTTCTAAAAGCTGCTATCCATTTGATAGGCATACTGCCCGGAGATTGTCTCATCCAGTGCAGATGGTGATCATTTATGTTATAACCACTGACTCCACATTGTAGTTGTACGGATTTTCCAGGCTGTGCAATCTCTGACTCTTTCTGATTTAACACCGCAGCAGATCGTACTGGGCAATCGTAAAAGAAAGAAAGATTGTTGTCATGTACAGTATTTACACTAAAACATAATATATTTCATGTTGTCCTTTTTCAATATATTTGTATATATTTACCAGATACATAGAGTAAAAATATGCACAAAATATACAATGCCATGTCACGGAGCAATACAACCCGAGACCAGTGTTCACTAGGTTGCTCCTATTTCACGTACTCTACTGGTTTGCATTCATATATAGGGAATTTCCCATTTGCATATTGCTGACAATTTTTTTTTGCTTCACTATGTGGATTTTACACCCTGCTTTAGAATTGGTGTCTGATGTTTGTCACCAAACACATAATGAGGGACATTTATCGAGCTACATGTGACAGAATTCTCTAGTTATTAGCTCTAAAATACGTGTTTCATGTTTTGCACAAGATACTTTTACATCCATAGTTTTATTGGTTTCGTTGTTACGGTGTCTACTGTTCATCAAAAATACTTTCTAGGGCTTTTTATATGTTTTAGCAGAAAAAGAAATTTCTGAATTTTGTGATAATACATTTGGATTCCAATTTAAAGGGAATCTGTCACCCTAAATTGGCGGGATATTTAAATGATGGCAGTCAGGTCAGATGGGCGGTGTTTTGGGTACTTGCCTTAACATGTTGTTCGCCGCTGTCTCCATTATTTCTGGGAATTGTAGTCGTTGCCCTCCATATAACGCACCTGCACATTGCAATCTGCGGGCAAAGCATACTGCGCGTGCGCAATTCAAGATTGCAATGCGCAGGTTTGTTTTATGGAGGGCAACGACTACAATTCCCAGAAATAATGGAGACAGCAGTGAACAACATGTTAAGGCAAGTACCCAAAACACCGCCCATCTGACCTGACTGCCATCATTTAAATATCCCGCCAATTTAGGGTGACAGATTCCCTTTAATTTTCCTGTTCCATTTTTTTATACAATGGACCTGCTTGAGGGTTTGATTTTTTCATGGTGAGCTGTCATTTTTATTGGGACCATTTTGCGTTATGCACAGTATTTTTATTAGGGTTATTTTGCAATTTTTAGGGAAAGATGGGAGCCCAAAATCTGCAATTCTGAAGTTTTTATTTTTCCTTTGCTTTATGGTATTTTCCATATGGGTTATAATGATATTGTATATAGCTTGGAATTTTAACCCCTTAGAGACAGAGCCAATTTGCAGCTTAATGAACAGGCCAATTTTTACAATTCTGACCACTGTCACTTTATGAGGTTTTAACTCTGGAACGCTTTAATGAATCCCACTGATTCTGAGAAAGTTTTTTCGAGACATATTGTACTTCACGTTAGTGGTAAAAAAATTTTTATATGACTTGCATTTATTTATGAAAAAAATGGAAATATGGCGAAAATTTTGAAAATTTAGCAATTTTCAAACTTTAAAACTTTATGCCCTTAAATCAGAGAGTCATATCACACAAATTTCTTAATAAATAGCATTTCACACATGTCTACTTTACATCAGCACAATTGTGGAAACAAAAAATTTTTTGTTACGAAGTTATAAGGGTTAAAAGTTGACCAGCAATTTCTCATTTTTACAGCAACATTTTTTTTAGGGACCACAACACATTTGAAGTCACTTTGAGGGGTCTATATGATAGAAAATACCCAACAGTGATATCATTCTAAAAATTGCACCCCTCAAGATGCTCAAAACCACATTCAAGAAGTTTATTAACCCTTTACTTGCTTCACAGGAACTGAAGCAATGTGGAAGGAAAAAAATAACATTTAACTTTTTTGAAAAAAATTTACTTCAGAACCAATTTTTTTATTTTCACAAGTTTTAAAAGAGAAAGTGAACCACAAAATTTGTTGCCCAATTTCTCCTGAATACGCAGATACCCAATATGTGGGGGTAAACCACTTTTTGGGCGCATGGCAGAGGTCGCAAGGGAAGGAGCACCGTTTGACTTTTTCAACACAGAATTGGCTGGACGCCATGTCGCGTTTGGAGAGCCCCTGATGTGCCTAAGCAGTGGAAACCCCCAACAAGTGACCATATTTTGGAAAATAGACCCCTTAAGGAACTTATCTAGATATGTGATGAGCACTTTGAACCTCCAAGTGCTTCACAGAAGTTTATAACGTAGAGCCATGAAAATAAAAAAAAAATTTTTTTCCTCAAAAATGATTTTTTTAGTCAGCTATTTTTTACTTTCTCAAAGGTAACAGGAGAAATTAGAACCCCAAAATTGGTGTGCAATTTGTCCTTAATACACTGATACCACATATGTTGGGGTAAATCACTGTTTGGGCGCACGGCAGGGCTCGGAAGGGAGGGAGCACCATTTGACTTTTTGAATGCCATGTCGTATTTGGAAACCCCCTGATGTGCCTAAATAATGGAAACCCCTCAATTCTAGCTCCAACCCTAACCCCAACACACACCCTAACCCTAATCCCAACCCTAACCCTAATCCAGCCCTAACCCTAATCCTAACTCTAATCCCAACTCTAATTCCAACCCGATTGTAACCCTAACACTAACCCTAATCCTAACCCCAACCCTAATCCTAACCTTAACCCTAATGGAAAAATGAAAATAAATATATTTTCTTTATTTTATTATATGTCCCTAACTAAGGAGGTGATAAAGGGGGGGTTTATTTACTATTTTTTTTATTTTGATCACTGTGATAGCGCTTATCACAGTGATCAAAATGTCCATCACTGAATGAATGAATCTGCCGTCCGGCAGATTCGGCAGGCGCACTGCGCATGCGCCCGCCATTTTCTTTGCAGGCAGAAGACCGGGAGCTGCAGGAGCCATAGGAGGACGGGGGGGACACCGGGAGGTACCGGGGGAGGGATCGTTGGTCCTGAGGTCCCTATTTCTCTTCCCTCTGATGTGCGATCACATCAGAGGGGAGAGAAATTATTTGCAGAATCGCTGTTTTGTTTTTTTTTGCGGTCGCCATTATATGGTTAATAACAGCGATCGCAAAAGCGTGGGACCCGAAATATGCTCTCTGGGGTAGCCGAGACCCCGGAGAAAATTCGACTAGGTGGTCGCACTGCGCATGCGCCCACCATTTTCTTTGCATGGAGAAGAAGTGGGCTGCTGCGGGAGACATGGGAGGACTGGGGGGACACCGGGAGGTATGGGGGACAGATCGGGGGTCCCCCTATTTCTCTCCCCTCTGATGTGCGATCACATCAGAGGAGAGAGAAATTAAATGGAGAATCGCGTCTTTTTTTTTTAATGCGGTTGCCGTTATATGGTTAATAACGGCGATCGCAAAAGCTGGGTTAGTAAAAACTGACCCGAATCATGTTCTCTGGGGTGCCTGGAGAAAATCCGACTCTGGGGGGCGCTATATACTTTCTCAACAGCGCCGTTAATTAAACGCACTGTGGTTTAAGTACCCTTAACTACCGCCGTTAGAAGGCGCATCGGCAGTCTTTATGGGGTTAAGGACACCACAATACCCAATTGATTCTTCAATATTTCCAAATTTCTAATTGGAAAATGGATGGCTGATTTAAACTTTGATATAATTTTTTATTTTTTGTTTTCATATTTTTTTAAACACATTTTAATTAATTTCTATTTTTTTAGTTCTCTATAGTATATAGTAGAATTACTGATCTCTTCCAATGAAGCAAAGTTTTGAGGCCCCCAGTTATCAAGATAACTGATCAGCTTTATTTGGGATGTTAAATGGCCAATGCTTTACTAGAAAACTCATGAATACAGCTAACCAAGTTGGAGTAAAGAACAGTGCTATAAGTATCTAATGATATTCATGTCTATCATGAGATCCTCTAGATTTCTGGCATATAGCCATACTCTAAGCAGCAATCAATCTTGCCATTCCAATAGAGTGAGTCTTATACCTGCCAGTCAGCACATGTCCCACAGGCAACCTGTGGAGCACAGTGCTTGGCAGCCCCATAGAGAATAAATGGAGCATCAGTTAAAGAGGTTGTCCACTAATTTTTCATTGATGAACTATCCATAGGATAGATCATAAACGTCTGAGGTGCTCCGTCTTCTAACAGTGGCCATGGAATGGTACTGCAAATCTGCCTCCTAGTCAAATCAATAGGAAGCGGATGTGCAGTACCCTGCTGCGGCTACTATCAGAAGGCAGAGCAGCTCCACAATACAGCAGTTCCGGCCAGAATCGGCCGCCACAGAGAATAGCTGATTGGCAGGGGTGCCGGGTGTTGACCCCAACCAAGCAAACATTGAGGACCTATCCTAAAGATAGGTGCCCTGGGTGCACGGCAGGGATTGGAAGGGAAGGAATGATGTTTTGGAATGCAGACTTTGATGGAATGGTCTGTGGGCATTATATTGTATTTAGAGAGCCCCTGTGACGAAACAGTGAAAATCCGCCATAAGTGACCCCATTTTTAAAAACAAACCCCTTAAGGAATTTATCTAGGTGTAGTGAACACCTTGGACCTACACGTGCTACACAGAATTTTAGAATGTTGATTTGTGAAATTGAAAAAATTAGATTTTTTTGACAAAATTGTTGTTTTAGGCTGCCTTCACATGTCCTGGTTCTTCTTGTACATGAAAAAACAGTACCAGTGTCATTTGTGTATACGTGCCATCTGTATGTCCATGTGCAACGTCCGTGTGCCATCCGTGGGTCGTGTGCAATGTCCATGTTTTGTCCTGGACAGAAACATACGATAGTTAAACAATTGATTTAATTTGTGTACGCTGAGAAAAATTGTCTAGGTTTCTTTATAAAACAGTCACTTTGAAGGAATTGTTTTTTTTCCTGTATTTTAATTTATTGGAAGAATAAAAGCATTTATATAAAAAACGGCATGGGCTCCAGTGTATTTTTCAAATCCAGCAGAGGGAAAGCCAACCACTGGTGGCTGATGTTAATTATCTGGATACCAATCAGTGATTTGTGTCACTGATCATCGCTGGGCGGCTGTAGGATGCATACATGGGTGTGTTGCAAAAGGGAAGGGGGAAATGGACAAGGAAAAAAGTCCTGGCCAAAAGCGAGCACGGATGCTGATCAGTGACATGGGGCACTGATTAGCACATCAGCGGATGCAGGATGCACACACGGAGGAGGTACAAAGGGTGGAGGGGGCGAAAAAAGGACTGGAAAAAAAGTCCAGGCCAAAAGCGAGCACTGATGATGATCAGTGATGTACATCACTGATCAGTGTTCGGTGGCTAGAGTAGGCGTCATCGTCTGATCACTCCAATCAGTCCTGAGGCTGGTGATGCTGGTGTTACTAAGCTCCAGCCTATGATCGGTGCTGTTGTAAAAACAATCATAGTGTTTTTATTGTCTGAAACTCTGAAATCTCTGTGATTGTCTGTTCAGAATTGAACAGCCAATCATAGCGATAGTAGTTGTGCTGGAGCGCCACAACCCCCGTAGCGAAGAGTCCTGGTGCCCTGCTGTTAGAAACAGCAGGCACCTTAATGCGATCACCTTACGCCCAGTCACGATGACAAATTTTTCCCAAGACTTATCCATACATCAAAGGTTGGGAACTCTTACACTTCCAAGAGGTATGGATACGTCCCAGGTCGTAAGTGGTTAAAGGGACTCTGTCAGCACAAACTGACTGTTCAAACCAAGTACAGGTGCTCGGTGCTCCATTTCAGGGCCGATCATTTACATACTCCTTCCAACTTTTTCCCTCAATTTCCTCCATGCCCCTTTTATTTGATTGATAGCTCTGGCTTTATCGAGCCAAAGAAGAGTGGAGATTGAGGGTAAACAAGCAGGTGGGAAGATAGGTAAATAATAGTCCTCAGCATGAAGCAATGTGGACCACCTGTACTTGGTTTGAACAGTCATTCTGTGCTGACAGGGTCCCTTTATCTACATATGCACTGCCCATAGAATTTATAAGGATCTGCCGTCCGATCCGGTCCAATGGCATCACGGTCCGGTCCGGCGCCTCCCATCTTCTAGTGAAGCCGGCCTTTTCTTAGCTTCCTGTCACGGCTCCGGCGCAGTCGCACTGCTCTGCCCTGGTGAGGGCAGAGCAGAGTACTGCAGTGCGCAGGCGCCGGACCTCTCTGACCTTTCCCGACGCCTGCGCACTGCAGTACTCTGCTCTGCCCTCACCAGGGCAGAGCAGTGCGCCTGCACCAGAGCCGCAACGGGAAGCTAAGAAGAGGAGGGCTTCGCTAGAAGATGGGAGGCGCCGGACCGGACCGCGACGCCCATCGGACCGGACCGGACGGCGGACCGCCCCTTGGTGAGTATAATATAACTAGTTTTTCTTCTCTTTCAGGTTACATCGGGGGCTTATCTACAGCATTACAGAATGCTGTAAAGGGAAGCTGTCACTTCATTCATGCTTCCTACACCACCAGTAGCATATATAAGAGCCCGGCTGCAGAGAAAATTTAGTTTGAGGAACCTGCTCTGCCCAATGAGATTGACAGTTTTTTCCCTACATACACACCTTTATGCAGTGGTGTAATTATAGTCTCATGGGCCCCAGTGCAAAATTTGGACTTGGACCCCACCTGCATGTTGGACGGATGTATTGCCCCTTGCAACATTCTAGATCTTATAAAGACCTCCCTGTATAATAATGTCCACCATCCAGTTATAGCTTTCCCATCTTATAATAATGTCCCCCATCCTGGACTACTTCCTGTAATAACATCTCTTATGTTTGGCTCCTTCCAGTAATAATGTCCCTCATCCTGGAATAATGATGGCTTCCTGGGCCCCTTTCAGAGTAATAATGTTCCCCATCCTAGATCCTTTCCTGGTATAATATTGCCAATCCTGAGCCACTTCCTGTTATACCTGTAATACCCCAGATCCTGGGCCCCTTTCTGGTGAATGTCCAAGGTCCTGTGGCCCTTCCTGGTATTATGTCCCCCATATTGGGCCCTTTCAAGCAATAAAATCCTCCATACTTGGCCCCTTCCAGTAATAATGTGCTGTCATGGAAATATATATGTATTCCATATATTCAAAGTATATTCACATATATGTATTCACAGTTCACAGTTAGATAGATCTCACTTGCTAAAAAACCTTGTGCTCACATATTTCTAGGCCAGCTATAATCAGTCGTTTTAAAGAAATCTGGCCTTCATAAGGCCTGCATAAGACCTTCGTAAAGGAACAAATGCATGAAGTACAAAAAGTCCTATTAGATATCTGTTGTTTACATTATAGTTATGCAAGACAACTAGGTCACAAGAATATAAACAATAATTCTGCAACTTCAGCTCTTTTAATCATGATTATCATAATTATCATATTTACACTAGAACAGCCAATAATCTAGCAGCTTTTAATTGTATGTTAATTGACTAACCAGCCCCTTTTTGTAAACGTATAAAACCTTGAATGAATAATAAATGTATGTCTTTGACGAACTGTTATACTGACACTTTCGTGTGGACAGTCCTCATTTCGTTCTGAGCGCTCAAGAAGACATTATATAGAGATTTGGAGAAGCAAGCAGCAAACACGGAAGGATATTTTTATCCTAATTAAATTTCCATATCAGTTGGCGCCTGCACGCGGGGCATTGGACGAAACGCACGAGGACCCGGCCGACCGGAGAGACGGGGGTGTTGGCCCTGGCCTTGGCACACGGGACGGAGACTGCAGCTCCATCAGTAAGGTAAGAAAACTTTGTCATCTTACCTGAATGTTCCCTGTGCCTAGTCCTAGCCTACACTTCCAGCCGGTCGGACGTGGTCATCACCGCATTCCCAGGTTGTGTAAAAAGTCCATACCCTTATCCAAAAGCCCTGGGATATAAGCCGAGTTGGTTGCTGCTGTGCTGTATATATTTCATGTTTTATGTGAACCGGGAGAAAGTTGGAACGGTGACTGTGTTTTTGCTTGCTGATCTCTGGGGGCTGTATAGCAAAAGACAATTGCTGCATAAGTTCCCGCAGTAAACTTTCACGCACCGGGAGGCCATCCCAGTCAAATCAGACGTGAAGGGCGGGAGCTTTGTTTTGGATAAGTCCACGCAGATATTCTTCACACATTGGAGGGAGGTTATCCCAAAAAATCCAGTTGTGGAAGCGAGGGCTTTGTTCGGTTAAGTTTCTGCAGTAAACTTTCACGCACTGGGAGGCCATCCCAGTCAAATCAGACGTGAAGGGCAGAAGCTTTGTTTGGATAAGTTCTCACAATAATCGTCCACGCACCGGGAGGCCATCCCAGTCAAATCAGACGTGGATAGTGAGAATTTTGATGAAGGCTATTGCAGATTACTGTGACCGGCGCACCAGCCAGGGCGTACGTACAGAGCGATAGAACCTTGAGCCTCACCGCGCTCAGTGCAATTGGTGAGTTATCAGTTACCAGAGCAGCTTGTATGTGTCACAGATCATCAAAAGAGGGATTCGTATTCTCCCGGGTGTCTGTCTCACTGTCTGTATCAGGTACTGTCGCTTTAAATCACATCTCCGTGCGCTCTGTCAGTATCTCATTCAGAGCAGTGTGCTGGCTGCAGCAGCGAGAAAACCCCTTTGAACCCCCCTCCTCTGCTAATCACGTTATCAGGCATTCTGTTTCTTGGCTTTGATTTTTATTTTTTTTAAGCTAGTTTTTTGGCTACAGGTTTTAACGTGAAAATTATCAGGCATTCAGACTGAACTATATTCATTTTTTGCTATTCTGAGGAATAATAATTTTTTTTTTTTTTTTTTGATACGTGATTTCAGTGCCTATAGAGACAGCAAGCAGAGATATGAGGAAGGGAGGGGGGAAGCAGCCAGCTGACATTCCAGAGATGTTTAATTAGCTGTTTTAGTAACAAGGGTTGTTTTTCAGAGTTTTATGATTAATACGGTTTTTCTTTTCTCCCCTTTTTGGTGAATTTATTTATTTTTTTTTGTTTGTTTTCTTTTTCTAGAGTTTTTTACTACATCTAACTTTTGTTTTTAAAATTTTTCTTTTAAGTACATTTTTAAATGATTTTGGAGAGATTTTTTCTCTAAGCAATTTATTTTAGAGCTTTATTTCTCCAGCCATTTTTTTTTCTACAAGCTTGCTTTAGAACAAGGTCACATAGATAAGGAGAATTACAGGCTGAGGGAGAGAGCAGACACAAACTACACAGTGGTCTGAGTAGCCCCTCCCGTCGGGCATTCGGCGAGAACAAACAGAACCAGAGTGCAGAAGTTTTCAGATTTTAAATCACCTTTGTTGAATAGGTTTTTGGAATAGACACAGTACGTAAGAATCGAAGGGCTAGGCATGTGAATAGAATGTCAGAGTACGTGAGAAGCAAATAGACAGGCAGCCTTTACGCTGCATAATGAAATGTTTTTTCTTGTTTTTTGTTATTTGAAAGGTAACGGGAAAGTTTATTAATAGATTACCATCTGCTATAAAAGAGCAGCGGTGCATCGTGTAAAAGATACAGCAAGTTAATTTGAACGGACCAGGAAGTGATTTTTTTTTTTTTTTTTATGTGAATAAGTTTGAAAAGGTGTTAAATCATCTGTGAGAAAAAGATCACTGACATGTCACAAGAGCAGAATTCAGAGTCACACACATCACATGTCCATCATGTGGAGACACGGGACAGGTGTAGGCTGCTCTCATTGAGTAAGGAGCCTTGTACAGGGAAAAACGCTCCCCGCCTCTCTCCACAGGGAGAAGGCATTTTTGTTTCAACCATCCCCTCTCAAGAGTCACAGGGGGGACACCCTCTCCTTTTTCTTCTCTCAGTCCCTTTCTCTTTCTTCTTCAGACTTTTCTCCTCTTTCCTCGCTGCCATCCCTCTCATTCCTTCTTTTCCCTCCATCACATCTCTGACACATCCATTTTCTTCATCTTCCTCTTCTTCTATCTCTTCCTCTCCAACTCTCAAATCTTCTTCATCTTCTTCTACTTCTCCCCCTCCATCTTTCTTCTCTCCCTTCCCTCCTCTTTCTCTCGCTCCTCCCTCACACCTCCCTTCTCTTCCTCTTTTTTCTACTTCGTCATCAACTGGGTCAACGCCCAATCCAAGCAATGTGGTGTCCCTGTGTTCAGTGTTTCCAGCACAGGGCACCTTGTCTATCCCAAGCACAGTACAAACATTGCCAGTCATTATATCAGAAGAAGAAAGTGCAGATCTCCCTACACAAAACGCTACATGTAGCCCCCAGACACAACAGTCCACAACTAGGGCTTCACAGGGGGGTGGTATAGCTACAGGGCTGCTAGCATGGAACCATGACACTGATCCACCGCAGCCTCAGCAAGGAAGTGGGAAATCCCCATGCAGCAAGACAACTTTAAAGCCCAAATCTCACCCAGTGTATGCACCAAGTACACCATGTCACTTCTTATCTGATGAAGATGAAGATGCAACGTCACACATGCTGCCCAATACTAGGGAAGAAAACACACAAGCACCAATAGAGCAGGGACAGGTAGAGGCACCATCCTATGAGCCCTTCATCCCAAGCCAGGTGATCAGTATGCTGCCAGACCCAGGGATACACCCCATGCCATTTTGCCAAAAAATGCAGCAGATCCAGCGAACGTATGCAGCAGCCTGGACTGATCTCTGGACCGTAATGGAAATAAAAGCAGGTGATGCATTCTGGCCAATTATGAGAGAACACTTCAAGCTTCCAACAGAGTTAGATGCGTATGCCTGGGAGACAGGACCAAAGCTAATTGAGCAACTCAGAGAATGGGCCAAAAGCAGACTGACAGGACAAACTCTCAGCCTACATGTCACGAGTCAAGACAAGACAGAGTCTGTGGAGAAGTTCCATGACAGAGTAATGCAAGTGTTTCAAGATTTGGGCCTCATTACCCATAATCAGACACACAGACGGATGTTGGCACAGGCTTTTGTGCATGGACTGAGAGAACCAATCAGGAAACCACTGGTAGCAGCCAGGCCTGAGTACACGTCAATAGCAATGGATACCCTGCTCACAGTAGCAAAAAGGATTGAGTCCCGCCGGGACAGAAGGAATGTCAAGTGTTACAACTGTGGCGAGTTTGGTCATTTCCGGAACAAGTGCAGAACACTGACTTCACCCAGAAAAAGAAGAAACACAGAAAGCAGTGAAGAACCCCGTCCATAGGACAAGAGCACACCAAGTCCACAAGGAACCCCACCAGTGGGACCAATATCCTGAGAGTGGATGGCGTAGTCATATCTTTTCTTGTGGAACTCCGCAACCTCACCTACCTATCAGAATCTTCTGCTTCCTGCATGGGAATTGATGGTCAAGTCAGATATTTCCAGATTATGAAGCCCCTGAGCGTGTGGACTCAGCCAGAACACTCCATCATGTCCCAGTTTGTTGTGTAAAAAACCTGAACCCTCAACCTATTGGGAGTGGACCTACTGCAGAAGCTGAAAGCGACCAGAGTGTTCCAGGAAGATGGGACCATGACACTTTCTTCACCCCTGACCCAAGAAGAAACAGGAACCTCAAACAACCACACTGCAGACCTATCACAGGAGGTGCTGGACATAGTACCAGAAAAGCCACTCCATCACCCAGAGTCAAGATGTCTCTGACCAACTGAAGGTCTAAGTGAACTCGCCTAAGAAGACGGCCTGAGAACTTTGACATTGGCCAGGATATTCAACTCAAGAAGGACTCTACTCGCTTCATGGAATGGCAACACCTCATCCAGCTCTAACGCCAGAGGTTCATCTTTTGCAAGCACCAGGAGGTGCCCCCTGCAATCAACCAGTTCACCCAGGCCCTAGACCGGCAAAAGGCCACTCAGCTCTTCAAACTTGTGCACAAATATTGACCTGAGACCGAGCTGGAGAAAAAGAAACTACTGATGTCCCGTGCTGAGAAAAAAGCAGCCGTTTAAGGAGACGTCCCAACAAGAAGACCCCCTGTGACCAGAGCAGGGGCTAACACAGTGACTGTCTTGGTGGAGAACAAGAAAGCCAGCTGGTCGTCATCTCTCATGATGTGGATCCTAGTAGACGGCTTGTTTTCCCGCCAGCTCTGCACCAGCAGATGGGAGTCCCCTGCCGCATACTGAAGGACAAGGCCAAACTGGGCTGCCTCGCCCATCGGAATCAATCCCAGCTTTCCACAGTGAAGAAAAAGACTGTAAACCCCACTGAGTTCAGAATGGTGCAAGGCCTGGAGGCCGCGAAAGAGGCTACGGTATTTGAAACCCCAACAGTGCTGAACCATCACACTCTGCTCTCAAGAGTCCCAGTCACCGCAACGGTATTCACAGTGATCAACCTGGCCAGTACCTTCTTCAGTGTTTCCCCTCCACCTGGAGGCCTGCTTTCACGCACCAGTGCAGTGCATATGGACAATGTTGCCTCAAGGTGCTCAAAACAAGCCCTTCAAGTTTCACCAAGACAATGTCCTCCATCTTCGTCAACTGGATTGCAGAATATGCAAGAGTCACTCTTCTACAACACGTGGATGACTTTCTCTTTTGTGTGGTTGACATCGACACCTGCACAGCCTATTCCTTATCTCTCCTACTCTACCTGGAAGAACAGCAACGCAAGGTCTGGAAGAACAAAGTCCAGTGATGCCAGAAGCAAGTTACATCCCTGGGACACTGTATTGCCCACAAGACGAAACACATGTCAAAAGACTGGAAGACCACTGTGGAGAAGATGGCTCCCCCAACAACTCCAAGAATGCTGCAGGCCTTCCCTGGTCTAGTGTTGTATTGCAGAACCTGGATCCCTGATGCCTCAGTCCTAATGCAGCCTCTGTGCGCTTGCATCAACGCAACCCCGCTCCTTCTATCAGACGCAGCCTTCAACCCATTCAGGAGATTGGAAGAACTCCACAGTCTCAGCGCCAATACCAGGCCTACCTGACTATGAAAAGTCTTTCCGTCTACCTGATGGAAGAAAGAAGGTCATGCTACTGGAGTCCTGGCACGGATTCACGGGGGAAAACAGAGACTTTTAGGCTGCCTCTCAGCCCGCTTGGATCCAGTTGCAAGAAGAGCACCCTCCTGCCTGATGGCAGTATCTGCAGCACACACCCTCCTGGACAAGGTTGCTGAAATCACTCTTGGACAGCCACTGGAAACTCTCACTCCACATGACATCTTGGCAATCTTCAATCAAGCTCAACCAACAGTAATCTCCCCACCGCCAGGCATCTTTGTGGCGCCTCTATTGCCTTTGTCTCATAATGTCACCGTCTCCAGACCTACAGTCCTCAGCCCGGCCACTCTACTCCCACTCCCAAGGGGGGATACTTGGATGGCTCCAGAAGAAGTTTCAACACAGAAAGTGCAGTGACCAGCAATCAAGAAATCCTGTGGTCCAGAAGTCTGTCACCTAGCCTGTCAGCCCAGGAAGCAGAATTGATAGCGCTGACGAAGGCCTGCCAGATGGCAGAAGGCAAGACTGCAAACATCTACACGGACTACAGGTACTCGCATGGCATAGCACACGACTTTGGACCCATCTGGGCTACAAGGGACTTCATCACAGCAAACGGGACAACCGTGAAGCATCATGGAGCCTTCAGGGACCTACTGGGTATACTTCAACTTCCAAAATGGTGGCAATTTGAAAAATCAAAGTGCATGGAAAACTGAGAACAGAAGAGGCGTGAGGCAATAACATGGCGGACATGGCAGCCAAAGAAGCAGCCAAAGGAAGACAACATGGAGAAGTGGGAGAGGTCGTAGAGCCGGACGGCTACTACATGACGACTGAAGACAAGAAACCTGACAAAAAGACGTCCTGGGATCTGCTCAAGAAGTTACAAGACCAAGCTCCAAAAGGAAAAGAGCTGACTGGGAAAAAAGCAACACGTGAAGAAGGAAGGCTATCAATAATAGACTTCAAACTCTGCCTACCACAAAGTATGCACCCTATGGTGGTCCAATGGGTACATGGACCCACATCCACATATCAAAGACACAGATGAATGATCTAATTGGTGCTTACTGTTTCGCTTCAGGGATCTCCACCCTAACAGCCAAATTCACCAGCAGCTGTCTGACCTGCGGCAAATGCAAGCCTGGACGTATGGAAGAAAGACCCCCTCACCTCATCTGGAAAGACCACTCTACCAGCTTCAAAGGATCCAGATAGACCACATCCAGATATCGCCAAGTGAAGGATTCAAATACGCCATTGTGGTCAAAAGAAGTATTTTCAAGATGAACAGAAGCGTTCCAAGTCAGCAAAGACTACTGCAAAGCAGCTACTTTCAGAAAATAGTGTGCAGATACGGAGTTCCAGAAATGATAGAAAGTGATCAGGGACCCGCATTCACAGCAAATCTGACACACAAGACCCGATTAGCAGTAGGGTCAGATTTAGGCCTACACACTCCTTACCACCCCCAGAGCAGCAGGAAGGTAGAAAAAACTGAATGAAACACTTAAGAATAGAATGCTGAAAAATTGCCCAAGAGACACGCAAACCATGGCATGACACACTCCTAATTGCACTGTTTAGCGTAAGGCACACTCCCAGAAACCCAGAAAAGCTGTTTCGTGCCTGCATCTTCTGCTAACAGATAAGACATTTTCTTCTTTTAGTTTTTTGGTGCCTGCATTTTGTCCTGCACTTCTGTGGGGGTCTGCCGGGTCCCCTTCGGGGGGCTTATGCTCCTCTCAGTTTAGTTCAGCCACTGTTTGTTCATTTGCCTTTTCCAGTTTTTTCAGTGGTTGCTGTTTAGTTTTTGTTACACCAGAGAACTAATTTAGGTGGTAGAGGTCGTGTGATCTCAGGTGTTTTTGTAATTAGTAGAGTTGGTACTTTTCAGGGTTTTTTGGGGTTGCAGTAAGTGCCTTTCCTATCCTTTTCTATTTAGGAAGTTTGGGCCCCAACGTTTGCTCATACTATTTTCTGTCTGTGTCTGTATTTCTTCTTGTCTAACCGCCATTACATGTTTGGGGGCTTCCTATGTTCTTTGGGGATCTGCTCCGGGGCAGATAGCTTTCCTTTTTCTATCTTTAGGTGTAGTTAGCTTCTCAGGCTGTGACGAGGCGTCTAGGACCAACGTAGGAACGCTCCACGGCTGCCTTTAGTTGTGGTGGTTAGTCAGGGTACTGCAATCCCATAGATTCCAACCTCTCTGGTGTATTGCTTTTTTTTGCCTGCTCTCCTCAGCTACCAAATCATAACACTTATGTAATTGAATTGGTCAAAAACTAATGTCCATTCTCGAGTTTTTCTCTTCACTGCCAGATTTGATGATCCTGTCCAAGAGCCCCAGATGACATCAACCTCTGTGTAACTAGAGGGAAAGCCTGTTTGGATCCACGTATCACATTGCAAGGAAGCTCCCGTACCAGGAGAGACACCTAAGCCATGAAGGATGTCGTGGATGCTCTGACTGACCAGACAGATGACCTACTTGATGAGTTCAAGGCCAGAGACCAAGTTAAAGCAGGATTTGAGTCACTATTGCCACTAGTAACTATAAACAAAAATGTTGATTGGATAAATTACATCTATTATAACCAGCAGAGATTTGTTAACTTCACCATAGATGCTGTAAAAGGTTTGGCAGCACAGTTAGGCCCCACTTCCATTATGGCATTCCAGAATAGAATGGCTTTGGATATGATTCTAGCTGAGAAAGGAGGTGTTTGCAAAATGATCAAAGACACCTGTTGCACCTACATCCCAGACAACACTGGCCCAAATGGTAAAGTCACAATGGCAATACAGAAACTTAATGAGTTATCAGAGGAACTGAAACAGAACTCAGGTGTCACTGACCCATGGGATCGATACTTTGGGTGGATGAGTGGCTGGCAGAAAATGTTGGCACAGGTTGGGACAGCCATTATGGGGGTTCTCATTTTTGCATTAATTACTGGTTGCTGTGTAATTCCTTGTATCCGCAGGAAAATGGAAAAAACTGTTCAGGAGACAACCAATTTGATGCCACTCACCATCTTGGACCTCGCACCAGTCCGGATAGAACTGCCTGGCTTGACCAGATCTCCGAACTACCTCCAGACTGAGAATACACATCCTTGATTAATCATCCTATCAAATAAGGAGACTATGATTGCAAACACATAAACCCCCGACAGGGACAGTCCTCCTGACCGCCCATTTGCGAAAAGTCTATATTCGGTGGGGGAGACATGCGCTAGGGGTGTCTCAACTCACAGGCAGAACAAAAGAGTTGCAGCGCTTGGGCCAGGAGCAGGTTTTTTAGGGCAAGTGGTATCTAAGGGGGGACTGTCATGGAAATATATATGTATTCCATATATTCAAAGTATATTCACATATATGTATTCACAGTTCACAGTTAGATAGATCTCACTTGCTAAAAAACCTTGTGCTCACATATTTCTAGGCCAGCTATAATCAGTCGTTTTAAAGAAATCTGGCCTTCATAAGGCCTGCATAAGGCCTTCGTAAAGGAACAAATGCATGAAGTACAAAAAGTCCTATTAGATATCTGTTGTTTACATTATAGTTATGCAAGACAACTAGGTCACAAGAATATAAACAATAATTCTGCAACTTCAGCTCTTTTAATCATGATTATCATAATTATCATATTTACACTAGAACAGCCAATAATCTAGCAGCTTTTAATTGTATGTTAATTGACTAACCAGCCCCTTTTTGTAAACGTATAAAACCTTGAATGAATAATAAATGTATGTCTTTGACGAACTGTTATACTGACACTTTCGTGTGGACAGTCCTCATTTCGTTCTGAGCGCTCAAGAAGACATTATATAGAGATTTGGAGAAGCAAGCAGCAAACACGGAAGGATATTTTTATCCTAATTAAATTTCCATATCAGTGCACCCATCCTAGGCCTCTTCCAGTAATAATGTGCCTTTTTCTAATTCCCTCATCTCGGGCCCCTTCCTGTAATACTGTCACTCATCATGAGCCCCTTCCCTAATTTAGGGTACATTATTATTCTATCCTAGGCCCCCTCCTTCTATAATGTCATCTATTCTGTGCCCCTTCCAGTAGTAATATCCCCAATACTGGGTCCCTTCCTATAATAATGTCCATAATACTAGTCCCCTTCCTGGCATAATGTCCCCCATACTATAATATTGTTCTCTATCCTGGGCCCTTTTATGGTATAATTTCTCCATCCAGTGACCCTTCTTGTAGTAATGTCCTCCATCTTGGACCCCTTACTGTAATAATATCCCTTATGCTTGGCTCCTTCCAGTAATAATGTCCCCCTTCCTGGAAAAATGTTCCCCATCCTGGGTCATTTTCAGAATAATAATGTTCCCCATTCTAGATCCTTTCCTGGTATAATATTCCCAATTCTGAGCCACTTCCTGTTATACTTCAGATCCCCAATCGTGGGGCACTTCCTGTAATAATGTTCCTAATGGTCTTCCCCTTCCTAGTATAATGTCCCTTCATTAATAAGGACCCGTCTTGTAATAATGTCCTCCATCGTGTGCCCCTTTCCTGTAATAATATCCCTAATGCTTAGCTCCTTCCAATAATAATGTCCCCCATCTTGGAATAATGTTTCCCATCCTGGGCCTCTTTCAGAGTAATAATGTTCCCCATCCTAGACCTTTCCTGATAATATTCCTAATCCTGAGTCCTTTCCTGTTATAATGTCCAAGGTCCTGTCCCCCTTCGTGGGCCCCTTCAAGTAATAAAATCCTCCATACTTGACTCCTTCCAGTAATAATGTCCACCCATCCTAGGCCTCTTCCAGTAATAATGTCCCTTATCCTATGCAACTTCCAGGTATAATGTCCTCACTCTAAGCACCTTTCTGTTATAATTTCTCAGATCCAGTGTCCGTTCCTGGTACAATGTCCCTCATCTCGGGCCCCTTCCTGTAATAATGTCCCTCATCATGGGCCCCTTCCCTAAAATAGGGGACATTATTACTCTATTCTAGGCCCTCTCTTTGTATAATGTCATCCATTCTGTGCCCCTTCCAGTATTAATGTCCCCAATACTGGGTCCCTTCCTGTAATAATGTCCATAATACTGGTCCCCTTCCTGGTATAATGTCCCCCATACTATAATAATGTTCTCTATCCTGGGCCCTTTTATGGTATAATTTCTCCATCCTGTGACCCTTCTTGTAATAATGTCCTCCATCTTGGACCCCTTCCTGTAATAATATCCCTTATGCTTGGCTCCTTCCAGTAATAATGTCCCCATCCTGGAAAAATGTTCCCCATCCTGGGTCATTTTCAGAATAATAATGTTCCCCTTTCTAGACCCTTTCCTGGTATAATATTCCCAATTCTGAGCCACTTCCTGTTATACTTCGGATCCTGGGCCTCTTTCTAGTGTAATGTCTCTCATCCTGAGTCCCTTCTAGTAATGATGTCCTCCATCCTGGACCTCTTCTTGGTATAATGTCCCCATTCCTGAGCCCATTCCTGTTATAATGTCCAACATTCTGTGCCCCTTCCTGGTATAATGTCCCCCATTCTGTGTCCCTTCAAGAAATAATATCCTCCATACAAGGCCCTTTCCAGTAATAATGTCCCTTATGCTATGCCCCTTCCTGGTATAATGTCAACAATCTAAGCCCTTTTATGTCATAATATCCCAGATCCAAGGCCCGTTCCTGATGTCCAACATCTTCGGCTGCTTCCTGTAATAATGTCTCTCAGTATGGGCCCCTTCCCTAAAATAGGGGACATTATTACTCAATCTTAGGCCCTCTCCTTGTATAATGTCATCCATTCTGTGCCTCTTTCAGTAGTAATGTCCCTATTTCTGGGCCCCTTACTATAATAATGTCCATAATTATGGTGCCCTTCCTGGTATAATGTCCTCCCATACTATTCCAGTTCCTATAATAATGTCTTTCTTGGGCCCTTTTATGGTATACTTTCACCCATCCTGGGACCCTACTTGTAATAATGTCCTCAATCTTGGGCCCCTCCCTGTAATAATGTCCCCATCCTGGGTCCCTTGCAGTAATAATGTCCCCCATCTTTGGCCCCTAACTGTTATAATGTCCCAGATCCTGGCCCATTCCAGGTATACTGTCTCCAAACATGGTCCTCTTCCTTGCATAATGTTCACCACACTGGGCTCCTTCCTGTAATAATTTCACCCATCCTGGGCCCCTTCTTGTATTAATGTCCCATATCCTGGGCCCATTCCTGTACTAATGTCCCCCATTTCTGACCCCCTTCGTATAATAATGTCTCCCATTTTTTTCTCCTTACAGAAATAATCTGCCCCTTCTTGGTATAATGTTCCCTACACCCTAGGGGACATTATACCCCTGTCCTAGTCCCCTTTCTATTATAATATCCCCCACCATTAGCCCCTTCCTATAGTAAATTCCTTCACCCTGGACCCTTCCTGTAATATTCTACCCAAACCTAGGCATTTACCTGTAATAATATCCCACATCCTGAGCCCCTTCCTGTAATAATTTACCCCATGCTGGACCCCATCCTGTTATAATGTCCCCCATCCTAGGTTCCTTTCTATAATTATCAAGAGAAACACGGCACTTTTGGTCAATAGGTGCCCAAGTAGGATCATATCCCGTTCTTATCCCATACCGAGTTCTCTTTTTCTTAAGCAACGGATACAGCATACTTGCTGTTCCTCGGAAGAAAATTAAACAGATTATTTTTATTTTTTTGATAGTAATTGTTATCATTTTATAGTTTCCAGTGAATTTAGATGATGTATTCATATCAGAATTATGGGCTGTAGATATGTATCACTTATAATCATAATTATTTAATGTGGCTTTCCAATGTGTCTATAAAAAATATTGTCAGTCCGTAATTTTTTGATAAGCAGTCCAAAAAAAAACAATCAGTCAAGTTGGCAACCCTGTGTGACAGCTATGCGCCGCCCGTGATGGGCATGTCGATGTCAGCTGCAGACCTCTGATTTTCCAGCGGCATGTATTACAGTGCAGGAACGCACATCCAGTAGTTGAAATTGGTGCTGTCATAAGCAGGCCGCCCTTCTGCACGGGTCCGGTCATGGTCAAACTCTCTGAGATTGCGATCTTTACACACTTGCCTTTAAGTCTCTGGACACTAAAAATCGGACATAAAACGCATGGCTCTGTCTTGAGCTGTCAATGTGGTTGATATAACACCATTTGTTGTTGATGCCCAGATGAACAAATATAATTTTTAGGTTAGTATATAATGACACCTAGCGGTCTATCTCAAAGATTGATCTTTGACATGTAAACGGGAGGCAGGATGCAGCTGTGTCATTTTCATGCTATGAACAGTAAGGTTTACAACTGAAAACACTTCAATTAGGGATATTTCCAGAAATGACATGAGCATGATCATTGACTCAGAACAGTGAGCAGTGAAGCATAACTGTGCCTATGCTTCAGCAGTTACTTGTTTCTTTCTGTATTATAGTGATGGCTGCAAACACAAAGTTTAATATATAATTTTGTTAAACAAAACTGTTTTCTTGTGAACTGCATTTGACAGATTTTTAATACAAAATTTCCAATAATAACAATTTTGAGGTTATATTCACTTTTATGTCTTTATAGCATATTTAATATACAAAATTGACATGCATTATTGCACTTTTTCTTGTTAAGACAACACATACTGTATCGTGTCAGATTCTGACAGATTCTGCTTTATGAGAATGGGATCTTTTGGATACCAATGTTATATATCAAGTGCCAGCGATATCCATTTTTCTAAATCATTTATCTTTATCCACTGTTCTAAATAAGTCATCTAATCTGAGGACCTTATTGTCAGATCATATTACTACTTACAGGGAAGAAGAATCAACCCTCCTAAGCCATATATATCAGCATGCAGGTCATATAAAGATGAATAAAATGCCTTAATAGCTGCGATATGATGTCTTATTCCAGAGAAATACACATTTTTTTTAAATATGTAAATGAGCTGTTAAGATCTATGGGAGGGACATAGATCTATCTGAGAATCTGCCTCCAGTGTTTATTTGGAATGAAAGGGGTGTTACCTGTGTGAAACATGTAATAACTGACAGTCTGCTTTCATGATCTACATGTCTCACACTGGTAACACCCCTTTCATTCCAAATAAACACTGGAGGCAGATTATCAGTTAGATCTATGTCCGGCAGTAGATCTGAACAGCTCATTTACAGATTAATAAGAACACAGATTTTTCTGGATTAAGACATTGGATCGCAGATATTAAGATATCATGGTATTTTTTATTATTTTTATTATTAATATTTATTTCTATAGCACCATTGATTCTATGGTGCTGTACATGAGAAGGGGTTACATACAAATTACAGGTATCACTTACAGTAAACAAACTAACAATGACAGACTGATACAGAGGGGAGAGGACCCTGCCCTTTCGGGCTTACATTCTACAGGATTGTGAGGCAGGAGACAGCAGGTTAAGGGGTCGCAGCAGTTCCGGTGTTGGTTGAGGCGATATCTCCGGTAGTGGTGAGGAGGTAGCAGGGTCATTGCAGGCTGTAAGCTTTCCTGAAGAGATGGGTTTTCAGGTTCCGTCTGAAGGATCTGAATGAGTTTGATAGTCGGATGTGTTGGGGCAAAGAATTCCAGAGGATGGGGGATATTCGGGAGAAGTCTTGGAGGCGGTTGGGTGAGGAGCGAATAAGTGTGGAGGAGAGAATTCTGCTTCCTATGACCTACATGTCCATATAGACGGCTTAGGAGGGACAATCCCACTGACAGATTTCTTTTAAGTTTGTTCGCATGGTGTGGTTTGCCATATTGTTAATTTTTATTTAATCATATTTTAAAAATATTTTTCATCTGCAAACATAGTTGGAATAACAGTTATAAAAACATATTAAATTGTGGTGGAGGGTATGCTGATTTTTCAAATGTGTATTCTCTGCACATCAAAAGATCAAAAAAAGAAAATAAACCATAAAAGTAAAAAGCAATGAAATAATGCACCAATTGAACTCAACCCTACGTATAAGGGGGTTTTCCAAAGACATTTGTACAATTTGACAGGGAGTCTAACATGTAGAATCCTAACAGAGTATAGTGTGCTCATTGTTAGAAAAAAAGCCAAGAAGCCAGCTCTGCCTATGGTCAGCATGCAATACATGAAGTGCATATGCACATATTGATTTCTGACTGTACTTTAAAATGAGACATTTAGAAAAACAATTGATCAATTCTTTGAGCCACCACGCCACGACAAAGCATTCTCATATGGGGCAGTCCTACTTTACGTTTTTTATATACGCTGTGCCATTACGACCTCCTTAAATGCAAACGTACCCGAATCATTTCTAAATCACTCCCATGGCGTTAGAAGGGCAAGCACAGATAAAGGCCGACTAGGTCCGGACATTTCAGATCTGACCTCCACACTGCCAAACCAGCAACCATGGATGAAGGGTGAAATAGACCCAGACACAGGTGCGTAATTAAGTAAAGCCTATGGGAGGTAAGGGCTACTGTAAGTATATACAACAGCCGAGATCAATCACAATAAAGACAGATAGAATGGCGTGCATAACCAAGCATGCACGGCAAAAAGTGGGGTAAGCCACAAACCAATATAAAAAAAAGCCAAGAAGCCAGCGCTGCCTATGGTCAGCACGCAATACATGAAGTGCTTATGCACATATTGATTTCTGACTGTACTTTAAAATGAGACATTTAGAAAAACAATTGATCAATACTTTGAGCCATCCCACCACGTCACGGCATTCTCATATGGGGCAGTCCTACTCTATGTTTTTATATGAGCACAGCGTATTGGCACGCGTATATAAAAAACGTAGAGTAGGACTGCCCCATCTGAGAATGCCGTGACTTGGCGGGGTGGCTCAAAGAATTGATCAATTATTTGCCAAATGTCTCATTTTAAAGTACAGTTTGAAATCAATATGTGCAAATGCACTTTATGTATTGCATGCTGACCATAGGCAGCGCTGGCTTCTTGGCTTTTTTTATATGGTTTGTGGCTTACCCCCGCTTTTTGCCGTGCACGCTTGGTTATGCACGCCATTCTATCTGTCTTTATTGTGATTGATCTAGGCTGTTGTATATACTTACAGTAGCCCTCCCCTCCCCCATAGGCTTTACTTAACTACGCACCTGTGTCTGGGTCTGTTTCACCCTTCATCCATGGTTGCTGGTTTGGCAGTGTGGAGGTCAGATCTGAAATGTCCAGACCTAGTCGGCCTTTATCTGCGCTTGCCCTTCTAATGCCATAGGAGTGATACAGAAACGATTCGGGTACGTTTGCATTTAAGGAGGCGTAATGGCAC
The DNA here is from genome assembly GCA_033576555.1 of Oophaga sylvatica. Lineage (NCBI taxonomy): Eukaryota > Metazoa > Chordata > Amphibia > Anura > Dendrobatidae > Oophaga > Oophaga sylvatica. The sequence continues at coordinate 701,494,062 of JARQOD010000001.1, forward strand.
AGCGTATATAAAAAACGTAGAGTAGGACTTCCCCATATGAGAATGCCATGACGTGGGGGGGTGGCTCAAAGAATTGATCAATTGTTTGCTAAATGTCTCATTTTAAAGTACAGTTAGAAAACAATATGTGCAAATGCACTTTATGTATTGCATGCTGACCATAGGCAGAGCTGGCTTCTTGGCTTTTTTTGTGCTCATTGTTAGGTTTTTGCTCAGTGTGGTGGTCATATTTTTTGCAGGGAGCACAGTAAAAAGTAGTTATTTACTCAGGGGTACAGCATGTGCATATAGTTTTATATAGGGGTCATTATAATGATACTTCTATTTTTTAGGGCATTGTGTCGGGTAGAGCTGCAGAAGGCAAGTAAAGAGGGAAGTCTAGAAAGACAAGTTGTGGATGTGAAAAGTCATCACTGCATCTGGACAATATAGAGAAGACAAGAAAGAGAACAACTCCAAACAAAGAACACTTTCAGAATGTAAATGTTTATTCCTGATAGTCAGTGCATCTAATCATTATTGTGGTTTCTGTATAGTCTGCTATGTGATGATGGCTGATGGTAACAACAACTCACAGCATCTTATTACATTGTCAAGGACATACTTGGAGTTGCAGGTTCATATGATACAATTGTATATAATGGAGGCTGACCTGGCATTGCAATTAATCACTGTATAACTGTATTAAATCTGGTGTTGTATTCCTCTTCTGATGGTGGTTCTGTTGATCTATTCATGTGCTCATGGTGTTTCTGGTGATGTACTGTATTTTTGTTCTGATGATGCCCTGATGTTGTATCCCTGTGCTGATGATGGTTCTGGTGCTGTATTTGTGTATGGCTGGTGATTGATTCTTGGGCTGTATGCCTGTACTAATGGTGGTTTTGATGCTGTTTTCATGTATTTATTATGGTTCAGGTAATGCATTAATGTCCTGATGGTGGTTTTGATACCATATTCATACTGATGTTTGGTCTGATGCTTTACTTTTGATAGTTTGGTGCTTTATTCTTTTACTGATGGTGGTTTTGATACTTTATTTATACTAATGTAGGTTCTGATACTTTATTCAATTACTGATTATGCTTTTAATTCTGTATTCTTGTACTGATATTGGTTCTGGTTCTGCATTCCAGTACTGTTGTTAGTTTTGATCCTGTATACATATACTAATCCATAACTTGTTAGATGATGTGCTGCGTGGCTATGTTAAAAAATTATTGAGCAGTCTGACAAGTTAAGGATTATTACATCTATATAAGTGTATATTAGGAGCTTTAAACCCATGTATTTAAAGGCCTCCATCCCTGCCAATTTAATGCTTTTGTGTCACAAGCTGAGCTTTACAGTCACAAATATGTAGGAGAGATCAGCACAAAAATAGAGTCTTATCCGAGAGATATAACAGGCGGTATAATCAGATTGAACTCACCATTTAGAAATATTCAAAATGCATGTCATATGAGAAATCAGCTGCAGCAGATCCACGGGTCAGCAAATGAGCCTAAGACATTAAAGGGTGGATGGAGAAGTGTCACGCTGTATAGCAGATATATATATGTGATGACAATAATCTATATCAAAAGGGCAACATACTATATAACATGTGCATAGCTATATGAAAACATAGATTTACCTGACAGAAAGTCCAGTGGGTCAAAACGGAATCCGTTATACGCTGTCTCCGGCTAGAGGGTGACCGGGGTCTAAGCTGACCCTAACTGGGGTCCTAACTAATCCCTCAACCAGGAGGTACTGTTAAAGGTACAGAGGTCCAGGCCACCAGCGTAAACCCTGTCTCCTATCAATCCCTGCCAACTGTATTCTAGTCCTAAGAAGGACCCTGAATACCACCAAAGGGAATGACCAGGTAACGGTTAATGAACAGAAAGACATACAAGAAAGATAAGAAATAAAGTAAATAAAGTCTTACATACAACACTCACTCACAGTAGGAACACCATAGGTCTCAGAGATAAACTATAAGCTGTAAGAGTAAAAACAACTAAGGAGCTCTTAGCTTAAGTATTCCCAGAACCGATCCAGTCTGCTAAACTATATGAATGCTTTCACCGGCATCCAACACCCAGACTGGCAGGAATATAAAGGAAACTAATTAGAACATAATCCAAAGCAGCCGGGCGAGGCTGAACCTAGTCTTAGCAAAGAGCTAGGTAAAATTAACTCTCTCATTACCAAACACAAAGAAACAGCAGCTCAGCTGTGAGAAGTCAGAATGTGCAATCGCGACGATCTTCGTGGCGATGCACCCATGACAGTACCCCCCCTTCTACGAGGGGCCTCCGGACCCTCATGACCAGGTCTGTCCGGGTAAGTTGTGTGAAAGGTCCGAACCAATCGATCTGCGTTATCATCAGACGCAGGGACCCACGTCCTCTCCTCAGGACCATACCCCCTCCAATGAACTTCCACGTTATCATTGATTACCACTGAAGGAGGAGGTAGAGGTGACGGTATGACTGGTGCCACATACTTTTTAAGTAATGACTTGTGAAACACATTATGAATTTTAAACGTAGGAGGGAGGTCCAGACGAAATGCCACAGGATTAATTATGGAACTGATCCTGTATGGCCCGATGAATCTGGGACCCAACCTCCAGGAGGGAACTTTAAGTTTTATATTCCTGGTAGACAACCACACCAGATCGTTCACCCCAGATCTAGACCAGAAACTCTCCTCCTATCAGCCATCCGTTTGTAAGGGTTCTCCGTAACCTTCAGTCTTAAGCGATCTGGAACTATCAGTCTCCCTGGAAGTCCCACAGGGGCGTCCCCCTGAGCCCCCAATACCTCCCCCTCAAGCTCAGAGCATACAGCTGACACTACAACTCCCTCCTGAGGAATAGGAACCGGATCATCAGTCTTCCCGACCCCTGGGAAAGTACGAGATAAGGCATCAGGAAGCAACTTTATTGAGCAGTCATATGTGCGATGAGGAGGTAACTCTTTACACCCTCCTCTGAGAACTTCTCCCAAAAGTCCTCCAGAAAAGGAGGCAAAGTCCTAGGCACAACCGCACCGATGACCGTGCTCATGCAGTTATTCTTGCAAAATTCACCCCACTGGCTTATCTTTCTGGATTGCCAATCAATCACTGGGTTATGCTTAGCCAACCAAGGAAGTCCCAACACAATAGGAGCAGGCAGACCCTCCAACACATAACAAGACAATTGCTCTTTATGTATTGCCCCTACTCGAAGATCTATGTTATGAACAGCTTGTACCAAGCTACCTTGACCAAGAGGTCTAGAATCAATAGAGAGTATAGGGACCGGTTTGGCCAATACACTCAGTTGCATACCATGCACCTGGGCAAACCGAGTGTCCACCAGATTAGCCCCGGACCCACTATCAAGAAAAACAGAAATCCTCTCAGTTCTAGTACCAATCACCACCTCCGCAGGCACGAGAAACTGAGAGGGATTTGGGGACGAAATACACACTCCCAGGTTAACTCCTTGGTTCAAAGAGGTCCGGGATGGACACCCCCCAACAAAATGTCCCTCTCTCCCGCAAAAGAAACACCTTCTAGTCTTGCGGCGCACCGCTGATTCCCTCCTACAAAATGATGTCCCTCCCAACTGCATGGGTTCCTCAGAACAGACCAGAGGAACCTCAGTATAAGGGACTTTAGTAGTAGGTGGAGTCATCACGGGGGGCGGAGTTACCTCGCGTCTTCCCCGAAGACGTCTATCAATGCGAATAGCGAGGGCCATAGCAGCCTCCAGTGATGGAGGAGAATCATACTGAGCCAACACATCTTTTAATTTGTCAGACAACCCTTGACAAAACTGGCTCCTAAGAGCAGGGTCATTCCACTGAGTATCTGTTGCCCATCTACGGAACTCAGAAGAATATTCCTCCGCTGGACGATTTCCTTGCCGTATTTTACGTAACCTTGTTTCAGCAAGGGAGACTCGATCCGGATCATCATATACCAGACCCAGGGCAGTAAAAAATCGATCCACTGACTGGAGATCTGGGGAGCCTGGAGGAATAGAGAACGCCCAAGATTGAGGATCCCCTTGTAAGAGCGAGATAACAATTCCCACCCTCTGCTCTTCACTCCCAGATGACCGAGGCCGCAGCCGAAAGTACAATTTACATGCCTCCCGGAAAGTAAAAAATTTGTCCCGCCCACCAGTGAACCTGTCCGGGAGAGCAACCTTAGGTTCAGATCTGGTTTGCTCCGGGGGGACAAAACCTTGGACTTAATGTCTGCCAACTCCATGGACAATCCCTGCAACTGCCGGGCCAGCTGGGCTACTGGATCCATGATAGCTGGGGAGAATCTTTAGTATGGCCGGTGAAAATGTCACGCTGTATAGCAGATATATATATGTGATGACAATAATCTATATCAAAAGGGCAACATACTATATAACATGTGCATAGCTATATGAAAACATAGATTTACCTGACAGAAAGTCCAGTGGGTCAAAACGGAATCCGTTATACGCTGTCTCCGGCTAGAGGGTGACCGGGTCTAAGCTGACCCTAACTGGGGTCCTAACTAATCCCTCAACCAGGAGGTACTGTTAAAGGTACAGAGGTCCAGGCCACCAGCGTAAACCCTGTCTCCTATCAATCCCTGCCAACTGTATTCTAGTCCTAAGAAGGACCCTGAATACCACCAAAGGGAATGACCAGGTAACTGTTAATGAACAGAAAGACATACAAGAAAGATAAGAAATAAAGTAAATAAAGTCTTACATACAACACTCACTCACAGTAGGAACACCATAGGTCTCAGAGATAAACTATAAGCTGTAAGAGTAAAAACAACTAAGGAGCTCTTAGCTTAAGTATTCCCAGAACCGATCCAGTCTGCTAAACTATATGAATGCTTTCACCGGCATCCAACACCCAGACTGGCAGGAATATAAAGGAAACTAATTAGAACATAATCCAAAGCAGCCGGGCGAGGCTGAACCTAGTCTTAGCAAAGAGCTAGGTAAAATTAACTCTCTCATTACCAAACACAAAGAAACAGCAGCTCAGCTGTGAGAAGTCAGAATGTGCAATCGCGACGATCTTCGTGGCGATGCACCCATGACAAGAAGTTTGTGAATAGTTTCCACGCATACTGATGGTTAATGAGACATATATCTCAGGACTCATATCTCATAAGACTTGTGGTCTTTCCAGATGAAGAAGTCATTTGTACTTTTAAACACTTCGAATAAGCCACCATTTTCTTTTATATCCTGAGATATATGTCTCATTAACTGTCAGCAAGCGCGGAAACTATCCACAAACTTCAACATTCACCCTTTGAGGCTGAGCTTTATAGGAGACTGATTTACACTGCAATAACGTACTATTAGAATGGATTGTATAAGTGATCGGATGATCATTGGTTTAAGTCTCTCAAGGCAGTGTTCAGCAACTTCAAGGCCCACCAGCAGATCATGTTTTCAGGATTTTCTTAGTATTTCACAAGTTATCATCACCTGTGCTACAATAGGATATCATGAAAACATGATCTGTTGGTCGGCCTTGAGGATTGGATTTGGGGAACATGAGTCTTACAAGTCATCAGAGTATTACATAAGGCAATCAAGCTTGCTGATTTTAAAAATCTTGCAAAAGACTACAACTTGGGCTTAAACAGAGACAGAGCAGCTTGTAAACTTTTATCAGTCCCTCAAACAACAGTTTTAAGAGCCATTTTGTCATGGCACTCAATGTCAAAGTCAGACATCAGCTAATAAACTCCCTTTGGTTTGACTATTCCTCATCCTTCTGGCAAACGCACTCCTTATAGTCAGGAATAAGCCTCCATGCTCCCCTTTGCTGTGGTAATATTTTCTAATGGCTGTTCACTCATGCAGGTGGCCTGGGTTCTTTCACCTTGGAGAATAAACTCCAAATGCATCTCAAGCAAGAACATCTGACATTCTCCTCGATGTCAACCCACCCTAAGCCATCAGCCATAAAACCATAATAGTGAGTGCTACTCACACCAACTTGCTAGCTAAATATGGTGCATGCGTTTCTTTATGGGCTGCACAACTTATTTTCCTCTGCCTGTTTGTGACATTTTGACCAATAATGTCAGGAAACAGAAACCTTTAATGATCTCTGGAATGCTACAAGGGGCATGGAAGGGTTCATGATGCTGACCACATGCTGTCATCTGTTCTAGTGAGTATGAGTCGCACGTACCAGGGCTGTGGGGTACTCGGCACCGAGCCCGTTCACTTCACTGGGGGATGTCACGGGTAGCGCAGCTATGTCCGTTGCCCTGGGCGCTCACTAAAGGGGGATATTTACAGGGGATTGTAGATTTATAGAAATGTTCGTGACGCCACCTGTGGTTCCTGATCAGGGTGACCAGCGCTGCAGGGTGAATCCTCTGAGGGTTGGGGCAGCAAGGTGTTAAGTCTCCCACAGGTGAGACTGGTCCCTCGAGGTATATGGCGGTGCAGGGGTGAAGGAGCAATAATGCAGACACACACAAGACAGTCTCTTTCTGTACCTTTACTGGTGATGAAGTTGCAGGCACGTCCCAGGAGGCCGTCAGGGTGGAGGATGCACGTCCAGTAATCACTGAGTAGGTGTAGGGCGTCCTTCCTTCTTTATTTGTGTGAGTTTCTAACTTGCATGAAACAAAGTTTAACTCCGTTCTCTTTGCTACGCCCGGCTGATCTTGTGGTGGAGCCTTCTTTTGGACAGAACTAAGTCTCCAATGGTTGCGCTGACCAGACTCCTGTTCTTCCTGACCCCGGTTACGTATCAGCACTGTTGGGCCCCTCTGTGACCTGAAGTCCAGCAGGGTCTCCGGTTTCTCCCACTAGCCATGAAGGTACTAGCAAGCTCGGACCCGGTGTCCGGTAGTGCAGAGTGGAGGTAAGCCATCATTGCTATTCATCCTCAGTCACTCTCTCTTTCCCTTTTCCACTTGCCTGTCGTCCTACTCACACCTTTAACATAAGCACAGGCAGCAGTAGATGTCAGCTTCCTTCTCTTCACCGCTCTCCAAGCGTCGGCACGCTCGCTCTCTAACAATACCTCAGTTGACTCGTGTTACAAATACTGCAGTTCCCTTTCCTTCACTTCTTTCTTAGGCTCTGTCCGAAGTAGCTATCAGGACCTTCCGTCAGACTGATCTATGCACACTCCGAGAGTCACTTTCCACTTCCCTAGGGAACTATCAGTCCGCACGTTCTGAGGTAACTTTCCTCTCCAACACGCTCTGACACAGACTAGTGTAATCTGAGCGCTGACAGGAATCCTCTCACTCCGGTGTTCTGAGGAGATCTGATCTGTCTGAGGTACAACCAACAACTAGCTAACGTTCAGCTAGAATGTCTCTCTGGAATGTCTACTGCTCTATCTCTCCACACCCTTATATACTCTAAAGGGCTCCCTCTGGTGGCACCAGGAAAATGTGAAGTGTGAATGAATATCGGGTGATTGTGAATTACCTTCCATGCATCCTCCTGGGTAACATGTGGCACCAAGCGCAGCTGGGCTACACATCCCCCCTAGTTAATATCAGCACTCCCGGGCTGAAAAAGAAAAACAATTTTTATAATATCAACAATAACATAACTCATCCCTTGCAGGAGGTAAGGACACTTCAAACATTACAATGTGTACAAATGGCAAATAGAAAATATCAAAATACTTTCACACAATAAATACAGGATTCTTGTGGAGGACCCGTACCAAACCTCCCACGGTGGTCCTGGGTGGGCTGCAGGACTTCTTTGCTGCAAACCTCACTCAAGGCCACACCATACAGGTTTTTCTTCTGAGGTAGAATGGCTTACGTAAAACCAAGATGGGGCACTGAGTGCCAACTATTTACAACACAGTTTTTGGGCTGGCAAAGTCCTCAGCCACGCAGTCCTTCAAAATAGCATTTCACATATCATACGACACATTACCCATCTGGGGTATACTACTTCAGCATGTAAACATCATCACATAACATTTTCAATAAAGTGCAATTCTTCTTTAAAACTTTGTACAGTTCAGTAAACCCTGTCTGGGTCCTACTGGTCTTCTTTGGATAAGGTAGCACCTTCCACACCTGGGGCTGGAAGCATGCGGTGCGCTCTGGAACACATCACTAAGAGATCGTGTCCTGCTACCAGTGTCTGAGTAGCCACAGTCCTCTTTTCAATTTTGGGATTTGCTGGAGGCCTTACAGGTGCCTCTTCTAAGTACAGATTTGGCTCAATAGGGATCACTGTAGTAGTCGCTGTGCTCTGCAGCGTTTCCAATTGTGACGCAGATACACGCAGTGGCTCAGTTGGAGGCGCACTAGCAATCGCTGCGCTCTGTTGCGTTGCAGAATAGGACGCAGGATAGGATGCAGGTGCGTGGTCGGGCGCTGATGTGGCTGAGGCTTGGGACGCTGAGACACGGGGTACGTTTCCGGCTTCAGGGACTGGGTCGCTGACTCGGGAGACATTCAGGGCATACCACCCCTTAAGACCCCAGTGCCGCGTGTAGGTGACAACATCCCCAATAAGCAGATCCCGTCCCGGGTGCCCCTCTGGTAGGTGAGACTCCACATCCCTGCGATTAACAAAGACCTCCTGGTACAGGCCTGGTTCGTGGATGAACCCCCAACCTCCCTGGAGTTTGAAGTCTCTAATGGCCCCCTGGCGCCGCGGTTCCCAGAGCGTACCTTTGTCTCGCCTGACGTTCTCTTTGTCAGCAAGATCTTTCTCCCGGTACCTCTGGCGAAGCTGCTGCGCCTCTCGCTGCTCCTGCTCACGGCGTCGCCACTCGTTCTCCTTCTGGGCGGCGTATTCCACGTTGTTCAGGTACTCCATCTCCTCCCAATCAATCTCCATCGCTTGCGGCTGGGTGTCTTCCGTCATCGTCCCTACCGGGGGACTGCATTCCGCTGCTGCCTCTGGTTCCAGGCCTGGCTGGCATTCCGGTCCGGGCAGGGCCTCCTCAGCCTCCTTCCCTCCCGCCGCGTCCTCGGCGGAGTCAGGATTAGCTCTTTTGGGGCCGGCCTCCAGTTCTTCCTCAGCCGCTGGTTCCAGTGGTGGCGCAGGTGACGGTTGTGCATCCAGGGGAGAGAGCATCGCGTCCCACAGCAACCGCTGTTTCAGGGCACGCCAGCTTTGCTCCATCGCCTCCATTTCTGCATGGTGTCGGGCTATATCTCTCAGCACCGCATCCACTTCTTCCACACGGTAGTTCATTTCTTCGTTCTCCCGACCTGGGGAAGGTTCGAGTACAGGCTGCACCACTTCAGGGGAACGGGGTCTGCGCACCGCCATTCCTCCACATAGTGACTCCTGTCCTTCCACCATCTCACTCCAGGCCAGACTGTGCTTCCCATCTGGAACACTCTGGATCTTTCCGTGGAGGCGAGAATTTTCCTTTCTCTTCTTAGCATAGAGGATGAAGAGGAGGCGGATCTCCCTTGCAGTGGGGCAGGCTCGGACATTATAGTAACATTTAGACAGGGCGCCCATTACTTTCGCGCCACAGTGGGGGCACGCCCACGAATACACGCCCACCTTCTTCACCAGCGCCTCAGGGCGCGAATATGGCGGAAAAATGGCAGAAAATGGCGCCAAAAATTACAAAACAGCACACAGTCTTTTTGCACAAAAACAGTCCATTTAGGCACACAGGACTCACATATTGCAAGCTTCGGATCCTGTTTGTGACGCCAAATAGATGAGTCGCACGTACCAGGGCTGTGGGGTACTCGGCACCGAGCCCGTTCACTTCACTGGGGGATGTCACGGGTAGCGCAGCTCGGTCCGTTGCCCTGGGCGCTCACTAAAGGGGGATATTTACAGGGGATTGTAGATTTATAGAAATGTTCGTGACGCCACCTGTTCACCTGATCAGGGTGACCAGCGCTGCAGGGTGAATCCTCTGAGGGTTGGGGCAGCAAGGTGTTAAGTCTCCCACAGGTGAGACTGGTCCCTCGAGGTATATGGCGGTGCAGGGGTGAAGGAGCAATAATGCAGACACACACAAGACAATCTCTTTCTGTACCTTTACTGGTGATGAAGTTGCAGGCACGTCCCGGGAGGCCGTCAGGGTGGAGGATGCACGTCCAGTAATCACTGAGTAGGTGTAGGGCTCCTTCCTTCTTTATGTGTGTGAGTTTCTAACTTGCATGAAACAAAGTTTAACTCCGTTCTCTTTGCTACGCCCGGCTGATCTTGTGGTGGAGCCTTCTTTTGGACAGAACTAAGTCTCCAATGGTTGCGCTGACCAGACTCCTGTTCTTCCTGACCCCGGTTACGTATCAGCACTGTTGGGCCCCTCTGTGACCTGAAGTCCAGCAGGGTCTCCGGTTTCTCCCACTAGCCATGAAGGTACTAGCAAGCTCGGACCCGGTGTCCGGTAGTGCAGAGTGGAGGTAAGCCATCATTGCTATTCATCCTCAGTCACTCTCTCTTTCCCTTTTCCACTTGCCTGTCGTCCTACTCACACCTTTAACATAAGCACAGGCAGCAGTAGATGTCAGCTTCCTTCTCTTCACCGCTCTCCAAGCGTCGGCACGCTCGCTCTCTAACAATACCTCAGTTGACTCTGTGTTACAAATACTGCAGTTCCCTTTCCTTCACTTCTTTCTTAGGCTCTGTCCGAAGTAGCTATCAGGACCTTCCGTCAGACTGATCTATGCACACTCCGAGAGTCACTTTCCACTTCCCTAGGGAACTATCAGTCCGCACGTTCTGAGGTAACTTTCCTCTCCAACACGCTCTGACACAGACTAGTGTAATCTGAGCGCTGACAGGAATCCTCTCACTCCGGTGTTCTGAGGAGATCTGATCTGTCTGAGGTACAACCAACAACTAGCTAACGTTCAGCTAGAATGTCTCTCTGGAATGTCTACTGCTCTATCTCTCCACACCCTTATATACTCTAAAGGGCTCCCTCTGGTGGCACCAGGAAAATGTGAAGTGTGAATGAATATCGGGTGATTGTGAATTACCTTCCATGCATCCTCCTGGGTAACATGTGGCACCAAGCGCAGCTGGGCTACACAAGTATACCTGACTAAAGTACGCAGTTAAAAACCATTGCTCCTCAGATTACATCACTGCGTATTTTCTATATACTCATTATTTTCTAAAGTCAGTACTCACTACCATTTGCTATGCAGCTAATCACACAACGTACATTTGACATGCCATCATTGCAGCTCTGTCTCACACCTATTGCATATAATACATTAAATTAATATATATTGCATGACAATGCAATGAGGCATACTTTAAAAGTCCTTCTAATGTTTCACAGTATCTAAATGGAAAAGGATGTGAGCTGTGGCTGCCATAAAGAAGAATCACAATTAATCTGAAACGCATAGAATATCTACAATCTGTGTCTTGCTCATATTGTCTGTGAATTATTAAATAAAGCTACACATTATTTTATTTGAATCATGGGAGCTGGATGTGTCTTTCTATACCTCAAAATTACTTATAGTGTTTCACACTATATGAATGAAAAACGATGAAGCAAATGTGAGCAGGAGCTCCCCATTTCTATGAACCATGAAGCCGTTGCAGAGGTTATTTTTGTGAAGACATGCCAATAACAACTTAGAAAATGAGATTTAATGTAGATAAATGCAGAGTAATGCACTTAGGATGGAGTAGTTCTATTGCTGCATATACATTAAATGGGAGTATACTCGTTACTACAGAACAGCAGAAGGACTTGGGTATTCTGGTTACAAGTAAGATGAGCAGCAGTACTCAATGCCAAGCAGCAGCCGCAAAAGCAGATAAGATTTTAGGGTGGTATAAAAAGAGAGATAAAATCCCGAGAACCCAACGTATGGTTACCCCTCTATGAATCGCTAGTAAGGCCACATTTACAATATGGGATCCAGTTTTGGGATCCACATCCACATAAAAAGGATATTCAGAAGTTAGAGACAGTTCAAAGGGGAGCAACTGGATCATTACATGGGATGGAAGACCTCTCCTATGATGAGAGGTTGAAAAAGTTGAGCTTGTTTAGGTTATATAAAAGACATCTCAGAGTAGATCACATTTAAAAGTATAAATACATGTGTGGTCAGTACAAATGACTGGCACATGACTTACTCCTTTCAAAGACCAGCCGAATAACCAGGGGGCAGAAAGGCGATTTCAGCAGTTCAATAGCAAAGGGTTCTTTACAGTTAGAGCAATCAGACTGTGGAATGCCGACCACAGGAGGTAGTAATGGCAGAAATTACCATGACAGCTTTTAACAAAGCATAACATTGTGGGTTACAGATAATTTAGTAACAACAAATGTATAATTGGTGGAGAAATGTTGATCTTGATGGACCTAGGTCTTTTTTCAACCTATGTAACTATAACTATGTAACTGATATATTATGTATTGGTAAATATTCCTGTTCAAGTCTTTTATGGGAGTATATCACCATCATGTTGCATTTGTTCAATTATAACATGATTTGTGTCCCTAAAATAATGTATACTGAAAGTATACATTATAAGTACCCGTAGAAGTCAATAGGTGTCCTAATATGTTCTGTACAACTAAAAAGCTTTAAATCACAAAAAGGACAATAATGTACATTATTATTAGTTTGTAAAATTATAATTACAAGTTATCATTCTAAAATTATTATTCTTATTAAGTATTTGTAGGAAATATCTTCTCACTAGAATACATCATTTTAATAATTTTATCATATTATTCATATCAACAAACCCACTTCCGGCCACCTGTATTCAGTCTTGCTACTGGTAGTCCAAAATTGAGCATTTTCTATCATACTTGTTCCTATATCATCATGAAACCTTTATTTGACTCATTCTTTTACTTTCAGCCATTACTAAAAAGCACATACAGTGGAAAGGGGATTTTTTTGTATTTCCAATAATTCAGAGAAACATCCAGTTAAAATGTGATATGTCATGTACAATAACTGCAATATCTGTCTTATAATTTCAAAAATATCCATATTTCACATGTCATTTCATTCATGATTGATATTTAGTTCATATATAAAATAAAATTAAAAAAAAGGAAAAATCCAGCGTGGAGCAGAGATGATTAAAAATAAAAATTCTTTAATGAGATTGGTTAAAAATAGACAGCAATATCAAGCAGTACAGACCCACAGAAATATGTGGGTCTGTACTGCTTGATATTGCTGTCTATTTTTAACCAATCTCATTAAAGAATTTTTATTTTTAATCATCTCTGCTCCACGCTGGATTTTTCCTTTTTTTTTGCTTGCTATGGTTGCTCTGCCACATCCGTGCGAGGAGTGAGGATATTTATGTACATCACGAACATTGGGGTAAGCTGACATCATCTGTGTTTTTTCTTCCCATATATAAAATAATGTACACAATATATTTTTTAAGTTATTATATTGCTTACAGTTAAAACTAGAAGTTTACATAAGCATATAAAAAGACACGTATGCATGTTTTTCTCAATATCTGGCATGCAATCAGAATAAACCTCTCCCGTTTTAGGTCAATTAGGATTACCATAAATACTATTTGCCAAATGCCAGAATAATGAGAGACAGAATGTTTTAAGGCATTTCATTACTTACCGCAAAGCCAAACGTTTACATGCACTAAGATTACCATGTCTTTAACCCCTTCCTAGTATGTCATCGGTAAGTATCCCCTAACAGCTGACATGTGCCCGTAATAGGCACTAGCGGAATTGCGATCCACTCGTGCCTATTAACTAGTTAAATCCCGCTGTCAAAGCTGAAAGTGGGCATCTAACTAGCGGTTCCGGCCGCCGGGCGGAAGTGAGCTCATCAGCAACCCCCGTCACGTGATCGGTGGTCGGCGACGTGTTGCCTTGACAACCAAAGGTCTCATAAAGACCTCTGTGGTTGTTGCAGGCACATTGCTATGAGCGTCGCCCGGTGGTCGGCGCTCATAGCAATGCAGTAAATCTGCTCATCGCCCATATGTAGCAGAGCCGATCAAGTATGGCATGCTTCTAGCCTCCCATGGAAGCTATTGAAGCATGCCAAAAGTAAAAAAAAGTGTTTAAAAATTAAAAAGAATTAAAAAAATCTAAAAGTTCAAATCACCGCCTCAATTAAAATAAAACAATAAAAGAAAAATCACACATACAAATATTAGGTATCGCCGTGTTCAGAATCACCCGATCTATTAATAAAAAAAAAGATTAACCCGATCGCTAAACGGCATAGCGAGAAGAAAATTAAAAATGCCAGAATTACATTTTTTTGGTGGCCGCGACGCTTCAATAAAATGCAATAACGGGCTATCCAAAGAATGTATTCACACAAAAGTGGTATAATTAAAAACGTCAGCGCGGTGCGCAAAGAATAAGCCTCACCTGACCCCAGATCATGAAAAATTGAGACGCTACGGGTCTCGGAAAATTGCACATTTTTTAAATTTTTTAGCAAATGTTGGAATTTTTTTTCACCACATAGATAAAAGAGAACCTAGATATGTTTGGTGTCTATGAACTCATAATGACCTGGAGAATCATAGTGGTAAGTCAGTTTTAGCATTTAGTGAACCTAGCAAAAAAGCCAAGCAAAAAACAAGTGTGGGATTGCACTTTGTTTGCAATTTCACCGCACTTGGAATTTTTTTCCCATTTTTGAGTACACGACATGGTAAAACCAATGGTGTCGTTCAAAAGTACAACTTGTCCCGCAAAAAACAAGCCCTCATATGGTCATATTGACGGAAAAATAAAAAAGTTATGGCTCTGGAAAAAGGGGAGCAAAAAACAAAAACGAAAAATCGAAAAAAGCTCCGGGAGTTAATGGGTTAAGCAATTCTGGACTGCCCATTTACTTTTAAATAGTGTATGTAAACTTCTAGTTTCAACTGTATAGTTATAACACAAGTTGTTGCTTTTATATAGTATTTGCATGGATGGAAATACCATTAGCGTAAAAGAGGCCAAAGAAATAAAGGGAGCTACTTCTACCTCTAAAGCAGGTGGAATTGTGCATAAATAATTAACTTTTAGGCTATGTGCACACGTTGCGCAAATGCTCTGTAATTTTGCGGAGCATTTGTGCAACTACCCGCAGTGGGTAAAACGCATATGTATTTAGTATGCATTTTCCCGCAAAACACAAGCATTTTGCAAGCGTTTTTAGCTTTCAGAATGCTAGCGTTTTCCAAGCGATCTGTAGCATTGCTTGGAAAACTGATTGACAGATTGGTTACACATGTCAAGCATAGTGCTGACAAGTGTGACCAACTTTTTATAGTGAGTAATGTAAAAAAATATAATATATATTGATATTCCCACCATCCGGCGGCCCCCGGAGTCTTCCCGCTCCTCAGCGACGCTGCTGGCAAGTTCCGTTCCCAGGGATGCATTGCGAGAATGACCTTTGCGACGTCGCGGTCACTCAACTGCCACGTCATCTGGGTGATTCTCGCAATGCATCACTGGGAACGGAAGATGCTGGCAGCGTGGCTGAGAGGCGGGAAGACTCCGGGGGCCGCCGGAAGGTGAGAATATAAATATTTTTTATTTTAATTCTATTTTTTACAGGAATATGGTACCCAGGGCCTGGAGGAGAGTCTCCTCTCCTCCAGACTCTGGGTACCAAGCGCACATGAAGCGCTCACTTCACGCATGTTGGGCATAGCCACATGCGAAAAGTGAGCATTTCAATGCAATCCTATGGCGGCGTAATCGCCGTGATTATGCCTAAAGAATGGATATGCTGCTTATTTTTACGCAAAGTGATTACGCTCCACAAAAATACGCAGCATGCACACAGCAATGCGTAATCCCATAGGATTGTATGGGATGCGTTTTGTACCCATTTTTAAACGATTATGCTGCGTAAAAAGGCTGCAAAAACGTTCAAAAAACGCTACGTGTGCACATAGCCTTAGAAGGCCAAGGGCGAATATATTGTTCTTGCTCAGGGGACCTCTTCTGTTTGTGTCCACCCCTGAGTACTGTAATTGTAATTTGCTGAGAAAATGTATGGAACTGATCAGCCTAAATGATAGGTTGAATGACTTTGACAGGTTCAAATGGTATTGAAGAAGCAATAGAGAATAGCATTTGCATTCAATTATTTCAAGAGACTAAGGAAAAAGTATTGAGTTACACATTCCTTCCCTTTAGTATCTATCCACACTAGTGCCTCGGCTTCAATTTCTAGCAGAATCATGGTAGTTATGCCCGATCCATTGTCAAATTGATCATAGCTTACTATTACAAACCTCATTAACTTGAGAGGTATTATCAGGCTTCAGTAACCACTGAAGAATCAGTATCCTTGCCAGCGACATTTACAATTCTTAAGGGAAAATTCATCAAAGCTTTTTTGCCAGAACACTGGCATAAAGCTTTGAAAAGTCGCTAAATTTTTGCTTAGTTAGGGGATGTGCTGCCAAAAAGAAATCATTTTAGGTCAAAAGTCAGTGGGCATGTTTACACGAGTCAATGACATTCGTTTGACTAATCAACAACCAGTATTTACACCTTTATCTTAAAGACTAAAAGTTTGAAGTCAATTTATTTGACTGCAGACTTGTGAATCCTCACATTGCGCACACTGCACTCTATGATGATTCTCCGCTGCCTTTGCCTGGAGAGGGCAGTCATCCTCGCTCAATACACTTGCATTGAACAAGGCCATGCCTATTTAGTCAGCATGTGACCGCGTGTATTCAAATCACATACTTGCAGTCACGGACCTGCTGCTCCCGAAGCCGACACAGTGCTTGTGATGTTAGGATTCACAAGTCCGCAGTTGCGTAGAGTGACTTCAGACTTGTAGCCTAAGGCCAGACAGACCCTTTATTTGTAATGTATGTAGTACAGTTCATATAGCGTCTTGTGCTTGGGTGCAATGAAAATACATGAGACACAGGTTTGATATAGAAGGTCTTGTATTACTTCATACAAGTGGCAAAAATAGTCACACAGTTTGCAGATACAGAAGCAGGAGACACAGCAGGCCAGAGTAACTTAAGCTCAGCAATCACTCTCCACAACAGGTTCAGGATCTTCTTCTCTGTTACCGTAAGTCCATGCAAACGTGGATCTTTCAAAGAGCAGGGTTCCAGAGTCCACAAGTGTTCCAGAGTTTCTCAGTAGGAATAGCTGGAGTACAAAGTCCAAGGCTTCCAGGAGTCAGGTCACAGGTTCACTGCAGGCTAGATTCTGAAGCACTGATTGCTCAGCTGTGGCTGCTTAAGAAGCAAGAGGGAGATAATCAGGGCGGGAACATGAAAGCTGGAAACTCCATATTGACTGAGGGCAAGATAGCTGCAGCAAGACAGAAAGCAAAATGGCTGACGGAAAAACTGAGTTTACGAACATGTACAAAGAACCTTACATTACTCCCCCCTTAGGGACAACCTCCGGATGGCCTCAGACCAGGCTTGTCTGGGTACCTCTGATGAAACTGGAGGAGCAAACGAGGAGTATTAACGTTATTGACTGGTTCCCATGAGTTGTCCTCCACTGGGTAGCCCTGCCATTTAATCAAATATTGTAACTGATTTCTGTATAACCTGGAATCTAGAATTCTTTCCACCACAAATTCTTCCTGACCATCGACTAGCACTGGGTCAGGGCAAGGAGAAGAACGTCCAGGAAACGTATTGGGTGTTGCAGCCTTTAGTAGGGATACATGAAAGACAGGGTTGATTCTCATAGTTCTAGGCAGTTGAAGACGACAAGCAACGGCACTTATAATTTTACTGATTTAATAGGGTCCAATGTACTTATGTCCCAACTTAGACGATGGAATCCTTAACTTAAGATTTCTGGTTGACAGCCAGACCAGGTCTCCTACCTTGAAAGCTGGTGCAGGTTTATGAAATTTATCTGCTGCTTTCTTGTACCTTTCCTGAGCCAATTCCAGATTCTCCTTTAGAAGATCCATATTCTTCTGTAAAGACGTGATTCTTTCAGCCACTGCTGGTAAAGGCGTTTCTATGGGAAATCGTGGAAGAATGTTAGGATGATAACCTAGATTGGAGTAAAAAGGAGACTGCTTAGTGGAGGCGCTGTGAGAGTTGTTATAAGAGAACTCAGCCAATGGAAGTAGATCCACCCAGTCATCCTGTAGGTGGCAGATAAAGCAGCGGAGATACTGCTCCAGAGTTTGATTGGTTCGTTCGGTCTGTCCATTAGTCTGGGGATGAAAAGCAGAAGAAAGGTTTACTTTAATGTCCAATGCTGCACAGAAATTTTGCCAAAACCTTGAAGTGAATTGCACCCCTCGATCCGAAATAACCTCATCCGGTACTCCATGTAAGCGAAACACATCTTTAATCATCAAATCTGATGTCTGTTTTGCAGTGGGTAAGCCGACACAAGGGATAAAATGAGCTGCCTTTGTTAAACGATCAACCACCACTAGAATGGTTTTTTTTCCCTTGAGAGGTTGGTAACTCCACAATGAAGTCCATAGAAATGGATCCCCACAGGCGGGACGGGGTGGGAAGAGGTTGTAACAGACCAGTTGGTGAGGAGCGAGGTGTTTTGCATCTTGCACAGACTTCACATGAAGTGACATAGTTTAAAACATCCTTCCTGCAAGTGGGCCACCAAAAGAAACGAGAAAGAAATTCCTGTGTCTTTAGAATTCCTCTATGCCCAGCTATCTTGGAATCGTGAATGAGTTGCAATACTCTCAATCTGACTGTTTCAGGAATATACAGACGTTGTCCCAGAATCCACACACCATTCTTAAAGACAAGACTTAGGTCCCTTGGGGGTTGTGCCAACAAGGAATCCGCATGGTATGCTTCCTTGATGTCCTTAAGTAGGTCTTGATTATGAATCACTCCCAGGAATCTAGAGTCAGGAAGAATAGTCTTAGGAGGAGCAAGTGGACGGGTCTCTGCTGAATGAATCCTAGAGAGTGCATCAGCCTTTCCATTGCGCGATCCTGGTCTATAAGAAATGACAAAATTAAATTGGTTTAAGAAAAGATTCCAGCGAGCCTGGCGAGGAGTCAGGCACTTAGCCGACCTGATAACTTCAAGGTTACGATGGTCTGTCAGGACGACTATTTGCTGTGCAGCACCCTGAAGAAGGTGTCTCCATTCTTTGAAGGCGGCAATAATGGCCAACAACTCTCTATTGCCCACATCGTAGTTCCTCTCAGCCGAAGACAACTGCTGGGAAAAGAAGGCACAGGGATGCAAGACATTCTTCTCACCTGTTCTCTGAGAGAGTATAGCTCCAACGGCACAGTCTGAAGCATCCACCTCTATTATGAAGGCAAGTTCGGGGTTGGGATGTACCAGGATAGGTGCGGTGGTAAATTTATCTTTTAGACGGGAAAATGCTTCCTGGGCTTGGGGAGTCCAGGAGAACCTAGACTCTTTCCGGGTAAGTTGGGTGATAGGTGACACTACCTCAGAGAAATTCCTAATGAAACGTCTATAGAAATTGGCAAACCCGATGAAGCGCTGCACCTCCTTCACATTTCTAGGACTTGGCCAATCCTTGATGGCTTGGGTCTTGCTTCCATCCATACTAATTCCTTGTGTAGACAGTACATACCCCATAAATTGAATTTCGGTCCTATGGAATTCACACTTTTCAAGTTTGATGTAAAGATGGTTTTGTCTTAGACGTTCCAAGACCATTCTCACATGTCCATGATGTTCCTCTGTGGAGTTAGAAAAAATTAGAATATCATCCAAATAAATCACCACGAATGTATCTAGGAGATCCCTGAAGATGTCATTCACCAAGTGTTGGAAAGTGGCTGGGGCGGTACTCAGACCAAAAGGCATAACTAGATATTCAAAGTGTCCATAGCGTGACCTGAAAGCAGTCTTCCATTCATCCCCAGGTCTAATACGGACCAAGTTATAGGCCCCACGGAGATCCAATTTAGAGAAAATTTTGGCATGCCGCACTCTCTCCAATAACTCAGGGATTAAAGGCAATGGATAACGGTTTCTAATAGTAACCTTATTGAGTTCCCTATAGTCTACGCAGGGTTTCAGAGATCCATCTTTCTTCTTCACAAAGAAGATGGGTGCACCTGCAGGAGATGAAGAGGGGCGTATGAAGCCCTTGGCTAGATTTTCGTCTATGTAATCCTTTAAAGCCTTTAGCTCAGGCCCCACCAGGGGGTAGATCTTACCAAAAGGTATCTCTGCTCCAGGCAATAATTCAATTGGACAATCATATGGACGGTGAGGGGGAAGCTGGTCAGCGTTCTTCTTGTCACATAAATCCACATAGTCCTGGTATACAGCTGGTAGTTCAGGGACTGACATGGTTCCTTTAGGAACAGAGCAAGCTGAAACTTCTGGACTCATCTGTTTCTCTGGAAAGTGTAATTCCTTGGTCTCCCAGTTAATGGTAGGGTTCTGAGCCTGCAGCCATGGTAGCCCTAGAATAATGGGAAAGTGGGGAGAAGAGATAAGCATAAAGGACAGTTTCTCTTGATGATCTTTACCCATAAGGACCCTCAAAGTCTCCGTTTCCTGATCCACTGGTCCAGAGGTCAGCAGGGAGCCATCCACAGTTTCCATCTGTACTGGAGTAGCCTTCTTCACTGAACGTATCCCCTGTTTCAGAGCAAAGGAGACATCCATAAAATTCCCACTTGCCCCTGAGTCGATCATAGCAGAGCTAGACACCCAGACTGAGTCAACCCAGAGTTTGATGGAAAGGAAGCAATGAGAATTGTTTTTCCTACAACTCAGCTGGGACACCGCTGAGGAAACTTGAAAAATTGCAGCGTTTACACAGTCATCGTCCTCAGAAGTAACGGAGTTTAAGTCCGAGAAATCAATATCTGTTGCTGCAGATCTCTCTGGAGCCTGAGGCTCGGACCTGACAGATCTCCTCTCGCAACACTCACAGTGAATGACTGCTGCAGTAGTCTTATGAGAACGGCTGGGGCAGTTTATAATGAAGTGCCCTGACTTACCACAATAGAAACATAGACTTTCCTTAAAACGATGTTCTTTGCGTGCATCACTAACCCGTCTTTGTAAAGAGTCTACCTGCATGGGTTCAGGTTCAGGTTCCCGTGTGATCCTACTCAAAGGTTCCTTAGCTGGGGAGGAAGGTAGGAAAAGGTTAGTGCGATTGCTTTCGAACCATCTCTCTTGCCTGCGTTCAGTCAGGCGAGCATCAATACGGATGCAGTAGTTAATAAAGTCACCTAACGCAGTGGGAGGGTCGGCACGAGCAAGTTCATCCTTAATTAGTGGAGACAACCCCTTTTGAAAAATAGATTTTTTGGCGGAACTGTCCCAGGTGGTATCAAGGGCCCATCTCCTGAAATCCAAGGCATATTCGGCTACCGAGTGCTTACCTTGGCGCAAAGTTAACATGGCTGCTTCAGCTGTTGCACCTCGATTGGGGTCATCAAACACCTGCCCCATGGCTGAAATGAAAGCATCAAGATGATCCAAACATTCATCCTCAGTCTCAATCAGAGGGTTTGCCCACATCAAAGCCTTGTTGGTAAGTAACATAATTATAGTAAGCACTTTAGATCGTTCAGTGGGAAATTGTGAAGCATGTGCAGAAAAAAACAGATTGCATTGGTTAATAAATCCCCTGAATTTTTCACGTTCACCGCCAAAACGAAAAGGGGGCAACTTGGGAATCCCAGAACTCGGGGCTACGGCAGGAGCCTGGACTCGCTCCTCTAGAACCTCAATCCTGGCTCGCAATCCTGGGCAGTCTGTCCAAACACTTGCAAATTGTGATTAGTGAGGTCCTGTAGGTTTGTAAAACGGGTTTTTATAGTCTGTAAATCTGCAAGGATATTATCAGTCACTCCGCAAAGTTCCTTTATGCGGGCCTCCATTTTCCAGATCTTTTAAGACAGGAGTACTGGAAGGAGAGGGAAAAAAAAAAAAAAAACAATAGTGTTTACCTGTGGTAACACTGCAGAGAGAAAAAAAAATTAAGGGAACTGCTCACCTGGAATGGTTGTGAGAAGTCACAACCACTATCATCACAGAAAGTTCAACCGGACATCTGATATCCACAGTTACAGCAGACACAAAAGAGGGAAGAAAAAAAAAAAAACAATAGTGTTTACCTGTGGTAACACTGCAGAAAAAAAAACTTAAGGGAATTGCTCACCTGGAATGGTTGTGAGAAGTCACAACCACTGTCATCACAGAAAGTACAACTGGACGTCTGATATCCACAGTTACAGCAGACACAGCCTTCCCAGACCCAGCAGACACTAACGTTTTGGCTTCAGAATCTTGTAATGTATGTAGTACAGTTCATATAGCGTCTTGTGCTTGGGTGCGATGAAAATACATGAGACACAGGTTTGATATAGAAGGTCTTGTATTACTTCATACAAGTGGCAAAAATAGTCACACAGTTTGCAGATACAGAAGCAGGAGACACAGCAGGCCAGAGTAACTTAAGCTCAGCAATCACTCTCCACAACAGGTTCAGGATCTTCTTCTCTGTTACCGTAAGTCCATGCAAACGTGGATCTTTCAAAGAGCAGGGTTCCAGAGTCCACAAGTGTTCCAGAGTTCCTCAGTAGGAATAGCTGGAGTACAAAGTCCAAGGCTTCCAGGAGTCAGGTCACAGGTTCACTGCAGGCTAGATTCTGAAGCACTGATTGCTCAGCTGTGGCTGCTTAAGAAGCAAGAGGGAGATAATCAGGGCGGGAACATGAAAGCTGGAAACTCCATATTGACTGAGGGCAAGATAGCTGCAGCAAGACAGAAAGCAAAATGGCTGACGGAAAAACTGAGTTTACGAACATGTACAAAGAACCTTACATTATTTATATTTGATAAAATTAAACAGAAAATATTTTTTAGGGAGAGGGGAAAACCAATGGTAAGATACAGTAGTATAATACAGTGTGTTATGACTTCTAAATCACATCCATACAGGAAACATACAAACCAGAGAGACAAATACCTGAACCTGACAGATCCCTGTTCAGACTAGGAAAAGCCCTCCTCTGACCCTAGTCTGTCCCTGCCTAATCGCTGAGGTTGGCACCCTAAGATAACACAATGGCGCTCCCATACGACGGTGGCTTACCCTGAATGTCCTTAGCAGCTTCTAGTATCGCTAGAGTAGCAATTCCCTAAGGAATTAAGAAATCTCACTGGAAACATCTGCAACAAATATAAACTACAGCTATGTGAATGAATGCAACAAAGAGTATCAAAGCAGGAAACACCTTCAGGGGAAGGTACGTAAAGCAGCACTCGAAAGGTGATAGGACAGACAAACAGAGTAAATGAAAAACACCTTTTACTCAAAAGCCAACAGAAACAAAGATAACAGAACTAAAGCATCCAATGAAAAGGTGTATAAGCTGTGGCTCAGAAGACAGAGGCACCCAAAGAAAAGATGTATAAGCTGTGGCTCAGAGGACAGAGATACCAGCCATAGAACACAGAATCAATGGTTTGAATCCAGACACATTACAGTACCCCCTTCTACGAGTGGCCACTGCATCCACATAGATCCCCAACTTTTGATGCCACAGATAGAACAAACTCACTAGGCGATCAACATGTAGGTCATTAACATCCACCCAGGAGTTATCCTCTGGACCGAAATGCTTCAACTTAATGAGAAACTGCAGTTGGCATCTGACATGTATGGATTTTAAGACTCGTTCCATCTCATACTCCTCCAAGTCTACCTCAATAATGTCCTGAGGATCCAGTATCCCTTCAACCTTTTTATGAAGAAAGACATTGAAGAGATTATTAATCTTACATACAACCGTGAGTTGGAGCTTAACCGTCACCAGATTAATGATCTTGATTATCTATTATGATCCAACAAATTCTAAGAACAAATTTTTTAGACCGAACTTTAAGACGGATATTTTCAGAGGACAACCAGTCCAAATATCCCACCTTAAAGACAAAAGCCTTCCTACATCCAATGTTGACGGTTCTCTTGGTCCGATCACAAGTTATCAAAATACTTCTTTTAACTTCTCTCCAGACCTTAATCAAATGAGAAGAACATCTTTCCTCTTCTGGGATCGCAGACTGCAAACCAGAAAAATCCCTGAAAACTGGATGAAAACCCCAACAACACAAAAGGCGTAGTACAGGTAGCAGTAGGTGTGCGGTTATTGAGAGCAAACTCAACAAGAGGAAGAAAATCCACCTAACCCTCTTGATTGGAAGAGATATAACATCTTTGATATTGTCCAAATTCCTGGTTCATTCTCTCCATCTGACCATTAGTCTCAGGATGACAACCTGAGGAAAACGAAAGTTTGATTCTCAACCTGGAGCTACAGCTATGCCAAAAGCTAGCCACAAACTGAACTCCTCTATTGGAAATAATGTTTTTAGGAACACCACATAACCTAACGGTGTGAGAGATAAACAATGTAGCTAAATCCTTAGCCATAGCAATTTTGGTAGCGGGACCAAGTGAACCATAATGCTAAAATGGTCCACCACCACCCACACCACAGTACTACCACCAGAATTAAGTAAATCCATGACAACGTCCATAGACTAGTGAGTCCAAGGTTGAGATTGAACCTTTTTAGGTAAAAAAAAAACCCTGCCAGGGCCTGGCAAGAGACTTTAGACCTGGCACAATTTCTAAACTGACAGACAAATTTATCTTTCTGAGCACAATGCCACCAAAAGGACCCAGAAACAGCTCTCCAGGTGGCAGAGGAACCAGAATGTCCAGCAAACACAGTCATGTACTTCATTAAGGGTATGTTTCCACGTGGCATATTTGGTAAGTATTTGCTGTGGATTGGACGCTGCGTACAGCTGCAGTGTTCAATCTGCAGTGTCCAGATGTTACAGCATAGTGGAGGGGATTTTATGAAATCCTGTCTCCATTATGCGAGCAGGGCCGCATCCGGCGGCCCTGCGTAACCGGACATGTGGTGCGTCTTTATAGACCGCAGCATGTCGATTTATCTTGCAGAAATGCTCCCGATCTCCTATATCATAGTTGGACTCAGCTTGTGAGAATTTTAGAGAAAACAAAAGCACAAGGATGAAAGTAACCAGCATTCTTCTGTGAAAGAACAGCATCCATCCCCACAGAAAAGGTGTACACCTCAACCACAAAAGTCAAAACAACATTGGGTTGACTGAGGATCGGAGCTTAGGAAAAGGCTAACTTGAGAGCAGCAAAAGCATCAATAGCCTCTGAAGACCAAGAGGTGACGTCAGCACTAGTGATGAGTGAGTACCGTAATATTCGTAATCGCTATACTCATGATGAGTAAAAATTGCGTATTCGTTACAAATAGCGAGTACAATGCAAGTCAATGGGAAATGCAAGTAATTTTCTACTGGACCCTACAAAGGAGTCTGGGGGCCTGAGGAAAAGGTTGAAATGGATGGGAAAGTGATGAAACAGAATGGAAGAGTCTGGAGAACATGCTTGCATGCATTTCTGACTCACATATGGTTTTTGGGAATAAGTTTGTCGCAGTATTACGCCACTTTTACAGATACACAAGAACTACTGCCAACCCTAGATTTCTATTGAATTTGTATCTTCTGTGTCAGTCATAATGTGGGACAACCTGTCACAAGTGCCTCCAATGACAAATATTAGTTTGGTAGGACCATTCTACATTCAAGATTTGTCCACTGCACAATGTGCATAGGGTTTGTAAAAATTAGCCCTATGGTCTGAGTCATGGTTGATGCAGGAAGCCACCATTCAAAGGGCCTCCAATCACAAATAGTAGTAAGGCTGGAGTAGGAATACTGTCCTGGTTTGTCCACAGCACAACGTGCATTAGGTTTGTAATAATTAGCCCTATGGGCTGAGTGTTATGATTTGGTAGCTGAGGAGAGCAGGCAAAAACGGCAATACACCAGAGAGGTTGGAATCTACTGGATTGCAGTACCCTGACTAACCACCACAACTAAAGGCAGCCGTGGAGCGTTCCTAAGTTGGTCCTAGACGCCTCGTCACAGCCTGAGAGGTTAACACATAAAGATAGAAAGAGGAAAGCTATCTGCCCCGGAGCAGATCCCCAAAGAACATAGGAAGCCCCCAAACATGTAATGGCGGTTAGACAAGAGGAAATACAGACACAGACAGAAAATAGTATGAGCAAACGTTGGGGCCCAATCTTCCTAGAAAGAAAAGGATAGGAAGGACACTTACTGCAATCCAAAAAACCCTAAAAAATACCAACTCTACTAATTGCAAAAACACCTGAGATCACACGACCTCTACCACCAAAATTAGTTCTCTGGTGTAACAAAACTAAGCCACAGCCACTGAAAAAACTGGAAAAGGCAAAAGAACAAATAACAGTGGCTCAGATAAACTGAGAGGAGCACAAGCTCCCGGAGGGGACCTGGCTGACCTCCACAGAAGTGCAGAGAACAATGCAAAAAGCAAGCACAAAAATAAAAGCAGAAAATATCTTATCTGATAGCAGAAGATGCAGGCAAGAGTCAGCAAGCTTCAAAGAGAACCAGGAACCACAGTTGAGACAAGAACAATTGATCACCGGCAAACATGATGGGAGGGAACCTCCCTTATATAAGACCAGTCTGTAACTCCTGATTGCCAATCTTCACAATCTTCATTGAATGGTTCAGTACTGTTTGTAACCACCAGAGGGAGCTTCTGCTCAGAATTCATTTCTAAAACATTCACAACAGTACCCCCCCCTTGAGGAGGGGTCACCGAACCCTCATTTGGGTAACCAGGTCGGTCAGGATGAGCTCTGTGATTTGCACGGATCAGTCTCCTAGCATGGATGTCCGAAGCAAACACCCAAGAATTGTCCTCCTGACCATAACCTCTCCACTTATCCAAATACTGGAGTTTCCGTCTAGAAAAACGAGAATCCAAATTTTCTCAACCACATACTCCAGATTGCCCTCAACCAAAACAGGGTCAGGAGGCGCAGCCATAGGAACCACTGGCTCGACAAACCTCTTCAATAAGGACTTGTGTAACACGTTATGGATCTTAAATGTACCTGGAAGAAGTAAACGAAAGGAAACAGGATTAAGAATCTCCATGATCTTATAAGGTCCAATGAACCTAGGCTTAAACTTAGGAGATGCAACTCTCATAGGGATATTTCTTGAGGACAACCAGACCAAGTCCCCCACTTCAAACCGAGGACCATCAGTCCTATGCCGTTTGGCAAACCGCTGGGCCCTCTCCTGAGAGAGGGACAACCTCTCCACTACCTGGTCCCAAATCTGCTGCATACGCTCCACAACAGAGTCAACACCTGGACAGACAGAAGCCTCCGTCTGTCCCGAAAAAAATCGAGGGTGAAACCCAAAATTGCAGAAAAATGGAGACATCAAAGTGGCAGAGCTAGCCCTATTATTAGGAGCAAACTCAGCCAAAGGCAAAAAAGAGACCCAGTCATCTTGATCAGCAGATACAAAGCATCTCAGATAAGTCTCCAATGTCTGGTTTGTTCTCTCAGTTTGTCCATTGGTCTGAGGATGAAAAGCCGAGGAGAAAGACAATTGAACACCAAGTTTAGAACAAAAAGTCCTCCAAAATCTGGAAACAAACTGGACTCCTTTGTCAGACACAATGTTCTCAGGAATGCCGTGTAACCGAACCACGTGCTGAAGGAACAAAGGCACCAATTCGGAGGAGGAAGGCAACTTAGGTAATGGCACAAGATGTATCATTTTGGAAAACCTATCACAAATCACCCAGATAACGGTCATTCTCTGAGAAACAGGGAGGTCGGAAATGAAATCCATAGAGATATGGGTCCATGGTTTCTTGGGCACAGGCAATGGCATCAACAAACCACTAGAGCGAGAGCAAGGCTTGGAGCGAGCGCAAGTCCCGCAGGACTGCACAAATTCCCTGACGTCACGAGACAAAGTAGGTCACCAAAAGGACCGACTAACCAAGTCTCTGGTACCAAAAATTCCGGCATGACCGGCCAACGCGGAACAATGAATCTCAGACATCACACTCTTTTTCCACTGGTCTGGGACAAACAATTTCCCAATAGGGCAGCGCTCGGGTTTATCCTCCTGACAGCCTTCCAGAGCCAGTCTCAAATTGGGCGAGATGGCGGAAAGAACTACACCCTCTTTCAAAATAACAGCAGGATCAGATAACTCAGGAGAGTCCGCAAGGAAACTCCTCGAAAGGGCATCCGCCTTAACATTCTTAGTGCCAGTAAGAAAGGAAACCACAAAATTAAAACGTGTGAAAAACATGGCCCACCTGGCCTGTCTAGGATTAAGTCGCTTGGCTGATTCCAGATAAACCAGATTCTTACGGTCCGTGAGGACCAGCACCTGATGTTTGGCTCCCTCCAGCCAATGTCTCCACTCTTCAAAAGCCCACTTCATGGCCAATAACTCCCGATTACCCACGTCATAATTACGTTCAGTTGGAGAAAATTTTCGAGAGAAAAAGGCACAAGGGTTACTTTTAGAGGTCTCAGGATCTCTTTGGGACAAAACGGCACCTGCCCCAATTTCAGAGGCATCAACTTCCACCTGAAATGGCAGAGAAACATCAGGCTGCCGTAGAACAGGAGCAGAAGTGAATCTCTGCTTAAGTTCCTGAAACGCAGAGACTGCCTCAGGAGGCCAATTCACCACATCAGAACCCTTTTTGGTCAAATCAGTCAATGGTTTAACAATAACAGAGAAATTACCAATAAATTTACGATAAAAATTGGCAAAACCCAAGAATCTATGAAGAGCCTTTAATGAAGTAGGTTGGACCCAATCACAGATGGCCTGAACCTTGACCGGGTCCATTTCAATAACAGATGGGGACAAAATGAATCCCAGAAATGAGATCCTCTGTACGCCAAAAAGACACTTTGATCCCTTTACATACAGAGCATTCTCTCTCAAAATCTGGAACACAGTCCGAACATGTTTCACATGAGAGTCCCAGTCATTGGAAAAAATCAAGATATCATCCAAATAAACAATCAGAAATGTATCCACAAAATCCCTGAAAATGTCATTCATGAAGAACTAGAAGACGGAAGGAGCATTAGTGAGCCCAAAGGGCATCACTAGGTACTCAAAATGCCCCTCTGGGGTATTAAATGCCGTCTTCCATTCATCCCCGTGCTTAATGCGAATAAGGTTATACGCCCCCCTGAGGTCAAGCTTGGTAAACCAAGTAGCACTTTTCACCCTGGAAAACAGGCTAGAAATCAAGAGTAACGGATATTGATATTTCACAGTGATATTGTTCAAGAGACGATAATCAATAAACGGCCCTAATGAACCATCCTTTTTTGGCCACAAAGAAAAAACCAGCACGCAAGGGTGAAGAGGATGGTCTGATATGACCCTTCTGCAATGACTCCTTGATATAAGACCGCATAGCGTCATGTTCAGGTACAGACAAGTTAAAAAGGCGACCTTTAGGGAATTTACTACCAGGCACTAATTCAATAGCGCAGTCATAGCTCCTATGGGGGGGCAAGGATGCAGATTTACTTTTGCTAAACACATCAGAAAAATTAGTCAAAAAGTCAGGAACATCCTGAGCCTGGGGAGAGGCAGAAAAAACAGGAGTGTTGGCATTAATACATTGGCAGCCCCAACTGGTTACAGACACAGATTTCCAATCCAAAACAGGATTATGAGACTGTAACCAAGGGAAACCCAGTACAATAATGTCATGCAGATTATACAGCACCAAAAATTTGCAACTCTCCTGATGATCAGGTTCAACCCTTATTATCACCTGAGTAGAGAACTGGGGTTTATTCTCCGCCAAATGGGTAGAATCAATCCCCAGTAGGGGAATAGACTTCGGTAGGGGTATCAAGGGAAACCCACAACGTTTAGCAAAATCAAAATCCATCAGGTTAATAGCTGCTCCCGAATCAACAAAAGCCTGAGCAGAAAATGTGGACAGGGAGAAAATCAGGGTAACAGTCAACAGAAATTTAGTCTGAACACTACCCAAGACAACTGAGCGTGCAAAACGTCTTCCCCGCTTAGGGCAGACTGAAATAACATGAGAGGCGTCACCACAGTAGAAACATAACCCATTGCGTTTTCGAAACTCATGACGCTGTGCCCCAGAAGCCACTCTATCACACTGCATGGGTTCAGAAGCTTGTTCACAAGGCAACACTATTCCACGCATACCTCTACACTCACGTAAACGTCTGTCAATTTGAATCGCTAATGACATAGAATCATTCAGACCAGAGGGAACAGGGAAACCCACCATAACATCTTTTACATTCTCTGACAGACCCTTCCGAAAAAGGGCTGCCAAAGCACCATCATTCCATTTGGTCAGGACTGCCCACTTTCGGAATTTCTGACAGTATAACTCAGCATCCTCAAGCCCCTGATTTAATGCCAACAAGGTTTTTTCAGCTTGATCAGTGACATTAGGTTCATCGTACAATAACCCCAGAGCCAGAAAAAATGCATCAACATTACTCAAAACAGGGTCCCTAGGTGTCAGGGAAAAAGCCCAATCCTGAGGATCGCCGCGCAGGAGAGAGATGACAATTTGAACCTGCTGTGCTGCGTTCCCTGAGGACTTAGGTTTTAAGGCAAAAAA
>JARQOD010000001.1:701524637-701536708 GCA_033576555.1 Oophaga sylvatica
GGGCTAGGCAGCACTGTCCCACGTCCACTGTCCCCTGTGGACCCTGCATCCACCACATTAACCCAGTGCGCAGTGATGGACACGTAATGGTCCTGGCCATGCCTACTGGCCCATGCATCTGTTGTGAGGTGCACCTTTCAACTGACTGATCGTTTGAGTGCATGAACAATGCAGTCTTTCACATGCAGGTGGAGGGCAGGGATGGCTTTTCTAGAAAAGAAGTGCCGACTGGGTAGGTCATAGCGTGGGACAGCATAGGCCATGAGCTCTCAGAACACTGCGCTTTCAACCAAACGGAAGGGTATCATCTCTAATGAGATCAGTTTGGCAATGTAGGCGTTCAAAGCCAGTGTACGAGGATGAAAGGATGAGTACTTTCTTGTCCTACTCAGAGTGTCTGCTAGGGTGAGCTGGACTTGAGAGCTGCATATGGGGGAACTAGCGGTGGACATGACGGACTGAGAGGGGGTTGGTGATGGTGGTGGTGGTGATGGCCTAGAATCAGTCTTTCATTGCAAAAACATTGTGATTCCCTGACTGCTTTGGCCTTGCGATGACACCTCAATATTTCTTTCTGGTGGTGTGCTAACCGGTGGGCTTACAGTGGGGGAAGCGATGGAGCGTTGCTGGCTACCTTCAGTCGGAGCAGGTGCACATGTGCTACCTAAGGTATCGTAGTCCCTCCACACTTGCAAGTGCATGGTATTTAAATGTCTAAGCATGCAACTGGTATTCAAATTTCTGAGATTTTTCCCTCGGCTAAAGGTCCTTCCGCACTTCTTACAGATAACCTTTGCCTCATCAATAGGATTTTGGTCAAAAAAGAGCCACACTGCACTCTTCCTACTATGGTACAACTTTTCAGGGCTTGCACGCTGTGCTAATTTGACAGTCTGGCCAAGCTGTCCTGCAACTCTTTTTGTTTTTTTTTTAACACGTTTTTGGACTGCTACGGGCCTGCCAGATAACAGTTGCTGCGATGTCGATTCCTGCTGCGGATCCTCCTCCTGTTCTGAGCTGTTGCCAGCAGCACCCTCTTTCCCCAATGGAAATCCGGGTCAACAACTGGGTCATCCATAACCACCTCCTCAATTTCATGTGCACCTTCCTTTGTGTCACCGTGTAAGGTGGTAGTATATGCGGGAAGGGGCACCTGAGTTTCATCAGGGTCAAATTCTGGCTCAGTAGACTGCGAGGGCAATGTAGTGCTGTGGGTGAATGTACCAGCAGAATCATCTAGCAGTGGCTGTGCATCAGTGCACTCCATGTCAGATTCACCTTGGACTGGGGAATTCAGGATTTGACTTGATAACCCAGGCATGGTATGTGAAAAAAGCTCCATGGAGTAATGAGAAGTGTGGCCTGCCACATCCTTCACTTTTGGTGGGGGTGAAGGACACAAGGAAAGGTGTTGTTCCTGAACAGGAGCCTGCACTGATGACTCAGTGCTTGTATTTTTTGAAACTTCAGAAGAGGAGGCGATAGAGCTGGAGGCCTGTTAAAGCCTGTTCCTGATGCTCCGGCTTTAAAATCATTTTACCTACTCCCAGAAAAGGGAGCCTTCCAGGTCTTCTTGAGCCAGACTATGACGCCGGCTCAACACCTCCTGCCTTAGGTGCTATTGTGCTTTTGGCACTTCCAGCAGATGCACCACCACCACCATCAGTACCAGCTGGCCCCCTACGCCCACGTACGCGGCCTCTTCCTCCATACTTCCTCATTTTTGGGAAAATGTACCCAAAATACCAGGAGATATATGGTACTGTATCAGAAGCATACAGCTGTGTACAGTCTAGGGATAATTGTAAATCTCCGTTTTTATTTCAGGAGTCAGACACAGACGCTCTCAGGCTCAGTATGGATTAGACAAGAATATAAAAAGCTGAAAAAGGGTACTGTACCACCAGATACCAGGTATATATAGTATAGTGAAAATATTGTTAATCTCCCTATATATTTCGGGAGTCAGACACAGACGCTCTCAGGCTCAGTATGGATTAGACAAGAATATAAAAAGCTGAAAAAGGGTAATGTATCAACAGATACCAGGTATATACTCTGGAAATATATACGGAGATTTAAAATTACCCCAACACTGTATACAGCTGTACGCTTGTGATACAGTACCCTTTTTCTTCTTTTTATATTCTGGTCTAATCCATACTGAGCCTGAGAGCGTCTGTGTGTGACTCCTGAAATATATACTGAGATTGTAATTTTCACCAATACTATATACATCTGGCATCTTCTGATACAGTACCCTTTTTCTGCTTTTTAAATTCTGGTCTAATCCATACTGAGCCTGTGAGAGTCTGTGTCTAACTCTGGAAATATATGCGGACATTTACAATTAATCCAATACTGTATACAGCTATACTCTTCTGATAGATTACCCTTTTTCTGCTTTTTATATTCTGGTCTAATCCATACTGAGCCTGTGAGCGTCTGTGTGTTACTCCGGAAATATATACGGAGATTTACAATTACCCCTAGACTGTATACAGCTGTACTCTTGTGATACAGTACCCTTTTTCGGCTATTTATATTCTGGTCCAATCCATACTGAGCCTGAGAGCGTCTGTGTGTTACTCTGGTAATATATACGGAGATTTAAAATTACCCCAACACTGTATACAGCTGTACGCTTGTGATACAGTACCCTTTTTCTGCTTTTTATATTCTAGTCTAATCCATACTGAGTCTGTTAGCATCTGTGTGTTACTCCAGAAATATATACGGAGACTTAAAGTTACCCCCACACTGTATACAGCTATACGCTTCTGATACATTACCCTTTTTCTGCTTTTTAAATTCAGTTGTAATCCATACTGAGCCTGTGAGCGTTTGTGAGTTACTCTCGAAATATAGACGGAGATTTAGAATTTTCCCCTTCACCGTATACAGCTGTACGCTTCTGTTACAGTACTATATATCTGCTGGTATTTTGGGTACAATTTTCCAAACATGAGGAAGTATGGTGGAAGAGGCTGCGGACGTGGGCGTGAGGGGCCAGCTGGTACTGATGGTGGTGGTGGTGCATCTGCTGGAAGTGCCAAAAGCACAATAGCACCTAAGGCAGGAGGTGTTGAGCCAGCGTCATAGTCTGGCTCAAGAAGGCCTGGAAGGCTCCCTTTTCTAGGAGTAAGTAAACCGCTTTTAAAGCGGGAGCATCAGGAACACTTTTTGTCTTACATTGCCGAAACAGCCTCCAGCTCTCTCACCTCCTCTTCTGAAGTTTCAAAAAATGCAAGTACTGAGTCGTCATTGCAGGCTCCTGGTCAGGAACAACACATTTCCTTGTGTCCTTCACCCCCACCAAAAGTAATATCCTGAATTCCCCAGTCCAACATGAATCTGACATGGAGTGCACTAATGCACAGACACTTCTAGATGATTCTGCTGGTACACTCAACCAGAGCACTACATTGCCCTCGCAGTCTAATGAGCCAGAATCTGACCCTGATGAAACTCAGGTGCCCCTTCCTGCATACTATACCACTTTACACGGTGACACAGAGGAAGGTGCAGATGAAATTGAAGAGGAGGTGATGGATGACCCAGTTGTTGACCCGGATTGGCATCCACTGGGGGAAGAGGGTGCTGCTGGCAATAGCTCAGAAGAAGAGAGGGATCTGCAGCAGGCATTGACATCGCAGCAGCGGTTATCTGGCAGGCATGTAGCATTCCAAAAAGGTGTTAAAAAAACAAAAAGAGTTTCAGGACAGCTTGGCCAGATGGTCAAATTAGCACAGCGTGCAAGCCCTGAAAATTTATCCCATAGTAGGAAGAGTGCAGTGTGGCACTTTTTTGACCAAAATCCTACTGATGAGGCAAAGGTTATCTGTAAGAAGTGCGGAAGGACCTTTTGCCGAGGGAAAAATCTACGAAATTTGAATACCAGTTGCATGCTTAGACATTTAATCAACATGCACTTGCAAACGTGGACGGACTTCAAAACCTCATGTAGCACATGTGCACCTGCTCCGACTGAAGGTAGCCAGCAACGCTCCATCGCTTCCCCACTGTAAGCCCACCGGTTAGCACACCACCAGTAAGAAATTTTGAGGTGTCGTCGCAAGGCCAAAGCAGTTATTGAATCACAATGTTTTTGCAACAAAAGTCTTAATCTAGGCAATCACCACCACCACCACCATCACCAACCCCCTCTCAGTCCGTCATGTCCACAACTAGTTCCCCCATATGCAGCTCTCAAGTCCAGCTCATACTTGCAGACACTCTGAGTAGGACAAGAAAGTACTCATCCTCTCATCTGCGTACACTGGCTCTGAACGCCTACATTGCCAAACTGTTCTCTTTAGAGATGATGCCCTTCCATTTGGTTGAAAGCGCAACGTTCTGAGAGCTCATGGCCTATGCTGTCCCATGATATTACCTACCCAGTCGGCACTTCTTTTCTAGAAAAGCCATCCCTGACATCCACCTGCATGTGAAAGAACGCATTGTCCATGCACTCAAACAATCAGTGAGTGGAAAGGTGCACCTCACAACAGATGCATGGACCATTAAGCATGGCCAGGACCGTTACGTGTCCTATCACTGCGCACTGGTTTAATGCGGTGGATGCAGAGTCCACAGGGGACAGCGGCGGTGGGACAGTGCTGCCTAGCCCGCGATATAGGCAACAGTTGGCTGTAGGCATTCGACCCTCCTCCTCCAGAAGCGAAAGCTCGTCGACAGAGCATAGACACTTCCCCTTGAGAAAGCGAGGCGTACAGCAGCGAAATGCGCGACGGGTCCTGTCTGATGGCACCTAGCACTTGGTGAGAAACCTGTTTTCTGAATCCGCTCCCTAATTAATTTAACTTATAATGGTATGATTTGTGAGGGATTGCGGTGTTCTAGTATGAGCAATCGCCATGTTATTTAGAGACCTTCTCATTGTAGAGTTCATTCCTAACTGATTGGCATTAGTCGCATATCTGATTAATTAAACAGGTGTTCCCATATTGATATTTAAATCGACCATGTGTAATGTTTAGACCTGTTTTCGTGCTTTTGTGTGGCCATTTTTTCTGGTGTCTTTTAACACACATCTTGTAAGTTTTAATGTTGGTGTCAACTTTACTTGTACATTATTAATAAAATATTTCATATTTTTACAAAAACTCCTTTTTTTTGTTCTCTGGTATTTACATGATTTAAGTATGGAGTTAAGTGTAGCAATTAGGCGAACTGTGTTCATTGCTACATAATATGAATCTGGACATGTGTTTGTTATGGTTGAGAGGCTGTGCAAACAGAGGCATGCTGTAATGCATTTGTGGGAGGATACACGGGCAGGCAGTTTGAGGGCAGATATGGAGTTGTCGGGTGTGCAGTGGGCAAAGCTGAAAGACTTCTGTAAAGTCTTTCAGTGTTTTGAGGAATGCACACGGCTGGTAAGCGCAGACAACGCCATTATAAGCATGAGTATCCCACTTATGCGTCTGCTCATGAAAACTTTGACTCACAATAAGGATCAGGCGTCTGCTGTGGAGGAGGAAGAGGAGGAGGAGGAGAGAAGCCTTGAGAACAGTCAGCCATTGTCTGCTCAGGGAACTGTCCTGGAAGTGGTGGAGGAAGAAGAGGAAGAGGAGAAGGAGGATGAGGGGGATGATTATTTTGGGGAGGAGGATGCTTCTCAGGGGGCAAGAGAAAATGTTGGCTTGGCAAAGTTAGGTACAGGGTTTGTGCATGACTGGAGGGATGTGGATTTGGCAGAAAGTGCTCCTCCACCCACCACTGGCAGTACATCATTGACACCTGGAACATTGGCCCACATGTGTGATTATGTCTTGCGGATCCTAAAAAGGGACCCCCGCATTGCCAAAATTATGAAGGATGACGACTACTGGTTGGCCAGCATCCTCGATCCACGCTGTAATGGCAAATTGCAGAACATCATACCACAAGAGAACCTAGAGCTAATATTGGCGAACAAACAAGCAACTCTGGTAAACCGATTGTTAGAGGCATTCCCAGCAGACAGCAGCGGTGCAGGTTCTATCACGAGCCGTACTGGGCCAAACGGAAGATGTGTTCGTGATGCACACAGCCGAAGTGCCGCTGGAGACAGGGGTTTCATGACCATGTTGTGGACTGATTTCTCGAGTACCGCTCACACGACTGGTAATACTGAATCGATTGCAACAGACAGGAGACAGGAGTTGTCAACTATGGTTCAAAATTACCTCTTCTCCCCTATCGATGTTCTCCCTCACAGTTCATTCCCCTTTGACTACTGGGCCTGTAAACTGGACACCTGGCCTGAATTGGCACAATATGCCTTACAGGAGCTCGCTTGCCCTGCTGGTAGTGTGCTATCAGAAAGAGTCTTTAGTACTGCTGGATCAATCCTGACAGAAAGAAGGACCCGGCTGTCGACCAAAAATGTTGGTGATCTCACTTTCATTAAAATGAACCATGCCTGGGTTTCAAAGGATTTTGTACTACCTTCCCCTGATGACACATAGGTTGCCAACAAAATGGCTCGCTTTGTCCTCCTCTTCCTCCGACTACTTCAATTCCTTCATTTGCAGCTGCTGAACATCCAGCCTACACCTCAACATATGCCAGTTTTTCCACCACCCTAACAGGGCTTCCCCCCCAAGGCCAACATCAGTACCTGGCGCACCTGGGCAAGTGCCGTTGCCTTGAGCAGGTGGGGGGGTCCATTCGTGGGCTACGGCACTGGCACAGGGCCACTCATAGTGCGCAAATGTGTCTCTGACGCTGGGGGGGCCCACTTCCCAGACACACTGGCGTACAATGAGGGGCCCTGTTCCAGTGCCGTCGCCCATGAGTGGGCCCCCCCGCTTGCTCAGGGCCCCAGCATTTGCAACACTTTCTTCTCCCTGCTCCACCGCTGTGACATCTCCCGCGTTTCCCAACAGTGACATACAGGTCAGAGAGCGCGATTACGTCATGTCTGTACGCCCTCTGCCTGAACAGTCCAAGTGTAGAGAGCTGGAAGATGGTGACGCTGAGGAGTCCAGAGTAGATCAGTGCCCAGCGAGGAGAGGTAGTTCTTTTTTTTTAATGTTTGGAGCAATATATGGGGAGCATTATACACTGGAGAATGATATATGGGGCCCATCATACACTTGAGCATCATAGATAGGGCCCATTATACACTGGAGCATTATAAATGGGGCACATTATATATAGAGCATTATATAGGCCCATCATACACTGGAGCATCATATACGGGTCCCATTATACACTGGAGCATTATAAATGGGGCCCATCATACACTGGAGCATCATATACGGGGCCCATTATAAACTGGAGCATCATCCATGGGGCCCATCACATACTGGAGCATCATATGGTGCCCATTATATATGGAGCATTATATAGGCCCATCATACACTGGAGCATCATCCATGGGGCCCATTATATAAGGAGCATTATACACTGTTTGCATAATTAGGCCTCTTTCACACTTCCGTTGTGTGACGTCCGCCCATCTGTGAAAATGGCGGATCCGTCAGAAAAGTAAAAAAAAGATGCAAAACTGCTTAGTTTTCTGACGGATCCGCCAAGAAGATTTCACCCGGAAATGATGGAAATTTCGTTCCGGAAAGAGAGAGAGAGAGAGAGAGAGAGAGAGAGAGAGAGAGAGAGCCCGGACAGTGTTTTCTGCATTTTACTATGGTTTTGAATAGAGGCGACGGATCCGCAGGCGGATTCCGTCAATAACGGATGCCGGCGGATCCGCCGCCCATAGGCGGCCATTATACAAAATGGCGGATGCGGCGGATCCGCCGTTGTCCGCCATTTTGGCGGTCAAAAAAAACGTTGCATTGGACGTTTTTTTTGAAATGACGGACGCCAATTTTTTGGCGGATCCGTCCAAAAACGGACCTAACAGACGACCATCCGTCAAAATCCGTCACTAATGCAAGTCTATGGGGAAAAAAACGGATCCGCCAAAAAAAAATGGCGGATCCGTTTTTTTCACATTTTGACGGATTTTGACTGACGTCGCACGACTGAAGTGTGAAAGAGGCCTTACTAGGCAAGTTGTATTTGAGAGGATTCTTTTTATGATTGAACAACAACTATGTTCTCAATCAACCCAAAAGACTCCTAAATATCAAAGCTTATTATTTTTGGAAGTTGGAGTGTTTTTTTTTTAGATTTGGCTATCTTATGAGGATATCTGTTTGTGCAGGTAACTATTACTGTGCAGAATTATAAGGCAACTTAATAAAAACCAAATACAGGGGTTGGACAAAATAATGGAAACACCTAACGTTTTGGCATCATAATCTTCGAACATGTTATAAACATGCAAACCGTGACATATGGTAATGTTTTGTAGTTGATTATTTGTGATATGTGTATGTAAATTAACTGTTTGTTTTGCATAATTGTAAGAACATTGATGAGAACCTGATACCAATGGCAGACCTCTCGGATTTTCAAAGAGGCCAAATTGTTGGTGCTGATATGGCAGTCGCTAGTATAACCCGAAAGTGCCCGAATACTTGGCGTGTCAAGAGGTACTGTCTCAAAAGTAATGGCTGCGTTTGAAAGAGAAGGAAAAACGTCCACAGCAAAGCACAGGTCCGGCCAAAAGTCGAAGTTGACTGAGAGAGACCGTCGGATTTTAAAGCGACTTGTGAGAGAGGATCGCAAGACTACGGCTCCGAAAATCATTGCTGAGCTCAATGAACACCTACAGAACCGAGTTTCCACGAAAACTGTTCGTCGGGAGCTGAACAAATCTGGATTCCACGGAAGAGCTGCAATTCGAAAACCGCTGCTCTCAATGACAAATGTTTCCAAGTGTTTAGAGTGGTGAAGAAACCTCCAGAATTGGTCCCTCGAGCCGTGGAAACATGTGATATTCTCAGACGAATCATCGTTTACCCTATTTCCAACCTCCGGCTGCATGTACGTTTGGAGACAGCCGAAAGAAGCATTCCATCCAGACTGCCTTCTCCCAACCATAAAACATGGCGAAGGTTCTGTGATGATCTGGGGTGCTATTTTGTGGAGATCCGCCGGGCCAATGATATCCCTTCATGGAAGAATTAACAGCCTCGATTATTTAGGCATTTTGGGTGACCAAGTGCATCCTATAGTTCAAGCACTGTTCCCGGAGGGGAACGCCATCTTTCAGGATGATAATGCACC
Source organism: Oophaga sylvatica (assembly GCA_033576555.1). Lineage (NCBI taxonomy): Eukaryota > Metazoa > Chordata > Amphibia > Anura > Dendrobatidae > Oophaga > Oophaga sylvatica. Next base: position 701,533,782 of record JARQOD010000001.1, read on the forward strand.
AATTCATACTGCTAGAATCGTTAAAGCATGGCACAAGGAACATTCTAATGAAGTTGAGCATCTCATCTGGCCCCCACAATCCCCAAACCTCAACATTATTGAGCATTTATGGTCGATTTTAGAGATTCAAGGTAGAAGTCGATTTCCGCCGCCATCGTCGCTCAAAGAACTGGAGGGTGTTTTAACTGAAGAATGGGCTAAAATTCCTTTGGAAACAATTCACACCTTGTATGAATTCATTCCTCGGAGAATTGAGGCTGTAATCGCCGCAAAAGGTGGACCTACACCATATTAAACAAACTTTTGTTGATGTTTCCAGGTGTTTCCATTATTTTGTCCAACCCCTGTATATACCCATCTCACTTGTTTATTTTCACCAGGTAAACCAATATAACAACACAAAATTTAGAAATAAACATTTCTGACATTCAAAAACAAAAAAAAAAAATCAGTGACGAACATAGCCACCTTTCTTTATGATGACACTCAAAAGCCTTCCGTCCATAGATTCTGTCAGTTGGTTGATCTGTTTACGATCAACATTGCGTGCAGCTGCCACCACAGCCTCCCTGACACTGTTCCGAGAGGTGTAATGTTTTCCCTCCCTGTAGATCTCACATTTTATGAGGGACCACAGGTTCTGTATGGGGTTCAGATCAGGTGAACAAGGGGGCCATGTCTTTTTTTTTGACCTTTACTAGCCAGCAACGCTGTGGAGTATTTGGATGCATGTGATGGAGCATTGTCCTGCATGAAAATCATGATTTTCTTGAACAATACCGACTTCTTCCTGTACCACTGCTTGAAGAAGGTGTCTTCCAGAAACTGGCAGTAGGTCTGGGAGTTGAGCTTCATTCCATCCTCAACCCGAAAAGGTCCCTCAAGTTCATCTTTGATGATACCAGCCCATACCAGTACCCCACATCCACCTTGCTGGCGTCTGAGTCGGAGTGGAGCTCTCTGCCCTTTACTGATCCAGCCTCGGCCCATCCATCTGACCCATCAAGAGTCACTCTCATTTCATCAGTCCATAAAACCTTAGAAGAATCAGTTTTAACATATTTCTTGTCCCAGTCCGGACGTTTTATCTTATGTTTCTTGTTCAAAGGTGGTCGTTTTTCAGCCTTCCTTACCTTGGCCATGTCCCTGAGTATGGCACACCTTGTGCTTTTTGATATTCCAGTAACTTTGCAGCTCTGAAATATGGCAAAACTGGTGGCAAATGGCATCTTGGCAGCTTCAGCTTGATTTTCCTCAATTCAAGGGCAGTTATTTTGAGCCTTTTTTTATCAACACGATTCTTGCGACCTGTTGACTATTTGCCATGAAACGCTTGATTGTTCAGTGATCACGCTTCAAAAGTTTGGCAATTTCAAGACTGCTGCATCCCTCTGCAAGACATCTCACAATTTTTGACTTTTCAGAGTCCGTCAAATCTCTCTTCTGACCCATTTTGCCAAAGGAAAGGAAGTTGCCTAATAATTAAGCACACCTTATATAGGGTGTTGATGTCATTAGACCACACCGCTCCTCATTACAGAGATGCAAATCACTGGATTTACATAATTGGCAGTTGGCTTTCAAGCCTATACAGCTTGGAGTAGGACAACATGTATAAAAAGGATGATGTGATCAAAATACTCATTTGCCTAATAATTCTGCACACAGTGTCTGTGCCCATCATACACTGTAGCATCATCCATGGGGCCCATCATATACTGGAGCATCATCCATGGGGCCCATCATATACTGGAGCATCATAAGGGGCCCATTATATATGGAGCATTATATAGGCTCATCATACACTGGAGCATTATATACGGGGCCCATTATACACTGGAGCATTATAAATGTGGCCCATTATATATGGAGCATTATATTTGCCCATCATACACTGGAGCATCATCCATGGGGCCCATCATACACTGGAGCATCATCCATGGGGCCCATCATATATTGGAGCATCATATGGGGCCCATTATATATGGAGCATTACATAGGTTCATCATACACTGGAGCATTTTATACGGGGCCCATTATACACTGGAGCATTATAAATGTGGCCCATTATATATGGAGAATTATATTGGCCCATCATACACTGGAGCATCATCCAAGGGGCCCATCATATACATGAGCAAAATATGGGGCCCATTATATATGGAGCATTATATTGGCCCATCATACACTGGAGCCTCCTTCATGGGGCCCATCATACAGTGGAGCATTATAAATGGGGTCCATCATACACTGGAGCATCATATACGGGGCCCATCATATACTGGAGCATCATATGGGGCCCATTATATATGGAGCATTATATTGGCCCATCATACAATGGAGCATTATCCATGGGGCCCATCATACACTGGAGCATTATAAATGGGGCCCATCATACACTGGAGCATCATCCATGGGGCCCATCATATACTGGAGCATCATACGGGGCCCATTATATATGGAGCATGATATTAGCCCATCATACACTGGAGCATCATCCATGGGGCCCATCATATACTGGAGCATTATAAAAGTGGGGCCCATCATACACTGGAGCATCACCCATGGGGCCCATCATATACTGGAGCATCATATGGGGCACATTATATATGGAGCATTATATTGGCCCATCATACACTGGAGCATCATCCATGGGGCCCATCATACACTGGAGCATTATAAATGGAGCCCATCATACACTGGAGCATCATATACGGGGCCCATCATATACTGGAGCATCATATGGGGCCCATTATATATGGAGCATTTTATTGGCCCATTATATATGAAGCATTATATTGGCCCATCATACACTGGAGCATCATCCATGGGGCCCATCATATACTGTAGCATTATAAATGGGGCCCATCATACACTGGAGCATCATCTATGGGGCACATCATATACTGGAGCATCATATGGGGTTC
>JARQOD010000001.1:701536808-701630945 GCA_033576555.1 Oophaga sylvatica
GGCGTTCGACCCTCCTCCAGAAGCAAAAGCACGTCGAAAGAGTGCAGTGGCATAAGCACTCCATCCGCAGCTGCCAGTGCTGCACACGAGGTGTCCTACTATCGAACAGCTAGTGGTAAGCGTCAGCAGTAGTGTTGAGCATTCCGATACCGCAAGTATCGGGTATCGGCCGATATTCGCGTTATCGGAATTCCGATACTTAATTCCGATACTTTTTCCATATCGTATACCGGAATCGGAAGTTCCCATAATTCTTTGAGAGGCAATGTGATTTTAGTCAGCCAATGAGGAATCCTACGAAGTGTGGCCACATCCTGTAATGCTGCGGTCATCTTAACTAATGGCATGGCTGTGATTGGCTGCTGAAATGATGTCAGAATGCACTATAAAAGGCGCCGCCGCCATTTTAGCGTCACTGTGCTGTGAACTCAGTAAGGGACAGAACGCTACTCTGCTCACTCTGAGGGACAGTTAGATATTGCGATTTTGTGTACTACTGTGCTTGAGGCAGGCTAGTTTACCAACCGCTGTGTAAAGCTTCATTTTGCCAGTGTTGTTTTAACAGCTCTGTGCAAGGTGTGTGTGTGACAGTGCAGGTGACGCTGCAGTTTGCTCTGCATCCACCGCTGTTTGTAGGCATCTGCACGTGTCACTGACTCTTTTTTTTTTTTTTTTTTTTTTTTATTTGTGGAATTGGTGCAGCTCCATTATATTAGAAAAAAAAATCAAATCTATTAGTGTGACGTGCTTCCATCCGTATACAATACATTGGTTGCAAACACTATAGAAGTACAGAAAGGAGCTTTTCACAGATTGTGGACAGTTGTGTTTCAGTGTTCACTTCAGTCTGTGTTTTTTACTTTTTTGAGTGCAGATCACGCTCCAGTTACATGTTCAAGCACTGCTGCTTGTACTCTGCTGAGCGTGTCTCAGTGGCTCATCCTTTTCATTTATCTCCAATTGGTTCTGCTACATTCCATTTAAAATAAATCTAATCTATTAGTGTGACGCGCTTCCATCCGTATACAATACATTGGTTGCAAACACTATAGAAGTACAGAAAGGAGCTTTTCACAGATTGTGGACAGTTGTGTTTCAGTGTTCACTTCAGTCTGTGTTTTTTACTTTTTTGAGTGCAGATCACGCTCCAGTTACATGTTCAAGCACTGCTGCTTGTACTCTGCTGAGCGTGTCTCAGTGGCTCATCCTTTTCATTTATCTCCAATTGGTTCTGCTACATTCCATTTAAAATAAATCTAATCTATTAGTGTGACGCGCTTCCATCCGTATACAATACATTGGTTGCAAACACTATAGAAGTACAGAAAGGAGCTTTTCACAGATTGTGGACAGTTGTGTTTCAGTGTTCACTTCAGTCTGTGTTTTTTACTTTTTTGAGTGCAGATCACGCTCCAGTTACATGTTCAAGCACTGCTGCTTGTACTCTGCTGAGCGTGTCTCAGTGGCTCATCCTTTTCATTTATCTCCAATTGGTTCTGCTACATTCCATTTAAAATAAATCTAATCTATTAGTGTGACGCGCTTCCATCCGTATACAATACATTGGTTGCAAACACTATAGAAGTACAGAAAGGAGCTTTTCACAGATTGTGGACAGTTGTGTTTCAGTGTTCACTTCAGTCTGTGTTTTTTACTTTTTTGAGTGCAGATCACGCTCCAGTTACATGTTCAAGCACTGCTGCTTGTACTCTGCTGAGCGTGTCTCAGTGGCTCATCCTTTTCATTTATCTCCAATTGGTTCTGCTACATTCCATTTAAAATAAATCTAATCTATTAGTGTGACGCGCTTCCATCCGTATACAATACATTGGTTGCAAACACTATAGAAGTACAGAAAGGAGCTTTTCACAGATTGTGGACAGTTGTGTTTCAGTGTTCACTTCAGTCTGTGTTTTTTACTTTTTTGAGTGCAGATCACGCTCCAGTTACATGTTCAAGCACTGCTGCTTGTACTCTGCTGAGCGTGTCTCAGTGGCTCATCCTTTTCATTTATCTCCAATTGGTTCTGCTACATTCCATTTAAAATAAATCTAATCTATTAGTGTGACGCGCTTCCATCCGTATACAATACATTGGTTGCAAACAATATAGAAGTACACAAACGGGCCTTTCACAGCTACTGAACATGGGTTTTTAATTTTTAACTAAAATATGTATTTTTTCAAATGACACAAATATAAGTAATGTTGAAGAGGAATAGTCCTACATCCATTGTTTGCACAATATTACAGGTGTACATCATGTCCCTTAATCAACAATGTATTATTATATTTACTTGTATGCTTTTATTTAAAAGCCAAGAACACAGAAGGATAACCTTCGCACTGCAGCTGTTGTCAAAGTTCAACCCACATTATGCACTTCCAACATTGCAGCATTTGAGGCATGATGTGAGTTGGATTGGTCAAAGTTATGGAGTGAGAAGGTTCACCATCAGTACCTATAGCATAAGTATGCTTTTGTGTTAGCATTTGTGTTAGACATGTGGATATCTGCCATAATATGTCACAATTATTTAGTTACAGATTTGTTACCAACACTAATCATTGAATGGTTTTAAATTTGACGTTTCACTTGTTTACAGCTTAGAAATAAGGGTGTAGCCTGATATCTATGTGTAGCACTAGCCACTTTAACATGTCATGTTTTTTTAAACATGTGTAGGTAGGTAGCAGTAATTTTTGCCGGACACACAGCAGGGGAACAGCAGGCGTTACTGAACCCCACTATCACTATAGCTTGTGTATTGGTCTGTGGACACGACACTTCTGAGCAGCAACTGGCAGTGTTGTAGCCCAGGGAGTATAGCTCAGGTGGTAGAAAGATGAACATAACAGGAGACATGGAAAACGTTGTCAACCAGTTAGTTAATCTGAAACGGACAGGCAAATTCAGGCGAGATCCATGCCTAGTTCATTTTCAGAAAAGTAAGCCGTTCTACATTATCGTAGGATAGTCGCATGCAACGGTCTGTTAGTACACCACCTGCAGCAGTAAAGACGCGCTCCGATAATACACTGCCAGCAGATCAAGCCAGCACCTCCAATGCATACTGGCTAAGCTCTGGCCATGTATCCAGCTTAGAGACACAAAACTTGAATGGGGAAGAGCCATCTGGGAGTACACTGAGAGGGCAAGACATGTAGTCTGTCACCATCTTACGGAAATGTTGCCTCCTGCTGACTGGAGCCGTCTCGGATGGTGTAGACATTGGTGGCGCTGCCACAAAACTTCGACACATTTGGAACATACTGTTCTTGCCCTGTGCAGAGGCGCTGCTTGTGCTCCCTCTTGTTGCAGAGCTGTCTCCACTGCCTCGACGCACAGAGCTGCTTTGTAAATCAGTAGCAGCAGCAGTGCTCTCGGCTGGAATGGAGAACATTATGGATTGCACCAGTGTGTCTTGGTACTTCCGCATTTTACGCTCCCGGTTCAACGGTGTGATGAGGCTTTGTAAGTTGTCCCGGTAGCGAGGGTCTAGGAGGGTGTACACCCAATAATCAGACGTGGTGTGAATGTGTTCGATGCGGCGGTCGTTTCTCAGCCACTGCAGCATGAAATCAACCATGTGCTGCAGACTCCCAACTGGCCAAGAAACGTTGTCCCTGCAAGAGGCGTCATCTCCGCCTGCTGTGCATCACCCCACCCTTGGTCTACATACTGACTAGAGCATTGTCTACCTCCCTCTGGAGCGATGTCTTCCTCCTCCATTGACTCCTCCTCATCCTCCTCACAAAGTCCTTCAAATACATATAAATTTACAAAATTTAAAACTCAAAATTTAAAAACTTTGTATCATAATTCTGTAACATCAGTTTATGGAAACACAATAGCATTACAAAAGGATAGACAAAAAATGTACATTATGTGCTTTGTAAATACATTAAAAGTTTGTAATGGTTATGAAAATATAGACAGCGACTCTGGAGGTTCAATTGTTGATACAGCATGGTACTTTGAAAGTCCTCCAGCCCTTTGTGAGGAACCACGTTGCGCTGACTGTCCAGAAGGTGATGGAATTTGTGACTCCTCATCCTCCACCTCTTCCAAAACCTCATGCCTTAGTGCTTGCAGTGTTTTTTGAAGCAGGCAGATAAGGGGGACAGTCAGGCTGACTAGTGCATCATCTGCACTCGCCATCCGCGTTGACTCATCAAACGCACGCAAAACGTGGCAGATATCCTTCATAGAGTTATTCGCCACTCATTACACTGGCAGTGGCTGCCCATTCATTATAGGATCCAATTCTAATTACTGGTTCTCACCAACATAGCTCTCCACAGCGCAGCACCCCCTACATCTCCTCCCTTATTTATATTTATCGGCCTAACCGACTGCTGCACTCTGCAAACGACCTTCGACTAACCTCTGCACTAATCCGTACCTCCCACTCCCAACTCCAAGACTTCACCCGCGCTGCGCCAATCCTCTGGAATGCTCTACCCAAGAAATTAGGACTATCCGCAATTTGGATGGTTTCAGGCGCTCCCTCAAAACACATTTGTTCACAGTGGCCTATCACATTCACTAATCAAAGTCATTCTATGTGTAATTCTGTGTGTGTAGCCCATTCACTATCTCCATGCATCCCTCACTTCCTTAAAATGGCTGGACCATCATTGTAAAAACACCATTGTATATAAACACCTGTACTTTGTATCTCCCACACCTCATTGTAGATTGTAAGCTTTCACCAGCAGGGGCGGCTGATTTTGCTTTAATTATTGTATTGTTAACGTTGTTACTTATGACTCGTGTTTTGAAACTGTTAAACTGTAAAGCACTGCGGAATATTATGGCGCTATATAAATAAATAATATTATTATTCTTATTATAGAGGCCCACTCAGTAGTGGTGAAGTGTGAACGCCGCAAATTGCGAGTTGACTGCGCCTGATGCAGCTGATACTCCATTACTGTTGGCTGCTGCTCACACAACCGCTCCAACATATGTAACGAGGAATTCCACCTGGTGGGTACGTCACATATAATGCGATGTTCATGAAGGTGAAATCTGCGTTGCAGAGCTGCAATCAGCGATCTGGCCATGCTGGAACGTCGCAAGTGAGCGCACTCTAGGCGGACCTTGTGCAGCAGTGCATCAAGATCCGGATAGTCCCTCAAAAAAACTCTGCACGACCAAGTTGAGCACATATGACAGACATGGTATGTGACTGAGGTTGCCAAGGCCCAGAGCTGACACCAGATTTCGGCCATTGTCACACACTACCAAGCCTGCCTGTAGATTCTCTTCCAAAAACCACACGTCGCTCTCCTGCTTTATGGCATTACAGAGCTCCTGCGCTGTGTGGCTAAGATTCCCCATGGAAATTAATTTCAGGATGGCCTGTTGACATTTGGACACGGCTGTGCTCATATCGGTCGCAACAGGTAAACGTTCACGGGTCCATGTGGAGGTAGACCGTGACGGCTCCTGCAGCGATGATTCTGAGGAACTGGAATAGGAGGAGGAATCAATGTGTACAGACTTGATTCCTGCAATCCTTGGAGTTGGCAGAACACGTACAGCGCCACTCGCAAGATCAGTACCCGGCTGCACAACATTGACCCAATGGCCAGTGAGGGAAAGGTATTGTCCCTGGCCATGGGTGTTAGAACCCTCTTGTTAGGTTTTGTTTCAGTTTGCTGGTCACATGACCTTTTTTCCCTATTTAGTCTGGCTCCGCCCTTCTGGCTTTGCTTGACTTCATTGTATTATCTACTGTTAAGCTAGCCAGGTGCTTAGGTGCCTTAATCTGTGAGTTTTGCTTGATGTTAGGATCACAAAGTATTTATTTTTCTGTTTAATTATCCATGCTACAATTTATGTTAGGAGGTGTCCACCTTTTCTCCCAGTCCCTAGATCTTGTAGGGATTACTCCCTCGCAACTATAGGTCTTCGTTCACACTAGATGAGGACTTTAGCGGGTCTGGTCGCAGGATCAGGTTCCCGTTACATCGTAGGGATTCAGCTTAGTTGTATTGTAGGGACAGAATTCCCTTCTTTCCTTACTGGTTGTAGCAGATCATAACAATGGGTACTGGTCCACGCATCGGTGGTCAGGTGGACCTTGCTACTGAGGGCTTTTAGTAGCGCATGTTTAATTTTTCCCTCAACATGCTTTTGCAGACCAGGGACGGCTTGCCTGCTGAAATGAAATCGGCTTGGCACATTGTATTGTGGGATTGACAATGATATTCAGTTACGGAAACTGTCTGTCTCCACCAGCCTGAATCACAGCATTTCAAGGGACAGGAGTTTTGCAATGCCAGCATTCAGAGCCTGTGCTCGTGCATGGTTTGCGGAGTATGGCCGTGTTTTATCCCATGCCTGTGCTACCGCTGGCTGTTTTGTGGCCTGGGAGTGTGAGGATGACAGGGAACTTGCTGCTGTGTGTGGAATAACAGTTTGTCTCTGGACAACAGTGGCCGAGGTTCTTCCATGGCGATCCTGTGAGGAAGCATAACCAGCTGTGTGTGAGCTCGATGAAGAGGCTTCAACACAACCTGAAGATGTAGGTGCTGCTGTAGGTTGGCCTACATCTCCAGTGTGTCTTTGTAACTCAACTACGTGCTTTGTCCGCACATGTTTCCACATATTTGTGGTATTGAGGTGACTGACACTTTTAGCTATTTTTAATTTTTGATTACACAGCTTGCATTTCACATAGCAAATATCATGTGCAAGTGTGTGAAAAAAGGACCACGCAGTGCAAGTCCTGGGAGCGCACGTTTTGACTTTTGGAAGACAACTGCTCCGAACAGGTGCCAAACTGGAGGCTACAGGCAACCGAGTCTGCAGCCTAACTCTCCCTCCTGTTTGTACCGTTGGGGCAATGTCTTCCTCTATCTTCCTTCTATCACTAACCATTTCTCTAGGCCTCTCCCAGCTTTCAACCAAAGTACTGGTTCTCACCCACAAAGCTCTCCACAGTGCAGCACCCCTCCTACATCTCCTCCCTCATTTCTATCTATCGGCCTAACCGACTGCTGCGCTCTGCAAACGACTTTCGACTAACCTCTGCACTAATACGTACCTCCCACTCCCGACTCCAAGACTTCTCCTGCTCTACGCCAATCCTCTGGAATGCTGTACCCAAGAAATTAGGACTATCCACAATTTGCATGGTTTCAGGCGCTCCCTCAAAACACATTTGTTCAGAGCGGCCTATCACATTCACTAATCAAAGTCATTCTATGTATTCTGTGTAAGTGTGTGTGTGTCTCTAGCCCATTCACTATCTCCATCCCTCAGTCCCTTAAGATGGCTGGAACATCATTGTAAATGCACCATTGTATATAAACACCTATACTTTGTATCTCCCCCATCTCATTGTACATTGTAAGCTGTCACGAGCAGGGGCGACTTATTTAGCTTAAATTATTGTATTGTTAACGTTGTTACTTATGACTTGTGTTCTGAAACTGCTAAACTGTAAAGCGCTGCGGAATATGATGGCGCTATATAAATAAATATTATTATTATTCCTCTGAGCTGCTCCCACCACCTTCCTGTTCTTCATGCCATGTTGGGTATTGGACCTCATCATCTCCACTACCCTCTTCCAACACCTGCTGTTGGGTGGTCTGGCCAGCACCATGCTCAACAGAAACTGGCACCTGGGTCTCATCATCATCATCAGATGCGTTCTGCGGTGTGCTGACCATCGGCACTGTCTCACCCGCCTCTTCAGATTCAGAGAGACACAGCTGTTGCGCATCACTGCATACTCCCTCTTCTTCACATTACAGAATGCTGCTTGGCTGGGCCCTGTTTGCAAGCCAATAGATTCTGAGAACAGAAGCAGACACTCAGCTGGCTCCTGTACAGAACTCTCTGACTGCCTGGGCAATTTGCCAGGCGGTGAAGAGACAGATGGTTGCCCAACAGTGCTGTGGTCCTGAGAGGAGGTGGAAGCAATTGAAGTCGATGCATTGGCTGAGATCCAAACAACAACGGCTTCAATTTGTTCTTCCCGCAGCAGGGGGGTACTCCGAGCTCCTACAAAAGTGCGCATAAAGGAACGCTCACGGCCCGGGGAAAACTGGTGGATGCTGTGTCACTGGGGGCCGCAGCAGCCACAGAATCCCACGTCCTCTCCCTGAAGAAACTCCACGACCACGTGCCTTACTCCCTGCCTTCTTCATCTTGGTAGATTGATAAAGAAAGTCTGAAAAGTTATAAGGCCTAAGTGTGGTTATTCCGCAGAGACTGCAGTGAACACTGCACACAACTGTTCAGTAGGTGTGAAAGGCCCCTTTGTGTACTTCTATAGTGTTTGCAACCAATGTATTGTATACGGATGGAAGCGCGTCACACTAATAGATTTTATTTATTTGTAATAGAGTGGAGCAGCAACAATTAGAGAAAAATTTCAAGGATGTGCCAGTGACACACGCTCAGCAGACTACAACCAGCAGTGGTTGAAGAACTAACTGGAGCGTGATCTGCACTCCAAAAAGGAAAACCTCAGACTACAGTGAACACTGCACACAACTGTTCACTACCCAACGCGTCTCAGCAGGAAGGCAGTCTGTGCGTCAAAACAAAGGCGCAAGCATACATCCACGTACCCTGTTTATAAAGCTATATAAAAAAAATTATGTAGTAGTGACGCACACTTTATTGAGGTACAGTATTACATCGCCATTCACCATCTGTGGCTATGCAGTCTCATCTATATATACCTTATCTATCCGTTGTCATGCTTGCAAGTCGACAGTCAGGCATAAATAGCAATTTTCACTATGCACTATGCACTTTTTAAAGGTTATGTTTGTTAATAAACATGATTATTGCCACATATTATGAGTATTACATGATGGAAATTGTATAATTTTGTATAAACTGTTTAGTGACATTATTCAGCAAATGTAACATTTTAGTAATGTCACAGATAACTTGTAATGCTGATGATGTTTTGAAGTCAGACATTCATTGTCTATACAATAAAAATGGTGTACATACTGTTACTTATCCATCATTAATGGATTCAGATATGTACTTGTATGCTTTTATGTACAACCGTATAGCAGATTCCTTAACTAATTTATTTTGTGGTTTGCATTGCTGTTCAACATGTTAATGTATGTGTTTATGTTTGTCAATTCTTTATTTATCTAGATATTAGTTTAAATGAAATCATCATCTTATGGTAGTAAAGGTTATCTTTCTCTTGTTTGAAGTATAGACATTTAAAATTGACAGGTAACAAGGAAATTACTTGATCTAGTATTTAAACATCCTCCTTGACCCTGGGCTCCAACACCGCCAGTTGTTGCTCGGAAGTGCTGTTAGCACAGTCAACACTTGCTCCTGTGTTACTGGGGTTCAGTAACGTCAGCTGGTCCTCGGTTGTGCCATTGGCTCTTTTCCTTCTGCTGCCCCTCCGGGTTCCAGTACCGTCAGCTGGTTCTCCGCAGTGCCTTTGGCCTAGGTGCCTCCATCTTGGTATCCGAGTTCCAGCAACGTCTGCTGGTCCTTGGTAGTGCTTTGGAGCACAGGTACCTCCTGCTTAGTAACCGTGTCCCAGTAACGTCAGCTGGTCCTCGGTTGTGCCATTGGCTCTTTTCCTTCTGCTGCCCCTCCGGGTTCCAGCACAGTCAGCTGGTCCTCGTTACTTGCATTGGCTCTTGTACCTTCTGCTACCCGTCCGGGTTCCAGTACCGTCAACTGGTTCTCCGCAGTGCCTTTGGCCTAGGTGCCTCCATCTCGGTATCCGAGTTCCAGCAACGTCTGCTGGTCCTTGGTAGTGCTTTGGAGCACAGGTACCTCCTGCTTAGTAACCGTGTCCCAGTAACATCAGCTGGTACAAGATTGTGCTACAAATACAAGATACGGAACAAGAGACACAAGAACAATAAGCAGAAGATCTAAAAGCAGAAGAACATGAAGTATAAGACCAAAATGAAGAGCAAAATATATGCTCTAAATTCTAAGCAGAAGAAGACTAAGCAGTGTATGGGGGTGAGTCCGTTCCTCCTCGTGGTGCCCCTGGAAAATGCCTGCTGCTGCAGGCTAAACTGAACACGGACAAATACTGTTGTAATTTAAATCTTTTGTGACAGCAAGAACGGAAGGATGAAAAATTCATACTTTGACAGATTACAAGTACAGGATTCTCTGTCACAAATAAGAATATGATGAAGAAGATGAAGCAGAATATGAATAAGAATAATAGTTTAATAAGAAGAATATGAGTAATGTTAACAAAGATGAATAGCAAGAAGTTTAAGAAGAAGATAAAGAAGGTGAAGATGAAGAATAATTTGATGAAAAAGATGATGCTGCAGAAGATTATGAAGGAGAAAGTGTGTGAAAAGTTAAAAAGGTGAAGATGAAGAGCATGGAAGTTGTGTAATATACATATTTGCCAAAATATAAAAAACGTTAACATTGTCAATTTCTTCGTCAATCCGAACATCTTTAAAAAAAAAAATATTTATGCTATTCCATTTGATTGGGTTAAACATCTATGCCTTTAATGTCTCCTCAACCTTCCCCAATACATTCTACATTACTCTTTCTTGTTTTCCTTCATGTACAATTAACCAACAAGGCAAGAATGGGTTTTTTTTAATTTCGATATTTTGTTCCCATAGACTTACATGGGACTTCCGGTATCGATATCGGGTATCGCCGATATTTTAGTGATATCGGCGATACCATTCCGATTCCGATACTTTAGGATATCGGAAAGTATCGCTCAACTCTAGTCAGCAGGCTGTTTTAAGGATGATGTCTTTGGGCGACAACAGACACACTGCGGAGGTACTGGCCAACTACTTGCAGCGAGAAGCTGTGTCATGGCTGGACACTATATATCTTGAGCCAGGCAAGGTAGTCAGTGATAACGGCCGTAATTTTGTGGCGGCCATAGCCCTGGCAAATCTCACACACATAACTTGCCTGGCTCACACCTTGAACCTGGTGGTGCAGTGCTTCCTAAATAATTATCTGGAGTTAACAGCCCTGCTCCATAAGAAGCGAAGACTGTGCTCGCACATCCGTCGCTCGCCCGTAGACTCCAGTCATATGCAGAGGCTGCAGCGATCGCTCCACCTCCCCAAGCACCGCCTAATCATAGACGTTGCAACAAGGTGGAACTCCACCATGCACATGGTTGAGAGGCTGTGCGAACAGAGGCAGGCTGTAATGCATTTGTGGGAGGATACACAGGCAGGCAGTTTGAGGGCAGACATGGAGTTGTCGGGTGTGCAATGGTCAAAGCTGAAAGACCTCTGTAAAGTCCTTCAGTGTTTTGAGGAATGCACACGGCTGGTAAGCGCAGGCGACGCCATCATAAGCATGAGCATCCCACTTATGCGTCTGCTCATGCAAACATTGATGCACATTAAGGATCAGGCGTCTGCAGCGGAGGAGGAAGAGGAGGAGGAGGAGGGAAGCCTTGATGACAGTCAGCCATTGTCTGCTCAGGGAACTGTCCTGGAAGTGGTGGAGGAAGAAGAGGAAGAGGAGGATGAGGGGATGATTATTTTGGGGAGGAGGATGCTTCTCAGGGGGCAAGAGAAAATGTTGGCTTGCCAAAGTCAGGTACAGGGTTTGTGCATGACTGGAGGGATGTGGATTTGGCAGAAAGTGCTCCTTCACCCACCACTGGCTGTGCATCATTGACACCTGGAAAATTGGCCCACATTTGTGATTATGTCTTGCGGATCCTAAAAAGGGACATTGCCAAAATTATGAAGGATGATGACTACTGGTTGGTCAGCATCCTCGAACAACGCTATAAAGGCAAATTACAGTACATCATGCCACAGGAGAACCTAGAGCTAATATTGGCGAACAAATAAGCAACTCTGGTAAACCGTTTGTTAGAGGCACTCCCAGCACACAGCAGCGGTGCAGGTTCTACCACTAGCCATACTGGGCAACATGGAAGAGGTGTTCGTGGTGCACACAGCCGAAGTGGTTTTGGAGACAGGGGTTTCATGACCATGTTGTGGACTGATTTCTCGAGTACCGCTCACACGACTGGTAATACTGAATCGATTGCAACAGACAGGAGACAGGAGTTGTCAACTATGGTTCAAAATTACCTCTCCTCCCCTATCGATATTCTCCCTCACAGTTCATTCCCTTTGACTACTGGGCCTGTAAACTGGACACCTGGCCTGAATTGGTACAATATGCCTTACAGGATCTCGCTTGCCCTGCTGGTAGTGTGCTATCAGAAAGAGTCTTTAGTACTGCTGGATCAATCCTGCCAGAAAGAAGGACCCGGCTGTCGACCCAAAATGTTGGTGATCTCACTTTCATTAAAATGAACCATGCCTGGGTTTCAAAGGATTTTGTACCACCTTCCCTGATGACACATAGGTTGCCAGCAAAATAGCTCGCTTTGTCCTCCTCTTACTCCGACTTCTCCAATTCCTCCATTTGCAGCTGCTGAACGTCTAGCCTACACCTCAACATATGCCTGTTTTTCCACCTCCCTAACTGGGCTGTACCCCCCAGGGCCAGCGTCAGCACCTGGCGCACCCGGGCATGTCCGGGGCCCTGAGCAGGTGGGGGGCCCACTCGCTGTCAGAGACACTGGTGTACTATGAGGGGGCCAGTTTTGGTGCCCACGAGTGTGCCCCCCCTGCTTGCTCAGGGCCCCAGCACTTGCAATACTTACCTCTCCCTGCTCCACCGCTGTGATGTCTTCCGCGTCTCCTGACAGTGACATTCAGGTTAGAGAGTGCGATGATGTCACGTCTGTGCGCCCTCTGCCTGAGCACTCATAGTGCAGAGAGCTGGAAGATGTCGACCCTGAGGAGTCCAGAGTAGAGCAGTGCCCAGCGAGGAGAGGTATTTCATTTTTTTTTAATGTTTGGAGCAATATATGGGGAGCATTATACACTGGAGAATTATATATGGGGCCCAACATACACTTGAGCATCATAGAGAGGGCCCATTATACATTGGAGCATTGTAATGCTGGTACTGTCTGTACCTCGTTTTCCAGCGTTACTTTGCATGTCTTTGCTTTAACCCATTTGCTCCTTTCCCCCTAACCAGCTGGGATACTGCTGTCTGTTACCTGTATGGATGCTGCTCAGTTTCCAGCTCTGCTGCGTAACCGTACATGCGTGAGTGTCTCCACTGCGTTGCATGACCTCCTGAATGTGCGGTCCCTGGCCTGCTGTAGAAGCTACCCGTAGGTTGTAATGTCCTCTGCAGTGGTGCATGACTTACTACGTGTGTTTAGGCTGCAGCCATTGTCAGGTATCCTTGCTGTGCTGATTTGTGTCTGGCTTTGCATAGGGTGCGTGGCCCACACCTGTCCTGCTTTTATGAGGAATGGGTGTGCACTAGAATTGCTGCTCCAGCCTATCGCTGTGAGGCAGCTCCTATATAAAGTTCCCCTGCCCTGTGGGCGTTGCCAGAGGTTTGCATTGAGTTCCTGAACCTAGCCATGTGTGTTTGTGCGTTCAGCTCCTGCTCTGAGTGTGATCAGTTCTGGAGAGCTGATACCCTTTGTCCTGTCTTGTGTTTCTGCCAGCTCTGGGGGCTGAATACCCAGATCGCTCTTCCTGGAGGCTGCATATCCAGGCCTGTTCCTGTTGTG
Source organism: Oophaga sylvatica (assembly GCA_033576555.1). Classification (NCBI taxonomy): domain Eukaryota; kingdom Metazoa; phylum Chordata; class Amphibia; order Anura; family Dendrobatidae; genus Oophaga; species Oophaga sylvatica. The sequence goes on from JARQOD010000001.1 coordinate 701,550,403, forward strand.
TCTTGTTTCCTGAATCCCTGATCCTGGATCTATTTCCTGTACCTGACTGTCTGAACTGTGCCTGCTGTGTTATGTTCCTGAAGTCCTTCTGTGTCCTGAACCCTGTGCCCAGTGACTGTGATTCTTTGCAATATAACCTTGGTTCATCTTGGAAGGAGGAGTCCGGTGTGGGCTGAGTTTCTGTTACTCTGTGCTCAGCTTGTTATTCGGTGCAATCCCCGGCCGGCTCCCGTTGAGCCTGGCGGGGCTTGCACCAGACTGCTGGAGTTCCTTTTTAGGTCGCTGCCAGATGTCCGGAGTCCGAGGATAGTGGCCTCTTGCCCGGAGCCTGATGACCACGGCCTGATGTCCGATGTCCGATGACCTCTTCCAGATGTCTGGATCCTGTCGTTCCCTGCCTGATGTCCGGAGCCTGTCGATCGTTGCCAGATGTCCGGAGCCTGCTGATCGTTGCCAGATGTCCGGAGTCCGATGCCAGTGTTCTGATGTTCCTGAGTTCCAGTCCATGTTCCTGATGTCCGTTCCGTGTTCCTGATGTCCTGTCCGTGTTCCTGAGTCCGTGTTCCTGAGTTCCAGTCCATGTTCCTGATGTCCTGTCTGTGTTCCTGAGTCCGTGTTCCTGAGTTCCAGTCCATGTTCCTGAGTCTGTGTTCCTGAGTCCGTGTTCCTGAGTCTGTGCTCCTGAGTCCGTGCTCCTGAGTCCGTGCTCCTGAGTCCGTGCTCCTGAGTCCATGCTCCTGAGTCTGTGTTCCTGAGATCCAGTCCATGTTCCTGATGTCCTGTCCGTGTTCCTGAGTCCGTGTTCCGGAGTTCCATTCCTGATGTCCCGATGTCCTGCCGGTTCTCCCGTGGTCTACCCTGTGATGACGTCTGTCCTGGGTCACTGTCTGATGTTCTCCTGCTGAGCCTGTGCTATGCCTGAGGCCTGAGAGAGAGGCCACCCTAGTATGCCCATGCCAGATAACCCTGGACTGCATCAACCCGTGATGACCCCGCCATCATCTGAAGTCTGTCTGAGGTCGGTGTCTGATGTTCTCCTGCTGAGCCTGTGCTACGCCTGAGGCCTGAGAGAGAGGCCATCCTAGTATGCCCGTGCCAGATAACCCTGGACTGCATCAACCCGAGATGTCCTCCTGCACTCATCTGTAATCCTGAGACGTGTACCCATCGCTGATGTGCGGAATCGGGAGCCCGGCATTATGTTCTGTTTATGTACTGTGTTTCTTTTCAAGTTAACTTTATGTTTCTTCATACCTGAAGTTGTGCGGTGTTGTCTAGTCCTGCAGGTCGCCATCTTGCCCACATGCTCAGCCGCCACAGATCCCAGTCACTGCCCTCCCCTAGTCCCGGCAGGCCCCGGTCCCTCTTTGTGGTCCAGTGGGTCCACATTCCCCTACCGTCGTCGTGGTCTGGCGGCGTGGGAGCATTGGCTAGTTAGGCAAGCTGCGCCATTTCCCGACGCCCCGCAGCCGTGGGAAGCGTCACAAGCATTATATATGGGGCCCATCATACACTGGAGCATTATAAATGGGGACTATCATACACTGTAGCATCATATACGGGGCCCATTATACACTGGAGCATCATGTGGGGCCCATTATATATGGAGCATTATATAGGCCCATCATACACTGGAGCATCATCCATGGGGCTCATCATATACTGGAGCATTATATGGGGCCCATTTTATATGGCGCATCATATGGGGCACATTATATATGGAGCATCACATGGAGCCCATTATATATGGAGCATTATATATGGGGACCATTATATTTGGAGCATTATATGGGGCTCATCATACACTGGGGCATCATACATGGGGCCCATCATATACTAGAGCATCATATGGGGTTCATTATTTATGGGGCATCATATAGGGCCCTTTATATATGGAACATCATATGGAGCACATATGGGGCCTATTCTGTATGGAGCATTATATGGAGCCCATTCTGTATGGAGCAATATATGGGGCCCCTCATATACTGTATGGAGAAATATGTGGGGCTCATTATACTCTATGGAGACCGTCCTATACTTTATGGCACATTATATGGGGAACATCATATACTGGAGCATTATGTGGAGCTCATCATATACTGTATGGAACATTATATGGGACCAATTTATGTATGGAGCAATATATGGGGCTCATTCTGTATGGAGCAATATATGTGGCTCATTATACTGTATGAAGCATTATATTGGGCCCATTATTCTGTATGGAGAATCATATATGGGACTCATTATTCTGTATGGAGCAATATATGGGGCTCATTATTCTGTATAGAGCAATATATGGGGCTCATTATTCTGTATGGCGCACTATGTGGTGTCCATAATACTGTATGGAGGACTATACTGTCCGGTTTCTGAGCTATTGTAGAATTTACAATAGATATCACTCATGTAATGTAAGAAGTGAAATATTTGGCATTGTACTATACCTATATTTCTCTGCCGTATCGGAGCATCATGAATTGTGGTATGTGTTAAATGGGCCCACTGAGACTCTTTCGCCCGGGGCCCATGAAAACCTGGAGCCAGCCCTGCCCCCCCCACAACTTTAGCCAAATAACCCCCAGTTTTCAATGCGTTACTATTATTAAAAAGTAAATTAAGGTTGACAAGCTTAAGTAATAAGAATTGATGTCGTTGGCTTTGAAATGGGCACTGTAGGTGTGTTTACTGTCCTCCACTCACTGCCGACTTTTATTCCCCATTGACTTGCATTGGGGTCGGGTCGGGTTTCGGTCGGAACTCCGACTTTTTCGTTTGACTCGACTTTTGATAAAGTCAGGTGGTCCGAAACCCGACTCGACCCTCCCGAAGGCAAAGTCACTTATCTCTATTTGCGAATATTCAAAAATTTGTTCCAAATGTACTCCAGCCTTACCCGGAAGTGATTCTACAGCTGTATGAAAAAGTGTTTGCTCCCTTCCTGATTTCCATAGCACAAGTACACACAAAATGCAGTTTTTAAATGAAAGTCTTTATTATTATGGGAAAAATTATTCCAAACTTACGGGGCCCCATGTGAAAAAGTGATTGTCCCCCCTTAAAACATAAATTAACTGTAATTTATTATATCTTTGGTTAGCTGAGTTCAAATTCACTAGCCACACACAGGCCTGATTACTGCCAAACCTGTTCTCAATCAGAAAATCCCTTAAATAGGACCTGTCTGACAAAGTGAAGTAGACCAAAAAGATTCTCAAAACCTAGACATCATGCTGCAATCCAGAAACATTCAGGAACAAATGTGAAACAAAGTAACTAAGATCTATTAGTCTGTAAAAGGTTATAAAGCCATTTCTAAACCCTTGAGACTATAGCAAACAACAGTGAGAGCCATAATCCACAAATGGTGAAAACATGGAACCTTCCCAGGAGTTACAGGCCTACCAAAATTACCCCAAGAGCACAGCGATGACCAATCCAAGAGGTCACAAAATACCTCACAACAACATCCAAAGAACTTCAGGCCTCACTTGGCTAAGATCAGTGTTCATGTCTCCACCATAAGAAAGAGCCTGGGCAAAATGGCCTGCATGATAGAGTTCAAAGATGAATACCACTGCTGAGCAATAAGAAAATAAAGGCTCGTCTCAGCTTTTCCAGAAAATATCTTGATGATCACCAAGACTTTTCTGAGAATACTCTGTGCATTGACGAAACAAAAGTTTAACTTTTTGGAAGGTGTATGTCCCATTACAACTGGTAACACAGAGTTTCAGAAAGGGACCAACATACCCACAGTAATATATGTTGGTGGTAGAGTGATGGTCAGGGGCTGTTAAAACTGCTTCAGGAACCGGAGACTTGCTGTGGTAAATTGAACCATGGATTCTGCTATCTACCAAAAAATTATTAAGGAGAATGTGCAGCCATCTGTTTGTGACCTGAAGCTGAAACACACTTGGGTTATGCTGCAGGAAAATTATCCAAAACACACAAGCAAGTCCACCTCTGAATGGCATAAGAAAAACAAAATTAAGACTTTGAAGTGGCCTAGTCAAAGTCTTGATGTTAATCCGATTGAGATGTTGTGGCATAACCTTGAAAAGGCGGTTCATGCCTGGAAACCCTCCAATGTGGCTGAATTACAAAAATTCTTCAAAGATGAGTGTGCCAAAACTCCTCCAGAGCGTTGAAAATGACTTATTGCCAGTTATCGCAAATGCTTGATTGCAGTTGTTCGGTGGCCCAACCAGTTATTAGGTTTAGGTTCACTTTTTTATACAGGGTCCTGTAGGTTTCGATTTCTTTTTACCTTAATAATAATGATCTTCATTTAAAAACTGCATTTTATGTTTACATGTGTTATCTTTATCTAATATTTCAATTTGTTTGGTGATCTGAAACATTTAAGTGTGATAAACATGCAAAAGAATGAGACATTAGGATGGGGCAAACACCTTTTCACACAACTGTATGTAAGTTAGCAATTTTTACAACATTTTGCAAAACACGCGCCTTTTTACATTTCAAAGTTTCAAAAACAGATGAAGACAGAAAAAAAGATCGATTTTGCTTTGTGCAAAATTCCATCAACTGCGTGAGCCATGTTGATGAATTCGGACCAAAAATTGTCATCAGATTCCACAAGCCAAAAAAGGAGCAGTGTTGTTTTTTAAAAAAAAACATAAATCATGAATGTGTTTTGAGAAAAATTGGAGTATTTAACCAAATTTATGAAAATATATAGCTATTGGATAATACGTGTGTCTTTGTCTCTCTTCTGTAATCCCAGTAGTGTATTTACCATGTTATGTGACATTTATGTCATTCCTGATGTAATCAGCAGGGAAATATGACTGTACACCTCTTATGTGTCAGGTGAGAAGAGCACAACTTTCTGTAGAATCAAGATGAATACTGCTGATTATTCTACTACTGGATGGATTTAATAGTATTTATTCAAGGCCAGCTTGCATCTTTCACTGTTAGGCTATGTGCACACGTTCAGGAATCTTTGCAGAAATTTCCTGAGAAAAACCGGACTTTTTCCCAGGAAATCCGGATGCGTTTTTATCACGTTTTTTGCGCGTTTTTAATGCGTGTTTTGCTCATTTTACCGCAATTTTTTCCTGAACATTCTAGGTCAATAATATAGCAGGAAATACGCAAATTTACCGCAAAATTAATGAACATGCTGCGTTTTTTACCGTGATGCGTTTTTTTGCACGGATAAAAACGCACCATGTGCACAAAAATTGCAGAATTCATTCTGAATAACAGGATGCTTACTGCATGCATTTTTTAAGCATTTTTGCTGCGGAAAATCACGGAAAAAAACGTGAAAAAAAAACACGAAAAATCCTGAACGTGTGCACATAGCCTTAATCTATTACTATGATATTTTGCGCTTTCTCTTCTCATGTGATTGCATTACAATAATTTACTTTTTTTATTGATACAAACATACTGTCAATTACATTTTTACTGTTTGGATATAAAAACTCTCTGTTTTCCTTTTATATATTCAAACAATTCCTTTCTCATCAGTACAGTAACATAATGGTATTACAAAGCTGTATACTAGAAAGAGATTGGTAGATGACACTTCTCCCCTCCCTCTTATACAGAAGACGTCAGCAGTCACAGCCCTTGTCCCATCTGTGGTCTAGTGCTCTTGTATTGTGCCTGTATTCTCCTCTCTGATCTAGATGAATGTGGATCCTCACGTCGTGTAATATGTTTCTTCCCTTCTTCATCACAGTGTATTATTTATCATGTAAGTATAATATTCATACACCTAATATATTGTACCTGTCTGCGCTGTTATACTCCATTACATCATTGTGTTCATGGCATAAAGTCTATTGTGATGATTATGGAGCATAAATAATCCTGTTCTTTATATTTCTCTACATCCATTAAGCCGGTTTCCCAATATAACATTTTTTCGGAAGGAAATGAATCAGAAATTTCAGTTCATAATTGTGTAATTCTCTTCTGATAATAGGTTCAGTGCTGGGAAATGTCATCACCTCGGAAAGACAAAACATGGAGGCTAAACCCGGAGAACCTGTAACATTATCCTGTAACTACTCCACTAGTAGCTCTACACCATACCTGCACTGGTATCGTCAGTACCCCCAACAAATCCAGTATATTCTCACCAAGGGGGGCAAGAGCTATTCATACTTCGAGCGTTATAATCCAGATCTGCGGTCTGAAAAATTCAAATCCAAGACCAGCGATACAACAGCGTCATTAACCATCTCCAGCCTGACCGAGTCTGATTCTGCCTTGTACTTGTGTGCGCTGAGTGATGGAGCACAGTGAATAACAAGTCATTGTTTGAAATGTCAAAAACTACCAGTGTAATACAGCTTTATAGTCACTAGGTGGCAATCATATGGAGTACAATTCTAAAAAGAAAGGAAAGCAACTTGATCATTTTTATATCCAAATTGAAAGAGGACTTGAACTTTATTGCCACCAACTGGAAGTAGCAATCCAGAAAGTCAATATCAACCCTTTAACAAGCCTTGCCACATCACTTTTTTTTTAACCATGAACTTTTTATTGTTTTATAAAGTCATACTTTACAACAATTTAGCATTCAATCATTGTACATCATTACAATATCTTTCTCAATTATTTGACAGCTAAACATAGTATTAATTTTAAACATAACTAAATATTATGGGGAAAAGAAGGGGGAAGGGTGAGGACATCATGTTATTATACACGTATATTACCATTAATAGCCCTATTACATCTCTACGACCACAGTGTTTAGTCTAAATGATAGCCAGCTGTCCCATTTCCTGAGTTATGATAATGTATTATTGGTTAATGAAGCAATTATCTTCTCTGATAGACAGTTGTCATTTACCAATGCTATGATTTCAGTTAATGACGGACATTTGGGTTTTTCCAATATCCTGCAATCTTAATTTAATGAAAAACTAGGTCTGAGCTGAAAAAGTAAGTTGATGTGTATGCAAAATGTAAATGCATATTAACACATGACCATTATACAGAGAAAACAAAAAACAAGAAACAAATATCCTAAAATAAAATGCAATATATTTTTTATTTTATTTTAGGATATTTGCATACACATCAACTTACTTTTTCAGCTCAGACCTAGTTTTTCATTTAGTTCTTAGTGCATCTTGTGCATATAAGGGTGTGACCGCCCTGTTTCTGAGCTGGGAAATCCATCCTGTCTGGCCTATGCTTTTACTGGTGGGTTCAGTCTTTCTGTCCTTGTTCACATTTGTCACTTGACAAGTGGAAAGGTTTTTAATACAAGAGTTAGGACTGTCCCACAAAGGGTTGCCTTGACGTGGCGGGATGGCTTGTACATTCTTTTGATCAAAATTATGTTTACCAAATACCCTTATTATTATTACTACCTTCATGCATTTTTTGCAATATATTTTTTATTTTATTTTAGGATATTTGTTTCTTGTTTTTTGTTTAATCTTAATTTAAGTAGCTATAAGGATGTGCGCAATCATTGTCCGGAACTCGTACGGTATTAAATCCAGGTCAATGGCCAGAAGCGCCTGATCTTTCCCAATTTTCATTGGGATGCCGGTAATTTACAACACTATATGACAGATTGCGTCCCAGAGTTGTCCCACTTCATGGCAATTCCACCAGACATGGATCATGTCTGCATTGTCGTCTCCACACCTCTAGCACACATCAAGGGAGTTGAGGTAGATCTTGGACAATCTGTATGGTGAGAAGTACCACCTGTATAGCAGCTCCAGATGATTGGTGCACTTAGAGTGTGTCCGTATCATTGAGAAGGTTGACCGCCATTGCCCCGGGATAATCACACATTGTAGATCCCTCTCCCATTTGTGGAGATATGTGTGCAGAGAAGGGAACATCTCCTCCAACATATGATTGTAGCTTACGGACAGCGCTCTCATCTGCCGCTCTGGGGTGAGGAGCATTGTATATAGTTTGGAAGGTTGTGGGAATATTATATCTTTTTTTCCCTGTAGAAAATGTCTTATTTGCAAATATTTATAATGATCATTATGTGGAAGGTGGTATTTCTCTCTGATCATAGAGAAGGATAACAATATTCCTTCCTCGTACGTGTCCCCAATCTGTAGGATTCCAGGGATTTCCAGTTTTGTATCTGCAAGTCCGTAATGGGGGCTTTAGAGAGCGCCAATTTAATAGCATGAAGTTTATTGATCAGTATGTTCCACAATCCCAGCACCGCTTCCACCGCTGGTGGTAGACACAATTTCCTATCATTGCCAGGGTTAGGCCCGGCAATGATATGTAAATTAAAAAAAATGCAACATTTGGGGACTTTATGAGATGTTTCTTGATTTCTATCTAATGTCTGTCATCCTTATCATTCCACATCAACCTTAGTTGTTCGAATATTGCTGCTCTATAATATCTCACCACTGAGGGGCAGCCCAGTCCTCCTTCTTTTATTGGGATGTATAATATGTCGGTATTTTCCTGTAGATTATAGAGGGAAGAGTAGTAGTTTGAAAAGGTATTGGCGATTTCCTTAGTGTTATATATTGTGTTTTTTTGGTCATTCTGTATGTGGGCTAATCTTTGTTTGGTCATTTTTGCTTTGATTTTGTTGGCTAATATTCTGGGGCGTGATCCGACCAGGTGATGTTCCCTATCGTGGCCGTTTGGATACCCTGTAATAACTATTTATCTGTGACCATTAGATCAATTCTGGAGTAGCCTCTATGTGAGTATGAGTAGATGGTGTAATCCCGATCAGAGGCGTGCAGAACCCTCCAGACATCGTCTAGTTCTTCCATTAGGAGGGTCTGAGAGAGTGATCAGGTATTTTCTTTCTTTTGAGGGTGTACCGATTTGTCAATGTTGGGGCAAGGGGTGATATTGAAGTCCAAACATACTAACAGGGTGCCTTTTTTAACCTTTGCTACTACCGCCAGGGTTTCCTTAAGAAATAAAACCTGCTAGGAATTAGGGGCGTAAATAGAAACAATTCTGTAGGTCTTGTTAGTTATGCTGCAGACTAGAATGACGTATCTACCCTCATCGTCCACTACGCTGGTGATTAGCTGGAAGGCAACTGTGTTCTTTATTGCAATTATCACTCCTCTTTTTTATCGATTGCATGGGAATGAAATACATTTGTGAAGTTTCTATTCTGATATAAAGCAAAAAGTGAGAATTAAAAAATAACTTTTATTACAACACTTAAAAGTATCTTATGTGTATGCCCCCATGTAAATAAAATAAAGAGCTGTATTTCAAAGATAAACATCTGTGGCGCCCCTGAGGGTTCAGTCGCCACAGAGGTATTGCGCCTCACCCAGAGGTGTGATACCCCACTCTCAGGTAAGGAGGGAACACCACCTAGGAATCTGACACCTGCACCCAACACACACTAGAACAGCTGGGCACCCTGGACTTACCCTGCGGGAGGATGGTCTCATCCCAGGCTGAGATAGGAAAGGGTGTATGGGTGGGTGGAGTAGTCAGTAGCAAGGAGGAGTGAAGCTAGAGGAAGCAGGAGGCAGAGTTTAGAGAGTTCTGGATGGGAGGAGGCAGGAGTAAGACGTGTGGAGAAGCAGCTCCGAGTGAAGGGAGGCTGCAGTGGAAAGGAAGAAGTCTAGAGAGAGACTCAGAAGGGACTAGAAGCTGGAAGAGCTCAGTCCAGAAGTAGAGAGAAGGAAGCAGAGAGAGAAGCTTCTGGAGTGAGAGAGGAAGGGGTCCTAGGGATACGGAGCGAGCCATCTGTCGGTCCCGGTCTGTTCGCAGAGGGACCAGATCGCAGAGGGCACTCGACCCCTTAGCATAGTGGAGTATTTTATGACTCAGCTAGCAAGTCGACTGCTGTGATAACATAGGGATCACAGACAATAACCACAAATATCTTCGCCGGAGAGGTAGCTATTAGGGTTGAGCGATACTTTCCGATATCCAAAAGTATCGGAATCGGAATGGTATCGCCGATACCATTAAAATATCGGCGATACCCGATACCGATACCGGAAGTCCCATGTAAGTCTATGGGAACAAAATATCGGAATTAAAAAAACCCCATTCTTGCCTTGTTGGTTAATTGTACATGAAGGAAAACAACAAAGAGTAATGTAGAATGTATTGGGGAAGGTTGAGGAGACATTAAAGGCATAGATGTTTAACCCAATCAAATGGAATAGCATATATATATATATATTTTTTTTAAAGATGTTCGGATTGACGAATAAACTGACAATGTTGTTAACGTTTTTTCTATTTTGGCAAATATGTATATTTCACAACTTCCATGCTCTTCACCTTTTTAACTTTTCACACACTTTCTCCTTCATAATCTTCAGCAGCATCATCTTTTTCATCAAATTATTCTTCATCTTCACCTTCTTTATCTTCTTCTTAAACTTCTTGCTATTCATCTTTTTGTTAACATTACTCATATTCTTCTTATTAAACTATTATTCTTATTCATATTGTACTTCATCTTCTTCATCATATTCTTATTTGTGACAGAGAATCCTGTACTTGTAATCTGTCAAAGTATGAATTTTTCATCCTTCCGTTCTTGCTGTCACAAAAGATTTAAATTACAACAGTATTTGTCCGTGTTCAGTTTAGCCTGCAGCAGCAGGCATTTTCCAGGGGCACCACGAGGAGGAACGGACTCACCCCCATACACTGCTTAGTCTTCTTCTGCTTAGAATTTAGAGCATATATTTTGCTCTTCATTTTGGTCTTATACTTCATGTTCTTCTGCTTTTTGATCTTCTGCTTATTGTTCTTAAGTCTCTTGTTCTGTATCTTGTAGTTTGTCTTAACCTTCTTAGTCCTGTTTGGTAATCTTTTATTTCTTCTTTGTGATGGTGTTTAGGCTGGTTGGCTTGATGCTCGTCGTCCTTGTGGTCGTCATCTTCTTCGGGGTGGTCATCAGGGTCGTCGTCTTCATTGTTGGAGATCCAGAGTGATTACCCAAAAAAGCATTGAAAAAATCTTCAATTTATAAATGTAGCAGAAGGTACAAGAGTCAATGCAAGTAACGAGGACCAGCTGACTGTGCTGGAACCCGGAGGGGCAGCAGAAGGAAAGAGCCAATGGCACAACCGAGGACCAGCTGACGTTACTGGGACACGGTTACTAAGCAGGAGGTACCTGTGCTCCAAAGCACTACCAAGGACCAGCAGACGTTGCTGGAACTCGGATACCGAGATGGAGGCACCTAGGCCAAAGGCACTGCGGAGAACCAGCTGACGGTACTGGAACCCGGACGGGTAGCAGAAGGTACAAGAGCCAATGCAAGTAACGAGGACCAGCTGACTGTGCTGGAACCCGGAGGGGCAGCAGAAGGAAAAGAGCCAATGGCACAACCGAGGACCAGCTGACGTTACTGGGACACGGTTACTAAGCAGGAGGTACCTGTGCTCCAAAGCACTACCAAGGACCAGCAGACGTTGCTGGAACTCGGATACCGAGATGGAGGCACCTAGGCCAAAGGCACTGCGGAGAACCAGCTGACGGTACTGGAACCCGGACGGGTAGCAGAAGGTACAAGAGCCAATGCAAGTAACGAGGACCACTGACTTGCTGGAACCCGGAGGGGCAGCAGAAGGAAAAGAGCCAATGGCACAACCGAGGACCAGCTGACGTTACTGGGACACGGTTACTAAGCAGGAGGTACCTGTGCTCCAAAGCACTACCAAGGACCAGCAGACGTTGCTGGAACTCGGATACCGAGATGGAGGCACCTAGGCCAAAGGCACTGCGGAGAACCAGCTGACGGTACTGGAACCCGGACGGGTAGCAGAAGGTACAAGAGCCAATGCAAGTAACGAGGACCACTGACTGTGCTGGAACCCGGAGGGGCAGCAGAAGGAAAAGAGCCAATGGCACAACCGAGGACCAGCTGACGTTACTGGGACACGGTTACTAAGCAGGAGGTACCTATGCTCCAAAGCACTACCAAGGACCAGCAGACGTTGCTGGAACTCGGATACCGAGATGGAGGCACCTAGGCCAAAGGCACTGCGGAGAACCAGCTGACGGTACTGGAACCCGGACGGGTAAGCAGAAGGTACAAGAGCCAATGCAAGTAACGAGGACCAGCTGACTGTGCTGGAACCCGGAGGGGCAGCAGAAGGAAAAGAGCCAATGGCACAACCGAGGACCAGCTGACGTTACTGGGACACAGTTACTAAGCAGGAGGTACCTATGCTCCAAAGCACTACCAAGGACCAGCAGACGTTGCTGGAACTCGGATACCGAGATGGAGGCACCTAGGCCAAAGGCACTGCGGAGAACCAGCTGACGGTACTGGAACCCGGACGGGTAGCAGAAGGTACCATGAGAAATTTAAGATGACAGCCGAGAGCCGCCGCAGTTACCGAATCCCACAGTACACAGTGGGATGTCCTATTGTCACAACGGAAAAGCTTTATTTGCATATCCCGCAGCAACATAGGAAGCACCTAAACTCCAAGCACATAGAGTCGGCTAACCCGACCGCAACACGACAGGACAACTTATTGGAGGCTAAGTGACGTTTACACTGAGAGGAAACAGATGGCGTGCTGTAACCAGTCTGGGCAGGAGTGAGTACCCGTGCCAATGACACTTCCGAGCAACAACTGGCGGTGTTGTAGCCCAGGGATGAGAAGAGAACATGGTGGAGGCAGCAGGACTTTTTGCCGTTCACACAGCAGGGGAACAGCTGACATTACTGAACCCCAGTAACACAGGAGCAAGTGTTCACTGTGCTAACAGCACTTCCGAGCAACAACTGGCGGTGTTGTAGCCCAGGGATGAGAAGAGAACATGGTGGAGGCAGCAGGACTTTTTGCCGTTCACACAGCAGGGGAACAGCTGACATTACTGAACCCCAGTAACACAGGAGCAAGTGTTCACTGTGCTAACAGCACTTCCGAGCAACAACTGGCGGTGTTGTAGCCCAGGGATGAGAAGAGAACAGGGTGGAGGCAGCAGGACTTTTTGCCGTTCACACAGCAGGGGAACAGCTGACATTACTGAACCCCAGTAAAACAGGAGCAAGTGTAGACTGTGCTAACAGCACTTCCGAGCTACAACTGGCGGTGTTGTAGCCCAGGGATGAGAAGAGAACATGGTGGAGGCAGAAGGACTTTTTGCCGTTCACACAACAGGGGAACTTCTGACATTACTGAACCCCAGTAACACAGGAGCAAGTGTAGACTGTGCTAACAGCACTTCCGAGCTACAACTGGCGGTGTTGTAGCCCAGGGATGAGAAGAGAACATGGTGGAGGCAGCAGGACTTTTTGCCGTTCACACAGCAGGGGAACAGCTGACATTACTGAACCCCAGTAACACAGGAGCAAGTGTTCACTGTGCTAACAGCACTTCCGAGCAACAACTGGCGGTGTTGTAGCCCAGGGATGAGAAGAGAACATGGTGGAGGCAGCAGGACTTTTTGCCATTCACACAGCAGGGGAACAGCTGACATTACTGAACCCCAGTAACACAGGAGCAAGTGTTCACTGTGCTAACAGCACTTCCGAGCAACAACTGGCGGTGTTGTAGCCCAGGGATGAGAAGAGAACAGGTGGAGGCAGCAGGACTTTTTGCCGTTCACACAGCAGGGGAACAGCAGACATTACTGAACCCCAGTAACACAGGAGCAAGTGTAGACTGTGCTAACAGCACTTCCGAGCAACAACTGGGGTGTTGTAGCCCAGGGATGAGAAGAGAACAGGGTGGAGGCAGCAGGACTTTTTGCCATTCACACAGCAGGGGAACAGCTGACATTACTGAACCCCAGTAACACAGGAGCAAGTGTAGACTGTGCTAACAGCACTTCCGAGCTACAACTGGCGGTGTTGTAGCCCAGGGATGAGAAGAGAACATGGTGGAGGCAGCAGGACTTTTTGCCGTTCACACAGCAGGGGAACAGCTGACATTACTGAACCCCAGTAACACAGGAGCAAGTGTTCACTGTTCTAACAGCACTTCCGAGCAACAACTGGCGGTGTTGTAGCCCAGGGATGAGAAGAGAACAGGTGGAGGCAGCAGGACTTTTTGCCGTTCACACAGCAGGGGAACAGCTGACATTACTGAACCCCAGTAACACAGGAGCAAATGTTCACTGTGCTAACAGCACTTCCGAGCAACAACTGGCGGTGTTGTAGCCCAGGTATGAGAAGAGAACATGGTGGAGGCAGCAGGACTTTTTGCCGTTCACACAGCAGGGGAACAGCTGACATTACTGAACCCCAGTAACACAGGAGCAAGTGTTCACTGTGCTAACAGCACTTCCGAGCAACAACTGGCGGTGTTGTAGCCCAGGGATGAGAAGAGAACATGGTGGAGGCAGCAGGACTTTTTGCCGTTCACACAGCAGGGGAACAGCTGACATTACTGAACCCCAGTAACACAGGAGCAAGTGTTCACTGTGCTAACAGCACTTCCGAGCAACAACTGGCGGTGTTGTAGCCCAGGGATGAGAAGATAACAGGGTGGAGGCAGCAGGACTTTTTGCCGTTCACACAGCAGGGGAACAGCTGACATTACTGAACCCCAGTAACACAGGAGCAAGTGTAGACTGTGCTAACAGCACTTCTGAGCTACAACTGGCGGTGTTGTAGCCCAGGGTCAAGGAGGATGTTTAAATACTATATCAAGTATTTTCCTTGTTACGTGTCAATTAAAAATGTCTATACTCCAAACAAGAGAAATATAAACTTTAGTACCATAAGATTATGATTTAACTTAAAAAAATATATGTAAATTAAAAATTTACAAACATAAACGCATACATTAACATGTTGAAAAGCAATGCAAACCACAATTAAAATAGGTTAAATAATCTGCTATACGGTTTAAAATAAAAGCATACAAGTACACATCAGAATCCATTAATGATGGGTAAGTAACAGTATGTACACCATTTTTATTGTGTAGACAATGAATGGCTGACTTAAAAACATAATCAGCATTACAAGTTTTCTTTGACATTCATAAAACTTTACATTTGGTGAATAATATAGCTACAATTTTTTAAAAAATATCTAAAATTTCCATCATGTAATACTGATAATATGTGCCAATCATTTATATTAACAAAACAAAAATTTAAAAAGTGCATAGTGCAGAGTGAAAACAGATATTTATGCCTGACTGTGGACTTGCAAGCATGACAACGGATAGATAAGGTATATATAGATGAGACTGCATAGCCACTGATGGTGAATGGCGATGTAATACTGTACCTCAATAAAGTGTGCGTTACTACTACATCCTTTTTTTTATCTAGCTTTATAAAAGGTTACGTGCATGTATGGTTGCGCCTCTGTTTGGACGCACAGACTGGCTTCCTGCTGTGACGCGTTGGGTATTGGAGCGTCTGTACGTCTTATGACGCAGACTAACATTCACGGTGCGCATCGTTCATCATCGCAAGCGTACCGACAACACAAAGGCGTTGTCATGACTGCTTTACTCAGTAAACATGCACCTATGATGAAACATACACGCATGTGCCCTATTACATAACAAGCTACAAGAAAAACGAGTGTGAGGTGTGACACAGCTGTTTTGTTAAGGTACAGTATTATATCGACATTGTACAGATGTCGCTATTCAGTCTGATAAATATATATCATTCACGTATTCTATCAGTTGTCGTTCTTTCAGCACCACTTACAGGTATATATTTTGCTATTGTGACTATGCACTATTGACTTTACCAAGGTAATGCATGATTTTTGTAAGCGATTATCATGTTTACATGAAGGACCTTTATGATATGGGCTGTTAACTTTCTAATCAAATATGTATTTTTTAAAATGACACAAATATAAGTAATGTTGAAGAGGACTATTCCTACATGCATTGTTTGCACAATATTACACGTGTACATCACGTCCCTTAATCAACATTGGATTATTATATTTACTTGTATGCTTTTATTTCAAAGGCAAGAACACTGAAGTATAACCTTCGCACTGCAGCAGTTGTCAAAGTTCAACCCACATTATGCACTTCCAACATTGCAGCATTGGAGTCATCATGATGTGAGTTGGATTTGTCTAAGCTATGGAGTGACAGGTGACCATCAGTATCCTATAGATAAGTAGGATTTTGTGTTTGCATTTGTTCGACATGTGCATATCTGTAATAATATGTCACATTTATTTTGTTACAGATTTGTGACAAAGATAATCATTTTATGGTTTGAAAGTTGACGTTTCAAATGTTTACAGCTTAGAAATCAGGGTGTAGCCTCATATCTATGTGTAGCACTAGACACTTTGAGATGTCAGTTTTTTTCACCATGATTAGGTAGCTAGCAGTAATTTTTCCGACACACAGCAGGGAACAGCAGGCGTTACTGAACCCACAAACACATCAGCGATTGTTTCATCTGGCATCTAAACTCTGAGCAGCAACTGGCCTGTTGAAGCCAGGGTCAAGAGGGTTGTAGGCAGCAGGCTAGTATGAGACGTTTTGAAGTGAAGTTGTAGTTAGCAGCAGTAATTTTTGCCGGGACACACAGCAGGGGAACAGCAGGCGTTACTGAACCCCACAAACACATCAGCGATTGTTTTCATCTGTGCATCTAACACTTCTGAGCAGCAACTGGCGCTGTTGAAGCCCAGGGTCAAGGAGGGTGTAGGCAGAGGCCTAGTATGAGACGTTTGAAGTTGAAGTTGTAGTTAGCAGCAGTAATTTTTGCCAGACACACAGCAGGGGAACAGCAGGCGTTACTGAACCCCACAAACACATCAGCGATTGTTTTCATCTGTGCATCTAACACTTCTGAGCAGCAACTGGCGCTGTTGAAGCCCAGGGTCAAGGAGGGTGTAGGCAGAGGCCTAGTATGAGACGTTTGAAGTTGAAGTTGTAGTTAGCAGCAGTAATTTTTGCCAGACACACAGCAGGGGAACAGCAGGCGTTACTGAACCCCACAAACACATCAGCGATTGTTTTCATCTGTGCATCTAACACTTCTGAGCAGCAACTGGCGCTGTTGAAGCCCAGGTCAGGAGGTCAAGGAGGGCGTTTGTGAGGGCACATAATACTAATTAGACTAGATTATTGCCTTTTACGTGGCCTACCATAATGCACAATGATTATGTTACTTCAAATGAGCTCAAAAGAATAAATGAAGTTTTACTAGGACAATAAAATGATGAATTTCAATTCCAAGAATAGAAAAATATTTATACTTGAGAGTCCTCTGTGGTTGATACCGTTTAATGGCTAACTGAAAATATGGTAACAAATTCAAAGCTTTCGAGACTACTCAGGTCTCTTCATCAGGCTAAGACTAAAAAAAAAATGGAAGAATCACATATTTGTACACACAACAGGACACAGGAATAGGTAAGACAAGTGAGGGAGGGACAAGTGAGGGTAGACCGGCCAAAAAATGAGAACAAGGATGAATTATCAGCGCCACACGATAAGACAAAAAATAATGGATTTACCTGTGGCAAAACACTTTTGTATGCCCGGTCATAGCATGATGGATATGGAATTACTGGTATTAAAATATAACTTCAAATATGACAAAGATACAAAGGTTTCAGAATATAAGCTCATCATGACCTTTGACACTGTTAGTGATGGAATGAATAGATCACACGGATTTATGTCATTCTATATCAATTAAGGAATCTGCGTCTCTGCCCTTCCAGGGGCATTAAAACACAAAACCAGACCCCAATCAGAGGGCAATAAAACTTTCTATCCTTATCTAGGAACTGTTCCAATATTTATGTTCATCCCTCTGTGATAATGACAGTTCTGCTACACGTCACTTACTTGTCTTACCTATTGCACTATTCCTGTGTCCTGTTGTGTATAGAAATATGTGATGCTTCATTTTTTGTTTTAGTCTTTGCCTGATGAAGAGACGTGAGTAGCCTCGAAAGCTTGCAATTTGTTACCATCTTTTCAGTTATCCATTCAAAGGTATCAACCACTGTGGACTCTCAAGTGTAAATATTTTTCTATCTAATGGCTAACACGGTACGAAGATACACATGTTTCCTAATTTCAATAATAAAAATAAAGACACTGCAAATATAAACGCATATATGCACATGCCAACAAGAAATGGAACAACACACCACCCAAAAAATTGGTTACAAAATATAGTGTTGTAAATTTAAGAATAAAAGTCCATTTTTGTATTTATGAATAATGCTTAAGGAACGCTATGTTAAACCATAACATAGTGAAGACAATGGATTTTGTAATCGTCACTCATCATCATCATCATTGCAATTTAGATGTGACAGTCACAGACATTTCAATTATTTAAGTTAATAAAATCGTTACTTTGTACAGCATGTATTACATGTCCAGCATGGACTCATCAATGTGATGACACAATAATGTACGATAAAAAATAACCATTTAAAAAAACATAATGCATTGTCACAATTTAAGTGTGTGCCTGCAAGTGTAGGTGAAAGAAAGGCTACGGATAGCAAAGGTATATTCTATGTCTGTATCAGACAGTGGACAGCCTCTGATGGGTAATGGCGATGTTATACTGTACGTCAATAAAGTCTGCGGCTGCAATCATGCATTTTTTGCTTGGACAGTGTTGAAGAGGGTAAAAGCATGTCTGGTTGCGCAAGGCTTTATCCGTCAACACTACCTTCCTACTGTCACGCGTAGGGTAGGGTAGCGTGTGTCAATTAGATGACTCTATAAAATGTGACGTTACGCAGCGTTATTGTGCCCTAGGGACGCCAAAAATACAACAGCAGTAATCATTTACTGTCTAATACTCCACCTATGACCAACAAAAAAAGACCGTTCCCTCTTTAACAATCTACAAGACTAACAAGCATAATGGTTCACGCTGACTTTATTGAGGTACAGTA
Source organism: Oophaga sylvatica (assembly GCA_033576555.1). Lineage (NCBI taxonomy): Eukaryota > Metazoa > Chordata > Amphibia > Anura > Dendrobatidae > Oophaga > Oophaga sylvatica. The sequence goes on from JARQOD010000001.1 coordinate 701,569,232, forward strand.
TTACATCGACATTGTCCATGAGTAACTATGCACTGTGATACCTATATACCATTATTAATTTATATCTGTTGTGGTTGTTTCAACAGCACTTGCAGGTATAACTAGTACTACCTATTGTCAGTATGCATGATGCACTTTCTAGATGTAATAATTTATTATTGCACATTATTACCAGGTTTAGATGCTGGCCATTTCATATATGGTGTGTGAAGTTACAGTTGGCATCAGTATGTGTATTTTATAATGTCTGTCATAAATAAAAATCGTGATGATGATGATGAGGATTTTATGATTTGTACATCCATTGACTACATTATCTTACAGGTACAGATAAAGTTCCTTAAAAAGCATTAATTGATAAGTATGAAATGTACTTTTATGCATTAATTTCAAAAAGTGAAGACTATGTTTTAGTTTTTGTTACCATTTATAATAGACATGTGCAGATATGCGCTGTGATGACAAATTATTATTTGTCCATATTTGTCATAAAAATTTATCATTCTAGGCCTGGAAAACTTCACAATTTCCTGTTTTAAGCATAACAATCAGGGTGACGGCTCTTCCCTATTTGGAGCATGTTCGACATGGGTTTTTCTGTGCATGTGTAGGGAACAGGAGACTTGTTGTCGGACACACAGCAGGGGAACAGCTGGCGTTACTGAACCCCACTAACACTATAGCTTGTGTATTGGTCTGTGGACACGACACTTCTGAGCAGCAACTGGCAGTGTTGTAGCCCAGGGAGTAGAGTTCAGGTGGTAGAAAGATGAACATAACAGGAGACATGGATAACGTTGCGAACCAGTTATTTAATCTGAAAACGGACAGACAAATTCTGGCGAGATCCATGCCTTGTTCATTTTCAGAAAAGTAAGCCGGTCTACATTATCGGAGGATAGTCGCATGCGACGGTCTGTTAGTACACCACCTGCGGCACTAAAGACGCGCTCCGATAATACACTGGCAGCAGGGCAAGCCAGCACCTCCAATGCATACTGGCTAAGCTCTGGCCATGTATCCAGCTTAGAGACCCAAAACTTGAATGGGGAAGAGCCATCTGGGAGTACACTGAGAGGGAAAGACATGTAGTCTGTCACCATCTTACGGAAACGTTGCCTCCTGCTGACTGGAGCCGTCTCGGATGGTGTAGACATTGGTGGCGCTGCCACAAAACTTCGCCACATTTGGAACATACTGGTCTTGCCCTGTGCAGAGGCGCTGCTTGTGCTCCCTCTTGTTGCAGAGCTGTCTCCACTGCCTCGACGCACAGAGCTGCTTTGTAAAGCAGTAGCAGCAGCAGTGCTCTCGGCTGGAATGGAGAACATTATGGATTGCACCAGTATGTCTTGGTACTCCCGCATTTTACGCTCCCGGTTCAACGGTGTGATGAGGCTTTGTAAGTTGTCCCGGTAGCTAGGGTCTAGGAGGGTGTACACCCAATAATCAGACGTGGTGAGAATGTGGGCGATGCGGCGGTCGTTTATCAGGCACTGCAGCATGAAATCAACCATGTGCTGCAGACTCCCAACTGGCCAAGAAACGCTGTCCCCTGCAAGAGGCGTCATCTCTGACTGCTCTGCATCACCCCACCCTCGCTCTACATACTGACTAGAGCGTTGTGTACCTCCCTCTGGAGCGATGTCTTCCTCCTCCATTGACTCCTCCTCATCCTCCTCACAAAGTGAACACTGCCCAGCCCTTTGTGAGGAACCACGTTGCGCTGACTGTCCAGAAGGTGATGGAATTTGTGACTCCTCATCCTCCACCTCTTCCAAAACCTCATCCCTTATTGCTTGCAGTGTTTTTTGAAGCAGGCAGATAAGGGGGACAGTCAGGCTGACTAGTGCATCATCTGCACTCGCCATCCGCGTTGACTCAACAAACGCACGCAAAACGTGGTAGATGTCCTTCATAGAGGCCCACTCAGTAGTGGTGAAGTGTGAACAACGCAAATTGCGAGTTGATTGCGCCTGATGCAGCTGATACTCCATTACTGCTGGCTGCTGCTCACACAACCGCTCCAACATATGTAACGTGGAATTCCACCTGGTGGGTACGTCACATATGATGCGATGTTCAGGAAGGCGAAATCTGCGTTGCAGAGCTGCAATGCGCGATCTGGCCATGCTGGAACGTCGCAAGTGAGCGCACTCTAGGCGGACCTTGTGCAGCAGTGCATCAAGATCCGGATAGTCCCTCAAAAAACTCTGCACGACCAAGTTGAGCACATGTGTCAGACATGGTATGTGAGTGAGGTTGCCAAGGCCCAGAGCTGCCACCAGATTTCGGCCATTGTCACACACTACCAAGCCTGGCTGGAGATTCGCTGGCAAAAACCACACGTCGCTCTCCTGCTTGATGGCATTCCAGAGCTCCTGCGCTGTGTGGCTTCGATTCCCCATGTAAATTAATTTCAGGACGGCCTGTTGACGTTTGGCCACGGCTGTGCTCATATCGGTCGCATCAGGTAAGCGTTCACGGGTCCATGTGGAGGTAGACCGTGACGGCTCCTGCAGCGATGATTCTGAGGAACTGGAGTAGGAGGAGGAGTCAATGTGGACAGACTTGATTCCTGCAATCCTTGGAGTTGGCAGAACACGTACAGCGCCACTCGCAAGATCTGTACCCGGCTCCACAACATTGACCCAATGGGCAGTGAGGGAAAGGTATCGTCCCTGGCCATGGGTACTGGTCCACGCATCGGTGGTCAGGTGGACCTTGCTACTGACGGCGTTTAGTAGCGCATGTTTAATTTTTCCCTCAACATGCTTTTGCAGACCAGGGACGGCTTGCCTGCTGAAATAAAATCGGCTGGGCACATTGTATTGTGGGACTGCCAATGACATTAAGTCACGGAAACTGTCAGTCTCCACCAGCCTGAATGACAGCATTTCAAGGGACAGGAGTTTTGCAATGCCAGCATTCAGAGCCTGTGCTCGTGGATGGTTTGCCGAGTATGGCCATCTTTTATCCCATGCCTGTGCTACCGATGGCTGTTTTGTGGCCTGGGAGTGTGAGGATGACAGGGAACTTGCAGCTGTGGGTGGAATAACACTGGGTCTCTGGACAACAGTTACAGAGGTTCTTCCATGGCGATCCTGTGAGGAAGCCGAACCAGCTGTGTGTGAGCTGAAGGAAGAGGCTCCAACACGAGCTGAAGATGTAGGTGCTGCTGTAGGTTGGCCTACATCTCCAGTGTGTCTTTGTAACTCAGCTACGTGCTTTGTCCGTACATGTTTCCACATATTTGTGGTATTGAGGTTACTGATATTTTTACCTCTTTTAACTTTTTGATTACACAGCTTGCATTTGACATAGCAAATATCATCTGCAAGTGTGTCAAAAAAGGACCACGCAGTGCAAGTCCTGGGAGCGCCCGGTTTGGCTGTTGGAAGAGAACTGCTACGAACGGGTGCCAAACTGGAGGGTACAGGCAACCGAGTCTGCAGCCTACCTCTCCCTACTGTTTGGACCGTTCGGGCAATCTCTTCCTCAGAGCTGCTACCACCACCTTCCTGTTCCTCACGCCATGTTGGGTCTTGGACCTCATCATCTCCACTACCCTCTTCCAACACCTGCTGCTGTTGGGTGGTCTGGCCAGCACCTTGCTCAACAGAAAATGGCACCTGAGTCTCATCATCATCAGATGCGTTCTGCGGTGTGCTGACCATCGGCATTGGCTCACCCGCCTCTTCACATTCAGAGAGACACAGCTGTTGCGCATCACTGCATACTGCCTCTTCTTCACATTCCAGAATGCTGCTTGGCTGGGCCCCTGTTTCCAAGCCAACAGATTCTGAGAACAGAAGCAGAGACTCAGCTGGCTCCAGTTCAGAACTCTCTGACTGCCTGGGCAATTTGGCAGGCGGTGAAGAGACAGATGGTTGTTCAACAGTGCTGTGGTCCTGAGAGGAGGTGGAAGCAATTGAAGTCGATGCATTGGCTGCCATCCAACCAACAACGGCTTCAATTTGTTCTTCCCACAGCAGGGGGGTACGCTGAGCTCCTACAAAAGTGCGCATAAAGGAACGCTCATGGGAAAACTGGTGGATGCTGTGTCACTGGGTGCGGCAGCAGCCACAGAATCCCCACGTCCTCTCCCTGCTGAAACTCCACGGCCACGACCACGTGCCTTACTCCCTGCCTTCTTCATCTTGGTAGATTGATAAAGAAAGTCAGAAAAGTTATAAGGCCTAAGTGTGGTTATTCCTCAGAGACTGCAGTGAACACTGCAGACAACTGTTCAGTAGCTGTGAAAGGCCCCTTTGTGTACTTCTATAGTGTTTGCAACCAATGTATTGTATACGGATGGAAGCGCGTCACACTAATAGATTAGATTTTTTTCAAATATAATGGAGCAGCACCAATTAGAGAAAAATGTGAAGGATGAGGCAGTGACACACGCTCAGCAGACTACAACCAGCAGTAGTTGAAGAACTAACTGGAGCGTGATCTGCACTCAAAAAATGAAAAGCTCACAGACTACAGTGAACACTGAAACACAACTGTTCAGTAGCTGTGAAAGGCCCCTTTGTCTACTTCTATAGTGTTTGCAACCACTGTATTGTATACGGATGGAAGCGTGTCACACTAATAGATTAGATTTTTTTCAAATATAAAGGAGCAGCACCAATTAGAGAAAAATGTGAAGGATGAGGCAGTGACACACGCTCAGCAGACTACTACCAGCAGTAGTTGAAGAACTAACTGGAGCGTGATCTGCACTCAAAAAATGAAAAGCTCACAGACTACAGTGAACACTGAAACACAACTGTTCAGTAGCTGTGAAAGGCCCCTTTGTCTACTTCTATAGTGTTTGCAACCATGTATTGTATACGGATGGAAGCGCGTCACACTAATAGATTAGATTTTTTTCAAATATAATGGAGCAGCACCAATTAGAGAAAAATGTGAAGGATGAGGCAGTGACACACGCTCAGCAGACTACAACCAGCAGTAGTTGAAGAACTAACTGGAGCGTGATCTGCACTCAAAAAATGAAAAGCTCACAGACTACAGTGAACACTGAAACACAACTGTTCAGTAGCTGTGAAAGGCCCCTTTGTCTACTTCTATAGTGTTTGCAACCACTGTATTGTATACGGATGGAAGCGCGTCACACTAATAGATTCGATTTTTTTCAAATATAATGGAGCAGCACCAGTTAGAGAAAAATGTGAAGGATGAGGCAGTGACACACGCTCAGCAGACTACAACCAGCAGTAGTTGAAGAACTAACTGGAGCGTGATCTGCACTCAAAAAATGAAAAGCTCACAGACTACAGTGAACGCTGAAACACAACTGTTCAGTAGCTGTGAAAGGCCCCTTTGTCTACTTCTATAGTGTTTGCAACCACTGTATTGTATACGGATGGAAGCGCGTCACACTAATAGATTAGATTTTTTTCAAATATAATGGAGCAGCACCAATTAGAGAAAAATGTGAAGGATGAGGCAGTGACACACGCTCAGCAGACTACAACCAGCAGTAGTTGAAGAACTAACTGGAGCGTGATCTGCACTCAAAAAATGAAAAGCTCACAGACTACAGTGAACACTGAAACACAACTGTTCAGTAGCTGTGAAAGGCCCCTTTGTCTACTTCTATAGTGTTTGCAACCACTGTATTGTATACGGATGAAAGCGCGTCACACTAATAGATTAGATTTTTTTCAAATATAATGGAGCAGCACCAATTAGAGAAAAATGTGAAGGATGAGGCAGTGACACACGCTCAGCAGACTACAACCAGCAGTAGTTGAAGAACTAACTGGAGCGTGATCTGCACTCAAAAAATGAAAAGCTCACAGACTACAGTGAACACTGAAACACAACTGTTCAGTAGCTGTGAAAGGCCCCTTTGTCTACTTCTATAGTGTTTGCAACCAATGTATTGTATACGGATGGAAGCGCGTCACACTAATAGATTAGATTTTTTGAAATATAATGGAGCTGCACCAATTCCACAAAATCAAATAAAAAAAAGAGTCAGTGAGTGACACTTGCAGATGCCTACAAACAGCGGTGGATGCAGAGCAAACTGCAGCGTCACCTGCACTCTCACACACACCTTGCACAGAGCTGTTAAAACAACACTGGCAAAAGGAAGCTTTACACAGCGGTTGGTAAACTAGCCTGCCTAAAGCACAGTAGAGTACACAAAATCGCAATGTCTAACTGTCCCTCAGAGTCAGCACAGCAGAGTTCTGTCCCTAACTGAGTTCACAGCACAGTGACGCTAAAATGGAGGCGGCGCCTTTTATAGTGCATTCTGACATCATTTCAGCAGCCAATCACAGCCATGCCATTAGTTAAGATGACCGCAGCATTACAGGATGTGCCCACACTTCATAGGATTCCTCATTGGCTGACTAAAATCACATTGCCTCTCAAAGAATTATGGGAACTTCCGATTCCGGTATACGATATATGAAAAATATCGGAACTAAGTATCGGAATTCCGATACAGCGAATATCGGCCGATACCCGATACTTGCGGTATCGGAATGCTCAACACTAGTAGCTATATAGAATCAAAGGAACGCAGAAATAAGTCGTTGTCCGACAGGATTCACAGCCGCTTATCTCGGACACTGTTTGTGAAGGTGCTGGAAGGATAGAAGGCGGGAAAATCAGCACAGTGAGACAGCCAGTAAAAGGAACACATATATAAAAAGGAGTCCAGGAAAGGTGTTTCCCAATCTACCTGGGGGGTTGCTGAGCCCCTAACCTGGAGGACACGGTACCAAACGGGCATCTGTACTGCATGCATCTGTGAGTAAAGCTTTGGAAACTGCAACTCGCTGATTGTTTCTCAGTTTCTTCCTGCGCCACCTACTACACTCAGCTACATCTCCCAGCACCATTACCACCTTTTTCTACATCTACCTGCCCTGGGATCTCATAGCCTCACCTGTGGAAGGCTGTACCAACTCTGCTGCATCACACCATCTATCCCAGAGGATCTGCATCGCAGCGCTGGTCACCATTGACCAGATACACAGGAGGCGTCACGAATACCTTACTACAAACTCTAAACAACCCTGTAAATATTCCCCTTTCATTGGACGCCCAGGGCCACGGACCAGGTCACCGCCGCTGTGACACATCCCTTCAATACACCGGCCCGGTACTGAGTATCCCACTGCACTGACGGGCGATCCACATCTCTTTATAGGACATATAGATTCACACTGCAGTAACTAAATGCTGAATCTATATCGGTACAGGGTACACTATAAAAAAACAATATGTGTTCAGGCAAATGATGTACCAAAAAACAACATACCGTAATAGTGTGAATCTGCATCAATGTAAAATGCAACAGAACATCTATGGTACAAAATGCCGTTATAAAACTGGTAAAGAGAATCAACATACAAATAAAAAAGGAACAATCTCACCAGTTTGATGGCTGTATAAGGGGGGAGAGATAGTCTTGTACCAAAACAAACAATGTGGCGATTCAGGGACGGACAATACCCTGTCAATCCTTATGGGGCTCACAATAGTCTAACCCCAAAAGACTCCCGCCCTGATAAGGGCAGTCCACAGATACCCCTGTGCTAGAAATGCCCTGCACTTTCCCTCAATTGTTCCGACGAGTTTCTTCCAAGCATAACAGCATAGAGAGTGGGGGGAAGTTATGTCTCTCTAGTACAAGTACTTAGCACTTTATTTCCTATGACAAGCTTAGTCCCCTGATGAATTATGCTTGGAAGAAATGCATATTTTGATTCTCTTTACCAGTTTTATAATGGCATTTTGTATCATAGATCTTTTTTTATAGTGTACCCTGTACCTATATAGATTCAGCACTTAGTTACTGCAGTGTGAATATACTGTATATGTCCTATAAAGAGATGTTTATCTTTGAATAATTCCTTCTGATCAGAAATGCATCTCTTTATTTTATTTACATGGTGGCATGCACATAAGATATTTTTGGGTGTTGTAATAAAAGTTACAACCACTTCTGCAGCAAAGTCATGACCTCTCTTGGGGGAAGTCAGGACCTGTGTGGCTCCATTCTTGGTGACGATCAGCTTCACTGGGTAGCCCCACTTGTACGTGATCCCGTTATCTCTTAGAATTTGGGAGGCTGTGCAAAACTCTCGCCTCCTGTTAAGGGTGAAATCGCAGAACACCAGGATGCTCTTGAACCTCTGCTGGAACTCTGGTCCACCCGCTGCTGCTTTACTGATGGTTTCTTTAAAATGGAAAAAGTGAAGTTGGGCAATTACATCCTTGGGTGCAGAGATGGGGGGCACTTTTGGGTTTTGGGATTCTGTGCGCTCTGTCTGTTATGAGGTCTCGTTGCTCCACCTCGGGGACGAGTGCGGTAAAAAATTAGGAACTCCTTTAATGTGTCCACAGCAATGCTTTCTGGTATCCCCCTGAAGCGCAGATTATTGCGTCTGGAGTGGTCCTCCAGGTCCGCCCGCTTCAGTTTTAGAGCGGTGATCTCCTCTTCTGCATCATTATAAGCATCCAGTAAGTGGTTGTAGGCTGTTGTGAACTCCTCCAGCTTCTCAGTGTGGGCTGTTCTGTCCCCTATGTGCACAATGTCTTTCTGTAGTGCAGTGAAGGTGATATCACTGTGTATAGCCTGCTTTAGCTCATCTAGCAGGAACTTTAGTGTGGCCTCTGTGATGGGAATGGAGCTGTGTCCTGTGTCCGATGCATATACTTGCGGTTTGGTGCCTGTTAATTTCTCCGGCTCCTGGATGGTGATTATCTGCACAGCTCCTCCTGTGCCTGCTCCAAACCGCTGCGACCGCTCAGCTCCTCATCCGGACACCTTTACCTTGCCACAAAACTTAGGATAAAAGCCAAACCAGAATTAACTTTTAGGATTGCTACTTACAATAGGTGGCACTAGAATACTAGAATTCTTCTCCACTTCCTCTCTGAAGATGCAATTTCCATATTACTTTCCCAGAGGAACACTGCATGGTCTATTAATCTCCTTACACTGACATGTCAGACATATCACTCGCCACAAGGAGAGACGTTACCCTTAAGACCCTAGTCAGTGACCTCTCATTCAATCAAATCAGATCACTTGCTTTGCACTGAGGGGCAACACCATAAATCACATATCTGCAAATAGAGATTCTGGTTTGGCTTTTATTCTCAGTCATGAGGCAAGGCTTATTAAAAGTTCAATATTTACTTTTAAAATTGCTTCTTCCTCTTTGAGGCACTAGAGTACAAGTCCTCTTCCTGTCTGAAGAGGCAATTTGAATATTTGATTTCCCAAAGTAACATTGCAGGCCTAAAAGTAAAGGCTGGAGCAAGCCACCCCTACTCCCCCCCCCCCGCGGCGTAGGAAGATGCCGGCATGACAATGGGTTGGAGGTGGGGACAGGGCTAGTGGGGTGGGGGTGTGCTAAAGGGGCTTTTATATGGACAGTTAGGGGTGGGAATACTTCAGTTTCTCGCTCCTAAAAGGCATAACCAATCCCGCTTTCCCACCCTAATTTTGCATTTGTTCCGATGGGGTTGGGTAGATCTAATTATTGGGTCATGGTGGCTTTGGTGTGGTTGAGGGGGACCTTGAAGTTGATGCTAAATTGGTGTGGCCAAAATTATCCAATTTATGGTGTTATTGTTTTATTTTGTGGCCCGGGTTGGGGGGAGGTGATTAGGTATCTAACTTGGAGGGATAAGCTAAGGAAGGGTTCCCACTGAAACATCGACAATACCAGTGTCAAGTCTCCTTACACTGGAATTTCACTTTTCACAAGGAAAGATGTTATCCCTTAGATCCTTGATTCTTTTTGGCTACAGTCACCCACTGTTACAATAAATTAGTTGTGTTATGGATTTTACTTTGTTTTATGATCATTCATTCCCTGATTGGGGTGTTTTTCCTCAATGACTTCTCACATTTTAATGTTAATAAGATGAAATAACTTTTTAAGATAACTATCAACAATTATCATGCTTTAAGTTTAAAGATTATTCTTAACTTGTCTCTTGAGCAACTCACAACTATGCAGTCTCCTTACTTTCTGGTTTCTGGCAGGGTGGCCACTCCTCCTTGTCTGACAGTTCTGGTGAGTAGCAGTACTGTGGTATTAGTACCATACCTCCCAAATTGTACAGAAGAGAAAGGGAGACAAAGTATGTGGCATGCACTAACTACACCCATTTACTATTTCTTTCTCTGAGGGGCATTAATTAAAGATTTTCCCTGACCCACCTCTATTTATCACAGGATGCTGAAATTGCAAATATGGAATGATATAAGTCTCTATAAGTTACGTGCCAATTTGCAACTCAGACCTGATAACGATCTTGATTTTACAGGTGCTGAAGTGGTGTGAGGTTTGATAATGAACCCAGTGGAATACAGAGCAGTCATCAAGTTCCTTTACTTGAAAGGCCGCACAAAAAAGGAGATGTTCAATGAGTTGAAAGAGGTTTATGGTGATGATTCCCCCATCATATGATGTAGACAAGAACAGGCATCATCAATTCAAATGTGGTCGGACTTCTGTGCAAACAGCTCCTATTCCAGGGTGAACCCACTCTGCTATTGATGAACACACCATCCAGCAAGTGGAGGTCGCTATTTTGGAAAATCGCAGCATAACCGTTTGTCACCTAGCTCAAAAATGTGAAGATTAGTGTGGGGTCCGTTGAAAAAATCATCCAAGACCATCTTCACATGCATAAGGTATCCGCTCGCTGGGTTCCCCGGCTGCTCACACCTTTACAGAAGCAGGAAAGAGTCGAATGCTCTCAGGCTCTATTGATGATGTGCCATGGAAACCAGGAGGACTTCTTCAACAGACTAATCACACAGGATGAAAGCTTGGTCCATCACTATGATCCTGAGACTAAAGTCCAGTCGATGCAATTGAAGCATCATGACTCACCGCCTTCAAAGAAGGCACATGCCCAACCCTTGGCAGACAAGGTCATGTGCACAGTATATTGGGACAAACTCGGAGTAGTATTGATGGATTTCTTAGCAAAGGGTACCATGATTACTGGGGCATACTATGCGGGATGTCATCAAAACCTCGCACCATTGGACTTCCACCTCTTTCCAACAATGAAGTTATTTTTGAAGGACAAGCATTTTCCAGATGATGAAACTCTGATTTCCAAAGTCACAATGTGGCTTTTGAGCAACCTGTTGACTTCTACAAGCAAGGTGTTTACGGTTGCGTAAAGAGATGGGAGAAGTATGTCTTTCTACGGGCACCTACGTAAAGAAGGACTAATAACTGGCAAGTTTCATTGCTCTCAGTCAACAGGAAGTGGGTCAGGAGAAATCATTAACCCCTTCACCCCCAAGGGTGGTTTGCACGTTAATGACCGGGCCAATTTTTACAATTCTGACCACTGTCTCTTTATGAGGTTATAACTCTGGAACGCTTCAACGGATCTTCGCGATTCTGAGATTGTTTTCTCGTGACATATTGTACTTCACGTTAGAAGTAAAATTTCTTCGATATAACTTGCGTTTATTTTTGAAAAAAACGCAAATATGGCGAAAATTTTTAAAATTTTGCAATTTTCAAACTTTGAATTTTTATTCCCTTAAAACAGAGAAATATGTCACATAAAATAGTTAAGAAATAACATTTCCCACATGTCTACTTTACATCAGCACAATTTTGGAACCAAAATTTTTTTTTGTTAGGAAGTTATAAGGGTTAAAAGTTGACCAGCGATTTCTCATTTTTACAACAAAATTTACAAAGCCATTTTTTTTAGGGACCACCTCTCATTTGAAGTCACTTTGAGGGGTCTATATGGCAGAAAATACCCAAAAGTGACACCATTCTAAAAACTGCACCCCTCAAGGTACTCAAAACCACATTCAAGAAGATTATTAACCCTTCAGGTGCTTCACAGGAACTAAAGCAACGTGGAAGGAAAAAATGAATATTTAACTTTTTAGCCACAAAAATGATCTTTTACAAACTTTTTTTTATTTTCACCAGGGTAAAAGGAGAAAATGGACAGATAAGGTTGTTATGCAATTTCTCCTGAGTACGCCAATACCCAATATGTGGGGGAAAACCACTGTTTGGGCACACGGCAGAGCTCGTAAGGGAAGGAGCGCCGTTTGACTTTTTCAAACTAAAATTGGCTGGAATTGAGATTGGATGCCATGTCGTGTTTGGAGAGCCCCTGATGCGCCTAAACAGTGGAAACCCCCACAAGTGACACCATTTTGGAAACTAGACCCCCTAAGGTACTTATCTAGATCTGTTGTGAGCACTTTGAACTCCCAAGTGTTTCACAAAAGCTTATAATGCCTGGGTGTGAAAAAAAAAAAAAACAATTTTCCACAAAAATGATTTTTTAGTCCCAAATTTTTGAATTTTCCCAAGGAAATTGGACCCCAAAAGTTGTTGTCCAATTTGTCCTGAGTACGCTGATACCCCATATGTGGGGGGGGGGGAAAACTGTTTGCGTGCACGGCAGGGCTTGGAAAGGAAGTAGTAACGTTTTGGAATGCAGACGTTGATGGGGGTCATGTTCCGTTTGCAGTGCCCCAGATGAGCCTAAACAGTGGAAACCCCCCACAAGTGACCCCATTTTGGAAACTATACACCCCTAAGGAACTTATCTAGATCTTTGGTGAGCACTTTGAACCCCCAAGTGCTTCACACAAGTTTATAATGCCGGGGCATGAAAATAAAAAATCCTATTTTTTTCCCACAAAAATTATATTTTAGTCACTAATTTTTTATTTTCTCAAGGGTAACAGGAGAAATTGGACCACATAAGTTGTTGTCCAATTTGTCCTGAGTACGCTGATACCCCATATGTGGGTGGGAACCACTGTTTGGGCGCACGGCAGAGCTCGGAATGGAAGGAGCACCATTTGACTTTTTCCAACCAAAATTGGCTGGAATTGAGATTGGATGCCATGTTGCATTTGGAGAGCCCCTGATGTGCCTAAACAGTGGAAACACCCCACAAATGACCCCATTTTGGAAACTAGACCCCCTAAGGAACTTTTCTAGATCTTTGGTGAGCAATTTGAACCCCCAAGTGTTTCACACAAGTTTATAACGTAGAGCCGTAAAATTTAAAAATCATATTTTTTCCACAAAAATGATCTTTTCACCCCAATTTTTATTTTTCCAAGGGTAACAAGACTCCAAAAGTTATTGTGCAATTTGTCCTGAGTGCGCTGATACCCCATATGTGGGGGTAAACCACTGTTTGGGTGCATGGCAGAGTTTGGAAGGGAAGGAGCGCCGTCTGACTTTTTCAACGCAGAATTGGCTGGACGCCATGTCGTGTTTGGAGAGCTCCTGATCTGCCTAAACAGTGGAAACCCCCATAAATGACGCCATTTTGGAAACTAGACCCCTCAAGGAACTTATCTAGATGTGTGGTGAGAACTTTTAACCCCCAGGTGTTTCACTAAAGTTTATAAGTACAGCCTAAAATAAAAAATCTTTTTTTTTTTTTACAAAAATGATTTTTTCGTCCCCAATATTTTATTTTCACAAGGGTAACAGAAGAAATTGGAACCCAAATGTTGTTGTCCAATTTGTCCTGAGTACGCTGATACCCAATATGTGGGAGAAAACTACTGTATGGGCGCACGTCAGGGCTCGGAAGGGAAGTAGTGACGTTTTGGATTGCAGACTTTGATGGAATGGTCTGGGGGCGTCATGTCACATTTGGAGAGCCCTAATGCACCTATACAGTGGAAACCCCCCACAAGTGACCCCATTTTGGCAAATAGACCCCACAAGGAACTTATCTAGATGTGTGGTGAGCACTTTGAACCCCGAAGTGCTTCACAGAAGTTTATAACGTACAGCCGTAAAAATAAAAAATCTTTTTTTTTTTTACAAAAATGATTTTTTCGCCCCCAATATTTTATTTTCACAAGGGTAACAGAAGAAATTGGAACCCAAAAGTTGTTGTCCAATTTGTCCTGAGTACGCTGATACCCAATATGTGGGAGAAAACTACTGTATGGGCCACGTCAGGGCTCTGAAGGGAAGTAGTGACGTTTTGGATTGCAGACTTTGATGGAATGGTCTGGGGGCGTCATGTCGCATTTGGAGAGCCCCTGATGCACCTAAACAGTGGAAACCCCCCACAAGTGACCCCATTTTGGAAAATAGACCCCACAAGGAACTTGTCTAGATGTGTGGTGAGCACTTTGAACCCCGAAGTGCTTCACAGAAGTTTATAACGCACAGCCGTAAAAATAAAAAATCCTTTTTTTTTTTTGCAAAAATGATTTTTTTGCCCCAATATTTTATTTTTACAAGGGTAACAGGAGAAATTGGACCCCAAAAGTTGTTGTCCAATTTTTCTGAGTACGCTGATATCCAATATGTGGGAGAAAACTACTGTATGGGTACACGTTGGGGCTCGGAAGGGAAGTAGTGACGTTTTGGATTGCAGACTTTGATGGAATGGTCTGGGGGCGTCATGTCGCATTTGGAGAGCCCCTGATGCGCCTAAACAGTGGAAATCCCCAACAAGTGACCCCATTTTGGAAAATAGACCCCACAAGGAACTTATCTAGATGTGTGGTGAGCGCTATGAAGCCCCAAGTGCTTCACAGAAGTTTATAATGTACAGCCGTAAAAACAAAAAAAATTTTTTTTTTTGTACAAAAATGATATTTTCGCCCCCAGTTTTTTATTTTCCCAAGGGTAGCAGAAGAAATAGGACAAATTGCACAATAACTCTTGGGGTCCAGAGTACGCTGATACCCCATATGTGGGGATAAACTACTGTTTGGACGCATGGCAGAGCTCAGAAGTGAAGGAGCACCGTTTGACTTTTTCAACGCAGAATTGGCTGGAATTGAGATCAGACGCCATGTCACATTTGGAGAGCCCCTGATGTGCCTAAACAGCTGAAACCCCCAATTCTAACTCCAACCCTAACCCCAACACACCCCTAACCCTAGTCCCAACCCTAACCACAAACCTAACCCTAACACACCCCTAATCCCAACCCTAACCCTAATCCTAACTTTAGCGCCAACCCTAACCCTAACTTTAGCCGCAACCCTAACCCTAACCCTAATGGGAAAATGGAAATAAATACTTTTTTTTAATTTTATTATTTTTCCCTTACTAAGGGGTGATAAAGGGGGGTTTGATTTACTATTTATAGCGGGTTTTTATGATTGGCAGCTGTCACGCTAAAAGACGCTTTTTATTGCAAAAATAGTTTTTGCATCATCACATTTTGAGAGCTATAATTTTTGCATATTTTGGCCCACAGAGTCATGTGAGGTCTTATTTTTTGCGGGACGAGTTGACGTTTTTATTGGTACCATTTTGAGCACGTGACATTTTTTGATCATTTTTATTTCGATTTTTGGGAGGTTAGAATGAACAAAAATCAGCAATTCATGAATTTCTTTTGGGGGAGGCGTTTATACCGTTCCGCGTGTGGTAAAATTGATAAAGCAGTTTTATTCTTCGGGTCAGTACGATTATGGCGATACCTCATTTATATCATTTTTTCATGTTTTGGCGCTTTTATAGATAAAAACAATTTTATATAAAAAATAATTATTTTTGCATCGCTTTGATTCTGCGAGCTATAACTTTTTATTTTTTCGCTGATGATGCTTTCTGATGGCTCGTTTTTTGCGGGACAAGATGACGTTTTCAGCGGTACCATGTTTTTTTATATCGGTCTTTTTGATCGCGTATTATTCCACTTTTTGTTCGGCGGTATGATGATAAAGCATTGATTTTTTGCTTCGTTTTTTTTTTTTTTTTAAGGGGTTCACTAAAGGGGTTAACTAGTGGGACAATTTTATAGGGGGGGTCGTTACGGATGCGGCGATACCAAATATGTGTACTTTTATTGTTTTTTTTTTTTTATTTACAGGAAGAAGTGAATTTATTGGGGAATATTTTTTTTTTTTTTTTTTTATTTTGGATTTTTTTTTACACATGTTTATTTTTACTTTTTTAACTTTTTTACTTTGTCCCAGGGTGGGACATCACAGTATTTTATCAGATCACTGGTGTGACAGTGTGCACAGCACTCTGTCACACCAGCGATCGCACAGGCATAGATGCAGGCTTCTCAGTGCCTGCTCTCGGCAGGCACTGAGGTAGCCGCCTCCCTCCAGGACCCCGGCGCCATCTTGGATCCGGGTCCTGGGAGGGAGGAAGCCCTCAGAACAGCGCGATCACATCGCGCTGCTCTGAGGGTCTCAGGGGGGCGCGCAGGGAGCCCCCACCCTGCGCGATCCTCCCTGTGCCCCCAGTACACCGCGATCATGTTTGATCGCGGTGTGCAAGGGGTTAATGTGCCGGGAGCGGTCCGTGACCGCTCCTGACACACAGTCATGGGTGTCAGCTGTGATAATCAGCTGACACCCGCGGCGATTAGCTGCGCTCCCCTCAGGAGCGCAGCTGATCGCCTATGACGTACTATCCCGTCCCCGGTCATACGGGCCCAGGTACCATGGACGGGATAGTACGTCCGATGGCAGTAAGGGGTTAATGAACGCCCCTCTTAACTTTGAAGGAGAAGATGTCAGAGGAGTTAATGGCAATGATGGAAATTCAGCAGAACACCCAAATCTGAGACTGGTCAATTGTAATAGGAAGAGGTGTGACCTATCTATTTATTTTTCCAATCATTTATAGTAGTAGCAGCTATAAGGAGGGCAGGGTGGTAGTCATGGCGAGGAGCTGCTGCATCGTCACACCCTGACTCCCCACAGAGGAAACATAAAGTAGAACACTCACTTAAGATTCTAGGGTTCCTCCTGCTTCATCCATCCGGGCTCCAAATTCCCGATTCTCACAAATGGAATCCATGTCCATGCTTAACAGTTTAACTTTACTTAGCAACAGGGTTCTTATTACAGATGCAGCACAGTTCTCATGCAATGACATTCCTGGAGCCTTCCCTGGCAATCTCTGCTTTTCCCGGTAATCTCTGCCTAGTCCGACAATCTCTGTCTTCTCCCAGCAATCTCTGCCCTGCCGGACAATCCCTGTCACGTCTGACGATCTCTTTCTCTCCTGGCGATCTGCCTTGCTGGACAATCTCTGTCCCTTCTGACAATCTCTGTCTCTCCTGGCAAGTTCTGCCTTGCTGGACAATCTCTGTCCCTTCAGCAAGGTCTGTACCTTTAGGTCCATCATCTTCCTCCCATTCCCCTTGTCAGGTTTCCATAGGAAAAGGTAGAAGGCTCGCTATCTCAGCTCCGCCTAATCTCGGCCATAGGCCCCGGATCCTCCTTGGAATGGTTACCATTTAAGATGGTGACCACTTACACGCCACTCCAGCCTGGGGTTCCTTCTTGCCTTAGCAACCTTACCCCTATGGCTATCTGACTGTCGTCTTCCATTGCTGCATCACAACTCTCACTAAACCAGGAAGTTCCTCACTATAGCTCCTGTTCTGTACTACACCCAGCTGTAACCCAGCCTGGAAAACCCTTATGCTAACTATGCTATTCTATCATTCTCAATCTCTATCTCTAGTATGCCCTATTATTCTATCCCCTCTATTGTCCTAAGCTACTGCTACCATTCTCTTTTATATTCTATCCTATGCACAATACATGTCAAGTACATATACATTACAGCTACAGTAAATGTCAGAGCTGTCTTCCAGGTGCAAAAATTAAAGAGGTGTCAGACATGATATTAGGACTCTTCAGACCTACAGGTGAATACCCATTCCTGTTAATACATGTGGGACAAATGACACAGCAAGAAAAGACCTGGAAGTAATTTGCAGTGACTTTGAAAACTTAGGTAAGAAAGTGAAAGCACTGGGAGCGCAGGTCGTCTATCATCCATCCTCCCAGTGGATGGCCATGGAACAAGGAGGTGGAATAAGATTCTGCAGGTGAACAACTGGCTACGTCGATGGTGCCATCAGCAAGGATTTGGATTTCTGGATCACGGAGTGAATTACGAATATGATGGACTACTTGCTACAGATAAGGTACATCTTACGAAGACTGGAAAACATGTATTTGGAAGTCGACTTGCTACACTGATCAGGAGAGCTTTAAACTAGAACAATGTGAGAAGGGATGCAAAAGGCCAGAAAAAGCCATACACCTGACAAATACTATTGAGAACTCTGCTATTTGAAGTGGAAAGGAAGAACAAAGACAAAAAAAACTAAATATTGGAGAAAGAGAAACCAATCATAAACTAAAATGTTTCTATACAAATGTTTCTATACAAATGCACAAAGCATGGACAACAAACAAGGTGAGCTGGAACTACTAGCGCAGGAAAAGAAATATGATGTCATTGGAATCACTGAAACTTGGTGGGATGATACACATGATTGGAATACAAGGCTAGAAGGATAGAACTTATTTGCGAAAAACAGACTTGATAATCGAGGAGGAGGTGTTGCATTGTATGTTAGAAAAGCGTATATCTGCACAGAGATTGACGCTTCAGAGACTGGGAGTTCTGTGGAAACTGTTTGGATAAGAATACATGGAGAGAACAACGGAAACGACACCATTGTAGACATTTATTACAGGCCGCCTGTGCAAGCTGAAGATATAGAAGAACTCTTAATGCATCAAATGGCCAAAATAGCAGAATCTTGCGATGTGCCCCGCTTTGCTGCAGCGGCGACAAACGGGTCGTTCGTCCTGGTCGTAGCGATCGTTGTCTCTCCCTCTGATCGGTGGGATCCTCTTTCGACGTTTGCCATGGGGCGTCATATGGATTGGAGGCCAGCTCTATCTTCTCATTTTGGGGCACTTGCAAGGACTGCACGGTTTTGGCTAGTGCCGCCACACTTTTGGTCAGTTCCTGAACCTGCAGACGTAGCTCTGCAGATGGATCATTATCCAGGGTCTGTGCGTCGGCCTCAGCGGGGGCCTGAGGGAAGGATGCCACCTCTTGGAGGTAGGTAATTGCTAGACGCCTAGGGGGCGCTGGACGGCTGACATTTGGTTCGTGTAAAGTCTGAAGTCTGCAAAGCTCAGGTCAGGGTTTTGTAGGGCCATAATGCACAGCTGTGACCTGTGGGTGCTGAACAGGAGTCCCTCAATAAATTGCTTGTTTAACAATCTGTCTCCATCCTGCACGCTGTCTGGGTCAATCTGCTTTATGGCCCACAGTACCTCCTGAAGGTTAAGAGCATAGTCCCGTATACTGTCCTGCCCCCTTTGTTTACACCCGAAGAACCTCATCTTTATTTCTGCTGCAGTGCAGGTGTCAAAGGTGCTCTTTAGCTTAGCCAGAATTTGCTTAAGAGTGTCTTTATTAGTGCCCTGCCAGGACTTTACTTCTCTTTGAGCTGTACCAGTTAACTGTCCAATGAGAATGCTTACTTTTTGGTTTTCAGACAGAGGGTATGCATCAAATAAGCTGCACAGTCTCTCTTTGAAATTGCTCAGGGTATATGGCTCCCCTGAGTATTGTAGCCAGGCCGCTCCCGGTATATATGGCATTGATAGTGGCATTATAGGGACTGCAGCGGCAGTCGCCAGATCTTGCTGCGCTCAGGGGGCTGCGGCTGCACCTGCCTCTGAATCTTGTGGCGCTATGGGGGCAGCGGCGGCGTCCACCACTATATCTTCTCCTGCATTAGACATTTTCTTCCCCCTAGCTCTGCAAGCTGACCGCAGAGCGCGCACAGCACTTCTCTTTTCACGCTCTCTCCCTGGCTCCGCCACGATGCCAAGCCTTTCTACTCCCTGCGTGCCTCGTAGCGGCAGTTGTACAAAACTTTCAGAAAAGTCTCTGGCGCAATAGGCAGTTCAAAATAGGCACACAGGACCCGGTGATACCAGGCTTCGATATTCTGTTTGTGACGCCAAGTTGGATCGCCTGCTAGGGCAGTGGGGTATTCGGTACCCGGCCGCTTCTTAATGGGGAAGTGTCACAGCGGCAGTGACCCGGTCCGTGGCACTGGGCATCCAATAAAAGGGGTATATTTACAAGGGATAATAGAGTTTGTAATAGAGTGTTTGTGACGCCACCTGTGGTTTCTGGTCAGAGGTGACCAGCGCTGCAGAGCAGATTCTCTGGGACTGATGGTGATGCAGCAGAGTTGGTAAAGCTCCCCACAAGTGGAGCTCAGTCCCAGACAGATGTAATGTAAGGTAGATGGTAAAGATGTAGTATTTAGCAAGGGATGTAGCAGTGTTGAGTGGGTGTTGCAGGAAGAACTTGAGAGGACACAGTCAGATGCAGTTTCCAAAGCTTTACTCACAGTTCTGCAGGCAAAGTGTCCAGGGCTCAGTTTACAGATGGTGCTGGAGTCTGTCAGCTTGAAAGCAATTTGGGATCTCCTCATTCAGGTGGGATGTGAGGCCTCCTTTCTAGCGCTATTCTCTAAGGTACTTGCTGTTGTAAACTCTGTTCAAGTTCCTCTCTCTCTCTGTTACTTAAGTAGCACTCTACTCGCATGACGGATAGCTGTAGCCTGCTTCAGGGATCGCTTCTCTATGGCGTCTCCGGCTCACATGCGCTGCTGGGTCATCGAGTCTCAGTTGGGACAGAGGACCTGCTGTCTTCTGCCCTTCGGATTCTGCTGCTGAGGTTTTAGTTACCCATTCAGCCTCGGACTCGGGTCCAGTTTCTGGCGCTCAGGAATCGGGGTGAGCGCAGCTATAGCTCCTGTCCCCCAGCTTGTCTCCAACCTGTCCTTCCTCAACTCTCCTCAGACACTAACTAAACTCTAACTCCTCCCTCAGCCAGAACATTCCAGGGAAGCTCCCCTGAAATCAGGTGTCAGAGCTCCCCTTCTGGTCTGGAGTTGGAAAAGTGTTGTATGCTGTGTGTTACCTGTTAAGGGGATCCTTCCTTGCTTTCAGGCATGACATCACTCCCCACTGGAGGGAGGCAAGGTCACTGTGGCAACCGAACACCTGGGGTGCCACACCTATAATAAACCATAGGAAGTTCTTAAAATGACAGTGTTCCCGTGTTTACTAGTGATAAGCGAACCTGCTCGCCACTACTCGTTACTCACCTGAGTATCACGGTACTCGGTGTACTCAGCAAGCGCCAAGCATTTCCGGGAACTCGGGTCTCCACCCAGCATTTTTGGCGGACTTTAGAGACCCAATCACACTGCAGGGATTGTCATGCCAGGCAATGAAGTGCCGTAGCCATCTCTGTTGTGGTCGTGCAGTGATTGACTGGCCGCACAGCATCAAGGGTATAAGAGACCGGACGCCGCCCTGCTCGGCGCATTCAGCTCCGGATTGAGATAGTGTAGGCAGAGCTGCTGCCGAGATAAGGTCAGATTTGGCAATTTCTTAGTCAGTGTGGGGTCTACCATTCTAAACTACTCAAATCCAGATAAACCAACAGTCTTTCTAAGGACTAATTCCAAAGTATATAGGTTCCAATGTTAGGTAGGCAGGGGAGTGTACATTGCTCTATACACATCAGTGCAAGGCCTGCAGACACTGTATGTGTGTATATAGATCATTGCATACATCAAGAGGGTCCATTCCCTTCCTGTGTTCTGGTGCTGCTGCTGCTACGAGTATGATATATTGGCTGTATATACAGTAACTAGCCCCAAGTGGAATTGGAATACAGGCCACACATTTTACGGTGTGATATCTCCATGCCAGCTCATATCTAAGCATGTTGAAAGTTTGCCTAGTGTACGCCAGTGTTATTTTCTTGGCCTGGGTGTCACTGTACTTATATACACCAGTATTTAGCCAAAAAAAAACCCACATGTTTCAGTGTGGTATCTCTGTGCCAGCTCATATCTGTGCGTGCTGAAAGTTTTGCCAGTGCACGCAAGTTTTATTTTTTTGCCCTGGGTGTGACTGTACTTATATACTCCAGTATTTTGGCAAAAAAAAAAAACACGCCACACATGTTTCGATGTGGTATCTCCATGCCAGCTCATATCTGTGCGTGCTGAAAGTTTGGTCAGTGTACGCCAGTGTTATTTTTTGGCATGGGTTTGACTGTACTTATATACACCAGTATTTAGCCCCCCCAAAAAACACACGTTTCGGTGTGTGTATCTCCGTTCCAGGTCATATCTGTGTGTGCTGACAGTTTGGCCAGTGTACACCAGTGTTATTTTTTTGGCCTGGGTGTGACTGTACTTATATACACCAGTATATAGCAAAAAAAAAAAACACGTTTCAGTGTGGTATCTCTGTGCCAGCTCATATCTGTGCATGCTGAAAGTTTGGCCAGTGTATGCCAGTTTTATTTTTTTGCCCTGCTTGTGCTTGAAATGTTGCCTTCTAGGCTCAGTGAGATGGAAGTTTTCCGCAAGCTGATGGCGGTGGCCGTCCCAAGGTACTCAGTCCCAAGTCGCTACTATTTCTCCCGTTGTGCTGAACCGGCATTATACCAGCATGTGTCCCACAACATTACCCATGCCCTCAACAATGCTGTTACTGGGAAAGTCCACCTAACCACGGACACATGGACAAGTGCCTGTGGGCAGGGACGGTACATCTCACTGACGGCACACTGGGTTAACATAGTGGAAGCCGGGACCCAGTCGGTCTTTGGGATGGAACACATCCTCCCCATGCCGAGGATTGCGTGCCCTACGTCAATCGGGGTTGCCCCCACATTCTGCAGCTCCTGCACCTCCTCCTATTCTTCAGCCTCCATCTCTGAAATGAACACATCAGTCAGAAGCTGGAAGCACTGCAGCACTGCCTCAGCCAAGGGTCAACAGGCTGTGCTGAAGCTAATCTGCATAGGTGACAAACTGCACAATGCAGAAGAGTTGTGGACAGCGCTGAAAGAGCAGTCAGATATTTGGATGACACTGCTGAACCTACAGCCAGGCATGGTCATGTGTGACAATGGCCAGAACCTGGTGGCAGCTCTGAGGCAAGGTGAACTCACACATGTATCTTACCTGGCTCATGTGCTTAACCTCGTGGTTCAAGGTTTTCTCTAAAGCTACCTGGAGTTGCTGGATCTGCTAGTGAAAGTACGCCATCTGTCTGCCCATTTTAGAAAGTCAGCTACAGCTTCAGCCGCCCTTGCCATGCTTCAGCAGCATTTGCAGCTTCCGGCTCACCCACTGCTGTGTGATGTTCCCACGTGTTGGAACTCTACACTGCATATGTTGGAAAGGATTTGAGAGCAGAAGAGAGCAGTTGTTGACTACCAGCATCAACAAGGCCGTCAATATTCAGTTCAGACTCCACACAGAAGACCTCAGGAGTGGACATGGATGTCAGACATATGTACCATCCTCCAGAACTTTGAGGACTGCACCAAGGTGGTGAGCGGCGATGACGCCATAATTAGCGTCACCATCCCGCTTCTCAGCATTCTGAAAACCTCTCTGCTCACAATTAAAGATGATGCATTGCAGGCAGAGCATGAGGACATGGAGCAAGGAACCATACAGGGTGATTACACTCAGCCCAGCCTCATGTCGTCGCAATGTGGATTGGTAGACAATGAGGAGGAAGAACAGGAGCTACTTTCATGCGCTATAGATGGTACTACAAGTACAGCTGTCATACCATCTGATCAGCGGGGATGGCCTTAGGATAGGGAGGAGGATGAGGATGAGGAAGACAGCATGGTCAGTCATCCAGTTGATGAGGACATGGAAGTCTTGCCTGTTAGTAGTCTGGCACGCATGGCTGACTTTATGTTGTGCTGCGTTTCCTGTGACCCTCGCATTATAAAAATTTTCGGTGACACTCATTACTGGTTGATGACACGCCACAAGGACAACTTTCAATCTCTTTTTCCAGAGGCAGGCAGATGTACAAAAATGTTGCTGTACCACAGGGCTCTTGTAGCGGAATAACTGAAAAAATTCCCATGTGAGAACGCTGGCAGCAGATGTCAGAGTTTGTTTGTACAGCCAAGGAGTCCAAGCGAGAGAGACAGAAGTACAATCCAGTTCAGGCTGGGGAACAATGGCAAAGTTCTGTGACAGTTTTCTCAGACCCTCCCATCGTGCCGCCATAGAGGCAAGGGGTGCTGGCACAAGAAGTGCAATGTTTGGGAAGATGGTGAGTATCTTGCAGATCGTACAAATGTCCTCCGGGATTCCTCTGTGCCTTTTAATTATTGGGTATCCAAGCTGGACATGTGGCATGAACTGGCTCTCTACGCCTTGGAGTTCCTGGCACGCCCTGCTGCTAGCATTCTGTCAGAGCTGGTTTTTAGTGCCGATGGTGGAATTATAACAGGTAAGCTTATCCGCCTGTCAAATGACAATGCTGACAGGCTGACTCTTATAAAAATGAACAAGGGCTGGATTGGGCAAGACTTCTGTACACCACCGAATGCAAACAGCGAAACATAATCTTAAATACATTGTCTTTTTTGTGGAGGTGTATTCTCATGAAATACAAAAAAGTTTAGTGTCTGCTCACCTCCTCTGAAGCGCACGGATCCTGCTGTGCAGCAAGTTTTCAGAACTTAGAAAAAATAAGTCCAGCGCTGTAAGTCCATAAAATCCATTTTCTTTTATTCCAAAACTTCCAATGACATAAAAACAGTTAAGTCATAGTCCAGACAAAATAGAATGGGAGGACAAAATGAATAATGTGAAGTGGATTTTCCTGGGCCCATCCAGTACCTGGGTTCAAAGGCTTATTGGGGTGCATATGACTTAGTAGCAGGGCAGGCCTCGCATTCAATGCAACATTTTTTATGGAAGCCCCCTGGACATCTCGTGAAAGGGGTATTGGGGTGCGTCGTAATTCTTGACAGCCCATCCACTCACAGCATAGGCTATAAAAGTTTAGGCGACCCACTTTTTAATAATGGCCCTTAAACAGATTAATGCTGCCTGATGCCCCTGTAAAAACAGGCTCTGTGACTTTGAGTCCCTCCTTCATAAATGAAACAAGATGTGTCTGCTTATGTGTCACATACCACATGGCCAGCTAGGGTTGTTAAATGTTTCAATTACATTTCCCAGTGAATGCATTTGCTTTGGTTGAAATCAATATTAAAGTAGAAAAACGCTTCAAAAATGCTGCGTCTGAACATAGCCCAAGTGGTGGAGGAACATTTTGGTCTGGGGTTAATTTTTTTGCCTTTTATACAAGTCATTAACCTGGAAAGGATGTACCTTAACATATTTCCCAGCAAAATCAGTTTTGGTTTCGTTTTGGTATGTTTTTGGTGCACCGGTAAAAATGGCATGAAACTCTGACAACATTGTTTAAGGTTGTGAACTAGGAGTCAGGAATGCTTCCAGGGGTGATGTCCATAATGTCCCCGTGTCATTGAGCAGTGTTTCCATCATTCTCAGACGCATTTAGACCTTGAAAGGACCCCTGGGGGCGATCGCGGCAAAAATGCTCTGCTCTCCCACAGACTTACATTGGGCTTGTTGTTCTGTCTGAGTACCAGAGTTGTTGTGAATATGCTGGAGGCGGCTTCTGTGCTG
This sequence comes from Oophaga sylvatica, assembly GCA_033576555.1. Lineage (NCBI taxonomy): Eukaryota > Metazoa > Chordata > Amphibia > Anura > Dendrobatidae > Oophaga > Oophaga sylvatica. Next base: position 701,594,573 of record JARQOD010000001.1, read on the forward strand.
GGGCTCCCTCCGGAGGTTGCTGAGGGTAATGAACTGATTAATGAATGGCCTTCAGCTGGCGCTGAATGGTAGGATATAAGTGGTCTGAGTTCCCAGCAGCCTTGCCGGTTATCAGTTGTTCTTCTGGTCTTGCTTGAAGCACTGCTAGTTTCTTGCTCTCCTTCAAATAAGTGTTTGCTGTTTTTCTTTTCTCTGTTTGATTTTCTCTGCTGGTTTGCTGCCTGCAGTGGACTGCAGCCTGTCCCCTTTTGGGGGTCTGGCGCTGCAATTGTGCTCCGTTTGTGTCTGCACTTTTGCTTTGCTTTTTTGTTACTTTTAATTTGCTGAATAGCGTTTTGTTACACCAGAGATCTGATTTAGGTGGAAGAGGTCGTGTGATCTCAGGTTTTTTGGCAATCAGAAGTGTTAGTATTTTTGTTAGGGTTTTTGTTGGATTGCAGTCAGAATTCTTTCCTGTACTTTTTTGTCTAGACAGATTGGGGCTCAGCGTTTGCTCATTCTATTTTCTGTCTGTGTCCGTGCTTTCTTCTTGTCTAACCGCCATTACATGTTTGGGGGCTTCCTATTTTCTTTGGGGATCTGCTGCAGATAGCTTTCATCTTTCTGCCTTTAGGTGTAGTTATCTCTCAGGCTGTGACGAGGCGTCTAGGATCAACGTAGGAACGCTCCACGGCTACCTCTAGTTGTGTGGTTAGTTCAGGTTACTGCAATCCAATAGGTTCCAGCCTCTCTGGTGTATTACCGCTTTTACTATTTTTTGCCATTTCTCCTCAGTTACCGAAACATAACAGTATAACCGGCCAAACTGAAAATTATATGGTACTCAACAGAAGGGAAAAATAGTAAAAAAGGAAAAAGAAAAAATGGAGTTGTCAGAATTTTTTTTTTTCTGTTTGTTGCATTTTTTCCCTTTTTTTCTCTGGGTGCTGAGGAGGAATTTTTTTTTTTCTCTCAATGGAGTTTGCACAGTTGTCTGGCCGTGTGGACCAGCTTGCCACTGAGGTTCAGAGTATTGCTACCTATCTTGCTGGGTTGCCAGTTGTGGAACCTAGGATCCCCATGCCAGATTTGTTTTTGGGGGATCGATCTAAATTTCTGAATTTCAAAAATAACTGTAAGTTGTTTTTTGCCTTAAGGCCTAAGTCCTCAGGGAACGCGGCACAGCAGGTTCAAATTGTCATCTCCCTGCTGCGCGGCGACCCTCAGGATTGGGCTTTTTCCCTGACACCTGGGGATCCTGTTGTGAATGATATTGATGTATTTTTTCAGGCTCTGGAGTTATTGTACGATGAACGTAATGTCACTGATCAAGCTGAAAAGACCTTGTTGGCATTAAATCAGGGTCTTGAAGACGCTGAGTTGTACTGTCAGAAATTTCGAAAGTGGGCAGTTCTGACCAAATGGAATGATCATGCTTTGGCAGCCCTTTTTCGAAAGGGTCTGTCAGAAAAAGTAAAGGACGTTATGGTGGGATTCCCTGTTCCCTCTGGTCTCAATGATTCTATGTCTTTGGCTATTCAAATTGACAGACGTTTGCGTGAGCGCAGAGGTATGCGTGAGATAGTGTTGCCTTGTGAGCCAGCTCCTGAGCCCATGCAGTGTGATGGAGTGACTTCTGGGACTCAGCGTCATGAGTTTCGTAAGCGCAATGGGTTATGTTTCTACTGTGGTGACGCTTCCCATGCTATCTCTGTCTGTCCTAAGCGGGGAAGACGTTTTGCACGCTCAGTTGTCTTGGGTAGCGTTCAGACTAAATTTCTGTTGACTGTTACCCTGATTTGTTCCCTGTCCACATTTTCTGCTCAAGCTTTTGTTGATTCAGGAGCAGCTATTAACCTGATGGATTTTGACTTTGCCAAACGTTGTGGGTTTCCCATGATACCCCTGCGGAAGTTTATTCCCCTACTGGGCATTGATTCTACCCCTTTGGTGTAGAATAAACCGCAGTTTTCTACTCAAGTGATAATGAGGGTTGAACCAGATCATCAGAAGAGTTTCAAATTTCTGGTGCTGCATAATCTGCATGACATTATTGTACTAGGTTTCCCTTGGTTACAGTCTCATAATCCTGTTTTGGATTGGAAATCTTTGTCTGTGACCAGTTGGGGCTGCCAATGTGTTAATACTGACACTCCTGTTTTTTCTGCCTCTCCCCAGTCTCAGGATGTCCCTGACTTTTTGACTGATTTTTCTGATGTGTTTAGTGAAAGTAAATCTGCATCCTTGCCCCCTCACAGGAGCTACGATTGCGCTATTGAATTAGTGCCTGGTGGTAAATTTCCTAAAGGTCGCCTTTTTAATTTATCTGTACCTGAACACGATGCTATGCGATCTTATATCAAGGAGTCATTGGAGAAGGGTCATATCAGACCATCCTCTTCACCCTTGGGCGCCGTTTTTTTCTTTGTGGCCAAAAAGGATGGTTCATTGAGGCCGTGTATTGATTATCGCCTCCTGAATAAGATCACTGTTAAATATCAATATCCGTTACCTTTGATTTCTGACCTATTTTCCAGAGTGAAAAGTGCTAGTTGGTTTACCAAGCTTGACCTCAGGGGGGCGTATAACCTTATTCGCATTAAGCACGGGGATGAATGGGAGACGGCGTTTAATACCCCAGAGGGGCATTTTGAGTACCTAGTGATGCCTTTTGGGCTTACTAATGCCCCTTCCATCTTCCAATCCTTCATGAATTATATTTTCAGGGATTTTGTGGATACATTTCTGATTGTTTATTTGGATGATATCTTGATTTTTTCCAATGACTGGGACTCTCATGTGAAACATGTTCGGACTGTGTTCCAGATTTTGAGAGAGAATGCTCTGTATATGAAGGGATCAAAGTGTCTTTTTGGCATACAGAAGGTCTCATTTCTGGGATTCATTTTGTCTCCGTCTGTTATTGAAATGGACCCGGTCAAGGTTCAGGCCATCTGTGATTGGGTTCAACCTACTTCATTGAAGGCTCTTCAGAGATTTTGGGGTTTTGCCAATTTTTATCGTAAATTTATTGGTAATTTCTCTGGTATTGTTAAACCATTGACTGATCTGACCAAAAAGGGTTCCAATGTGGTGAATTGGCCTCCTGAGGCAGTTTCTGCATTTCAGGAACTTAAGCAAAGATTCTTTTCTGCTCCTGTTCTACGGCAGCCTGATCTTTCTCTGCCATTTCAGGTGGAGGTTGATGCCTCTGAGATTGGGGCAGGTGCCGTTTTGTCCCAAAGGGATCCAGAGACCTCTAAGAGTAACCCTTGTGCCTTTTTCTCTCGAAAATGTTCTCCAACTGAACGTAATTATGACGTGGGTAATCGGGAGTTAATGGCCATGAAGTGGGCCTTTGAAGAGTGGAGACATTGGCTGGAAGGAGCCAAACATCAGGTGGTGGTCCTCATGGACCATAAGAACCTGGTTTATCTCGAATCACCCAAGCGACTTAATCTTAGACAGGTCAGGTGGGCCTTGTTTTTCACACGTTTTAATTTTGTGGTTTCTTTTCTTCCTGGCACTAAGAATGTCAAGGCGGATGCCCTCTCGAAGAGTTTCTTTGCAGATTCTCCTGAGTTATCTGATCCTGCTGTTATTTTGAAAGAGGGTGTGGTTCTTTCCGCCATTTCGCCCAATATGAGACTGGCTCTGGAAGGGTGTCAGGAGGATAAACCTGAGCGCTGCCTGTTGGGAAGTTGTTTGTTCCAGACCAGTGGAAAAAGAGTATGATGTCTGATATTCATTGTTCCGCGTTGGCTGGTCATCCTGGGATTTTTGGTACCAGAGACTTGGTGAGTCGCTCCTTTTGGTGGCCTACTTTGTCTCGTGACGTCAGAGACTTTGTGCAGTCCTGTGGGACTTGCTCTCGTTCCTAGCCTTGCTCTCGTTCTAGTGGTTTGTTAATGCCACTACCTGTACCCAAGAGGCCATGGACCCATATTTCTATGGATTTTATTTCTGACCTTCCTGTCTCTCAGAGAATGACCGTTATCTGGCTAATCTGTGATAGGTTTTCCAAGATGATACATCTTGTGCCATTGCCTAAGTTGCCTTTCTCCTCAGAGTTGGTGCCTTTACTCTTTCAGCATGTGGTTCGGTTGCATGGCATTCCGGAGAACATTGTGTCTGACAGAGGAGTCCAGTTTGTTTCCAGATTTTGGAGGACATTTTGTTCTAAACTTGGTGTTCAGTTGTCTTTCTCCTCTGCATTTCACCCTCAGACCAATGGACAAACCGAGAGAACAAACCAGACCTTGGAGACTTATTTGAGATGTTTTGTGTCTGCTGATCAAGATGACTGGGTCTCTTTTTTGCCTTTTGCTGAGTTTGCTCTTAATAATAGAGCTAGCTCTACCACCTTGATATCTCCATTTTTCTGCAATTCCGGGTTTCACCCTCGATTTTCTTCAGGACAGGCGGAGGCTTCTGTCTGTCCGGGGGTTGACTCTATTGTGCAGCGTATGCAGCAGATTTGGGACCAGGTGGTGGAGAGGTTGTCTGTCTCTCAGGAGAAGGCCCAGCGGTTTGAAAACCGGCATAGGACTGATGGTCCTCGTTTTAAAGTGGGGGACTTGGTTTGGTTGTCCTCAAGGAATATCCCTATGAAGGTTGCATCTCCTAAATTTAAGCCAAGGTTCATTGGACCTTATAAGATCATGGAAATTATTAATCCGGTTTCCTTCCGTTTGCTTCTTCCAGGGACATTAAAGATCCATAACGTGTTCCACAAATCCTTATTGAAGAGGTTTGTCGAACCAGTGGTTCCTATGGCTGCACCTCCCGACCCTGTTTTGGTTGAGGGTAATTTGGAGTATGTGGTTGAGAAGATATTGGATTCTCGTTTTGCTAGACGGAAACTCCACTATTTGGTTAAGTGGAGAGGTTATGGTCAGGAGGACAATTCTTGGGTGTTTGCTTCGGACATTCATGCGGGGAGACTTATCCGTGCCTATCATCGAGCCCATCCTGATCTGCCTGGTTGCGCAGGTGAGGGTTCGTTGACCCCTAGTGTTGAGCGATACTGCTCGATATTTAAAAATATCGGATCGGAATGGTATCGCCGATATCACTAAATATCGGCGATATCCGATTCCGATACCGGAAGTCCCATGTAAGTCTATGGGAACAAAATATCGCAACTAAAAAAAGTCTTTCTTTCCTTGTAAACACAAAATATACACACTTAGAATACATATATATATATATATATATATATACATGTCATTGTGACATATATATATATATACATATATTTATAGTTTATTCACTTCTACATAGTAAAATAGCCTCTGATTCAATTGCCGGGTGTCATGTATAGTGTACAGTTCCTATAGCGTCTTGTGCTTGGGTGCGAGGAAAACACATGAGACATAGGTTGATATGAAATGACTTGTATTACTTCATACAAGCATGCAGAAAAGGTCACACAGTTTGCAGGAACAGAGGCAGGAGAACACAGCAGGCCAGAGTAACTTCAAGCTCTACAATAACTCTCCAAGCAGGTTCAGGATCTCTTCTCTGTACCGTAATTCCTCTGCAAACATGGATTCACCAGACAGCAGGTTTCCAAAGTCCAAAAGTGTTCCAAAGTTCCTCAGTAGGAAATAGCTGGAGTCCAAAATCCTAGGTTTCCAGGAGTCAGGTCACAGGCTGACTGAGGCTTGATTCAGGAGCACTGATTGTTCAGCTGAGGCTGCTTAAGAAGCAAGAGGGAGAGAATCAGGGCGGGAACATGAAAACTGGAAACTCCATATTAACTGAGGGCAAGAGCTGCAGAAAGACAGAAAGCAAAATGGCCGACGGAAAACTGAGTTTCAAGGAACATGTCAAAGGAGACAAAGAACCTTACATTACTCCCCCTTAAGGACAACCTCCGGTTGACCTCAGACCAGGCTTGTCAGGGTACCTCTGATGAAACTGGCGGAGCAGGCGAGGAGCATTTACATTATTGACTGGTTCCCATGAGTTGTCCTCCACTGGGTAGCCCTGCCATTTAATCAAATATTGCAACTGATTTCTGTACAACCTGGAATCTAGAATCCTTTCCACCATAAATTCTTCCTGACCATCGACCAGCACTGGGTCAGGGCAAGGAGAAGAGCGTCCAGGAAACGTATTGGGTGTTGCAGCCTTTAGTAGGGATACATGAAAGACAGGGTGGATTCTCATAGTTCTGGGCAGTTGAAGACGACAAGCAACAGCACTTATAATCTTACTGATCTTATAAGGTCCAATGTACTTATGTCCCAATTTAGACGATGGAATCTTTATTTTAAGATTTCTGGTTGACAGCCAGACCAAATCTCCTACCTTGAAAGCTGGTGCAGGTTTACGAAATTTATCTGCTGCTTTTTTGTACCTTTCCTGAGCCAATTCTAGATTTTCCTTTAGAAGATCCATATTCTTTTGTAAAGAAGTGATTCTTTCAGCCACTGCCGGCAAGGGCGTATCTATGGGAAATCGAGGAAGAATGTTAGGATGATAACCTAGATTGGAGTAAAAAGGAGACTGCTTAGTGGAGGCGCTCTGAGAGTTATTATAAGAGAACTCAGCCAGTGGAAGTAGATCCACCCAATCATCTCGTAGGTGGCAGATAAAGCAGCGGAGATACTGCTCCAGGGTCTGATTGGTTCGTTCTGTCTGTCCATTAGTCTGGGGATGAAAAGCAGAAGAAAGGTTTACTTTAATGTCCAATGCGGCACAGAAATTTTGCCAAAACCTTGAAGTGAATTGCACCCCTTGATCCGAAATGACCTCATCCGGTACTCCATGTAAGCGAAACACATTCTTAATCATCAAGTCTGATGTCTGTTTTGCAGTGGGTAAGCCGACACAAGGGATAAAATGAGCTGCCTTTGTTAGACGATCAACCACCACTAGAATGGTGTTCTTCCCTTGAGAGGTTGGTAACTCCACAATGAAGTCCATAGAAATGGATCCCCACGGGCGGGACGGGGTGGGAAGAGGTTGTAACAGACCAGTTGGTGAGGAGCGAGGTGTTTTGCATCTTGCACAGACTTCACATGAAGTGACATAGTTTAAAACATCTTTCCTGTAAGTGGGCCACCAAAAGAAACGAGAAAGAAATTCTTGTGTCTTTAGAATTCCCCTATGCCCGGCTATTTTGGAATCGTGGATGAGTTGCAATACTCTCAATCTGACTGTTTCAGGTATATACAGACGTTGTCCCTGAATCCACACACCATTCTTAAAGACAAGACTTACGTCCCTTGGGGGTTGAGCCAACAAAGAATCCGCATGGTATGCTTCCTTGATGTCCTTAAGTAGGTCTTGATTATGAATCACTCCCAGGAATCTAGAGTCAGGAAGAATAGTCTTAGGAGGAGTAAGTGGACGGTCTCTGCTGAATGAATCCTAGAGAGTGCATCAGCCTTTCCATTGCGCGATCCTGGTCTATAAGAAATTACAAAATTAAATTGGTTTAGGAAAAGATTCCAGCGAGCCTGGCGAGGAGTCAGGCACTTAGCCGACCTGATAAATTCAAGGTTACGATGGTCTGTCAGGACGACTATTTGCTGTGCAGCCCTGAAGAAGGTGTCTCCATTCCTTGAAGGCGGCAATAATGGCCAACGATTCTCTATTGCCCACATCGTAGTTCCTCTCAGCCGAAGACAACTGCTGGGAAAAGAAGGCACAGGGATGCAAGACATTCTTCTCACCTGTTCTCTGAGAGAGTATAGCTCCAACGGCACATTCTGAAGCATCCACCTCTATTATGAAGGCAAGCTCGGGGTTGGGATGTACTAAGATAGGTGCGGTGGTAAATTTATCCTTTAAACAGGAAAATGCTTCCTGAGCTTGCGGGGTCCAGGAGAACCTAGACTGTTTCCGGGTAAGTTGGGTGATAGGTGACACTACCTCAGAGAAATTCCTAATGAAACGTCTATAGAAGTTGGCAAACCCAATGAAGCGCTGCACCTCCTTCACATTTCTAGGAACTGGCCAATCCTTGATGGCTTGGGTCTTGCTTCCATCCATACTAATCCCTTGCGTAGATAGTACATACCCCAGAAATTGAATTTCGGTCCTATGGAATTCACACTTTTCAAGTTTGATGTAGAGATGGTTTTGTCTTAGGCGTTCTAAGACCATTCTCACATGTCCATGATGTTCCTCTGTGGAGTTAGAAAAAATTAGAATATCATCCAGATAAATCACCACAAATGTATCTAGGAGATCCCTGAAGATGTCATTCACCAAGTGTTGGAAAGTGGCTGGGGCGGTACTCAGACCAAAAGGCATAACTAGATATTCAAAGTGTCCATAGCGTGACCTGAATGCAGTCTTCCATTCATCCCCAGGTCTAATACGGACCAAGTTATAGGCCCCACGGAGATCCAGTTTAGAGAAAATTTTGGCGTGCCGCACTCTCTCCAACAACTCAGGGATTAAAGGCAATGGATAACGGTTTCTAATAGTAACCTTATTGAGTTCCCTATAGTCTATGCAGGGTCTCAGAGATCCTCTTTCTCTTCACAAAGAAGATGGGTGCACCTGCGGGAGATGAAGAGGGGCGTATGAAGCCTTTGGCTAGATTTTCATCCATGTAGTCCTTCAAAGCTTTTAGCTCGGGCCCCGCTAGGGGGTAGATCTTACCAAAAGGTATCTCGGCTCCAGGCAATAATTCAATTGGACAATCATATGGATGGTGAGGAGGAAGCTGATCAGCATTCTTCTTGTCACATAAATCCACATAGTCCTGGTATACAGCTGGTAGTTCAGGGACTGACATGGTTCCTTTAGGAACAGTGCAAGCTGAAACTCCTTGACTCATCTGTTTCTCCGGAAAGTGTAATTCCTTGGTCTCCCAGTTAATCGTAGGATTCTGCGCCTGCAGCCATGGTAGCCCTAGAATAATGGGAAAGTGGGGAGAAGAGATAAGCATAAAAGACATTTTCTCCTGATGATCTTTACCCATAAGGACCCTCAAAGGCTCTGTTTCCTGATCCACTGGTCCAGAGGTCAGCAGGGAGCCATCCACAGTCTCCATCTGTACTGGAGTAGCCTTCTTCACTGAACGTATCCCCTGTTTCAGAGCAAAGGAGATATCCATAAAATTTCCACTTGCTCCTGAGTCGATCATAGCAGAGCTAGACACCCAGACTGAGTCCACCCAGAGTTTGATGGAAAGGAAGCAATGAGAATTATTTCTTTTACAACTCAGCTGGGACACCGCTGAGGAAACTTGAAAAATTGCAGCGTTTATACTATAAAGATGTATATCTTCGTACCGTGTTAGCCAGTAGATAGAAAAATATTTAGAGTTGAGAGTCCTCAGTGGTTGATACCTTTTAATGGCTAACTGAAAAGATGGTAACAAATTGCAAGCTTTCGAGACTACTCAGGTCTCTTCATCAGGCTGAACTAATACAAAATCTGAAGAATCACACAGATTTTGTATTAGTTCAGCCTGATGAAGAGACCTGAGTAGTCTCGAAAGCTTGCAATTTGTTACCATCTTTTCAGTTAGCCATTAAAAGGTATCAACCACTGAGGACTCTCAACTCTAAGCGTTTATACTGTCATTGTCCCCAGAACTAACAGAGTTTAAGTCCGAAAAATCAAGATCTCTTGCAGCAGATCTCTCTGGAGTCTGAGGCTCGGACATGACAGAGCTCCTCTCGCAACACTCACAGTGAATGACTGCTGCAGTAGTCTTACGAGAACGGCTGGGGCAGTTTATAATGAAGTGCCCTGACTTACCACAGTAAAAACATAGATTTTCCTTTATACGATGTTCTTTCCGTGCATCACTAACCCGTCTTTGTAAAGAGTCCACCTGCATGGGTTCAGGTTCTGGTTCCCTTGTGATCCTACTCAAAGGTTCCTTAGCTGAGGAGGGAGGTAGGAAAAGGTTAGTGCGATTATTTTCGAACCATCTCTCTTGTCTGCGTACAGTCAGACGAGCATCAATACGGATACAATAGTTAATAAAGTCACCTAACGCAGTGGGAGGGTCGGCACGAGCAAGTTCATCCTTAATCAGTGGAGACAACCCTTTCCGAAAAATAGATTTTTTGGCAGAAGTGTCCCAAGTGGTATCAAGAGCCCACTCCTGAAATCCAAGGCATATTCGGCTACTGAACGCTTACCTTGGCGCAAAGTTAACATGGCTGCTTCAGCTGTTGCACCTCGATTGGGGTCATCAAACACCTGCCCCATGGCTGAAATAAAAGCATCAAGGTGATTCAAACAATCATCCTCAATCTCAATCAGAGGGTTTGCCCACATCAAAGTCTTATTGGTAAGCAACATGATTATAGTAAGCACTTTGGATCGTTCAGTGGGAAATTGTGAAGCATGTGCAGAGAAAAATAGATTGCATTGGTTAATAAATCCCCTGAATTTCTCACGTTTACCGCCAAAACGAAAAGGAGGTAACTTGGGGATCTCAGAACTCGGGGTTATGGCAGGAGCCTGGACTCGTTCCTCTAGAGCCTCAATCCTGGCTCGTAATTCCTGAGTAGTTTGTCCAAACACTTGCAAATTATTTAGTGAGGTCCTGTAGGCTTGCAAAACGGGTCTTTATAGTCTGTATATCTGCAAGGATTGTATCAGTCACTCCGCAAAGCTCCTTTATGCGGGCCTCCATCTTCCAGATCTTTTAAGGCAGAAGTGCTGGAAGGAGAAGAGGAAAGGAAAAAAAAAAAAAAAAAACAATAGTGTTTACCTGTGGTAACACTCCAGAGTAACATTTAAGGGAATGCGCTCACCTGGAATGGTTGTGAGAAGTCACAACCACTGTCATCACAGAAGGTATTAAACGGACATCTGATATCCACAGTCACAGCAGACACGGCTTTCCCAGACTCAGCAGACACTAAACATTGGCTCCTGAATCTTGTCATGTATAGTGTACAGTTCCTATAGCGTCTTGTGCTTGGGTGCGAGGAAAACACATGAGACATAGGTTGATATGAAATGACTTGTATTACTTCATACAAGCATGCAGAAAAGGTCACACAGTTTGCAGGAACAGAGGCAGGAGAACACAGCAGGCCAGAGTAACTTCAAGCTCTACAATAACTCTCCAAGCAGGTTCAGGATCTCTTCTCTGTACCGTAATTCCTCTGCAAACATGGATTCACCAGACAGCAGGTTTCTAAAGTCCAAAAGTGTTCCAAAGTTCCTCAGTAGGAAATAGCTGGAGTCCAAAATCCTAGGTTTCCAGGAGTAAGGTCACAGGCTGACTGAGGCTTGATTCAGGAGCACTGATTGTTCAGCTGAGGCTGCTTAAGAAGCAAGGGTAGAGAATCAGGGCGGGAACATGAAAACTGGAAACTCCATATTAACTGAGGGCAAGAGCTGCAGAAAGACAGAAAGCAAAATGGCCGACGGAAAACTGAGTTTCAAGGAACATGTCAAAGGAGACAAAGAACCTTACACCGGGTAAAGCCGGCATTTGTGAAAAGACAGAAGCACCCGAGGGTCCAGTCGCCACAGAGATGTTGCATCGCACCCAGCGGTGTGACAACTTACTCTCAGGTAAGGAGGAAACACCCCATTGACTCCAACCACTGCATTCAACAGTACACTATGCCAGCTGAGTGCAGGCGGACCCAATGGGATGGTCTAGCTCAGGCTGGTTAGAACAGGGTGTAGCTAGTTGGATGGGAGGGGTTGAGGCAGCCTTATGCTGCATGTCTTTGTAGTAAGAATTGTTTCCTTTCCTGCTTTCTTACTACGTCGCATACTCCACTCTGCTACATCACTCTGCACCATTGCTCTATCTCACATCTATCTGCCCTGGAAGGATACCGTCTTACCTGTACAAGACTTATCACCTAGCTGCACTACACCATCCCTGCCAGAGGACCTGCACAGCAGCGCTGGTCACCCTGACCAGGTACTACAGGTGGCGTCACGACAAACTACACAAACATTCTATCATCCCCTGGAAATATCCCACATTCCAGTGAGCGACCAGGGCACGGACATAGCTGTGCTACCCGTCACATCCCCCATAGAAGTCGACGGACTTGGTGCCGAGTACCCCCAAAACCTTGGCTCTGTGCGACTCAACTTTGGCGTCACGAACAGGATTCATAAGCTCGCTATAAGCGAGTCCTGTGTGCCTTAATTGAACTGTTTTTTTGCTTGAGAATTGCAAAAATCATCATAGACTGTATTTGCCATTTTTTCCGTCATATCTGCGCCACGAGGCACAGGTGAAGAATAAGGGCGTGCTCTCGTGGGCGTACACTCACTCCGTGGCGCGAAAACGATGTCCGCACACTCTAAATGTTACTGCAATGTAAGATCGTGCCCCACAGCTCTGGAGTTCCGCCTCCTCATCCTCCTCAGTGGGCGGAAACGAACGCGAAGGTCCCGCCTTCCTACAAAAGATGGCGCCTCTCCTGATGCTAATGACACATGTGACTTGGCAGAGATGGCGAATGGACGTGAGCAGAAGTGGGAAGGGATGGAGGAGTCAGAGCTCTCCCCCCACGGAAGCGACCCGATCGCCACGGAGCCACCGTTTGGCACCCGGCCTGGAAACCCTCCTACGTTGGAAGAAGCGGAGGATACCCTGAGAGACCTGGCCCGGCACCGGGAGGAGGTCGCCAGGATGGAAGCGAGCTGGCGGGCCCTAAAACTACAATTGGAGCGGCGCCAATCCCTCTTACCCCCTGAAGTGTCTAGGTGAGGACCCGGAAGGTGATCAGGCACGAACTCCGTATCCAGTGTAACAGTACGGAGGCCGTGCGGGCATCCCAGCCCTTGCAATCTGAACTGGTTGCCAGTATCTCAGTGGAGGCACCCGTTCCAGTAGAGGAGGCCGTGCGGGCATCCCAGCCCTTGCAATCTGAACCGGTTGCCAGTATCACAGTGGAGGCACCCGTTCCTGCAGAAAACGCCGCACCAGCACCCCAGATCCCGCTGTCTGCCCCCGTCGCTGAGGCAGAAGAAGCGACACCCGTCCTCATGGAGGAGGCCGCGCAGGCACCAGAGCTCTACCTGCCTGTACCGGAGCCCCGACCGTCATCTGTTCCAGAGCCGGCTGCTTCCGCCACAGGTGAGCGCCGCCAGGACTGACGGGCGCCAGGAGAGCTGCCGCAAACCGTACATCGTAAGCTGGCGTTTGATGGTGGAGACATGGAGATGCTGGTGGAGGAGAATTACAACCGGCGTCAGGAGGAAGAGTGGAGACGTCGGGAGCGGGAAGCAGAGCGACAAAGGGAGCAGCGAGAATCCCAAAAGCTTCGGTAACGTCACCTGGAGAAGGACCTGGCAGAGAAGGCACGTATGAGAAAGGATAAAAGTACGGTGAGGGAGCCGCGGCGTAAGGGTGCAGTACGGAACTTTAAGTTAAAGGTGGTTGGGGCTTCATCCAGGAGCCTGGACTTTATTTAGAAGTTTTTGTAACCCGGCGGGACGTGGAGGCTCACCTCCCAGAAGGACACCCGGGGAGGGACCTGTTGCCAGGAGACTTGGTGACTTACACCCGACACTGGGGTTACAATGGATGGTACGCCCTAAATGTTACCAGGTGCGACCCCTACTCCCCAGAGTGTCAGGAAACTGACAGACCCTACGAGCCTTCAGCCTCCCCAACCAGGCCTCTGCACAAGTGCCCACCCCACGCCGTAAATCTCCCCAGCCTCCCTCAGTGGTCTCCTCAGCAGCCCCAGCTATGGACATGATAATGATAGCTGGCCCGTACCCGGCGCCTGTTAGGCCCCCTGGGGTTCGTTCAGTCCGGGACATAGGGGTCCAGACCCGGAGGGAGACGAAAGAGGTGGCCACACAGACCCAGATAGCGGGTCACGACGTCACTGTACAGGCCACACGACGTCATCAGGTCTGGGTGGACCCTCCTGTCACGGATGTTTGGCAAGCTCCAGAACAGTACCAGGTGGTACCTGTAAGAGGCCAGCCAAAGAAGTCTAAATAACCCGGACAGGGTCTCTGTATGTAAATAGTTAAATTATTGATGTACCCGGACGGGTGAATGTTCATAAAAAGAAGTTTATTGTTGCCTTAATATACCCAGGTTGGGTAATGGTTTGATGTACCCGGACGGGTGAATGTTCAGAAGAACAAGTTTATTGTTGCCTTAATATACCCAGGTTGGGTAATGGTGTTTCACTGTAATCAAAATGTTGAACTTTGAAGCCATGAACTGTACTGGCTCACAAACTTTTCTGTAAATAGTTGGCACTTCGGTGCTCCATCTTGGTTTTACAAAAAACTTAACTGTGCACTATTTTCAACTACCTCAGAAACTAAAAACCCATTTGGTGTGGCCGAAAGTGAGGTCTGCTCAAGGAAAGTCTTGCAGCCCACCCAAGACCACAGTTGGAGGTTTGGAGCGGGTCCTCCACAAGCACAAGTAAAGGACACTGTGAAGTTACCCCGGTGGGGGTAGTCCTAAGAAGTCTCCACGAACTTCGGCACTAATGCTATTTGCACTTTTGTAATGTTATTATTAAAAATTTTATTATGCAACGTTTAACTTGAAGTGTTTCCTGCTTTTTACTACGTCGCATAGTCCACTCTGCTACATCACTTTGCACCATTGCTCTATCTCACATCTATCTGCCCTGGAAGGATAGCGTGTTACCTGTAGAAGACTTTTCACCTACCTGCACTACACCATCCCTTCCAGAGGACCTGCACAGCAGCGCTGGACACCCTGACCAGGTACTACAGGTGGCGTCACGACAAACTACACGAACATTCTATCATCCCCTGGAAATATCCCACATTCCAGTGATCGCCCAGGTCACGGACCGAGCTGTGCTACTCGTGACATCCCCCATAGAAGTCGACGTGATCGGTGCCGAGTACCCCCAAAACCCCTGTCTCTGTGCGACTCAACTTCCCTCACTGTGCTGGCACTTTACATTTACAATGCCTCTGGGTTTTTTTTTTGGGGGGGTGGGGAACATTCAGACTTTTGCTATGGGGCCCCATGATTTATATGTACGCCCCTGCTGCTGAGGCATGGTATTTAAGGCTGTTAAGGAGCCAACATACATGGACCTTGCCAGCAGCGTCGGACTGGAGTACCTTGGGCCCACCAGAGAAAATATATTCTTGCGGCCCAACATCATACTTCCCAACCTTTGAATAAGGGAAAGAGGGACAAAGGCTGTGGCACGCTGTGCATGCTGCAGAAAATTTTAGGCCATGCCACGTTGCACCACAGACTGTCCAGGAGTTGGTGGATGCTTTAGTCCAGGTGTGGGAGGAGATCCCTCACGAGACCATCCGTCGCGCTCATCAGGAGCATGGCCAGAAGTTGTAGGGAGGTCATACAGCATACCTCCCAAATTTGGAAGACAGGAAAGAGGATTAAAGGCTGCGGCGCGTGTTGCGCGCCGCTGAAAATTTTAGGCCACGCCCCGACAACACCCATTTCACAGCTAATCACACCCATATCCTCGCCCCAAGCGTAACCATTTAGCACTGCTGATCACACTGACTGGTAATGAGGGCACAGTGGCTGGTACTGAGGAAAAGAAAGAAAGAGCAGCGAGAGAGAAAGAACAAACAGAGAAAGAAAGAGAGGAAAGAAAGAAAAGAGAGAAAGAAAGAACAGAGAGAAAAAAGAACAGAGAGCGAGAAGGAAAGAACATAGAGCGATAAAGAAATACTAGAGAGAGAGCCATAGGCGTAGCTAGGGTTTTGGTTTAGTGGGGGCAAAACTTCTGAGTGGGCCCATCATCAGAGAACCTCAGCAAATGACCGCTCTGTTGGCCAAAATAATCTATATATAAAAAGACCAATATTGATATTACCGCCATATGGTCTGTGTTAAATAATACCAGTCCTACAGAACATATAATAGATTACAGCACAGGTACAGATAATGACTTACCGCTGATGTTCTTTCTAATGGAATTGTTCACTTTTCATGTCTTTTCCATCTGGCCCACACCGACATGACGACTTCTCCAGCCAGGACTCGACTGCACCCCATTAAAAAAAAAAAAAAAAAAAAAAAACTCACCTCCCGGCTGCTGTGCTGCTCACTGTTCTCCCTCTCAGCGTCTGACAGCGGGCGCCGGCAGGTGATGTTATTGCGCCCGCTGTCATACGCTGAGAGGGGGATTATGGGAGAGAAGGAGCGCTCGCTCCTTCTCTCTCCATGCGGTCAGCTTTATCGGCTGGATGCCGATACAGCTGACCCTCCGATGACGGGTGGGGGGCCCACTGCTGGCACCGGGCCCCCCAACGCCTGTTCAGGCCCCATAGCTTCCGGGCGGCAGAGCAGGGAGAGCGATTCTCCCTGCTCTGCCGCAGAATGTAACTGTATCGTAGCTCCGGGTGGGCCCCCTCAGAGCGGGGGCCCCGGGGCCACCGCCCCCTCTGCCCCGCACCTATCCTTTCAAATTAGGGCCCACCACGCAGGAGCTGGGGCCCACCGTAGGTTTCTCCGGTGTCCCGGTGCCTCAGTCCGACCCTGCTTGCCAGCCTGATAATACCAGGCCACAGCAGTCTGCATATCTTGGCTGGTTAACAAAAATAGGGGATCCCCTCAAAAAAAATTTGGCGTGGGGTCCCCCCTATTTTTGTTAACCAGCCAGATGAAGCAGACTGCTGAGGCCTGGTTTTTCAGGCTGGTAAGGATCCAATATCCATGGACCTTGCCAGCCTGATAATACCAGGCCACAGCAGTCTGCTTAGCTTGTTAACAAAAATAGGGGATCCCCTCGAAAAAAAAAACGGCGTAGGGGTCCCCCTATTTTTGTTAACCAGCCAAGTAAAATGCAGACTGCTGCGGCCTGGAATTAAAAGACTGTCAAGGCCCATGGATTTTGGCCCTCAACAGCCTGATAATACCAGGCTACAGCAGCCCCACATTTGGCGCATCAAAAGATGTGCCAATTGTGGCACTTTACCCGGCTCTTCCCACTGCCCTGTAGCGGTGGCAAGTGGGGTAATAAGGGGTTAATGTCACCGTTGATTGCACGGTGAGAATAAGCCCGGTTAATAATGGAGAGGTGTCAATAAGACACCGATCCATTATTAATCCCAAAGTTTTTAAATGTATAAAAAAAAGACACAGCAAGAAAAAAGTATTTTAATGAAATAAAAGAGACAACACAGTTTTCATTAATTTTATTATACACTCATTCCTGCGACGCCATTGATCTCCTGTAAAAAAAGGAAAAAAACAAACCAACAGTATACCACCTGTCCGACGCAGTCCATAGTAACGACAGTCCCACGACGATCCAGCTCTGCTACATCGCAATGACAGGCAGAGCCTGTCATCTCGACGCAGCACAGCTGATTACCTGCTTCCCCGGCGGTGACGTCATCGGACTGACTGCTTTACGGCCGGGATTACCCAGCAGTCACTGCAGTTATCGCGAGAAACTGCATGTGACCGCCGGGGAAAGATGATGGCGGCCATCAAGCAGTCCAGCCCGTGACCGCCGGAGATCTTCTGCCAGGTAAGTGCCGCTGACTCCTGACAGACCCGACCGACGGACACTGACAGTGACAGTGACAAATCCGATTCCGGTATCCGATAAGACGAAAATATCGGAACTAAGTATCGAAAGTCCGATAGAGCTAATATCGGCCGATACCCGATACTTGCGGTATCGTATCGCTCAACACTATTGACCCCTCCTCAAGGGGGGGTTACTGTTGTGAATATGCTGGAGGCGGTGTCATGCTATCACTGTATACAGGAGGTCCGGGGTCTATGCTGACCCTAAGCTGGGGACCTGATTAATCCCTCTACCTGGAGGTACTGTTGATGGTACAGAGGTCCAGGCTGCCAGCGTAACCCTATCTCCTGTGAATCCCTGACCCTCAGTAATCTAGTCCTGAGAAGGACCCTGATCACAACCACAGGGGACAGGAAGGTAAATTCCTACAAACAGTATAAGACGAACGAGACAGTACAAGGGGTAAAAGAAAAGACCACCTTGCATACAAAACTCACTCTACAACTACAGAGGGAACACCAACGGAGAAGGAGATAAATAATAAAGCGAGGAGGGGAGAAAACCACACCAGGTACTCTTCACTTCAGACTTCACAATACCACGATCCGCTCTGCTGGTCTGCATGAATGCTTTCACCGACACTTCCCTAGCAGACTGGCAGGTATTTGAAGGAATCCCATTACTGCAGTATTAACTGCAGCTGGGCGAGGCTGGGCTTCGTCTAGCACAGAGAGAGGGAGAATTAACTCCCTCACTGCCGAAAAACATCTAGCACCAAAAACTCAGCTGTGCGAAGTCAGGTTGTGTAATCGCGACGATCTTCGTGGCGACACACCCGTGATAGTATCCCCCCTTCTACGAGGGGCCTCCGTACCCTCAGGGCCAGGTTTATCTGGGTGAGTTGTGTGGAAGGCCCGAATTAATCGGTATGCGTTAACATCCGACGCAGGAACCCACATCCTCTCCTCAGGACCATAACCCTTCCAATGAACCAGGTACTGAAGGGACCGGCGATTCAGACGTGAATCGATGATTTTCGACACCTGAAACTCCAAGTTACCATTGACCACCACAGGAGGAGGAGGTAAAGGTGATGGTATCACCGGCGCCACATACCTCTTAAGCAATGATCTGTGAAACACATTGTGAATTTTAAACGTAGGGGGGAGGTCAAGACGGAATGCCACCGGATTAATTATAGAACTGATCCTGTATGGCCCGATGAACCTGGGACCAAGTTTCCAGGAAGGAACCTTAAGTTTTATATTCTTGGTAGACAACCATACCCGATCGTTCACACTTAGGTCCGGACCAGACACTCTCTCCTATCAGCCATACGTTTGTATCGGTTCCCCATAGTACTCAGATTATTCAGCACTCCTCTCCACACAGAAGCAAGTGACGATGAAAATCGTTCCTCCTCAGGAACCCCAGAAGAGCACCCTCTATTGAAAGTACAAAACTGGGGGTGAAAACCATATGCCCCGAAAAACGGGGACTTACCAGTGGACTCGCTCCGCCTATTGTTAAGAGCGAATTCTGCCAGAGGCAAGAAAGAAGCCCAGTCCTCCTGGTTCTCAGACACAAAACACCGGAGATATGTCTCCAAGCTCTGGTTCACACGCTCTGTCTGACCATTGGTCTGCGGATGAAAAGCCGATGAAAATGACAACTGCATCCCCTGCCATGTACAAAATGCCTTCCAAAATTTGGACACAAACTGAAACCCCCGATCCGACACCACATCGGAGGGTACCCCGTGAAGTCTCACAATCTCCCCAATGAACACCTGCGCAAGAGTTTTAGCATTAGGAAGAGCAGGAAGAGCGATAAAATGTGCCATCTTGCTGAACCTGTCCACTACAACGAGTATGACTGTTTTACCAGAAGACGGCGGGAGGTCCGTAATAAAGTTCATAGACAGATGAGTCCACGGACGCTCCGGGATCTTCAAAGGTAAGAGGGCCCCAGACGGACGGGTATGTGGGGTCTTAGAGCGTGCACAAACCTCACAGGACGCGACAAAAGTTACCACCTCCCTATGTAAGTTAGGCCACCAAAACCGGCGCGAGAGGAGATCCACAGTTGCTTTACTCCCTGGGTGTCCTGCCAAAGCTGAATTATGGTGTGCCTCGATTACCTTTTGTCGCAACTGATCAGGAACAAACAGTCTCCCTGGAGGTCCAACAGGGGCGTCCCCCTGAGCCTCCAATACCTCCTCCTCAAGCTCAGAGCATACTGCCGACACCACCACCCCCTCCTGAAGCATAGGAACCGGGTCATTTTTCTTCCCGGCCCCAGGGAAACTGCGAGATAAGGCATCCGCCTTTACATTTTTTGACCCAGGACGATATGTGACGACAAAATTAAACCTGGTAAAAAACAACGACCACCTAGCTTGTCTTGGATTCAGACATTTTGCGGACTCTAAATATAGCAGGTTCTTGTGATCGGTAATGACGGTGACAGGGTGTACTGCCCCCTCCAAAAAATGACGCCACTCCTCAAAAGCTAACTTAATGGCCAAGAGTTCCCTATTGCCGACATCGTAATTCCTCTCAGCGGACGACAATTTTTTAGAGAAGAAGGCGCACGGATGCCACTTACCAGGGGACGGACCTTGAGATAATACTGCTCCCACCCCTACCTCAGAAGCGTCTACCTCCACAATGAACGGCTGTGACGCTCTTGTTGAATGAGTATGGGTGCTGAAGAAAAACATTTTTTCAAGGAGGAAAACGCTTGACAAGCCTTGTCAGACCACCTTGAAAAATCCGTCCCTTTTTTAGTCATGTCTGTGAGAGGTTTAACTATGGATAAGAAATTACGAATAAATTTCCGGTAGTAGTTAGCAAACCCCAGGAAACGTTGTAATGCCTTAAGATCCTCTGGCAGATCCCACTCAAGAACTGCCCGCACTTTCCCAGGGTCCATACGGAAACCGGATGCTGACACCAGAAATCCTAAAAACTGAAGTTCCTGTACGGCGAACACACATTTTTCCCATTTGGCGTACAGTTTATTATCCCGCAAGATTTTCAACACCTGCCTAACATGCTCCTGATGAGACACAAGATCCGGCGAGTAAATTAAGATGTCATCCAGATATATGACCACAAACTGTCCCACCAGGCGGCGAAAGATGTCATTAACAAAATGTTGAAACACCGCCGGGGCATTAGTCAGACCAAATGGCATGACAAGGATCTCATAATGCCCCTCCGGAGTGTTAAACGCCGTCTTCCACTCATCCCCCTCCTTCATCCTAATCAGATTATACGCCCCCCTGAGATCCAACTTAGAGAACCATTTGGCGCTCACGATCTGATTGAAGAGATCGGGAATACGTGGGAGCGGATACGGATCTCGGACCGTAATCCGATTAAGCTCACGGAAATCCAGGCAAGGGCGTAGGCCTCCATCTTTCTTCTTCACAAAGAAGAACCCCGCGGCCACCGGGGAAGATGAAGGTCTAATATGCCCCTTAGCCAGACTCTCCGAAATATAATCCTTCATGGCCTGCCTCTCAGGACCAGAAAGGTTATACAACCTAGATTTCGGTAACTTGGCCTCAGGGAGCAATTTTACAGAACAGTCATACGCGCGATGAGGAGGTAGTTCTTGACACCCTTTCTCCGAAAATACATCCTCAAAGTCCACCAGAAATGGAGGTAAGGCCCTAGGCGCGACCGCACCGATGACCGTGTTCATGCAGTTTTTATTGCAGAATTCACTCCACTGGCTTATCTCTCTGGATTGCCAATTAATAACCGGGTTATGCTTAGTTAACCAGGGAAGGCCCAACACTATAGGAGTGGGAAGACCCTCCAACACGTAACAAGACAACAGTTCTTTATGTATCGCCCCCACTTGAAGATCTATGTTATGCACGGCTTGCAAAAACTACCTTGACCGAGAGGCCTGGCGTCGATCGAGAATATGGGGATGGGTTTAGCCAATACACTCAGTCGCATACCTTGAACCCGGGCAAACTGAGCGTCCACCAGATTAGCCCCGGCCCCACTATCCAGAAGAACAGATATCCTCTCAGTTCTCGTACCCACCACCACCTCCGCCGGTACGAGAAATTGAGACGGACCTGGGGACGAAATGCTTACTCCCAGATTGTCGTCCACCACACAACCTGGGATCAATAGTTTTCCGGCGACTTCTCACTCTGCAAAGGACGGGATGGACACCCCCCAATAAAATGTCCCCTTCTCCCGCAGAAGAAACACCTTCCTGTCTTGCGGCGAACTGACGATCCCCTCCCTCGGAATGATGTCCCTCCTAACTGCATAGGCTCCTCTGGACTGATCAGGGGAACCTCCATATAAGGGGACCTAGTAGAAGGTGGAGTCATCATAGGGGGCGGAGTTATCCCGCACCTCTCCCGAAGTCGTTTGTCGATGCGAATAGCAAGGGCCATAGCGGCTTCCAGTGACGTGGGAGCGTCATACTGTGCCAGCACATCCTTTAATTTGTCAGATAAACCTTGACAAAACTGGCTCCTAAGAGCTGGGTCATTCCACTGGGTGTCCGTGGCCCACCTACGGAACTCCGAACAGAATTCCTCCGCCGGACGATCTCCCTGCTGTATCTTACGTAACTTAGATTCAGCAAGGGAGGCCCGATCCGGGTCATCATATACAAGACCCAGAGCTGCGAAAAACCTATCCACTGACTGGAGAGCCGGGAGCCCGGGGGAAGCGAGAACGCCCATGATTGGGGGTCCCCTTGTAGGAGCGAGATGACAATTCCCACCCTTTGATGACCAAGGTCGCAGCCGAAAGTACAATTTACATGCCTCCCGTAAAGCAAAAAACTTGTCCCGCCCTCCAGTGAACCTGTCAGGGAGAGCTACTTTAGGTTCAGGTCCGGCTTGCTCCAGGGGGTACAAAACCTTGGACTTAACGTCCGCCAGCTCCATGGACAAACTCTGCAACTGCCGAGCTAGACTGGCTACTGGATCCATGGTGGCTGGGAAGAATCTTTAGTATGGTCGGTGAAAATGTCACGCTGTCACTGTATACAGGAGGTCCGGGGTCTATGCTGACCCTAAGCTGGGGACCTGACTAATCCCTCTACCTGGAGGTACTGTTGATGGTACAGAGGTCCAGGCCGCCAGCGTAACCCTATCTCCTGTGAATCCCTGACCCTCAGTAATCTAGTCCTGAGAAGGACCCTGATCACAACCACAGGGGACAGGAAGGTAAATTACTACAAACAGTATAAGACGAACGAGACAGTACAAGGGGTAAAAGAAAAGACCACCTTGCATACAAAACTCACTCTACAACTACAGAGGGAACACCAACGGGTAAGGAGATAAATAATAAAGCGAGGAGGGGAGAAAACCACACCAGGTACTCTTCACTTCAGACTTCACAATACCACGATCCGCTCTGCTGGTCTGCATGAATGCTTTCACCGACACTTCCCTAGCAGACTGGCAGGTATTTGAAGGAATCCCATTACTGCAGTATTAACTGCAGCTGGGCGAGGCTGGGCTTCGTCTAGCACAGAGAGAGGGAGAATTAACTCCCTCACTGCCGAAAAACATCTAGCACCAAAAACTCAGCTGTGCGAAGTCAGGTTGTGTAATCGCGACGATCTTCGTGGCGACACACCCGTGATAGTATCCCCCCTTCTACGAGGGGCCTCCGTACCCTCAGGGCCAGGTTTATCTGGGTGAGTTGTGTGGAAGGCCCGAATTAATCGGTATGCGTTAACATCCGACGCAGGAACCCACATCCTCTCCTCAGGACCATAACCCTTCCAATGAACCAGGTACTGAAGGGACCGGCGATTCAGACGTGAATCGATGATTTTCGACACCTGAAACTCTAAGTTACCATTGACCACCACAGGAGGAGGAGGTAAAGGTGATGGTATCACCGGCGCCACATACCTCTTAAGCAATGATCTGTGAAACACATTGTGAATTTTAAACGTAGGGGGGAGGTCAAGACGGAATGCCACCGGATTAATTATAGAACTGATCCTGTATGGCCCGATGAACCTGGGACCAAGTTTCCAGGAAGGAACCTTAAGTTTTATATTCTTGGTAGACAACCATACCCGATCGTTCACACTTAGGTCCGGACCAGACACTCTCCTCCTATCAGCCATACGTTTGTATCGGTTCCCCATAGTACTCAGATTATTCAGCACTCCTCTCCACACAGAAGCAAGTGACGATAAAAATCGTTCCTCCTCAGGAACCCCAGAAGAGCACCCTCTATTGAAAGTACAAAACTGGGGGTGAAAACCATATGCCCCGAAAAACGGGGACTTACCAGTGGACTCGCTCCGCCTATTGTTAAGAGCGAATTCTGCCAGAGGCAAGAAAGAAGCCCAGTCCTCCTGGTTCTCAGACACAAAACACCGGAGATATGTCTCCAAGCTCTGGTTCACACGCTCTGTCTGACCATTGGTCTGCGGATGAAAAGCCGATGAAAATGACAACTGCATCCCTGCCATGTACAAAATGCCTTCCAAAATTTGGACACAAACTGAAACCCCCGATCCGACACCACATCGGAGGGTACCCCGTGAAGTCTCACAATCTCCCAATGAACACCTGCGCAAGAGTTTTAGCATTAGGAAGAGCAGGAAGAGCGATAAAATGTGCCATCTTGCTGAACCTGTCCACTACAACGAGTATGACTGTTTTACCAGAAGACGGCGGGAGGTCCGTAATAAAGTTCATAGACAGATGAGTCCACGGACGCTCCGGGATCTTCAAAGGTAAGAGGGCCCCAGACGGACGGGTATGTGGGGTCTTAGAGCGTGCACAAACCTCACAGGACGCGACAAAAGTTACCACCTCCCTATGTAAGTTAGGCCACCAAAACCGGCGCGAGAGGAGATCCACAGTTGCTTTACCCTGGGTGTCCTGCCAAAGCTGAATTATGGTGTGCCTCGATTACCTTTTGTCGCAACTGATCAGGAACAAACAGTCTCCCTGGAGGTCCAACAGGGGCGTCCCCCTGAGCCTCCAATACCTCCTCCTCAAGCTCAGAGCATACTGCCGACACCACCACCCCTCCTGAAGGATAGGAACCGGGTCATTTTTCTTCCCGGCCCCAGGGAAACTGCGAGATAAGGCATCCGCCTTTACATTTTTTGACCCAGGACGATATGTGACGACAAAATTAAACCTGGTAAAAAACAACGACCACCTAGCTTGTCTTGGATTCAGACATTTTGCGGACTCTAAATATAGCAGGTTCTTGTGATCGGTAATGACGGTGACAGGGTGTACTGCCCCCTCCAAAAAATGACGCCACTCCTCAAAAGCTAACTTAATGGCCAAAAGTTCCCTATTGCCGACATCGTAATTCCTCTCAGCGGACGACAATTTTTTAGAGAAGAAGGCGCACGGATGCCACTTACCAGGGGACGGACCTTGAGATAATACTGCTCCCACCCCTACCTCAGAAGCGTCTACCTCCACAATGAACGGCTGTGACGCATCTGGTTGAATGAGTATGGGTGCTGAAGAAAAACATTTTTTCAAGGAGGAAAACGCTTGACAAGCCTTGTCAGACCACCTTGAAAAATCCGTCCCTTTTTTAGTCATGTCTGTGAGAGGTTTAACTATGGATAAGAAATTACGAATAAATTTCCGGTAGTAGTTAGCAAACCCCAGGAAACGTTGTAATGCCTTAAGATCCTCTGGCAGATCCCACTCAAGAACTGCCCGCACTTTCCCAGGGTCCATACGGAAACCGGATGCTGACACCAGAAATCCTAAAAACTGAAGTTCCTGTACGGCGAACACACACTTTTCCATTTGGCGTACAGTTTATTATCCCGCAAGATTTTCAACACCTGCCTAACATGCTCCTGATGAGACACAAGATCCGGCGAGTAAATTAAGATGTCATCCAGATATATGACCACAAACTGTCCCACCAGGCGGCGAAAGATGTCATTAACAAAATGTTGAAACACCGCCGGGGCATTAGTCAGACCAAATGGCATGACAAGGATCTCATAATGCCCCTCCGGAGTGTTAAACGCCGTCTTCCACTCATCCCCCTCCTTCATCCTAATCAGATTATACGCCCCCCTGAGATCCAACTTAGAGAACCATTTGGCGCTCACGATCTGATTGAAGAGATCGGGAATACGTGGGAGCGGATACGGATCTCGGACCGTAATCCGATTAAGCTCACGGAAATCCAGGCAAGGGCGTAGGCCTCCATCTTTCTTCTTCACAAAGAAGAACCCCGCGGCCACCGGGGAAGATGAAGGTCTAATATGCCCCTTAGCCAGACTCTCCGAAATATAATCCTTCATGGCCTGCCTCTCAGGACCAGAAAGGTTATACAACCTAGATTTCGGTAACTTGGCCTCAGGGAGCAATTTTACAGAACAGTCATACGCGCGATGAGGAGGTAGTTCTTGACACCCTTTCTCCGAAAATACATCCTCAAAGTCCACCAGAAATGGAGGTAAGGCCCTAGGCGCGACCGCACCGATGACCGTGTTCATGCAGTTTTTATTGCAGAATTCACTCCACTGGCTTATCTCTCTGGATTGCCAATTAATAACCGGGTTATGCTTAGTTAACCAGGGAAGGCCCAACACTATAGGAGTGGGAAGACCCTCCAACACGTAACAAGACAACAGTTCTTTATGTATCGCCCCCACTTGAAGATCTATGTTATGCACGGCTTGCAAAAAACTACCTTGACCGAGAGGCCTGGCGTCGATCGAGAATATGGGGATGGGTTTAGCCAATACACTCAGTCGCATACCTTGAACCCGGGCAAACTGAGCGTCCACCAGATTAGCCCCGGCCCCACTATCCAGAAGAACAGATATCCTCTCAGTTCTCGTACCCACCACCACCTCCGCCGGTACGAGAAATTGAGACGGACCTGGGGACGAAATGCTTACTCCCAGATTGTCGTCCACCACACAACCTGGGATCAATAGTTTTCCGGCGACTTCTCACTCTGCAAAGGACGGGATGGACACCCCCAATAAAATGTCCCCTTCTCCCGCAGAAGAAACACCTTCCTGTCTTGCGGCGAACTGACGATCCCCTCCCTCGGAATGATGTCCCTCCTAACTGCATAGGCTCCTCTGGACTGATCAGGGGAACCTCCATATAAGGGGACCTAGTAGAAGGTGGAGTCATCATAGGGGGCGGAGTTATCCCGCACCTCTCCCGAAGTCGTTTGTCGATGCGAATAGCAAGGGCCATAGCGGCTTCCAGTGACGTGGGAGCGTCATACTGTGCCAGCACATCCTTTAATTTGTCAGATAAACCTTGACAAAACTGGCTCCTAAGAGCTGGGTCATTCCACTGGGTGTCCGTGGCCCACCTACGGAACTCCGAACAGAATTCCTCCGCCGGACGATCTCCCTGCTGTATCTTACGTAACTTAGATTCAGCAAGGGAGGCCCGATCCGGGTCATCATAT
Organism: Oophaga sylvatica; assembly: GCA_033576555.1. Taxonomy (NCBI): domain Eukaryota; kingdom Metazoa; phylum Chordata; class Amphibia; order Anura; family Dendrobatidae; genus Oophaga; species Oophaga sylvatica. The sequence goes on from JARQOD010000001.1 coordinate 701,621,427, forward strand.
ACAAGACCCAGAGCTGCGAAAAACCTATCCACTGACTGGAGAGCCGGGAGCCCGGGGGAAGCGAGAACGCCCATGATTGGGGGTCCCTTGTAGGAGCGAGATGACAATTCCCACCCTTTGATGACCAAGGTCGCAGCCGAAAGTACAATTTACATGCCTCCCGTAAAGCAAAAACTTGTCCCGCCCTCCAGTGAACCTGTCAGGGAGAGCTACTTTAGGTTCAGGTCCGGCTTGCTCCAGGGGGTACAAAACCTTGGACTTAACGTCCGCCAGCTCCATGGACAAACTCTGCAACTGCCGAGCTAGACTGGCTACTGGATCCATGGTGGCTGGAAAGAATCTTTAGTATGGTCGGTGAAAATGTCACGCTGTCACTGTATACAGGAGGTCCGGGGTCTATGCTGACCCTAAGCTGGGGACCTGACTAATCCCTCTACCTGGAGGTACTGTTGATGGTACAGAGGTCCAGGCCGCCAGCGTAACCCTATCTCCTGTGAATCCCTGACCCTCAGTAATCTAGTCCTGAGAAGGACCCTGATCACAACCACAGGGGACAGGAAGGTAAATTACTACAAACAGTATAAGACGAACGAGACAGTACAAGGGGTAAAAGAAAAGACCACCTTGCATACAAAACTCACTCTACAACTACAGAGGGAACACCAACGGGTAAGGAGATAAATAATAAAGCGAGGAGGGGAGAAAAACCACACCAGGTACTCTTCACTTCAGACTTCACAATACCACGATCCGCTCTGCTGGTCTGCATGAATGCTTTCACCGACACTTCCCTAGCAGACTGGCAGGTATTTGAAGGAATCGTATTATTGCAGTATTAACTGCAGCTGGGCGAGGCTGGGCTTCGTCTAGCACAGAGAGAGGGAGAATTAACTCCCTCACTGCCGAAAAACACCTATCACCAAAAACTCAGCTGTGCGAAGTCAGGTTGTGTAATCGCGACGATCTTCGTGGCGACACACCCGTGGACAGGCGGCTTCTGAGCTGGGGCTCCTCCGGTGGTTGCTGAGGGTAATGAACTGATTAATGAATGGCCTTCAGCTGGCGCTGAATGGTAGGATATAACTGGCCTGAGTTCCCAGCAGCCTTGCCGGTTATCAGTTGTTCTTCTGGTCTTGCTAGTTTCCTGCTCTCCTTCAGATAAGTGTTTGCTGGTTTTTTTTTTCTCTGTTTGATTTTCTCTGCTGGTTTGCTGCCTGCGTGGACTGCAGCCTTTCCCCTTTTGGGGGTCTGGCGCTGCAATTGTGCTCGTTTGTGTCTGCACTTTTGCTTTGCTTTTTTGTTACTTTTAATTTGCTGAATAGCGTTTTGTTACACCAGAGATCTGATTTAGGTGGAAGAGGTCATGTGATCTCAGGTTTTTTGGCAATCAGAAGTGTTGGTATTTTTGTTAGGGTTTTTGTTGGATTGCAGTCAGAATTCTTTCCTGTACTTTTCTGTTAGACAGATTGGGCCCAGCGTTTGCTCATTCTATTTTCTGTCTGTGTCCGTGCTTTCTTCTTGTCTAACCGCCATTACATGTTTGGGGGCTTCCTATTTTCTTTGGGGATCTGCTCGGGGCAGATAGCTTTCATCTTTCTGCCTTTAGATGTAGTTATCTCTCAGGCTGTGACAAGGCGTCTAGGATCAACGTAGGAACGCTCCACAGCTACCTCTAGTTGTGTGGTTTAGTTCAGGTTACTGCAATCCAATAGGTTCCAGCCTCTCTGGTGTATTACCGCTTTTGCTATTTTTTGCCATTTCTCCTCAGTTTCCGAAACATAACACAGAGTATTCCAATCTGCTTGACCTGAGCAACGAGCACCTGAGCATTTTAGTGCTCGCCCATCACTAGTGTTTACCTCCGTGTACCAATGAGTGAGTGATACCACAGACCCAAATTGGAGTATCATCACTTTCCACAGAGTAGAAATAGTATAATAGGCCTCTGACACAAATTCAACTAGGGGCAACCCACCAGATGGAGACCCAACTTGGAGTCTTCCACATTTCAAAAAATTATTGTCACATACCACAAAAGTGGCAGCAATTTCCACAGAGTAGAAACATTATTATTATAGGTCTCTGATACTTTCCACTACAGGCAACCCACCAGATGGAAACCTAACTTGGACACTCAACATTTCAAACCTCCCACCCACTCTTTGGTTGTCCACCCAGCCCATTAAACAAATTAGCTGTTAACCTTCGCAGCACTTAATGAGAGGAAAATCTTTGGGTTTTACATCACTGATTAATTAAGCGTAGTGAAACATATGTCACCACCAGCACTTTGTCACAAATCCGTCCCCACTCTGCCCAAAGCCGAGGTTTTTGGCACCTTCACTCACTGAGCAGGGATCTGGACAGGGCATCTGCGTTCCCATGCAGCTTCCATGGCCTTTGCTCGACATGAAAAAATTTAAAGTCTTGGAACCCTAAAAACAATCTAGTCACCTGGGAATTCTTTCCCTCATCCATCTCAGAACTGATAATAGCCTGAACTTCTGGCCTAACAGGTAGTATCTCAGGGTGTCGTTTGCCCACTTGATAGCCAAGCAGTCTTTTTCTACGATCGCATAGTTGTTTTCGCTGGAGAGTTTCCTAATCAGTTATAGGACTGAATGCTCTTTCCCATCTATCTCCTGGGAAAACATAGCTCCCACCCGACTTTGGAGGCGTCCATCTGGAGCACAAACTCATTATTTAAATCTGATGCGACCAAGATTGGCTGTCTGCACAGGGCGAGCTTCAATTACTGGAATGCCATCGCCACTTTAGAGTACCATTTAACCATTGATGTTTGTTTCCTTGAGAAGATCCATCAGCGGAGCGGCTATCATGGAGAAATTCTGGATAAATTGCAGATAGTATCCCACAATTAACAGAAACACCCAAACCTACTTTTTGGAGATGGTGGTGGCCATCTTATCTATTTGCAGCTTTATCTTGCCCCTCTGACAATGTAGCCAAGTAGTTTGCCTTCTTTCACCATGGCGCACTTATTTGGGTTTATAAACCATGCTTCCTAAGTGCATCTAGGACCGCCTGGACCTTCTGCAGGTGACTTCCCCAGTCTAGGCTGAAGATCACAATATGGTAAGCTGTGGCATACTTTTTTTGAGGTGCCAGGATTCGGTCCATTGCTCTCTGGAAAGTAGCTGGTGCTCCTGCAGACTGAATGGTATCCTGGTATACTGAAAGCAGCTGTCAGGTGTATAGAAGGCTATCTTCTACTTAGCACTTGGGGAGAGGAGAGTTTGTCAGTACCTTTTCATAAGTCCAGGGTGGTGATATACCTGGCTGACCCTAGCTTATCAATAAGCTCAATGACCCGGGGCATCGGATACGCGTCAAACTTGGACACCTCGTTCAGCCTCCTGTAGTCATTACAGAAACTGCCACTCTCCATCTGGCTTTTGGCACAAGGACAGTAGGGCTAGACCAGCCGCTTTTTGACTCCTCAATGACATCCAGACTCAACATCCTCCTCACCTTTTGGAGATCACCTCACAGTGGGATTCGGGAATTGATATGGCTTTTGGTTCACCCTCACATGCAGTTCTGTCAGTATTTCATGCTCCACAACCTGTGTACAACCTGGCAACTCTGAAAATAGGACCTGGTTTCACTGAAGCAGCTCTCGGCACTGTTGCTTCTGGGCTGGTGACACTGTCCCTGCCACTGTAATATCTTTGACCCTGGCTTCAAGATTGGCCCTAGGCACTTTGCTTCCACCGGATCCTGTCTTGCCACTGCTTCAGGAGGTTAATGTAGTACACTTGGTACAGCTTTCTTCTCTGTGGTTGGTGAACCTTGTAGTTGACGACACTCAGCTTTTCAAACCACCTCGTATAACCTTTGCCACTTAGTCATGAACTTACTTTCCACTTTAGTGATCAACACCAACACCCGGTCTCCAGGGCCAAACTTTCTCAGTCTTCCCAACCAATTGTAGACCCTTGCCTGGGCTCTTGTGCTTGAAGAAGGCTTTACCTGACAATTGGCATTACCCTCGCGATCCTGTCTGCATCTGGGCCACATGTTTGATGATGCTTCAGTGGGGAATACTCCGCTTCCAGGTTTCCATTGCAATGACCAGAAGTCCCCAACGGTGCATCCATATAACAGCTCGAATGGTGAGAACCCAGTAGAGGCCTGTGGAACTTCTCTAACGGGAACAGTAGGTATGGCAGCAAGCAATCCCTGCCTCATCCATTCTTCTCCACAACCTTCTTCAGCTAGATTTTAAGGTCTTGTTGAACCTTTCACAAGGTAATCCTTCTGCGGTTGGTCAACCGACGTCCTCAGTTTGGTAATCTGGAGGGCGTTACATAGCTCCCTCATTACCTTGGACATGAATGGTGTCCCTTGGTCCTTCATGATCTCCTTTGGCAGGCCATTCAGGAGAAAATTTTAACTAGTTCTCATGCTATACTCCTCATGGAGTAGTTTCTCAGTGGTACCGTGTTGCATAGTCCACTACCGCCAGGATTTTTGATGACCCCTGTCGGACTTAACTAAGGGCCCGACAAGTTTCATGGCAATCTAGTCAATGGAACTTCTATTATGGCCAACAGCACTAGGGGACTGTGGAAATGGGATATGAAAGCAGTTAGCTGATAGGTAGGGTTGGAGCAGCAAAATAAACGATGTCTGGGAAACACCTAGGCCAGTAGAACCTTGAAGGACCGTTCTTGAGTTTTGTCTACTCCCAGATGGCCATCCAAGAAAGGAGAATGGGCCAGATCTAATACCTATGCTATAAGGACCGAACACCAACAACTGCTCTATTACTTCCCCTCTAGGTTTAGTGACCCAATAAAGCAGTTTTTCATTTAAAGTAAATTACGGAAACCTGGTGTCCGCCCTGGCTCTTGAGCAACCCAATTTATCAAAGTCACATTGTCAAACACATTTTTTAAAGTAATATCCTGCATTTGGGCAGTCCCAAAATTCTCCCAGAAACCCTCAACTGAGGAATCTTGGAATCATTGATCACTGTGTCATCCTCGTCACAGCAATGACACAAAGGGGGAACTCATCACCTCCATCTGCACTGGGGATTCTTCATGGGTGGACTGACTCTTGTCTGAGTTAGTGGGCACCCTCGCCACAATTCCAGAACAGGCTTAAGTCCCACCTGATTATCACAAGGTGTAGCAAGTTTTTGACTACCCTGACCTCATGGGACTCAGGACTATGGTTCATTTTATTTTCACTCTGTTGACGGATACAATGGACACTGACGTGTTTTCCTGGGAACAACTGGTGGGGGAGTGTGGCTTTATCAGGTTCACCAAGCTTCTAAGTCCAATAGTCCTAACAGCAGCACCCCATTTATTTTCATGAGACATGCCTGTGGCCCTCACCAGGCTGATAGCCCACACTGCAGGCGAGATAGGTATGGTACAAGCAGCGCCTCCTTAGGCTGCAGTCCATCTCTTCAAAGAACAAATGGCAATGGTCGGCTATATGTTCCGCACCACGACATCTCCAGCAGAGCAAGCCTTTCCCAATGGCCCTCAACAACCTATACTCCCCCAGTAGTGGCTTTACTAACCGTCTTTTGGGGCTCGGGCTCTGCTTGGTACCCAGTATGGAGATGCACCACCTTCTGACTTTCTTAGGGAACTCTCGACACATGGTAGCATTCCACTAGGCCCACCAGATCATCCACATTCAGGGATCTCCTGGGTAACCAGGTCTGCACCAGCTTAGGAAAGGACTGAACAAATCCATCAATGAAAACCCACTCGACCACCTGGGCTGGAGTGGAAGACTTCGGCTGCAACCATTTTTGTATAAGTGCAGTAACTCAAATTTGGGATCAAGGTTTGTTACCCTAATACACCCAGCATTGTACCTTTTGTGCTCTGACCAACATAGTCACTCCAGCGTGTGACAAAATTTAATTTTAATTTGGCATACTCCTGCGCATCCTGTAATGCCAAATCAAAATATGCCTTTGGGGCTCGCCGTTAGAAAGTGGGCCAGCACCTCCACCACTGCTCTGGCAGTAGTTCTCACGCTCTGCTACCAGCTCAAGCACAGTCAAAAAATGCTTCCACATTATCCCGGGGTCATTTTTGGCATGGCTCGTCTGACCGTCTTCCGAATGTATGTGTCATCACCTGGATTTGGGAGAGGGGGCTGCTGGCCTTCTCGAACCACATTACGAGCAAGTCAATCTGCTGCTGGTGTTGCTGGTGCTGCAGTTGTATAAGCAGGTTAGGCTCTTTCACACATCCGTTTTGCGCCTGACGGCGCCTTCGGCGTCGCGCCGGAGCGCCGGATCCGGCAAATAGTATGTAAAACGGATGAGACGGATCCGGTTTTTTCGCCGGATCCTTCTCGGGCATCCGACCAAAAACGGATCGTCCCATCCGTTTCATCGGTTTTTTATCCATTTTTCGCCGGATTACGACTGATCCGGTTTTTTAAAAACGCCCCTAAAATGTGATTGGCTACTGTAATCCTATATATATACTGTTTATACAGCCCATCTTTGACAGGTTGTATAGGAGCAAGTACAGGTTGGAGAGAAGATGGATGTTATTATTGGAAATATATTGAAGAATCTGGTGGATTTTACAGTGAAGGCGAATCGCTTGAAGGTGATAGTTCTGGAGAAGAAGAGAGCGAGACTTCAGCGTATTATGCGTCAGCGCCAACGACGACGCCGTATGTGGATCCACCCCATCACAGCCCAGAGACTAACCGTGGTGTGTATTCAACATGTGCATGGAGCTGAGAGAAAATCCGGAGAAATTTTTTGCATACCTTCGGAAGAAGAAAGAAATTTGATTTTTGGTGGAGCGTATTGGAGACCAAATACGAAGATCCGACTCCATTGTCGCTTCTCAATTTCCAGCAGAGCGTCTCATGGTGACTATAAGGTAAGCTATATGTATTGGATCTGCTTGCTTGAGCACACTTGTAACGGAATGCTGTTGCTGGTAGTTTTTAAGCTTTTTTTATATTGATTCAATTGTTATAGCGAGTTCTGGTATGTAATGCTGTGATTTTGAAGTAATTGGTTTTTTTTTTGGTTTTGTTTACAGATTTCTGGCAACAGGAGAAACGCTGTCATCGTACATTTCCAGTATCACTGGAAATTTCAACAATCTCAGGCATTATCAAGTACACTTGTCGTGCTCTGTGGGACTCTTTGGTTGGAGAATTTGTTCCAGAGCCAACTACAGACCGGTGGATTGAATTAACGGACCAGTTCCTCCGGATCTGCCAGTTTCCCAATTGCCTGGGCACTGTTGATGGCAAACACATCCGCATTCTAAAGCCTGCAGGAACCTGATCGGAGTTCTTCAATTACAAAAAAATATTTTTCGGTCGTCCTCATGGCTATTGTGATGCGGAGTACAAATTCATTGCTGTGGACATTGGGGCTTATGGACGGTACTATGACTCACAAGTGTTCAAACTTTTGCTATGGGTCAGAGACTGTACGGAAACACTTTTCAGTTCCCATCCCTAGGCCGCTGCCTCAAACCTCTGGGCCACTATGCCTTTTGTCTGTGTAGGTGATGAAGCCTTCCATTGTCGGAACACCTCTTGAAACCGTACTCAGCAGAGGATTGACACAAACAAAATTTTCAATTACGCCTCACAATAGCCAGATGGATGGTGGAGTGCGCGTTTGGGATTATGACAGCCAAATAGCGTGTCCTATTGATGCGATCAACCTAAAGACAGAGACTGTGGATGACGTTATAAAAGCGTGCGTGGTCCTACACAATTTTGTTCTCAGCAAGGAACGATTTCTCTTGAGGACCACTATGAAGATACACCTTGCAAGACTACAATAACATAACCAATCGAAGTACATGGGGTGTCACGAAATGATGGACAATTTTGCCCAATACTTTATGTCACCTTAGGGTAGACTAGACTGGCAGGATGACAGAGGGGTGATAAATTGCTTTGTTATGTTAAAACTTATGTACCTTCTGTACCCACAGTAAACCTTTAAAAGCAACGTGTCTACCTTCTTGTGTGTTTTTATGTATTTAACCTTTTGGCCACAGTTGTGCCTGGCTGGGTTTTTTAACCAAGTATTTCACCTTTTTTTCCAAAATGTGTACCTTGTTGGAAATTACCTAACAATGTAACAATTTGGTTAAAAAGGTGAATACTTTGGATACTACACAACCGGGGACACGACTTTGGCAAAAAGGTTACATTTATGTACCTTTTACCCAAAGTTATTGTTGGTGTTTTTTTGTGCACCCAAAAATTTTTACCTGTTTCACTACATTTTTACCTTTACTCTTTATAATAAAAGACAAAAAACAATTTCAATAAACCAATTTAACTTTTATTAAAAAATTATTTTTTAATTATTTTTGTAAATGTTAGATTTTGTAATAAAATTTAAATTTTTTTAACAAAACTTTTTTTTTTGGAAAAAAACTATTTTAAATTGGTATGTGTGGGGTGGAAATACTGCTGGAGGGGCTGCGGGACACTTCGACATTGGGAGTGTGGGAAAAGGATGGTGGTGGTGGGGAAGGAAAAAGAAGAGGTGAAGGGGTGGAAAGGTTAGAGAATGGGAGGCAAGTTGGAGGCAGAAAGGTGATGGGTGGTGGAGTGGAAGGTGGGAAAGGGCTGAAGGAGCAGGTGATATGGAGGGAATTGGAACGGGGGGGGAGGTGGTGATGAGGGTGTGGTCGGGGTAGGTGGCGGTACTGGTGGGTGCTGGGTACTGGGGAGGTGGGGTTGGTGGGTGACTGGAGTTGGTTAGGTATGGAGTTGGGGAGGTGGTGGAGTTGGGGAGGTGGCTGGTATTGAATAGGATGGTGGAGGGGGGGCGGTGGAGGAACGGATGGGGTGGGTGGAGGAGTTGGGTGGTAGCCTGCATGAGCAGGTGGCAAGTATGGTTCATACTCTGTGGTCAGTTGAAGTGTATCCATGCGCTGGTACAGACCTAAAAAGCTGTGATTTGGGAAGTTTGCTTCTGAATGCATGGTTTGAGAAATGTCTTCACCCCCAAAATGTTGGTGTTTATTGATTATGCCTGCGGCAATTTGTTTCTATAATACTTTTAGACAGTTCTGGAAAGATACATTCAAATGCAAGAACTCAGAGCATAGCTCCTTTCCTACCCCTCTCCGCTGTGCCCCGTTGCCGCAGGTGTATAGAGGTTGCAGTGGCAGAAGGGGGGGGGTAAGGGAATGCTATTCCTCCCGCGATTCATGGAAAGCAGGGCGGCCATGGCTCCATGCTGGGGATGGGTGCGGGATTGATGTGGGGAAGGGGAAAGGTGCAGATGTACCGGGGCGGGAAGTATCCCGGGTGTCGGTTCCTGGGATCGCCCAGAAGGGTTCTCTCTGCGGGCGCCCGAGTGTGGACCATGCTGTGGAAAAAAGAGAAAAAAAATACATTAATATCGTGATATGGAAGTCCTGGTGAAAAAAAAATGAGTTAGACATGTTAACATTTTCTGTTTAATATTTACCTTCTGGTGACCATTGTTGCCGCAGGAACGCCGGGTTGTGCGTATTG
>JARQOD010000001.1:701631045-701663207 GCA_033576555.1 Oophaga sylvatica
TTGTGACCCCGTCGGACTTAAAAAGGGGGCCCACAAGTTTATGGCAACAGAAAATGGAACTTCTATTATGGCCAACAGCACTAGGGGACTGGGGAAATGAATTGAAAGCTTAGCGATGGGTGGGTTGGGCACAAAAAAAAACTGCTGGGAAACACGGGCCCGTAAAACCTCAAAGGACCCTTTTTGAGTTTTTGTCCCCCCCAATGGCCACCAAGAAAGGAGAAGGGCCCCAGATCTAATACCCTATGCCTATAAGGACCGAACACAACAACTGCTCTATTACTTCCCCTCTAGGTTTGTGCCCCAAAAAAGCATTTTTTCATTAAAGTAATTACGGAAACCTGGGTCCGCCCCTGGCTCTTGAAAACCCAAATTTTATAAAAGTCCATTGTAAAACACTTTTTTTAAAAGAAAATACCCTCATTTGGCATCCCAAAATTCCCCAAAAACCCCTCAACTGGGAACTTGGAAATTGATCCTGTGTACCCTCGCACCAAAATGACACAAAGGGGGAACTAAATCCCCCTCCATCTGCACTGGGGTTTCTTCAGGGTGGACTGACTCTGTCTAGTTAGTGGGCACCCTCCCATTCTCCACAATTCCCAGAACAGGCTTAAGTCCCACCTGATTATCACAAGGTGTAGCAAGTTTTTGACTACCCTGACCTCATGGGACTCAGGACTATGGTTCATTTTATTTTCACTCTGTTGACGGATACAATGGACACTGACGTGTTTTCCTGGGAACAACTGGTGGGGGAGTGTGGCTCTTATCAGGTTCACCAAGCTTCCTAAGTCCAATAGTCCTAACAGCACACCCCATTTATTTTCATGAGACATGCCTGTGGCCCCTCACCAGGCTGATAGCCCACACTGCAGGCGAGATAGGTATGGTACAAGCAGCGCCTCCTTAGCTGCAGTCCATATCTTCAAAGAACAAATGGCAATGGTCGGCTATATGTTCCGCACCACGACATCTCCAGCAGAGCAAAGCCTTTCCCAATGGCCCTCAACAACCTAATACTCCCCCCAGTAGTGGCTTTACTAACCGTCTTTTGGGGCTCGGGCTCCTGCTTGGTACCCCAGTATGGAGATGCACCACCTTCTGACTTTCTTAGGGAACTCTCGACACATGGTAGCATTCCACTAGGCCCACCAGATCATCCACATTCCAGGGATCTCCCTGGGTAACCCAGGTCTGCACCGCTTAGGAAAGGACTGAACAAATCCATCAATGACAACCCACTCGACCACCTGGGCTGGAGTGGAAGACTTCGGCTGCAACCATTTTTGTATAAGATGCAGTAACTCAAACATTGGGATCAAGGTTTGTTACCATAATACACCCAGCATTGTACCTTTTGTGCTCTGACCAAACATAGTCACTCCAGCGTGTGACAAAATTTAAAATTTTTAATTTGGCATACTCCTGCGCATCCTGTAATGCAAAATCAAAATATGCCTTTGGGGCTCGCCAGTTAGAAAGTGGGCCAGCACCTCCACCCACTGCTCTGGCAGTAGCTTCTCACGCTCTGCTACCAGCTCAAGCACAGTCAAAAAATGCTTCCACATTATCACCCGGGGTCATTTTTGGCATGGCTCGTCTGACCGTCTTCCGAATGTATGTGTCATCACCTGGATTTGGGAGAGGGGCTGCGTGGCCTTCCTCGAACCACATCTACGAGCAAGTCAATCTGCTGCTGGTGTTGCTGGTGCTGCAGTTGTATAAGCAGGTTAGGCCTCTTTCACACATCCTTTTGCGCCTGACGGCGCCTTCCGGCGTCGCGCCGGAGCGCCGGATCCGGCAAATAGTATGTAAAACCGGATGAGACGGATCCGGTTTTTCGCCGGATCCTTCTCGGGCATCCGACCAAAAACCGGATCCGTCCCATCCGTTTCATCCGGTTTTTTATCCATTTTTCGCCGGATTACGACTGATCCGGTTTTTTAAAAACGCCCCTAAAATGTGATTGGCTACTGTAATCTATATATATACTGTTTATACAGCCCATCTTTGACAGGTTGTATAGGAGCAAGTACAGGTTGGAGAGAAGATGGATGTTATTATTGGAAATATATTGAAGAATCTGGTGGATTTTACAGTGAAGGCGAATCGCTTGAAGGTGATAGTTCTGGAGAAGAAGAGAGCGAGACTTCAGCGTATATGCGTCAGCGCCAACGACGACGCCGTATGTGGATCCACCCCATCACAGCCCAGAGACTAACCCGTGGTGTGTATTCAACACTGTGCATGGAGCTGAGAGAAAATCCGGAGAAATTTTTTGCATACCTTCGGAAGAAGAAAGAAAATTTTGATTTTTGGTGGAGCGTATTGGAGACCAAATACGAAGATCCGACTCCATTGTCGCTTCTCAATTTCTCCAGCAGAGCGTCTCATGGTGACTATAAGGTAAGCTATATGTATTGGATCTGCTTGCTTGAGCACACTTGTAACTGGAATGCTGTTGCTGGTAGTTTTTAAGCTTTTTTTTATAGTATCTCCAATTGTTATAGCCGAGTTCTGGTATGTAATGCTGTGATTTTTAAGTAATTGGTTTTTTTTTTGGTTTTGTTTACAGATTTCTGGCAACAGGAGAAACGCTGTCATCGCTACATTTCCAGTATCACCTGGAAATTCAACAATCTCAGGCATTATCAAGTACACTTGTCGTGCTCTGTGGGACTCTTTGGTTGGAGAATTTGTTCCAGAGCCAACTACAGACGGTGGATTGAATTAACGGACCAGTTCCTCCGGATCTGCCAGTTTCCCAATTGCCTGGGCACTGTTGATGGCAAACACATCCGCATTCTAAAGCCTGCAGGAACCTGATCGGAGTTCTTCAATTACAAAAAATATTTTCGGTCGTCCTCATGGCTATTGCTGATGCGGAGTACAAATTCATTGCTGTGGACATTGGGGCTTATGGACGGTACTATGACTCACAAGTGTTCAAACTTTCTGCTATGGGTCAGAGACTGTACGGAAACACTTTTCAGTTCCCACTCCCTAGGCCGCTGCCTCAAACCTCTGGGCCACCTATGCCTTTTGTCTGTGTAGGTGATGAAGCCTTCCAATTGTCGGAACACCTCTTGAAACCGTACTCCAGCAGAGGATTGACACAAACAAAATTTTCAATTACCGCCTCACAATAGCCAGATGGATGGTGGAGTGCGCGTTTGGGATTATGACAGCCAAATAGCGTGTCCTATTGACTGCGATCAACCTAAAGACAGAGACTGTGGATGACGTTATAAAAGCGTGCGTGGTCCTACACAATTTTGTTTCTCAGCAAGGAACCGATTTCTCTTGAGGACCACTATGAAGATACCACCTTGCAAGACTACAATAACATAACCAATCGAAGTACACTGGGGGTGTCACGAATGATGGACAATTTTGCCCAATACTTTATGTCACCTTAGGGTAGACTAGACTGGCAGATGACAGAGTGTGATAAATTGCTTTGTTATGTTAAAACTTATGTACCTTCTGTACCCACAGTAAACCTTTAAAAGCAAACTTGTCTACCTTCTTGTGTGTTTTCTACTGTATTTAACCTTTTGGCCACAGTTGTGTCCCTGGCTGGGTTTTTTAACCAAAGTATTTCACCTTTTTTTCCAAAAATGTGTACCTTGTTGGAAATTACCTAACAATGTACACAAGTTTGGTAAAAAGGTGAAATACTTTGGATACTACACAACCCGGGACACGACTTTGGCAAAAAGGTTACATTTATGTACCTTTTACCCAAAGTTATGTTGGTGTTTTTTGTGCACCCAAAAATTTTTACCTGTTTCACTACATTTTTACCTTTACATCTTATAAATAAAAGACAGAAACAATTTCAATAAACCAATTTAACTTTTACTAAAAAATATATTTTTAATATAATTTTTGTAAATGTTAGATTTTGTAATAAAATTTATTGTTTTCAACAAATCTTTATTTTTTGGAAAAAACTATTTATAATTGTGTATAGTGTGGGGTGGAAATACTGCTGGAGGGGCTGCGGGACACTTCGACATTGGGAGTGTGGAGAGAGGACTGGGATGGTGGTGGGGAAGGAACAGTAAGAGGTGAAGGGGTGGAAAGAGTTAGAGAATGGGAGGACAAGTTGGAGGCAGAACAGGTGATGGGTGGTGGAGTGGAAGGTGGGAAAGGGACTGAAGGAGCAGGTGATATGGTAGGGAATAGGAACGGGGAAGGAGGTTGGTAGATGCAGGAGTGTGGTACGGGGTAGGTGGCTGGTACTGGTGAGGTTGCTGGTACTGGGAGGTGACTGGAGTTGGTGAGGTGACTGGAGTTGGTTAGGTGACTGGAGTTGGGGAGGTGGCTGGAGTTGGGGAGGTGGCTGGTATTGAATAGGATGGCTGGAGGGGGGGCAGGTGGAGGAACGACTGGGGTGGGTGGAGGAGGTTGGGTGGTAGCCTGCACTAGAGCAGCGTGGCAAGTATGCATTACATACATCTGCTGGTCAGTAGATAGCGTATCCATGCGCTCGGCTACAGACCTAAAAAGCTGTGATTTGGAGAAGTACTTGCTTCTGAATGCATGGTTTGCAGAAGTGTCTTCACCCCCAAAATGTTGGTGTTTATCTGATTAATGCCTGCGGCAATTTGTTCATATAATACTTTTAGACAGTTCTGGAAAGATACATTCAAATGCAAGAACTCAGACGCATAGCTCCTTTCCTGACCCCTCTGCCGCTGCTGCCCAGTAGCCGCAGGTGTACTAGAGGTTGCAGTGGCAGAAGGGTGGGGTAAAGGGAATGCTATCTCCTCACCAGCAGATTCATGGAAAGCAGGCGGCCACGATGCTCCATAGCTGGTGGATGGGACTGCGGGATCTGATGTGAGGGAAGGCTGGAAAGGTGCAGATGTACCGGGGCGGTCGAAGTATCCCGCGGTGTCGGTCTCCTGAGGGATCGCCCCAGAAGGGTTCATCTCTGCGGGCGCCCGAGTGCTGGTCACCGTGCTGTGGAATAAAGAGAAAAAAAATACAATTAATATCGTGATATGGAATGTCCCTGGCTGAAATAAAAAATGTAGTTAGACATGTTAACATTTTCTTGTAATATTTACCTTCTGGTGACCATTGTTGCCCGCAGGAACGCCAGGGCTTGTGCGTACTTGTACTTGCTCTGGCGTCCTGCAGATCCACTCAGGGCCCGCAACTCCTTGTTGAACTCCTTCTTGAAGCGATCCCTCACAGACCGCCACCGCTTCACAATTCTCTCCCCTGAAACAAGAAAGCACAAATTGGTTAGAATACAACATCAGTCTTTCCCAAACCACAGTTCTCATGGCCCACACGGGTCATGTTTTCAGGATTTCCATAGAGCTGCACAAAAGGAAATCCTGAAAACATGACCCGTGGGGGCCACGAGGACTGAAGTTTGGGAAACACACATCCAGCAAACTGAACTGTATATACTTACGGTGTTGAGTCTGGGCCCAAACATCGAGGTCCTCTCAGCGGTCAACCATTATCAAACTGACTTCCTCCCAGAGCCGACGGGTCATGATGAGATCAGCCTGGCGGCGGTCCCCCATGTTCCACAGTGGCTCCCTTTCTCGTACCAGATCGATGAGGAGGTCCACATCTATCCCCTCCTCCTCCTCACCGTCTGAGTCGGGAGCACGCTGTGAAGCCTGTTAAAAAAAAAGGGAGAAAAAAAAATTAGCTTCCACACTACAAGGTTTAAAAAACGACTCTGGGAGGCACTGTGAGGACCTCTTTGACGAGCACCAGATCCGGAAAACTAAAATAAAAAATAAAAAATTGGGATGTTGGCATATGTGTTGGGTGCTGTGTGATGTATGTATTAAATGGTTTTCTATGTGTTGTGTGTAGTGTGATGTTGTGTTTCTGCGATTGATGCAGGATACTTATGAATTGTGAGCCCACTCCGGGTATCTCTCCACCCCGTCCTTCTTCTTCTGGGAGCTCCTCTTCATCTTGCGATTCCTGTTATTAAAAAAGACAATGAATACATATATCCCACAGATGGATTGTGAAAAAAAAATAATAATTTCTACCGCCAAATGCTGACGATGAGAGGGAGGGCTCCCAGAAGAAGATGTGTCTTCCTGAGGCAGCAGCTCCCTTTACTCCGGTTCTGGTGGTGGAGCTGCTGCTGCTTCCGCTGCTGCTTCAGCAGCTAATGCTGCTAATGCAGCTGCCGCTGCCTATGTTTGCTGTTCTCTGCTGTGGAATAAAGAGACAAAAAGGGTCATGGAATATATGGATATTCCATGGCCCTGGCTGAAAAAGAAAAAATTGATAACATTTTTTGGGAATTGGGGATGAGATATTTACCGTCTGCTGTCCGATCTCCTCTCCTCCTCTGGGTCTTGCTGCTGCTCCCCCCTTACTGGTGCCTGTCTTTGGTGTCATCTGCTGTGGAATAAAGAGACAAAAAGGGCCATGGAATATATGTATATTCCATGGCCCTGGCTGAAAAAGAAAAAAATTGATTACATTTTTTGGGAATGGGGGATGTGATATTTACCTTCTGCTGTCCGATCTCCTCTCCTCCTCTGGGTCTTGCTGCTGCTCCCCCCTTGCTGGTGCCTGTCTTTTGCGTCGTCTGCTGTGGAATAAAGACACAAAAAGGGCCAGTGAATATATGTATATTCCATGGCCCTGGCTGAAAAAGAAAAAATTGATTAAATTTTTGGGGAATGGGGGATTTGATATTTACCGTCTGCTGTCAGATGTCCTCTCCTCCATGTCTTCAGTTGGTGTGGTGGTGGTGGTTGGCTGGCTCTTCTTCTCCTGGATGGCTGCATGCTAATGGCTGAGTGTCCCACTGCATGCTTTATATATGTTTGCTGTGGGCTGGGCTAACAATTAAAAAAAACGGATCCGGACACCGCATTCTGATGCTCATAGACTTTCATTGTGACAAAAGCCGAATAAGACCAGACACGGGATCCGGAGAAAAAAACGGACGCGCCGCAAGGCCATGCGGTGCGATCCAGCGCTAATGTTAGTCAATGGGAAAAAAACGGATCCGCATTACATTTCGCCGGATCCAGTTTTACAAAAAAAGGCCGGATCGCGCCGTCAGGCACAAAACGGATGTGTGAAAGATGCCTAAGGCTGGCTTCACACATCCGGCAGGCGCCTTGCGGCGCCCCCGGCATTTTCCTGCAGCGCCGCATCTGAAAATCTGATGCGCCGCATGCGGCTTTTTTCACATTGACATGCATTAGCGCCGCATGGCGCCGCATGTCAATGCGTTGCATGCGGTTTTGTCCGGATGCGGCGCAAATGTACATTGCGGCGTCCGGAAAAAACGCTGCATGTAACGTTTTTTTTTTTTTGCCGGATGGTTTCTTATCTCTCCAAGCATCAGAAACCATCCGGCAAAAAACCGCATTTTGGGTGCCGGAAGTGTGAAAGCTTTTCACATGCGGCGCTGCGGTAAAATGCCGGGGGCGCCGCCAGGCGCCCGCCGGATGTGTGAAAGAGGCCTTACTTGTCTCCTGTTGTGCCATCAGTTCCTGCTGTGCTTGTACCAGATGCTTAAGCAAGTCCTCCATTTTGCCTGATGTCATAAGCTGGTGTGTAGCCCTGGTGTGAAGGCACACGCAGTACCCTGGAGGATGTGTGGAGAGATAGCAGTTTAATGCTCAATGAACATTCATTTCAACATGCACTTAGACACGCCCACAGGTATAAAGTCTAGTCACATGCAGCAGAAGTCAGTCAGTTTCCTGTCTTCGGACAGAGGAGTCTAGCCTGGACGTGGGGGGAGGAAGAGGTCCAGTCAGTCAGCTCAGTGTGCAGTGTAAAGTCTGTGCAGGAAGAGAAAGAAGTGAGTTGCAGATATACTTCAGTCTCCTGTCCCAAGGACAGTGAAGGTTCAGAGACGTGCTCCTGCCTAGAAGATTACTGAGATTCTGGCAACAAGCTCAAGAAAGGAATTAAGAAAGGGACTGACTTTATTAACCTTTGAAGTGAGAAATGCTTATGCTACAAGCGCGGACAAGGCGAAAGGCACAGTGGTAGGAATTCTGAGTGCTATAGGATTGGAGAAGTCCTGCACGTTGTCACCGGTCACTGGAGACCGAAGCATCACCATAGCTTCACGCATGGTGGTAGAAAACCCAGAGGCTTACTGAACCTTAGGTAACAGCAAGCAGCCCCTGGAGTGTCAGTACGTAACTGGGGTCAGGTGGAATAGGAACTTTGAGCTAGGCCAAGCAGAGAAGAACCTAGTTTCATCACAGGAAGGCTCCGACCACAACACTGACCGGGCAGTACAGCTTGGAGATAGCTGGAGTTTATGAGGGAACTACGCTTCATGCTGGTTGGACTCATCTTTGTGAAAGTAAAGGAGGCCCCTAACTTGTCCAGCTGCTATCTTGAAACACATCCTCCATTGGATCAGCCTCCCTGGGACTTGCCTAACCATCTTGCAAGTAAAAAGGTATGGAAAGACGCTGATGTGTGAGACTGTGTTATTTGATTGCGTCCCTGCACTACCCTATCATTACCATCGACCTGAGGGAAGAGTCCCACCTGTAGGGGACCCGACATCTAGCTGCCTCACCATCCCCTCAGAGATCTACAGCAGCGCTGGTACAAATTACCAGAGACTACAGGTGGCGTCACGAACTGTATATAAATCTATCCCCTGTAAATAATCTCCCCCAACATACGCCAGACCGCCAGGGCCACAGACCGAGCCACCGCTACCTGTGACATCCCCATAGACTACCATGGGCTCGGCTCTGAGTACCCCATTGCCCTGGTAATCCACAATTGTGGTGGCGGGTCGAGACAAAACTTTGGCGTCACGAACAGGATGCGAAACTCGCAAAATTGCGAGCCCTGTGTGCCTATGGAATTGTTTTTGTGAAAAAGAACTGTTTGCACTTTTGGCGCCAAAAATCGCCATCTTTGTCGCCATATTCGCGCCCTCAGGCGCTGGAGAAGAAGGTGGGCGTACCTTCGTGGGCGTGTACCCCCCTGTGGCGCGAAGAAAATGCCTGCCCACTCAAAGTGCTATTACAACATGCGATCCTGCCCTACAGCAAAAGAGGTCCGCCTCCTCTTCACCTTCCCTGCGAAGAGGAGGAGACGCAAACCCCGCCTCCACGGAAGAGACCGGACGTCTCTGGAGGAAGATGAAAGAACGCTCTGGAACATCATGGAAGCAGGACATGTGCAGCCGAGCAGGGAAGCGGAGGAAGGCAGGCCCCGTTCCCCAGCCAAGCTGCCACCAGCACCGGAACCATCCGTGATCCTGCACCTGCAGCAAGCATTGCTGGAAATCAAAGAAGAAAATGCACGACTGAAAAAGATGATTTTGCCACAACCTGGATTTGAGGAGATCGAGAGACGCCGGCGTACCCTGGAGCAGCGGCGGCTGTGGGACGCGGTGATCTCTCCCTTCGATGACCCCCTACGTCTGGAGTTGCCAAAACTTCTGCTGCCCAAGGCAAAGGAGCAACCGAGGCTGCCCCCGAAAGTACCGATCCTGATCCCACCGGTGAAGCGGTGGAAGCGAAGGAGGTTGAGGAGGTACCGCCAGTTCCGGAACGCCCGCCCGGCCAGGAGGCCGCAGCAGATGATCGATCCCCGGCAGGGACACCGGAGGGGTCCTGTCCGTCATTACCAGACGTGGACTGGGACGAGATGGCGCGCCTGGATGACGTCGCCTACGCCGCCCAGTGGGAATGTGAGTGGCAGCGTCGCGAGGAGAAGCAGCAACGCCAGCAGGAGGAAGAGCGGGAAGCTCAGCGCAACCGACAGCGGCAGCATGCAGAGCTGATCGCGGACAAGGAGAGTGTCCGTCGGGAAAAAGGTACTCTGAGGGAACCGCGGCGGCAGGGGTGTGTGACAGAGTTCCAGCTCCGGAAGGGCTGGGGCTTCATAAGAGAACCGGGCCTCTACCCAGGGGTCTTTGTCAGCAGACGTGACGTAGAATCCCACCTACCGCAAGGCCATCCCGGAGGGACCTAGTTAATGGAGACATTGTCAATTATACACGGCACTGGGGTATGAAGGGATGTATGCCCTTAATGTCACAATCGTCCGTGACCCCGTCCCCGATGCAGGTAACGTCACCACTACCGCAGCGTCCCCGTCTCCAGCTCAAACAGCACCAGGCCGTGCCCCAGCATCGCCCCCTGCAGGCTCCTCGCAAATGGAAGCAACGTCTACATACTCTTCATTATCTTGTCATCCTTCTACATCGCAACTTGCGACCCAGTTTCCATCGCAATCTATGACACGATCGATATCGCTAACTGTAACGCAAATTGAAACGCAATCGGTGTCTCGCAAGGAGAAAGTACCCGTTGCGCCCCTAGAGGTTCGCACGAGGACTGTGGCGACCCAGACCCTAATCGCAGCTCACGACTTGTTAGTCATGGGATCTAGGGACCATCGCATTGTTCCAGCCCCCGGGGTGGAAAATGTATTTGAAATAGTTAAACAGTAAAAACCGGTAAGATCCAGACAGGGGTCTACCATATGTAATGTTGTAAAAAGTTTGAGAATGTTTGCCAATTTTACACTTTATTGCCAAAGATAATTTCTATGTCTTTTCTATATTAGTAGAATGCCCGGCTGGGTACCAAAGTTGAAAATTTAATGCATATTAGAAATGTATTTATATATGTGTCTTTTCCTTATCGTGTTTCATAATGGACTTCGAGGCTGAGGACTGAGCCAGCCCAAGAACTGATTTTGTATATAGTTGCACCTTGTGCATTATCTTGGTTTTACATAAAACCACCACAACTACCTCTGAATAATAAAACCCGTGTGGTATGGCACTGAGTGAGGTCTGCATTCCTATGTCCTGCAGCCCACCCAGGACCCACGTTGAAGGTTTGGTGCGGGTCCTTCACAAGAATATTGTCGTCTATATATATGAACATGTATATTTAATATTTTGTATGTTTCTATATTTAATGTTTTGTTTGCAACGTTTAAGAAATCCTTACCTCCCGGATGGGAAGAAGTTAATGTTAATGTTTATTGCATAAACAAAATTTCTGTCTCTTTTGTATTTCACAGCCCGGGAGTGCTGTCGTTTACCATGGGGGAATGTGTAGCCCTGGTGTGAAGGCACACGCAGTACCCTGGAGGATGTGTGGAGAGATAGCAGTTTAATGCTCAATGAACATTCATTTCAACATGCACTTAGACACGCCCACAGGTATAAAGTCTAGTCACATGCAGCAGAAGTCAGTCAGTTTCCTGTCTTCGGACAGAGGAGTCTAGCCTGGACGTGGAGGGAGGAAGAGGTCCAGTCAGTCAGCTCAGTGTGCAGTGTAAAGTCTGTGCAGGAAGAGAAAGAAGTGAGTTGCAGATATACTTCAGTCTCCTGTCCCAAGGACAGTGAAGGTTCAGAGACGTGCTCCTGCCTAGAAGATTACTGAGATTCTGGCAACAAGCTCAAGAAAGGAATTAAGAAAGGGACTGACTTTATTAACCTTTGAAGTGAGAAATGCTTATGCTACAAGCGCGGACAAGGCGAAAGGCACAGTGGTAGGAATTCTGAGTGCTATAGGATTGGAGAAGTCCTGCACGTTGTCACCGGTCACTGGAGACCGAAGCATCACCATAGCTTCACGCATGGTGGTAGAAAACCCAGAGGCTTACTGAACCTTAGGTAACAGCAAGCAGCCCCTGGAGTGTCAGTACGTAACTGGGGTCAGGTGGAATAGGAACTTTGAGCTAGGCCAAGCAGAGAAGAACCTAGTTTCATCACAGGAAGGCTCCGACCACAACACTGACCGGGCAGTACAGCTTGGAGATAGCTGGAGTTTATGAGGGAACTACGCTTCATGCTGGTTGGACTCATCTTTGTGAAAGTAAAGGAGGCCCCTAACTTGTCCAGCTGCTATCTTGAAACACATCCTCCATTGGATCAGCCTCCCTGGGACTTGCCTAACCATCTTGCAAGTAAAAAGGTATGGAAAGACGCTGATGTGTGAGACTGTGTTATTTGATTGCGTCCCTGCACTACCCTATCATTACCATCGACCTGAGGGAAGAGTCCCACCTGTAGGGGACCCGACATCTAGCTGCCTCACCATCCCCTCAGAGATCTACAGCAGCGCTGGTACAAATTACCAGAGACTACAGGTGGCGTCACGAACTGTATATAAATCTATCCCCTGTAAATAATCTCCCCCAACATACGCCAGACCGCCAGGGCCACAGACCGAGCCACCGCTACCTGTGACATCCCCATAGACTACCATGGGCTCGGCTCTGAGTACCCCATTGCCCTGGTAATCCACAATTGTGGTGGCGGTCGAGACACTGGCTTGTGGCTGCCTTCACCCAGCACATGCAGTACCTCTTGAAGCCGTCACACATGTTTGCTGCCTGCACTTCTAACACTACCTGTGGTAAATTTGCTTACTCAGCAGTACACAAAGGTAGACTCGTTAACACTGCCTCTTTAAGAACTTCCTTTGGTTTATTATAGGAAGCATAAATCAAGGTGAAGAAAAACACCACCATCTGGGCAAAATAAGAAAACAAAACATCCTCCCATCCACTCTGTGGATATCCACATAAAACTCAGCCCATTATACAATTTAGCTGTTAACTCCTCACCGCACTTAGTGTGCTGGAGGAAAATCTCTGAGTTTTACATCACTGACGCCATTAAGTGCAACAAGATATATCTCCCCTCCAACACTTTACCAATGACATTGTCACAAGTCTCCATCTCGTGGGTTGCCTGTAGTGGAAGGTGTGTCAGAGGTCAATTATATTATTTCTACTCAGTGGAAATTGTTGTCACTTTTGTTGTGTGTGATAATATTTTTTTTGGAATGTGGAGACTCCAAGTTGGGTCTCCATCTGTTGAGTTGCCTGTATTGGAAGGTGTGTCAGAGGCCTATTATACTGTTTCCACTCTGTAGAAATTGATGCCACTTTTGTGGTGTATGATAATAATTTTTTGAAATGTGGAAACTCCAAGATGGGTCTACCTTTACCGCTTGACACAGAGTGCTGACAGATTTTCGGGGTCTCCCGTATTACATGTGTCAGCATCCACCTGACTCCATTCCATTGATGGCAGCACTCTTTTTCAACGTCCATCTGGAGTTTGATGCTATCTCCTGAAAAAGGACTTACCAAACGCGCTTCAAAGTGAGCGACACACTGTCTCCAGGACCTGATCTGATCCAGATATTAATCATTCCCCCAGTTTTTACATAAAATTTTAATATCTTCCCACATTTATGCATGTTATATGCCAAGTGGTGATGCATTGTGAACATCTTAAAGGGAACCTGTCAGCAGTATTGTGCACAGTAACCTACAGACAGTGCCAAGTCGGTGCTGTTATACTGTTTAAAATGATACCAGAATTTTTGCTTTCTTGGCCTTTTTTCAGAGAATATGAATTATAACACCAAAACTTTTTCTCCACTCATGGTTAGTGGTTGGATGAAACCATTTATTGTTAACCCCTTAACGACCGCCGATACGCCTTTTAACGGCGGTCATTAAGGGTACTTAAACCACAGCGCCGTTAATTAACGGCGCTGTGGAAAAAGTGAATAGCGCCCCCCAGAGGCACATTTCTCCGGGGTCTCGGCTACCGGGGGTAGCCGAGACCCCAGAGAACATGAATCGGGTTGGTTTTTACCGACACCGATGTTGCGATCGCCGTTATTAACCCTATAACAGCGACCGCAACAAAAAAAAAAAAAAAAGTTGTGCCATTTAATTTCTCTGTCCTCTGATGTCATCGGACATCAGAGGACAGAGAAAAAGGGTCCCCAGGACCCCCATGTGGCCCCCAATAAGATCCATGTGGCCCCCGGGCCCTCCGGTGTCCCCCGGTGCCGGCGCCGTTAAGACAATGGCGGGCGCATGCCCAGTGCGCCCGCCGCTATGTGCCGCTGTGCTGGTGGGGGGATGGGCAAATATTCTCTGGGGTCTCGGCTACCGGGGGTAGCCGAGACCCCAGAGAACATGTTCCGGGTCGGTATTCACCGATCCCGGTGTTGCGATCGCGGCTATGCAAGCATAGCCGCGATCGCAAAAAAAAAAAAAAAAATGATTTCTCTCCCCTCTGATGTGATCGCACATCAGAGGGGAGAAAATGAGGGTCCCCCGGTCCCCCGATCGCCCCCCCATATACTTACCGGTGTCCTCCGTCCTCCCGCAGGCCCCAGGATCCCGGCTTCTTCTCCCTGCAAAACAAAAATGGCGGGCGCATGCGCAGTGCGCCCGCCGATCTGCTTTGGCGGCAGATTCAAATTTTTTTTCATTCATTCTCATAAAAGTACATTTTGATCACTGTGATAAACTATCACAGTGATCAAAATAAAAAAAACAGTACATAACCCCCCCATTTATCACCCCCTTAGTTAGGGACATATAATAAAAAGTAGAAATTATATTTATTTTCATTTTTCTGTTAGGGTTAGGGTTATAATTAGGGTTAGGGTTATAATTAGGGTTAAGGTTATAATTAGGGTTAGGGTTAGCATTAGGCTGGTTTCACACATCCGGTGTGCGCCTGACGCGCCCCCGGCATTTAGCCGCAGCGCCGCATCAGAAAATCTGATGCGCCGCATGCGTTTTTTTTGCATTGACTTGCATTAGCGCCGCATGTCAATGCGTTGCATGCGGTTTTGTCCGGATGCGGCGCAAATGTACATTGCGGTGGCCGGACAAAACGCTGCATGTAACGTTTTTTGTTTTTGCCGGATGGTTTCTGATGTCTCCGGGCATCAGAAACCATCCGGCAAAAAACCGCATGCGGCCGCCGGCGGCGCATCAGGTTTTCTGATGCGGCGCTGCGGCAAAATGCCGGGGCGCCGACAGGCGCCCGCTGGAAGTGTGAAAGCAGCCTTAGGGTAAGGGTTATAATTAGCGTTAGGGTTAGGCTGGGTTCATACTGCGTTATGGCAGTCCGTTAGACGGACTGCGTTACACCGCGGTATAACGTGGTGTAACGCAGTCCGTTAACGCTGCCATTCACCCCCATTTGAGGGCGCATCGCGACGCATGCCGTAAAGCGGCATGCGTTTGCGACGTGCCATCATTCAGTGACGGAGCCTCGGACGCGGGCTGCAGCGTTTGGGCTCCGTCACCGCTAGCGCAGATGAATCATCTGCTGATTCCTCTGCGCTAGCGGGTATAGCATAATGCGATCGCGTTATGCTATACCATTACCAGCCCGTAAACGCTATGTGTTGAACGGGCTGGTAAAACGCAAAATGAACCTAGCCTTAGGGTTAGGGTTATAATTAGGGTTAGAATTAGGGTTAGGGTTACAATTAGGGTTAGGGTTATAATTAAGGTTATAATTAAGGTTAGGGTTACAATTAGGGATGGAATTAGGGTTGGGATTAGGGTTGGGATTAGGGTTAGGGGTGTGTTGGGATTAGGGTTGGAGCTAGAATTGAGGGATTTCCACTATTTAGGCACATCAGGGGTCTCCAAACACGATGTGGCGTTCAAAAAGTCAAATGGCGCTCCCTCCCTTCCGAGCCCTGCCGTGCGCCCAAACAGTGGTTTACCCCAACATATGGGGTATCAGCGTACTCAGGACAAATTGCACACCAATTTTGGGGTTCTAATTTCTCCGATTACCCTTGGGAAAATAAAAAATAGCTGGCTAAAAAAATCATTTTTGAGAAAAAAATGATTTTTCATTTTCACGTGTCTGCGTTTATAAATTTCTGTGAAGCACTAGGGGGTTCAAAGTGCTCACCACACATCTAGATAAGCTCCTTAAGGGGTCTAGTTTCCAAAATGGGGTCACTTGTGGGGGGTTTCCACTGTTTAGGCTCATCTGGGGCACTGCAAACGGAACATGACCCCCACCAACGTCTGCATTCCAAAACGTTATTACTTCCTTTCCAAGCCCTGCTGTGCGCCAAAACAGTTCCCCCCCCCACATATTTGGTATCAGCGTACTCAGGACAAATTGGACAACAACTTTTGGGGTCCAATTTCCTTGTGAAAAATCAAAAATTTGGGACTAAAAAATCATTTTTGTGGAAAATTGATTTTTTTTTTTTTCACACCCAGGCATTATAAACTTTTGTGAAACACTTGGAGGTTCAAAGTGCTCACCACAGATCTAGATAAGTTCCTTATGGGGTCTAGTTTCCAAAATGGGGTCACTTGTGGGGGTTTTCCACTGTTTAGGCTCATCTGGGGCACTGCAAACGGAACATGACCCCACCAACGTCTGCATTCCAAAACGTTATTACTTCCTTTCCAAGCCCTGCTGTGCGCCAAAACAGTTCCCCCCCCCCACATATTTGGTATCAGCATACTCAGGACAAATTGGACAACAACTTTTGGGGTCCAATTTCCTTGTGAAAAATCAAAAATTTGGGACTAAAAAATCATTCTTGTGGAAAATTGTTTTTTTTTTTTTTCACACCCAGGCATTATAAACTTTTGTGAAACACTTGGGGGTTCAAAGTGCTCACAGCGGATCTAGATAAGTTCCATAGGTGGTCTAGTTTCCAAAATGGTGTTACTTGTGGGGGTTTCCACTGTTTAGGCGCATCAGGGGCTCTCCAAACGCGACATGGTGTCCAATCTCAATTCCAGCCAATTTTGGTTTGAAAAAGTCAAACGGTGCTGCTTCCATTCCAAGCCCTGCCGTGCGCCCAAACAGTGGTCCCCCCCCATACATGGGGTATCAGCATACTCAGGACAAATTGTACAACAACTTTTGTTGTCCAATTTCTCCTGTTACCCTTGTGAAAATAAAAAATTGGGGACTAAACGATCAGGTTTGTGGAAAAAATATGATTTTTTATTTTCACGCCCGGCGTTATAAACTTCTGTGAAGCACTTGGGGCTTCAAAGTGCTCACCACACATCTAGATAAGTTCCTTAGGGGTCTAGTTTCCAAAATGGGGTCACTTGTGGGGGTTTCCACTGTTTAGACACATCAGGGCCTCTACAAATGCGACATGGCGTCCAGCCAATTCCGCGTTGAAAAAGTCAAACGGAGCTCCTTCCCTTGCGACCTCTGCCGTGCGCCCAAAAAGTGGTTTAACCCAACATATGGGGTATCGGCATGCTCAGGACAAATTGCACAAAAACTTTTGGGGTCTTGTTACCCTTGGGAAAATAAAAATTGGGGTGAAAAGATCATTTTTGTGGAAAAAATATGATTTTTTATTTTCACGGCTCTACGTTATAAACTTGTGTGAATCACTTGGAGGTTCAAAGTGCTCACCACACATCTAGATAAGTTCCTTAGGGGTCTAGTTTCCAAAATGGGGTCACTTGTTGGGGGTTTCCACTGTTTAGGCACATCAGGGGCTCTCTAAACGCGACATGGCATCCAGCCAATTCTGCGTTGAAAAAGTCAAACAGCGCTCCTTCCCTTGCGACCTCTGCCGTGCGCCCAAAAAGTGGTTTACCCCCCACATATGGGGTATCAGCATGCTCAGGACAAATTGCACAAAAACTTTTGCGGTCTTATTACCCTTGGGAAATTAAAAATTGGGGTGAAAAGATCATTTTTGTGGAAAAAAAATTTTTTTTTTTTTCACGGCTCTAGGTTATAAACTTGTGTGAAGCACTTGGAGGTTCAAAGTTCTCACCACACATCTAGATAAGTTCCTTAAAGGGGGTCTTGTATCCAAAATGGGGTCACTTGTGGGGTGTTTCCACTGTTTAGGCACATCAGGGGCTATCTAAACGCGACATGGCATTCAGCCAATTCTGCGTTGAAAAAGTCAAACGGCGCTCCTTCCCTTGCGACCTCTGCCACGCGCCCAAAAAGTGGTTTACCCCCACATATGGGGTATCGAAGTATTCAGAAGAAATTGCACAACAAATTTTGTGGTTCATTTTTTCTTTTAACACTTGTGAAAATAAAAAAACTTGGTTCCGAAGTAAAGCTTTTGCAAAAAAAGTTAAATGTCAATTTTTTCCTTCCACATTGCTTCAGCTCCTGTGAAGCACTTGAAGGGTTAATAAACTTCTTGAATGTGGTTTTGAGCACCTTGAGGGGTGCAGTTTTTAGAATGGTGTCACTTTTGGGTATTTTCTATCATATAGACCCCTCAAAGTGACTTCAAATGTGATGTGGTCCCTAAAAAAAAATGGTGTTGTAAAAATGAGAAATCGCTGGTCAACTTTTAACCCTTATAACTTCGTAACAAAAAAAAATTTTGGTCCCAAAATTGTGCTGATGTAAAGCAGACATGTGGGAAATGTTATTTATTAAGAAATTTGTGTGACATATCTCTCTGATTTAAGGGCATAAAAATTTAAAGTTTGAAAATTGTTAAATTTTCAAAATTTTCGCCATATTTCCGTTTTTTTCATAAATAAACACAAGTCATATCAAAGAAATTTTACCACTAACGTGAAGTACAATATGTCTCGAAAAAACAATCTCAGAATCAGCGGGATTCGTTAAAGCGTTCCAGAGTTATAACCTCATAAAGTGACAGTGGTCAGAATTGTAAAAATTGGCCCGGTCATTAAGCTGCAAAATGGCTCTGTCCTTAAGGGGTTAAACTACTGTGTTTTCTCTTTTTAAATCATAATGACAACCCAAAACATCCAAATCACCCTGATCAAAAGTTTACATACCCTGGTGATTTTGGCCTGATAACATGCATAGGAGTTGACACACATGGGTTTGAATTGCTACTAAAGGTAACATCCTCACCTGTGACCTGTGACAAATGCCAGGAAAATGGTTCAGGATGCAAAGAAAAACCCACAAATAACATCAGATGCAATACTGGACTCTGAAAACTAGCGGTGTGGCTATTTCAAGATGCACAATAAGGAGGCACTTGAAGGAAAATGGGCTGCATAGTCATGGTTGACTGCAGCACCTACCAGAAAGCAAACATTAAATGTGGCAACAACAAATCCCAATCCTTCTGATCTTTGGATACTACAGTACTCTTGTTAACATAGACTTTAGTGTTCTATTAAATCTCTTCACTAGTCCAGCTGTCTGAGGATGGTACACCAACTTACTCAAATGCTTGATTTGAAGTAGTTTGCACAATTCACTTGTCACCTTGGACATAAAAGGAATCCCTAGATCCATAAGGATCTCTTTAGGTAGCTCAATGGAGAAAAATGTGACAAATAGCTCTTGGGCAATAAGCTATGCCGAGGTAAAATGAAGAGCAATTTCCTCCCTGTAACAAGTAGCATAATCTACTACTACTACTACTACTACCATTAATATGTGTTGTTGGCCATGGGCTGACTTTACTATTGGACCCAACAGATCCACGGCAATCTGCTCAAAAGGTACCTCTATAATAGGTAGAGATACCGGTGAACTAAATAGATTTGCTGAGAGTGCGGTCAGCTGATGCTCTTGGCAATGCTCGCAAAACCTCTGACCCACAGTCTAAACTCCAGGGCAAAAACAATGCTGCAGAATGCTCTCTTGAATTTTTTTAAACCCTTGATGGCTACCCAGCATGTTTGTGGGCCATCTCAAGCCCTGCACGGCAGTAAGGTTGAGGCACTACCAGCTGCTCTACTATTTATTCTCGGATTTTGTCAACCCAGTATAACAGATCCTGATTGACTTGCATGTGCGGGAAAACCACCTTTGCCCCAGGTTTATGGGCTAACTCATTTATCACTATCATTATTTCCCATGCCTTGGTCAGTGTTGGATCCTGGAACTGGGATATCCCAAAAGTACCCCGGGATACTTCCAGCTCTGGGATTGACGTGGTCTTCTCTACCTCTTTTGCCAAGACCTCTAGGGAAAACCTATCGGTATTACACTTTTTCCCCATGAAGGTGATCCCCTACGGCAGGTATCCCTGTCTCGGGATCTTCGGGTTCCGTGCCCAGACATAACTTTACCTTGGGAGGTTTAGTTTTGCTCTCCCACAGCTACCAGAACAGGGGAAGTCTCTTCACAAAATGGTCCCATAGGGATGGGTCTTTATTACTCACACTTCATGTTGAATCTTCCAACACGCTGTGGAAAGGGTAACCTCCACTGTTGGATACTCCTGGAGTTAATCATGTATACAGATGACCCTACTTTCCATCCAGTTTGCTTTTCCCAAGAGATTAATGACCTATGGACAAATGTCACTCGGCCCCCGAGTCCAAAAGAGCCTCGCTCGGTGCCCATTGATTCACACCTAGCACAGATGGGATTCACTAGCTGTAGGGATAACGTCCAAGGTGCAGATGGTCTGAGTATACATCGACATCCATCAAGCAAACCCACAGTCCATGGGCTCAGCAGTCAGGGAGCAGTTGGCAGCCACATGTCCTGCCACTTGGCACTGCCAGCACCTGATAGCAGTGGCACCACTGATCCACAAGACCAGTTTATGAAAAACTGGGATCCTGCTATGATCATTCTGGCAAACTGCCTCAGTATGGGTGCGGTTCTGACTAACCCCATCATAAGGTTGTGTCCCTTTTCCAGGCTCATTGGCTTGAAGGAGCCGGCGAGATACCCACTGTGAAGCAGAGTCCCGTACCAAGTCCAGGTTGGCCACATATTGTTCAACCAAGCTAATCAACTGATCTAGGTTGCCCGGGCCCCTTAACCCCACCCAACGCTCTATGGGTACCAGCAGAGTTTGCACAAACCAGTTGACCATTACCCTCTCTGCTACCATCTAGGCTGGGCTCCAGGTCTCAGGCTGCGGCCATTTTTTTTTACAAGATGCAGAAAGTCATATGCATTAGACATAGCAGGTTGGGCCTCCACAAAGGACCATTTGCATACCCATTGTGTCCGTACATACGTGTTGACCCCATCGGGGCAAGGACCTCACCTTTGAGCTTTCCATAGTCCTGAGTGCCCTCATGGCTGAGGTTGAAATATCCCTTCTGGGCATCTCCCATCAAGAATGGGGCCACCACTTCAGCCCACTGGTTGGTTGGTAAATTATCTCTCTCCACTGTTCTTTAAAACAAAGTGTTGAAGGCTTCTAGGTGGTCCTCCGGACTCATCTACCTCAGCACTGACCTGACTTTGTCCTGGGCCTCGGGACGGACCGGGGTCACCAGTATGGGGAGTCTTTCTCAGGGCCACAATCTGTTGAACTAACAAGCTGTTAAGTACTGCCACACTAAACGCTCCCGCTAACGATCACAATAACGACGCATACTAATGCGATCGTTTTTGTGATGGTTTTAATGTCGCTAGTAGCTGCCACACTTAGCGATCTCGTTAACGACGCATAAGCGGTTAGCGATCTCCTTAACGACTTTGGCGGTCATTGCGATGTAAAAAACAGCGCACATCGTTCACAAAAGGTGCCAGACACAGCGATATAGGCTCACCAGCGGGACGCCAACGATCAAAATACGGTCCAGAACTCTAGTGAACGATCAGCGAGATCACAGCAGGGGACACGTCGTTGCTAATGCCACACACAACAGCGTCACTAACGAGATCGCTAAATAGTGACGTATTTTAGCGATCTCGTTAGCGACGCTGTTTAGTGTGGCATACCCTTTAGTCTTCTGCTGTTGTGCATTGGAGAGGAGCAACTGTTTTCAGTAGTTCCTCCATCTTGTCTGCTGGCCTGAGTTGCAGCTTTGCTGGCTTAATCAAGCACATGTGTTTTTTGGGGGTATGCTTCAATTCAATGCCCGCAGTCTCCACTATATGTAAGGAAGCAGGTTTTTTCACCAGCAAGGTAGCAATGCAGTGACCCAGGTAATGCAGCCGGTGATGCCCACATTCAGTTAGGCACTGTGGACTGTACCCTCAGCTCTGCAACAAACAAACATAACCAGCCAGAATCTTCCCTTTCCTGCAGGTTTAAATGTAAACTTTCCTACAGACTTTTCGAAAAATAAAGCCCATGTCAGGTTTTATTAATCTGACTTTGTCAAAAAACTTTACCCAGTCCATACTTAATTTTATTATGCGCTGTACCCACAGCTGTGGCTGTGATTACAACACATCCTGTGGGACACATAATGCCTTCCGTATATGACCCCCATCACTGTATATATAAATGGAAGGCATTATTTGTTCCCCAGGATATGTCTGGAAGCATACTGAACCCACTGGAGTGTGTGTATAATATATACAGTCATGGCCAAAAGTTTTGAGAATGACATAAATATTATATTTTCACGTGATTTGCTGCCCTCTGGTTTTTATGTGTGTTTGACAGATGTTTTTATCACAGACAGAAATATAATAATTGCAAACATATGAGTAACAAAAGCTTATATTGACAGTTAGAATGAGTTAATGTAGCAAGTCAATATTTGCAGTGTTGACCCTTCTTCTTCAGGACCTCTGCAATTCTCCCTGGCATGCTCTCAATCAACTTCTGGACCAAATCCTGACTGATAGCAGTCCATTCTTGCACAATCAATGCTTTCATTTTGTCAGAATTTTTAGGTTTTTGTTTGTCCACCCATCTCTTAATGATTGACCACAAGTTCTCAATGGGATTAAGATCTGGGGAGTTTCCAGGCCATGGACCCAAAATCTCTATGTTTTGTTCCCTGAGCCATTTAGTTATCACCTTTGCTTTATGGCAAGGTGCTCCATCATGCTGGAAAAGGCATTGTTGATCGCCAAACTGCTCTTGGAGGGTTGGGAGAAGTTGCTCTTGGAGGACATTCTGGTACCATTCTTTATTCATGGCTGTGTTTTTAGGCAAGACTGTGAGAGAGCCGATTCCCTTGGCTGAGAAGCAACCCCACACATGAATGGTTTCAGGATGCTTAACAGTTGGCATGAGACAAGACTGGTGGTAGCGCTCACCTTGTCTTCTCTGAATGAGGCGTTTTCCTGATGTCCCAAACAATCGAAAAGGGGATTCATCAAAGAAAATAACTTTACCCCAGTCCTCAGCAGTCCACTGCCTGTACCTTTTGCAGAATATCCGTCTGTCCATGATGTTTTTTCTGGAGAGAAGTGGCTTCTTTGCTGCCCTCCTTGAGACCAGGCCTTGCTCCAAGAGTCTCCGCCTCACAGTGCGTGCAGATGCACTCACACCTGCCTGCTGCCATTCCTGAGCAAGCTCTGCACTGCTGGTAGCCCGATCCCGCAGCTGAAACACTTTTAAGAGACGGTCCTGGCGCTTGCTGGTCTTTCTTGGGCGCCCTGAAGTCTTTTTGGCAACAATGGAACCTCTCTCCTTGAAGTTATTGATGATGCGATAGATTGTTGACTGAGGTGCAATCTTTCTAGCTGCGATACTCTTCCCTGTTAGGCCATTTTTGTGCATTGCAATGATGACTGCACGTGTTTCTTTGAGATAACCATGGTTAACAGAAGAGAAACAATGATGCCAAGCACCAGCCTCCTTTTAAAGTTTCCAGTGGTCTCATTCTTACTTAATCATGACTAGTGTTGAGCGATACTGCTCGATATCTAAAAATATCGGATCGGAATGGTATCGCCGATATCACTAAATATCGGCGATATCCGATTCCGATACCGGAAGTCCCATGTAAGTCTATGGGAACAAAATATCGCAACTAAAAAAAAACTTTATTTCCTTGTAAACACTAAATATACACACATAGAATACATATATATATATATATATATATACATGTCATTGTGACATATATATATATACATATATGTATAGTTTATACACTTCTACATAGTAAAATATCCTCTGATTCAATTGCCGGGTAAAGTCGGCTTCTGTGAAAAGACAGAAGCACCCGACATGAAATGACACTTGGTGTACATAGGGTTAACCATGTCTTTTCATGTCGTTTGCAATCTGATTTGCACAAGCAATTACATCAGTCTATGTGTGCAAAATTTCACACCTGTAGGGGTTAATTAAAGGTGTAAATTCGTTGTAAAAAAAACGGACTTTTTTGCTACGAATTTACACCTTTAATTAACCCCTACAGGTGTGAAATTTTGCACACATAGACTGATGTAATTGTTTGTGCAAATCAGATAGCAAAGGACATGAAAAGACATGGTTAACCCTATGTACACCAAGTGTCATTTCATGTCGGGTTCTGCATTTTCACAAAAGCCATCAATTGACTTAGCGGCTATTATACTATGTAGAAGTGTATGAACTATAAATATAAATATATATATGTGTCACAAATTCAATGACATGTATATATATATATGAGGTGTAAAATTGTTTAAAAAAAATGCGTGGGCTCCCGCCCTATTTTCGCAACCAGACAGACAAAGCCAGCGAATGGGGGCAGATAATAAAGCCCAGAGAGGGACCATTATTTTTGGCCCCCCCTGGCTACTAACATCTGCCCCCAGACACCCCAGAAAAGACAAATCTATAATTAGATTCGCCCTTTCTGGCACTTTGCCCGTCTATTCCCATTGCCCTATAGCGGTGGCGAATGGGTTAATATGGGGTTAAAGCCACATTGCAATTGAAAGGTGACCTTAAGCCAGGTTAATAATTGAGAGCTGTCAATTAGACAACTATCAATTATTAATCCTATTGCATGAAATAAAAATAAAACACACACACTTTAATTAAAAAT
The DNA here is from genome assembly GCA_033576555.1 of Oophaga sylvatica. Lineage (NCBI taxonomy): Eukaryota > Metazoa > Chordata > Amphibia > Anura > Dendrobatidae > Oophaga > Oophaga sylvatica. The sequence continues at coordinate 701,655,496 of JARQOD010000001.1, forward strand.
CATTTTAATGAAATAAAGACACATGTTTTTGACCATCTTTTATTTGACTGCAAAAACCATTTCCTGTAATAAAAATAAAATAAAAAAGCAAAATTATTCTTACCTATCCCATGCACAGTCAGGTCCCACGGTGTAATCCTTCAGAAAGGGTTAATGTTTATTGCAGGGACCGCCGCTAATGCTGCAGCCTCACAGTAAACCCCCAAATGAATGAGTTCCTCTCCTGGCTGACAGGAGAGGAAGTGGAAAGCTTAATTGATTGCTTTCCACTTTCACTTCAGGTCAGCCAGGGACACAATCAGTGACGTCAGAGGGAACTGATTAACAAAAATAGGGGTTCCCTTCGAATAAAAAATGGCGTGGGGTCCCCCCTATTTTTGTTAACCAGCCAGATGAAGCAGACCGCTGAGGCCTGGATTTTCAGGCTGTTAAGGAGCCAAGATCCATGGACCTTGCCAGCCTGATAATACCAGGCCACAGCAGTCTGCATATCTTGGCTGATTAACAAAAATAGGGGATCCCCTCGAAAAAAATTGGCGTGGGGTCCCCCCTATTTTTGTTAACCAGCCAGATGAAGCAGACCGCTGAGGCCTGGTTTTTCAGGCTGGTAAGGATCCAATATCCATGGACCTTGCAAGCCTGATAATACCAGGCCACAGCAGTCTGCTTAGCTTGGCTGGTTAACAAAAATAGGGGATCCCCTCGAAAAAAAAAAACGGCGTAGGGGTCCCCCTATTTTTGTTAACCAGCCAAGTAAAATGCAGACTGCTGCGGCCTGGTATTAAAAGACTGTCAAGGCCCATGGATTTTGGCCCTCAACAGCCTGATAATACCAGGCTACAGCAGCCCCACATTTGGCGCATCAAAAGATGTGCCAATTGTGGCACTTTACCCGGCTCTTCCCACTGCCCTGTAGCGGTGGCAAGTGGGGTAATAAGGGGTTAATGTCACCGTTGATTGCACGGTGACAGTAAGCCCGGTTAATAATGGAGAGGTGTCAATAAGACACCGATCCATTATTAATCCCAAAGTTATTAAATGTATAAAAAAAAGATAAAGCAAGAAAAAAGTCTTTTAATGAAATAAAAGAGACAACACAGTTTTCATTAATTTTATTATACACTCATTCCTGCGACGGCATCGATCTCCTGTAAAAAAAGAAAAAAAACAAACCAACAGTATACCACCTGTCCGACGCAGTCCATAGTAACGACAGTCCCACGACGATCCAGCTCTGCTACATCGCAATGACAGGCAGAGCCTGTCATCGCGACGCAGCACAGCTGATTACCTGCTTCCCTGGCGGTGACGTCATCGGACTGACTGCTTTACGGCCGGGATTACCCAGCAGTCACTGCAGTTATCGCGAGAAACTGCATGTGACCGCCGGGAAAGATGATGGCGGCCATGAAGCAGTCCAGCCCGTGACCGCTGGAGATCTTCTGCCAGGTAAGTGCCGCTGACTCCTGACAGACCCGACCGACGGACACTGACAGTGACAGTGACAATCCCGATTCCGGTATCCGATAAGACGAAAATATCGGAACTAAGTATCGAAAGGCTGATACAGCTAATATCGGCCGATACCCGATACTTGCGGTATCGTATCGCTCAACACTAGTCATCACAGATTGATCTCCAGCCATGTCCTCATCAACACCCACACCTGTGTTAATGGAGCAATCACTGAAAAGAGGTTAGCTGGTCCTTTTAAGGCAGGGCTGCAATGATGTTGAAATGTGTTTTGGGGGATAAAGTTCATTTTCTAGCCAAATATTGACTTTGCAAGTAATTGCTGTTAAGCTGATCACTCTTTATAACATTCTGGAGTATATGCAAATTGCCATTAGAAAAAGTGAAGCAGTAGACTTTGTAAAAATTAATATTTGTGTCATTCTCAAAACTTTTGGCCATGACTGTATATTATACACACACGAGCAATGCATCAAATGACGGAGCTCATCAGTTATATTGAAATAGACAGCATATGAGCAACTGAGTCCAGTGATAGAAAGTAGCTGTCACATAGTTCCCCGCCTCTGACCTCTCAACAAAATTAGCTAACACGTATACATTTATGTGAAGGGAGTTTTCATTGTAAATTTAGTTTACTGTACACTTTTACCTTATACAGCATATGGAGGTCTAAAGATGGTACTGCATGTTCTAATAAGCCCAGACATGTATCCACCTCTTGCAGCCATGTCAACTAAAGCAAGTTCTCTGACTTTAACAAAATCAGCTAATTTTTACACATTTCTGTACAGGGAATTTTCTATGGGTAAGATGACTCATTTTGTTTACTTCTGTGGTGGATACAATTAATGAACATCGGACATTTGTGTCCTGGCGATTTTCCTTTTTGCATGGACAGCCTGTATGTTTTATATCATTATTTCCTCCATTGGGCCTGAGTGTATTTAAACATTATATATATACAGTACAGACCAAAAGTTTGGACACACCTTCTCATTTAAAGATTTTTCTGTATTTTCATGACTATGAAAATTGTACATTCACACTGAAGGCATCAAAACTATGAATTAACACGTGGAATTATATACTTAACAAAAAAGTGTGAAACAACTGAAAATATGTCTTTTATCTTTATATCGGATTTTGTTATGTCCTGTTTTTTGACTATTTAATAAAGTGAATTTTTTATATATTTAACGGGACTGGTTTACATTCATTACCAACATCCCCTTTTTCGTGATTTATTGTGGGATTTTGAAAAATCTCTTTTTTTCTTGATGTGTTGCCAGATATTTTGAGAGTTTCCCTAATTATGGTATTGCTATATGTCCACGTTCTGAGCTATGTGTTTAGGGAATTTTCATTGTAGGTTTGGTTTTCCATAATTTTTCTCTTTTTATATACAGTATATGCAGCAGTAAGCTGATGGTGTTATATGTTTCAATAAGCCCAGCCCTGTCTCCTCCTCCTGCAGTTCTGTCACATATAATACAGCACAATACAGCGTTTCCTATATCATCTGCTCCCCAGACACCAGTTACATCAGAGCTACAATGAAGAACAGTCACATTGTCTGCATTTTACTGCTTCTCAGCTCCGGTAAGAAGAACGCTGGTTTATTCTGTGTGGCGTGCAGGAAAGTAATGAAGATTTTAATATGACTAGTCATGTATAATCCAGAATAATTATCCTGTGCCTACAATAGTTAAGGTCTTTAATGGTAGAAGATATTTAATGTACTGTATGATCTTTTCCAGGACAAGTTATTGGAGACTCCATAGAGCAAATTAATTCACAAATATTTACTGAAGAAGGAAAGAAAGTCACTCTCTCCTGCTCCTATAAAACTTCGTCATCTGGCTACACTTATTATCTGTACTGGTATCGTCATTACCCTGGATCAGCCCCACAATACATAATACGTAAACTTAATAAAGTCTCTATTGATAATTTTGCTGAAGAGAAATTCACATCTGATGTGACATTAAACTCTACAGAACTGTTTATCAGGATGTGAAGACAGAGGACTCGGCCACCTATCTCTGCGCTCTGCAGGCAGCACAGTGTGACACTTCTCACCTCTCATCACACATAAACCTCATACTCAAAGCCACAACCAATATAGGCTGTATGCACTGCCTACTGTTAGACAGGTAGTGTGGCGAGCACTCTTGCCTGGAGAGTTCTGAGGTGCTGTTGAAGTGGGATGGCAAAGGTTTCAACATGCAGAGAGAGATCTGCCACAGATCCAAATGTGGATCGTGACAGTACCCAGGGCCGGCGTCAGCACCCGGCACACCCGGGCAAGTGCCGGGGCCCTGAGCAGGCGGGGGGGCCCACTCGCCGTCTGGCACCCCCTCTCCTTTAGCGGAGGAGAGCGGTGTCAGCGCCGCCACTGGCCCCCCCCGCTTGCTCAGGGCCCCGGCATCAGATGGCACAATACTTACCTCTCCCGTGCCTCCGCTGCCGCAGCTCCGGGCTCCAGGGGGCGCCGGCGCTTCCTCTCACAGCAGGCCGCTGAATGACGTCATCATTCAGCGGCCGGCTGTGACAGAGAGCGCGGACGCTGGACGGGTAAGACGTGTGTGTGTGTCTCTCTGTGTGTGTGTGTGTCTGTGTGTATGTAGTGCGGTGCTTTGTGTGTGTGTGTGTGTGTGTGTGTGTGTGTATGTATGTGAGAGAGTGCTTGTGTGCTGTCTGTGTGTGATGATGGGCAGGCATTGCTGATAATGGGGAGGCATTGATGATAGATGATGGGGAGAAGAAGATGATAATGGGCAGGCATTGATGATAATGGGCAGGCATTGATGATGGGGAGAAGATGATGATTGGCAGGCATTGATGATAATGGGGAGGCCATGATGATAATGGGCAGGCATTGATGATGGGGAGGAGATGATGATGATGGGCAGGCATTGATGATGATGGGGAGGAGATGATGATGATGATGGGCAGGCATTGATGATAATGGGGAGGCCATGATGATGATGGGGAGACAATGATGATGATAAGGAGGCAATGATGATGATGAGGAGGAAATCATGATGATAATGGGGAGTCTTTCCACAGCGCCCTTTCCTGAGCCGTAAAAGTGCAGAACGCAGTACAGCGCAGAGGAGAGCTCCATATTTTGTATGGAGCATTATATGGGGACCAGTATCCTGTATGGAGCATTATATGGGGACCAGTATCCTGTATGGAGCATTATATTGGGTCCAGTATTCTGTATGGAGCATTATTTTGGGTCCAGTATTCTGTATGGAGCATTATATGAGGGGTGACATCCTGCATGGGGTATTATATGGGTGATGAGGGGGAGACTGTGGTGCCCATAATATTGTATGGAGGACTGTACTGTCCAGTCTGTTCTGTGCGCTGTGAGGATTTGGCGGTTTTTGAGCTATTGTACAATTTACAATAGGCATCAGTCATGTAATGGAAGAAGTGAAGTGTTTGGCATTGTACTGTACCCATATTTCTCTGCTGTATCTGTGCATCATGAATCGTGGTCTGTGTTAAAGGGGCCCACTGAGGCTCTTTCGCCCGGGGCCCATAAAAACCTGGAGCCGGCCCTGACAGTACCCCCCCTTTAATTAGGGGCCTCTGGACCCTCAACACCGCACCTCATATACCACCTACGGTGAGGATGCCTCGATCCACCAGGGTCCACCCCAGCAGTCACCTGACTCTCAGGTTTATGGCAAACGCAGACAGATGGAAGTGGCCATAATGTATGCTCCGGAGGTACCACAAATCTCCAGAGCGCTGACCTGGGAAATGAGTTATGTACGTGCATAACTGGGGGTAACTCCAGCTGGTAAGTCCCCGGCTTACCTGACACCTGATACGGCCCAATCACCCGAGAATTCAAGACTCCAGCAGCACACTTCCACCGGATGTTTTTGGTGGACACCCATACATATTGTTCACACACATGTCCGGACCTGAACGTTCATTGCCACACACGCGTTTGCCAGAAGATGGTGAACTCTTTGAGGGACTGACAACAGAGGCGTCCCCCTGTGTCACCACACTCACACATTTCTCAGAGGAAACCACCACCTTCCCCTGCCCCTCCTCCCAAGAGGGCTCCGACTCACAGGGTTGGCTAGTGGTGAGGGTTGGAACTTGCCCTTACTCCTTGGCAGCACTTCTGCTGCCCCCACTGGAGAAGAAGGGGAAGGTTGCAGAAAGATGGCAGAGACAGTAGTCCTCAGGCAGCAGCCCTCACATGACTGACCCCAGCTGACTACCTCCCTGGAACGCCAATCTATGACTGGGTTGTGTTTTGTCAGCAAAGGGAGGCTTAAAACGATGGGTATAGGCATACCCTACAAGAGTAGCATGACAGGGACTCCTTATGACGAGTCCCTAAACGCAGGCGTATATCATGCACGACCTGGATCACACTCCCCTGGCTGAGTGGGACAGAGTCAATGGTCTGGACGCCTAATGCTTTAGCTAACGTCCTACACATCAGGCCATTGGTCCGGACAAAGTGAGCATCCACCAAATTGACTCCTGCTCCACTGTCCACAAGCACCGGTATTCCCTTAGATACCCCGCCAATCACCACTCTCGCAGTCAGTGTACACTGAGGGGAAGAAGTGGAGGAAATATACACTCCCTGGTCGCCTCCCTCCACACGACCAGGGGGATGCGGCTTCTTAGATGGCACAGGTGTTTTGGCGCGAACTGGGCAGACCCCAATGAAATGACCAGTCTGCCCACAAAAAAAACATGCCCCCACACCACGTCGAACCGCAGGCAACTCCATTTGGGAACCAACTGCTCCCACCTGCATAGTTTCGTCTGACTGCTCAACTGTGTCCTCCTCCCTCACCAGGAGAACAGGGGGCAGTTTTGGTGTATGCCTCTCCCTTAGGCGCCTATCCACCCAGATGGCAAGGGACATGGCGGCCTCCAATGACCTGGGGCGAAGTGCTGCACCAGAGTATCCTGCAACCTTGGGAAAGACCCTGCACAAAATGACTCCTAAGGGCAGGGTCATTCCACTGTGTATCAGTGGCCCATCTCCTGAACTCTGAAGAGTACTCCTCAGCCGGCTGGTCCCCCAGCTCGATCTTATGGAGTCGGGATTCCGCCAGAGAGACGCTATCAGGATCTCCATACACCAGCGCCAGAGCCGCGAAAAACCCGTCCACCGACCGTAAAGATGGTGAATCAGCCAGCAGGGAGAAGGCCCAGGATTGGGGATCACCCCTAAGAAGGGAGACAATAATCCCCACACGCTGTTCCTCACTCCCTGATGAACAGGGGCGGAGCTTGAAATACAATTTACAGGCCTCCTGAAAGACCAGAAATTTATCTCTCCCTCCAGAAAACCTGTCAGGGAGAGATATCTTAGGTTCTGGTAGAGCTTGCATCTGAGCCGAGGCCCAGAACCCCACCAACTGCTGTAACTGCTGCACCACCTCACCCCGCAGCACCTTAAACTCATCTGTGAGGGTCTGAAGCAGTTGGACGAAGGCCTGTATTTGGGCCATGGCTCATGAGAAAGGGAAGAGAAAAAAAAAACTGTGTGGTTGGTTTCCAGAGGAAGCAATATTACCAACACCAGCTGAGGCCTAATGTGGCCTTTTAAATGATCGTGGGAGGGACTCACCCCTTCTCCTGACAAGTCAAGCAATGCAATTACACCAGCGGCCACTGGGGCCAAAGACAGATTAACTTCCGCTGGCCAGACAGGAAAAAGGTTTCAACATGCAGAGAGAGATCTGCCACAGATCCAAATGTGGATCGTGACACTTATGTATTGGTTAGAATTGCATATTGCATAACCAAGTGTTACACAAACTCTAACAAATTCTATTTGTCCAGTACAGTATCTCTCTTCTGAGTGGCCAGCCCTTCAGATGTGAATCTACACCGGACAAATACATCACCGACATGACATGCCAAAAACCTTCCTGGTTCCAGATGTTCTACCACATTATAAATACGACATTTTCAACTATGCAGCAATTATAAACATACACTTTTCCACTGAAGAATATAAATATACACTGTTCTCACCAATCAGCGATAAAATAACTATGTGGTAATTGGGTGAGTAATATAAACATGCACGTTCTCATTAAATATTGATAAAAGAACTATGTGATAATTGGATTAGACTTATAAACAGGCATGTTCTCACTAGAAATTATGCAGCCCAGGTGTTTGGAGAATTACAGAAAATACATAGCTAAACTATTACTGTTTAATATCTTAAA